>CM069148.1:48019779-48619779 GCA_035221665.1 Okamejei kenojei
GGGAGGGGAGGGAGGTGTGAGAGGCTGGATGAGTGGGGAATGGGGAGAGAGAGGGAGAAGTGGGCTGGGAGGAGTGAGTAGAGAGAGTGAGTGGGAGGGGAGAGAAGGAAGAGAGGCTTGACGGTGAGAGAAGAGGATGGAAGAGGGGGCAGAGAGGGGGGCAGAGAGCAGAAGAGAGACAGAGAGCCCTGGGGGAAGGAAGGGTGGGGGGAGGGGAAAGGGTTTTGGGGGGGGGAGGGAAGGGAGGGAGGGAGGGTAGGGAGGGTGGAGGGATGGAGGAAGGGGAGGGGGGGAAGGGGAGGGGGGAGGCGGACTGGGACAGGGAGAAAGGGGGCAGAGATTGAAGAGAGAGAGGAGGTGGGAGTCAGGGAAGAGGAGGAGAAGCGTAGAGGGCGGGGCAGGAGCCGGGAAGAAGTTGAGGGCGGAGGGAGGCAGATGAGCCAGTCAGGAGAGGAGGGGAAGGGGAAGGGAGGGGCGGTGGGGAAGGGAGGGGAGGGAGGGTGTAACGGTACGGGAGTGGAGAGGGGTGATGGGGAAGAGTAGTGAGAGTGTGGGAAGCGAAGAGGAAAGGAGAGATAGAGGAGTGGGAGGAGAAAGTTTGGGAGGGAGGTGGGATGAGGGGGATGGGGAGGTAGCAGGAAAAAGAGGAAGAAAGTGAGGGAGGAGAGAGGAGGGAAGAGAGTGGAGGTCGATGGGTTAAGAGAGGCAAGGATGGCGGAGGTAATGGGTGGTAAGGGGGGAGGGGGGCTGAGACAAGGAGAGTAGGATGAGGGGGAAGGGAGGGAAGGGAGGTGGAGAGGGCGGGATGCTTTCGGGGGAGAGGAGAGTTTAGAGAGGAGAGTGGGCCCGGGGAGGGAGGTGGGTGTGTACGGGTGAGGGAGCGGGAAGGTGAGAGGTGGAGGGAGGTGGAGGGTAGGGAGGGAGAGTGGGAGGGAGGGAGGGGTGGGAGTATGGTAGGGACGGGAAGGGATGGGAGGGGAGGAGGAGAGAGCATGAGGCAGAGAGACACGAGAGAGGGGGAAGGAATGGGAAGGTGAGGGGTAGGGGAGTTGGAGAGGTGGGATGGGGAGAGCGAGGGAGAGGTGGAGAGGGGGAATGGGGGGGGGGGAGTAGTGGATCGTTGGGGTGGAGGAGTGGGTGGAGGGGTGGAGAGATTGAGAAGAGGGGAGTGGAGATTGGAGAGAGGGAGAGGGGGGGGGATGGGGGACGAAGTGAGTATTGGAGAGGGGAGAGAGAGTGGGGAGGGGAAAGGGGGGGTGGGGGAGGAGCAGGGTGGGGAGCGGGCACCAGGCAGGCCCAAGGGTGTGGGAGCCGGCAGGTAGCGGGCAGGGGGGTGGAGGGAAGGAGGGGGGAAAATGGGATAGGGTGGAAGAATGGGGAGGAGAAGGAGGGGAGAGGGTTAGAGGGAGGAGGAGGGAGGAGGCGAGAGCGGGGTGAGTGGGGATGGGAGGAAGGAAGAAGTAGGAGGAGGAGGGAGAGGGGGTGAGGAGAGAGGGGGCAGGCGGATGGGGTGAATTTGGGGAGGGGGAGGAGGGGGGGATGTGGGGGGAGGGGGGATGTGAGAGTGGTGGGGAGGCGTGGCAGTGACGAGGGGCATAGGGGAAGGGGGAGTAGACGAGGGGTGGGGAGGAGGGAAGAGGGGGGAGGGGGAGGCGAAGAGTGGTAAGAGTGGAGGGAGGGAGGGAGAGAAGGGTTAGGAGGAGCGGAAGGAGGGGGATGAGGGGGGGGAGGGGGGAGGAGGGTGAGGAGAGGGCGGAGTATGGAGAGGGGTGAGGATGAGAAAGGGGTGGGAGTTGAGTAGGAGTGATGAGACAGACGTGGTGAGGAGAGAGTGGTGAGGTATATGGGGAGAGAGGGGTTTGAGGGAGGGGGAGAGCAGAGAGGGGTGAGGAGGAGGAGAGGAGAGGGCGTGAGGAGGGGAGGGGTGAGGGAGACAGAGGGAGGATGGGGAGGGTGAGGAGAGCGGGGAGGGTGAAGGAGACGGGTAGATGGGAAGAGGGGTGAGGATGAGAGGGGGAGTGAGGGGAGAGGGGAGGAAGAGGGTGAGGATGAGGGGAGAATGGAGAGGAGAGGGGGGATGAGAGGAGAGGGGGATGAGGAGGCGAGGTGGGGAGTGGGGGAAGGGGGAGGGGTTTATTCAGTGTGGGGTAGGGTAAGGGGGTGGGAGTGAGGGTGTAGGGGAAGAGGGAGGGAGAGAGGGGGTGGGGGGGGGGGGATCGGAATGGGGCAGGGGAGGGATAGGGGTGGAAGGGATGAGAGGGGGAAGAGTGGGGAGAGGAGGGGGAGAGGGCTTAGGGAGGATAGTGATCGGTCGGGGGAGGGAGGATGAGAGATCTTTCAAACTCAGTTCTTTGTTTTCGGTCACATTCCTTCCTCAGCGAATTAAATATGATTTTAAATTGATTTTATCAATTTTAAATATTTATAAACTTTCAAACGATTAACCTTTGATTTAAAAAAAGTGCTATGATGTACCAATCTGGATGTATTTTGGTAACATCCTCTTGTGTCTCTTGTGCTCTTCTGCTCATCACTGCTTCTCATCGTCTCTTTGCATTGTCCCTTGACCATCCTGCAATGGTTGCTCCAATTTCTTGGCATCGTAAAAAAAGAGAAAAATATTTATCACAATGTAGATATTTTAAAAACCTTGTAAAGACAATTTTATCTATCATAGACATTGATAAACTTCTCAACTCGATTATATCTATCAATGCATTAACATGATTAAAAAGACATCACACTATAGTGTACCGTTTTGGCTTTGTCACGCTATAGTGTACTTTGTCAACCTATTGTTGTGTCTCTTGTTCCATGCAAACTTCTGTTATTTTTCAGAGATCCTCAAGAGGTTCAGCCCTTTCTTAACTATATATACGCATATAACAATTACAACCGCGGAAACAGGCCTCTCGGCCCTTCAGTCCGTGGCGACCATTTGGTTTTCCCTAGTCACAATCTAACCATCTGCACTACAGGACCATACCCCTCCTATTACCTTCACGTCCATATACCTATCCACTTTACTCTTAAATGTTAAAATCGATCCTTTTTGCAGCATACATCTTGAAGAGTTCTATCCATCGCTTCAACGCACTCCCTCCTAATCATTGGGCACTCATCCCAAACAATTAGCTTCACTCTCCTGAAGACATATCCCATTTTAGAGTTGCTGTAATGTTGCATGTTAAATCCTCCGTCACTTGTATCTATGAATCTGAAGAAATGGCAGTTCTTTCCAAGGATTAATGTAGCTGCAAATACCAGATGTAACCATATAACCATATAACAATTACAGCACGGAAAAAACAGGCCTCTCGGCCCTTCCAGTCCGTGCCGACCATTTGTTTTCCTAGTCCCATCTACTGCAATCAGGACCATACCCCTACATTACCTTCAGTCCATGATACCTATCCACTTTACTATTAAATGTTAAAATCGCAATCTTGGCTCACCATTCTGCTGGAAGTATTCCACACAGCACCACCCTCTGAGTAAAGAAGTTCCCCCTCAACGTGACCCGAAACATCGTCCCTTAATTCTATGTCATGCCCTCTTGTTGGAATCTACCACTACTCAATGGAAAAAGCTTTATCACGTCATCTCTGTCCTATCCTTTCATCATTTTAAGACCTTCAATCAAGTCACCCCACTTAACTTCTGCGCTCCAAAGAATAAAGACTTATCTTGTTCAACCTTTTTCTGTAACTTAGTTGCTGGAACTCAGTGAACATTTAGTAACTTCCTCTGTTACTCTCTCTATTTGTTGACATCCTTCCCTATAATTACTATTACCTATTAGGACCAAACATTTTAACGTAATCAGTTTTACAAAGGCCTCTGTATCTCCTATGATTTGTTTTCCATAAACAGGTCTGATATGGCCTACTGAATGCAATATTAATTGAAAACAATTAAAACAAATATATTCTTGAAATCTCTTGTAAAATAAACATTAATTATTTGGATTATTTATCAAACACATATAACTTGGCGTGGACAAATGGAGCAGCTATTAGTTTCAACCAAATCTAATATTTAACCAATGTTACTACCATTTCAAAACAAATTGCCTGGCATGGATTACAGATCTTCGATTTCCAAATTTCCTGAGATCACAAAGGACTGGGGTTGATAAGAAATTTCTTCACCCATCGGTAAGCAAAAGACACTTTATTGGATGTTTGTAATCATGTATTGTCTTTTGCTTGATTGGTTAGCACGCCACACAAAAATGTTGTTTCATTGTACATGTGATATCATAAACAAATCTAAACTAATGCAGAAGGCTGTGGCCTGGAGATATAATCATATCCATATATTCCATTATATAACTATTTACTGCCACGGAAACAGGCCCTCCGGCCCTTCCTGGCCTTGCCGAACATATTGTTTTACCCACTCACGTCCCCCCATCTTACTGGCACTCAGGACCACTTACCCCTCCATTCTCTTCACGGTCCATATACTATCACTGTACTCTTGAAATGTTTTAAAATCGATCAATGCTCCTCCATTCTGCTGGAAGATCATGTCCACACAGACACCACCATCTGAGTAATAGAAGTTCCCCCCCTCACGGTTACCCCGAGAACATCTGACCCTTAATGATCATGTCTTGCCCTACTTGTTTAATCTTCCCTACCCTCAATGTAAAACGATTCCATGTCCATCTTGTCTATCCCTTGCACAATCAGATTAAAAACCTCAATCAATCCCCCCCTAACCATTCTGCGTCCAAAGAATAAAAGACCTACCTTGTTCAACCTTTCTCTGTAACATATTTTCTGGATCCCTGCAACATTCTAGTAAATCTCCTCTGTACTCTCTCTATTTTGTTACATCCTTCCTAAAACTAGGCGACCAAAATTTAGCACCATACTCCAGAATTGGTCTTACCAATGGCATTGTACAATTTTTAACATTACTTCCCTAACTCCAATATTCAATGCTCTGATTGTATCAAGGCCAGCACACACCAAAGCCTTTTCTTTACACACTATCTACAATGCGATTCCCACCTTTCATGGAACTTGCAACAGTTAATCCTAATCCCACCGTTCCACAGCATTCCTCAATCCCCAAACCCCATCTCCACATCTTTGAAGCTTAGCATCGAGCAATTTTTGGCCACTAACCCCTCACAGCAGCACGGATGCGTCACACCTTTTTTTAGAAGATTGAAACACAAACTGCCTTCACCAAAGCTATAAGAGACTTTTCAACTGTAAAATCATACTGATTATTAATTTTACTCATTTTTTATTTTGGTACTTTAGTAGCAAAATACTTGTTTGTGTGCGCTGGTATTCCTTTTCGCTCCTTAGTGCTTCTCAAACGCTCTTTGCGGTGGTCCTGACCAGCCTGGCAACATATTTTGGTGGTAGAAAAATTGATAAACTTCTATAAGACAATGTATAACTATCATAAATTAACATATGATTTAAAAAAGACGCACCAAGCTATTCTGTTCTGTTTTCACTGTATTGGTCCATGAACTTCCATTAGTTTTGAAATCCTCAAGTGTTCAGTTCTTTCTTGTTCAGTCCCTGTTAACTTCTCTCCTTACTCCTTTTCACAACGTCTCCTAAGTTGCGAGTCCCTTGACCTCCTGCAACTCGTTGCTCCTGCTTCGAGGCATATATTTAAAAAGGAGATAATTATTAAGAGTAGATGATTAATAAACTTCTAATTGACAATTTTTTCTATCAATCCAACAACATATGAAATAAAAAAGATGATTTGCTATTGTATACCGATTTAAGGTGTTTCTTCACTTTCTTGTTTGTGTCGCTTATGTTCCAAGCTGTCCTTGCTTTACTCACGCAAATCCCAAAGACTTGCAGACTAAATATCTGGGATGCGGCTAAATGAGTGACAGTGACAGCTCCTAGCCAAAAAGACACATTTGAACTGCATGGTATTAGGGCATTCTGATAAAACAAGCAATTCATATGTATCAAGGATAAAAAACCCTATTTGCTGGCCCCAAATATTTTCAAATACCGAGATGCTGTTCATCCATCATGCATATCCGAAGTTGATAATTCCAAAAAAATCACTGATGGTATACCAGAATTGTCAATTCCACTGCAACTCTAGAATATGCAGTCAAAGCTTACATACAAAATAACTCGTCCCACAACCTCAATTGGAAAGTAACACTCGTCAACAACAGAAAAGTAAAGATAATTCCCCACAAGGCAGTATATTTAACTACATAACCTTGATACCTCAATGCCATAGAACCACACCAAATCATCATTTACTCAATAATTGACAATACTTTAACTGACCTGATACAATATGATCGTAGATGGTTTTTTTGGCAGTCCTGTGGTTGTATATATTGCAGCAAATAAACCACTTGCAAGTTTTGTCATGAAGCATGAATAACATTTCCAACAACTTTTCTATTCTAATCCTAAACGCCAGAAGTGCTCTGGCCAGATTTTAATATCACTTTAATTGTGTCCTTGAAGCTTTTTCTGAGGCTGCATTTTAACACTTTTGTGTGCAGAAATGGTGCTTGCCGTGTTAAACACCCCCTTGAGAACTGAGACAATCATCAAGAAGTGTCGAAACTGGAGTTCGTTTCCATCTTGCGTCTCTTGTTGCCTTTAGTTGTGCGTTCTTTCGTTGACTTTGGGAAATTGTGAGCACTTACTGCAGTAGTCATCACTCAACAAAGCACTTGTCTAATGACAACATTCCTGTTTGACGTCCCATCCTCCAGGAACACTTTCACCTTTCACCTTTCCTCTGCTAAGAGCCACATATAATTGGCCATGTTGAAATACTGGTTTCTCAAGGTATACCAAGACCTTCTCCATGGTTTGTCCTTGTGCCTTATGAATTGTCATGGCAAAACTCGACTGAATAGGGAATTGGCTCCGCCTAATGGGAATGTTTTCATCTTCTGACAAATTGATCTTCATCCTAGGAATGAGAACAATGTCTTCTTTAAAGGCCCCCATATTGATTCTAGCAACGATAAGATTATTGTATAGCTGTTCTACAATTAACCTCGTTCCATTGCATAGCTTTGGGGGTTGCATGTTTCTGATTTAAAAGATTGGAGAGACTTTCTTCAACTCCAATTTGTGTGGAGGTAATCCACAGATCTCGACTGAATCGAGGAATTCCGTTGGGGAAGAGAGTAGAATTTGTTCTGTCAGTGACAGTATTGAAAGAATAGTACTCCCTCATGGTTCCCAGGGAAACGTCTGACACATGAAGAATTGATTGTTCTCATCGTATCATTGTGAGGAACCAAGATACAATTCTTAGAGAATAATGTTGCAGGGTGGTCGAATGCTGGATAGATATAATCAATGCAGTCATCCAGTGTTCTTGCTGAGAGAACCATGTCTTCTGGAATGTTAATTTCATTGTCTTCATTCTTTTCAATCTTGTCCTCTCCTACATCCAACAAAAATTGAGAATACTCACCTTCTCCTTCATTCAATCGCATATTCCTCTTCAATTCAAAATTTGTGCAAGTCCTCCACAGGTATGATGTCTTGATGCAGGAGTTTTGAACATCAATATCACTTCCCATCTTCACTACAGGAAGTAGTTGTTGAAACTTGCCACAACGAATGGTAAGAATCCCGCCAAAATGATCCTTTTTGCAGCATACATCTTGAAGAGTTCTATCCATCGCTTCAACGCACTCCCTCCTAATCATTGGGCACTCACCCCAAACAATTAGCTTCACTCTCCTGAAGAAATATCCTATTTTAGAGTTGCTGTTAATGTTGCAAGTTAAATCCTCCGTCACTTGTATCTTGAATCGAGAATGTGCAGTTCTTCCACCAGGCATTAATGTAGCTGCAATACCAGATGATAACCATATAACCATATAACAATTACAGCACGGAAACAGGCCCTCTCGGTCCTTCCAGTCCGTGCCGACCATTTGTTTTCCCCTAGTCCCATCTACCTGCACTCAGACCATAACCCTCCATTCCCTTCACGTCCATAAGTCACGTTAAAATCGATCCTGCCTCCACCACTTCTGCTGGAAGCTGATTCCACACAGCCACCACCCTCTGAGTAAAGAAGTTCCCCCTCACGTTGCCCCGAAACCTCTGTCCCTTAATTCTCATGTCATGCCCTCTTGTTTGAATCTTCCCTACCCTCAATGGGAAAAACGTATCCACGTCAACTCTGTCTATCCCTTTCATCATTTTAAAGACCTCAATCAAGTCCCCCCTTAACCTTCTGCGCTCCAAAGAATGACTCTCTCTTTTTTTTTTTTTTTTTTTAGTTTCAAAAACTTTATTGACACAATCATATAATACAACACATCAAACCATAATCAAAAATGGCACTATATACAACCATTATAGTACAACAATACAATCATTGTTCACAATACACTGAACCCCACGCGGTGACCAGCGCCCACGGAAGGCCTCCAGAGTCCCCGTGGACACCGCATGTTCCCGCTCCAGGGACACACGTGCACGGACGTAGGCCCGGAAAAGGGGCAGGCAGCCGACTCTAGCCTGACCATCGACCGCGACCGCTGCCTGGGACCCGCGAATGGCCATCTTGGCCAGGCCCCAGGAGCAAAACCGACAGGGAAAGTTCCCCCCCCCCCCCACTCGGCTCTCCCCACTCCCTGCCTTGTGTCCGAACACTAGAATCGTGGGACTAAAATGCAACCAGGAACTTGAGGAACAACCCCTTCAGATATTGGTACAGGGGCAGTAGCCTCTCACACTCCATATACACGTGGAACACGGTCTCTTGCTCGCCACAGAAATTACATGCTGAGGACGAGCCCGTGAACCGACTCAAAAGTTTATTACAAACACCGCTCTGTGCAACACTCTCCACCCCAGGTCCCCCAATGTAAAGGGGAACAACTCGCTTTTATAGAAGGGTACCCCCCACTGAGGACCCTCCCCCGCCTTCAGGTGTGGGTAACACCGTCCGCCATGGTGTATCGGGACGGGAGACGAAGGTAAGGAGGTGCAAAATGTGCAGGAGCATCCTGTACAGTGTGCGTCTCTTCGCATCACAAAATGGCAAGCTGGTCATCTCAGAAAGGCGGACTTAGATTGTGTGGAACCGGTACCCGAGAAATATCCCGGATTCCTAGGCCCGATGAGTCAGATCTGACGGAGCGGGGGGTAAGGCTCTCTATCAGAACCACTCTAGGCACTCGCCTCTCCTCGACACCCGCCATGACAAGGGTGAGGACCGGCCACTCCCCGTAGCCAAGACAACCCCCTCCCCCTCTTGGAACAAACTCGCTGGCTGAAAACAACCAAATTTCCTCACTCTTAGCACGTCCCGGTAGAAGACAGGCAAGCCCCTTAGGGCGGGTCGACTGATACCCGCCACCGGGAGCCGTGAGACCCCCCCCTTAGACAACGACCCCGACGGAAAAAATACGTGGCCAGAGCGTGCCATCTGGGTGGGTTCTCTTCGTACATGTACCTCCGCAGGAGTCCTGAGGCAGAGAGCTGCCTCCTGGGTACGCACACATACCAAGGACTGGCCGCCCTCCTCTAACGGGATTACTCAGGACCGCCGCGGAGGAACCCAGTGCTTCCTATTTCCCCAAAAGAAATCTACCAGCTTCTTTCTGTAAAGCAGTTGCAAAAATAGAGGGTGGCACAAGAGTAGCCAGCTTGGTACCATAACATGGAGGCCACCAGCTGGTTTATGACCAGCCACCCTCCCACGAAAGGAAACAACTCCAAGCAGGCCTGACCAGCCGCCCCAACCGGGCGATCACTTTCGTCTCCAAACTCCCGCCAGTTTGCCGGCCAAGCATCCTCAGTGGGACTCAGGTACACCCCCAGATAGAGAGGAGGTGCGTGGTACTCCACGCAAACATTACCATCTCCTCTGGCAGGGAGTCTACCTGCCACTCACCCCACTAAAAGTCCAGGAACACTTACTCCAGTTAATCCTAGCAGAAGATGCAGCCGAGAAAATCTCCTGGCAGTCACGCATCCTCCGCAGGTCACCAGGAATCAGTGAGCATAAGGAGTACATCATCGGCATACCGCCGAAAGAACCACCTCCACCCCCGGGGCCAGGTAGGGCCAGGCCTGTCAACCTCCTCCGAAGAAGACACAGGAAAAAACGGCTCCACACAGACCGAGTATAAACTGACCCGACATGGGTGGTACCCCTGACGGACCCCCCTCCCAAAATGAAAAGGAGACAACAACGCACCATTAACCTTCACAAGGCCACTCCACTGCAGTGTACAAAAGCCGGACCCGGGCCACGAAATGTGGCCCAAACCCAAAACGCCTGCAACGTCCGACCCGGAAAAGGTATTCATGTTCCACCCTATCAAAAGCCCTTTCTCCTGATCAAGAGACAGAAAAGCAGCTGACTGACCAGTGCCCTGGGCTAGATGAATCAGGTCCTTACCAGGTGGATGTTATCCTGAATGGACCTGCCAGGAGAACTGTATAGGACTGGTCAGGATGAATCAGTTGAGACAGCACGGAGCCCAGGCGATTTGCCATTTGCCCATGCAAAAAACTTTATACTCTGTGCATAGGAGAGAGACCGGTGCGCCAGTTCTTCAACAAGCGGAGTTCACCCTTCTTGGGCAGCAGGACAACAACTGCCCTACGGCCACGAGAGGGGCATCTCCCCGGTCGCCAGGCTTCCCCCAGAACCAACATGTAATCTCCACCAAGAACATCCCAGAACGCTCTATCTAACAAAACTCTTACCGTCAGCCCATCCATCCCAGGGGACTTACCGCTCCTGAGCTGATGCAGGGCACGAGTCAAACTCCTCCAAAGATATGGGGCCATCAAGAAGATCTGCCACCCCCCTATCTACAGTCGGCAGACCCTCCCCACAGATCTCGCTGAGCCTCCCTGTTGAATCTATCCGCAGTGAACAGGGACCCATAAAAGGACCTGACCAAGGCACTTATCCTCTCTGGATCAGTGACAGAGGACCCGTCGTCTGCGAGCAGCTCCACGAGCTGTTTGCGAAGCTCCCCGCCCCTTCTCTCCAGAGAGAAAAGAAAGGCGAAGCTCGGTCCAGATCGCGCAGCATCTGGACCCGCGACCTCACGTAGGCCGCCTCGGGACTCGCTCAAGCAAGCCAGGCTCCTCAAAGCTTCCTTCTTCATCTGAAACTCTCCCCATTCGCAGGAGTCTTCACCAAAACCAACCCAGATGAGACTCTGCGTCCAGTATCTCCCTCTCAAGCCTCTCGACAACGCTGAGTCCCGCTTTCCCGGTCGACCCCCACGTATAATCCTTACAAAAGAGACGGATGTGAGCTTTCCCCACATCCCACCACTGACCTAAGGGAAGAGAAACACCCTCTGCCTCTCTCTCCACTTCCCACCAAAAACCGACTGAATGCTTCCCGGAAACACCGATCCTCTAGCAGCCTGTTGTTAAAGTGCCAGTACGCGGACCCCAGCCCGAGCGCGCGCTGGATTGAAATCCACACGCACCAGACAGTGGTCCGGAGCACGGCACCAGCCGCATTGATGCCGTCGAGACCACGGGAAACAAACGCTCGTGAAATATATATTCGATCAATGCGGGAACCACCACCCTCAGACCTCCGCGAAAAAGCAGTGGAATCCGGGTGGAGGTTCCGCCAGGCATCAACCAACTCAAAGGATTCAATCAACCCTCTCAGCTTCTTCGCTACAGCAGGGGCACAACTGAGTACCAGAACGGTCTCGCGCCCTCAAGTGTGCAATTAAAATCCCCACCAAGGAAAGACACACTCTCCCCTATCAATTGTGCTCAACAGAGCAGTCACCTCCTGAAGTAGGCCGGCCTGCATCGGCCAGCTATAACACTTTAATGGCAACGCAATGCCACGTCCTGGCACAACTTCTTGCACTTTTAAAACATTTGGCAGAAAATTCGGGGCCAACAGAAAGGCCACCCCACTCGAGTTCGAGCTGAGATGGCTCATGTAGACCCCCCTTCCCACTCCAGTCGCCAGGTGGGTTCATCACTAACAACAGTATGCGTCTCTTGCAGAAAACACACCGCAAATTTCCCCCTCTCTAAGGACTGATAAAAGCTGAAATCTGCGAAAACTCTCTCTACTCCCGTTTAAATTTAATGTAGCTACTGTGAATGTGCAGGCACACTAAATTGAGATCCTCACACTCCGCCTAGCCTCTCTTTCTGAGGAACTCCAAAAAGTCCCCAAACTGTCTCTTCTCAGAGTCAGGAAGATCGCTGTCCTTGTTGCCAAGGATAGCCTCGAGAGTCTTAATCAAAGCTGGCCAATCCTCCCACCGTTTCTTCGCAGCATCCATTTTTGTTCTGAGAGTATGACTTGCTTCTAGGAACTCTCGCACCTCACAGATAACTGTTGCATGATAACGGCCTTGGAGTCTGGTCACTCGGCCAACCCACTCGCACCTGAAACAACAAGCTTGCCAGTGCAGCTCCCAGGGTCGTTATCAAAAATTGAAAGACCAGAACTCTCGGAAAGTTCACTAATCCCGCTACACAAATTGGCCCCATCACTCTCCCCCTCCTCCGGCATGCCACCACCCCCAGGGGATCAATGCCAGGGAAGGGTCCCCGACACCCCTGACCGCAACAAGCAGCCCACTGACTGGCTGGGCTCCTGCACTCTCCCATCACCCTCCACGTCTGGGCCCTGGGGAAAAAAAGAAAAAACAAAGGCACCCCCAGGGTGTGTGCACTGGCACCCTCGGAAACTGAAGGAGGATCACGACCCCGAAACAGACCCGACCTCCACAGCACCCAGAGTAACCCTCTCCACAGGCAACACCCAGAGAATCTCCTCTTGCCTCTAATACTCTCCCCTGCCGACTCAGCTGAGAGGCAGCACACCCCCCAGCACCTCCATTGGCTCTGATAAAGGAGCACAGGAGTGGTACACCAATGCCCCTGAACCTCCACCTTCGGGCTGACTCTGCTCATCCCCCGTCTCAGGGGGCACACTACCAGGGGAGCTAACCCCATCATCTGGCGTGCCAACACCCTCAGTAGGTCTCTGAAAACGAGGGACCTCCTCCGACCCAGAGGACACACACCCAGGGGAGCTAACCTCAACACCCGATGAGATAACTCCCTCAGAGGTCCCCTGAAACGAGAGGGGCATCCTCCCGCTCCGAGGACACACCACCAGAGGAGTCAACCGCATCACATGGTCTTATAACACTCGCGGAAGATCCCTGAGATAGAGGTCCAACCTCCGACCCGGAGGACACCTCTGTTCAAGGACCACCAACCACCATCAGTGGTGGAAGGTCTGGAGAAAGGACATCCCCCTCTCACTTTGGACCCACGCCCTTGCTCTCTTCCTCGCCAGGCATCTAACCTCCTTTTATGTCCCGCTAGCATGTGGCAGTACGGTGACCTCCATAACAGAAGTGTCTTCGGCCTCCACACTATCCCCAGCCACTTTACCACCCACACGTTTTTGCTTCCCTGCCCCGTCTGAACCACCTCTGCTCCTTGCTGGACCACGACAGGTGCAAACTGCACCATACTGGAGCTGGCAGGCACCCCTTGGGTGGTATCAGAACTCGGCAGGTGCGCACACCCCGATCAGCCGTTTGACCTCGCTCGGGCGGCCTTTCTCCTCTCCTTCTTCCTTCTCTTTCCTCTGCTTCTCCCAATTGCCCCCCTTCCTCACCCCCCTCCCCCTGTGCCCGCCTTCGCCGCCACCACAGGTTCAAGACATGGGGGGCGGGGGGCTATCGCTGCCCTGGGTCCCCAAGGACAGAACCTGCAGGCCCAGATGGGCTATCACTGCCGCCCTGGATCACCGAGGCAGAGCTGGCAGCCCTAGCCGGGTCAGCAGTACCACCCCGCGCCACTGAGGTTTGACGAGCCACGCCGGATGGGCCAGCAGCGCATCCCTGGGCCGCTGCGCTAGAACTTTCTCGCAGTGACCTCGCGAATAGGACACTCCCTCCGGAAGATGTCCAAATTCGCCGCACGCATGGGACACCGTTCCTTTCCCCAACTCCAACGCACGGTTGTGGGGAGACCCCTATACTCCACCTCGAAACGCCCCTCAGCGCCATCCCCCTCACCCACCTTCCATGAACACCCTCCTCTTGAAACTGAAGACCCCTTTTTCCTCTGGGTCCCCCGGGTGCATGAGCCTAAAGCACTTAGACCGCACCTCCCCAAACTTAGACAGGTGTGGAATAGTGATGCGTCTGGAATACATGTGGGGCAACTCCGCAGGAGACCGGTCTCACCCTGGATACCCACGGTCCACCTGTATGTGGACCCCCCTCACTGAAACCCCCACGCTCCAATGCTCGGGCCACACCCTCAAGGGGTCTTTAGTATCACCTCCACCTTTCCTCTTTCGAGCTCGGAAGAAGACAATAGCTCCCCTCCCAAGAAGTTCATTCAAGGCCTTTGTAATGTCTCCCCTTGACATCATAGGCCCAGTTTGAACCGAGAGATACCAAACCCCGTCCCAATCCAAGTCAACATGAGGTTTCATGCTCAGATGGCCTCGTACCCGCCACTGTTGCTAACTGCGTATGTCCGGTCCTTCGGCCCGCAGCCCCAGCCATCGCCATCCTGACAGAGCACAAACCAGCTCCAGGCACCCCAGCAGCTCAGCTCCAAGTTAAGTTCCAGAAACAGTCACAGTCAAAGACAGGCAGCAGAAAAGCAGAAACCTCCAGCTGAAGCAGGAAAGTCCCCAAGTTCGTCCACAGCCGAGAGCAGACTTTTGGGAAGCTCTAACCCAGTCGAGCCAGAAAAAGCAAAAGTAGTTCTTTCACATTAAGCCAGGCAGAGCCGCACTGTGCAAAATGAATTTAGGGCAGAGTAAAACGCAAAAAAGACAAAGACACTGCAATCTTCGTGCCCTCGATCTCCAGGCACTCTTGGCAGTCCGCCAACGACAACCGCCTAACCCTCGACAATGTACAGGTAAAAAACTCAGGAATTTTCGCACTAGTAGAGGAATCCTAGACCAGAGGAAAGTTTCAACAGCCCAACGATAAGTTAAACTATGAAGCCCCTCTGCCTCTGTTCCTTCTCCAACAGCAAAATCCTTGAAAGGCTGCTTCAATCCTTCTCAACCGCAGAGCTGAGAAGAAAACACAACCTCTCTCTCTCTTTTTTTTTTTTTTTCCAGTTTCAAAAACTTTATTGACACAATCATATAATACAACACATCAAACCATAATCAAAAATGGCACTATATACAACCATTATAGTACAACAATACAATCATTGTTCACAATACACTGAACCCCACGCGGTGACCAGCGCCCACGAAAGGCCTCTCTCTCTCTCTCTCTCTCTCTCTCTCTCTCTCTCTCTCTCTCTCTCTCTCTCCCTCTCTCTCTCTCTCTCTCTCTCCTCTCTCTCATCTCTCTCTCTCTCTCTCTCTCTCTCTCTCTCTCTCTCTCTCTCTCTCTCTCTCTCACCTCTCTCTCTCTCTCTCTCTCTCTCTCTCTCTCTCTCTCTCTCTCTCTCTCTCTCTCTCTCTCTCTTCTCTCTCTCTCTCTCCCTCTCTCTCCTCGCTCTCTCTCCTCGTCTCTCTCTCCCCCCCCCCCCCCCCCCCCCCCCCCCCCCCTCCCCCTCCCTTATCCTGGGACCCCCCTCTCCAACCCGCATGATCCCCATTCCCACCTCTATTCAGTCCTCATTGACATCCCCTGTGCTCCCCTCCCCCATCTACCCCCTCCCCCCATCTATTCATCTTGCGCTGATCACCCTATCCACCTCGCATGGATTCTCCCCCCTCCCCCATCCATCCTACACTTGTCCCTCAATTCATTCCTGTACTTGCCCCCCTTCCCATCCATCCTGCACCTCCTCCATCCATCCTGTACTGATCCCCCATCCATCCTGTACTAATCCACGCATTCATCCCATACTGACCCACCCTTATTTACCCTGCACCGATCTCCACATCAATCCTGTAGTGATCCCCCATTCATCCTGCACAGACCCTCCGATCCACATTGTACTGACCCACACCCCCCCCCCCCCATTCATCCTTCGCTGATTTACCCTCCCCCCCCATCCATCCTGTACTGAACCTCCCATTCAAGAAGAATGGGGGGAACAGTTTGAAGAAGGGTCTCGACCGGAAACATTGCCTATTCCTTTCGCTCCATAGGTGCTGCATCACCTGCTGAGTTTATCCAGCATTTTTGCATTTTTTCCATCCCGTACTGAACCCCCCCATTCAACACCACGGTGCTCTCCCCTCACACTTTTACCTACTCCAACCTACATGTACTAATTCACCTGCCTCAATCCATCCATTCTGCACCGTCTGCCTTCTAACCCCCCACCACCCCCGCCATCTATACACGCCGCACTGATTCACACACACACCCCTCCCTGACCCTATTGTGCTAGAAATGTCTTCAGAGTGAATATTGTTTGATAACGGAATGCAATCAAATGTACTTTATTTCCCAATGTTTTTATTTGTTTTAATCCATAAAAGATGGTTCGATTGTCACTGCTACCGTTGACACGTTATTACAGAATTAATTTTAACGGCAAATCAATGCTCTTAATATGGAGTATCAGTACTGTAATTATTTAATGAGCAACATTCACAACTATACGTACGCATATATGTTACCATGCTTCAGGATTTATTGACACAGGTTGATCATACGCTGAATAATCCAACCACATTTTTGTTTGGAAGTGGAAAGAACTAATAGAAATTGCTTTAATTGCAATGTGTAAAAAGAGTTGAGATACTGTCTTAAAATTTTGCTGCATGTCATTGTGGTATATATCATGTCTTGATTGGTGAATATGTTTAGTTTGTGACTTTATTTGAAGCAGAAATAATATGTGAATGCTTCATTGAGTATAATTCCGACTGGTAACTACGCACTTCGTCCGAGCACATTATCGCATGTGTCATGCAAGCCATCTTAAATGACCACCTAAACTGTCATTTAGCAACCTAAAAAGCTGCCAAGGTTGCCCGGCTGGCAACAGGAATAAAAAGTTAAGCAAGAGCCCTGATTGTCCTGAAAATAAAACAGAGCCTGATCATGATGCCTCATCAATTGTGATATTTCGATCACTTTTTCTTCTTCGCTCGCTTTCAAAATAATCCTCGGACATTGAATTCGTGAAGCAATCCCAAAATTGTAGAGGATCGTTGATGTCAGTATTTGTCAGCAGAACAACCTCCAAATCCCTCATTGCACTGGGGAGTCTTGTCGTCTCAGCATCTTCCATTGTTTGTTGCCAATGGTCGTCAGCTTCCAACAAACCACTTTCTCTGCAGACATCTTTGAAGGAAGAATTACTCCATTATGTGTCTTCAAAGAGTCGAAGGACACTGGCCCTTTCACGTGATGGAGAAGCAGTCTCATGTAGTAGAGGTCACCGGATTTTGGAGAAACACATAAATTCGTCCAAGAACGTTGGCTTCAAAAATACCTGGGAAGTCATCCACTCTCTTCCCAACCTTCCATCTTTGCCATCTCCAGCTGCTCCATGTATAAAATCAAGGTACATCAACGTATAATAGTGGTCTTGCAAACTGATCTTCAGACCTCAATCGCAAAAATTCAGTCAAAGTCATTCTCGCCATACCATCATTCATCCTTTGCTGAGCAGCATCAAAAAAGACTTGTTGGTCTGGTGGATGTACATTAAGTCGAATGACAGGGTGGTCTCTGTCATGAGTAAGAAATCCAAGGACTTATCCCCCTCCCTCTGAAGGACCAATGTATCTGCCAGTCAGGCACTGTTTAATCTCATCATTTATGTTAATTCCCAAAGCTGCCTGATCACACCCCTTCAAGGTGTACTTGATGACATATTTGATTGACTGTACAGAGCAGCATATTTCGACGTTGAGGTGACATTTGAAAGCCTTCAATAGTTCAGCATTATAGGGCACAACCCAATTGGAAGTAATAGTCTGTAACGGACGTCCTTCTTGATGTCCCAGAAATCCTCCCATGGCTGGAGATAACCATAACCATATAACCATATAACAATTACAGCACGGAAACAGGCCCTCTCGGCCCTTCCAGTCCGTGCCGACCATTTGTTTTCCCCTAGTCCCATCTACCTGCACTCGGACCATACCCCTCCATTCCCTTCACGTCCATATCTTCTCCTGTACAGAGGATACGAATCATCACCACATATTGTGCTTTCGACAAATGTCTTTGGGAATCTCTTGGTGCATCCTCCTTCCTTCCAACATGGAGAGGTGTCCTTGCAGAACAGTCCATGGATCATGTGCTTGAGTACCAATTTATGCAGCTCAGGATCTGTTTGCGGGTCTGGAATTTCAGCTTGCACAAATCTTTCATAATGTTGAGGTCTTGGCTTACTCGCTTCCTCAAGCCAAAGCAGACAGTGCAAATGAGGCAAGCCTCTCTTCTGATATTCCACAGTCAAGATGAAAGCTATACAATTTCCAAAGATGCCATCTGGTCCAGTGACGGTCTTGATGTAGCTATGTTACAAAACTTACCTTTAACGGTGCTGCAGTTCTGTCACTGGCCTTTGCATGACTTTGGCGCCTTTGAGCTGGGGGGGGGGGGGGGGGGGGGGGGTGTCGGGCGGGGTTCAAATGCGGTTTTCCCCTGCCATCCGGAGCTTTATTTTCTCGGAGTGTGAGCTTTTTCTGGAGATTCATTCCCAATGCCGGTAAGTGCATTTTTTTTAAATCGGCCGTCTATTTCAACACTGCAGTAAAATAAAAATTAGCTCCTAATGCCGTGAACGCCGACAATGGGGACGGATTTTACGTAGGGGACAGGTAAGTGAAAGCTGTTTATTTTTACATAGGAACCTGCTTGTTTAGATGACCTTAATCAACATTTAATGTTGCGAAACTAGACTTTAAAAAAAATGTTAATTTTTTCTTAAGAAATGGATAGATGTTTAGATCTAGTAATTGAATTTTGTAATTAGCTACAATTGGGTAACTAACTAATTATATGCTTTAATTTCAGGTCATCCAAGTAAGATTGTTTCATATTTGTTTCAGAATGCTTCAATCTATAATAATTGGAAATTTATTTCAGTTCTCTTAATTTTTAAGAAAGTTATGGGCTTTTGACTGTCCTCGATCACAACTTTTATGTTAAGTCAGTAGAAAAGCAATAGGAAACAAGTTGCTAATTTCCGAGTATGAAAATGGCCATAACTTTTTTAATACTGAAGATATGGAAGTGAATTAGATGTCAAATTAGACTTTTTATGCTTTATCTGATGGGATAAATTGCAGACTTGATTTTTAAAATCTCAAAAATTTGTAACATTGCTACTTGATGAATATTTTTCTTTTCAGCTTGAATACTCTTGCTACTAATTCCGTTCTATAAAAAGGCTTCTGATTCGGAAAGAGGCACTGTTGGATCTCGCTCCAATTTGGATTGCAAGTCATCGTAATGAACAATGCAGCTGTGCCATACTTCCAAACGTACATCATGGCGTCCTGGCATCGTTACATCATGTATCTGGGACCACCGACAAATGTTGAAGAGAGGATTATGTGCCTTCCGATGTTTTCCAAGTCATCATTATCATGTAATGCATCCGTCAGTCCATTGTACGTTGTTGACCTCAACGATACCCGATTCATTCAAAAATAATTGAGCCTATCACTTTCAATTTTAGCGGCCATATCAACAAGGTATTGTTGGAAGGGTCATCCTCCTCTCAAAAGCTGGTTGAATTCATTCTCACGATGCATGATCCTATGTGCATAATATCGAATTAGTGCCAATTTCCTGCTGTTACTCATTTGGAGTTGTGAATGTCATCCGTCATCACCAAGTAGAAAGGAATGGATGTATTGAAAACTCCTTCTGCTCCTCCTCTTCCTCTTACACTCAAGACAATGTGGCATGACGTTGCAGCAGGCTGATTACTCTTTGGTATGAGGACGGCAACTTCATTGGCAGTTTGCATGTTAAACCTCCGTTCATGTTCTAAGGGTGGCCGGTAATTGGGATCAATAACAATTGATGCCTCTGGTAAATCTCTAATTCTCTCCATCACCATCAGAAGTGAATCAATGTAAGGGTTGTGTAGTCTTATCATGTTTTCAAGCATTTCAACAATGTTCCTTTGAATACCAGCATCATGGAGAATACTCATTCGCAATTCAATGTTATCTTGTGGGTCCATGAAATAGATTTGTAAAAATGTACTTTGTTGATCTTGGTCAGGCATCAACGAACCAATGAAATGATGAATCTGGCCTTGAATGATAACTGAAGGATTCCATCCATGTGCCACCACTTCCTTGGCACCAAATGACATGAGTTGAAAGAGGCAATTGTATTGTCAAATATTCTTTCTGAACTCATGTGCTTGTGGTGTATCACCTGTATACAAATTAATGAGTGCATTCGGGAGAGTCTTCAGAGGAGCAATGTTGACCTTACCCTTCATGCAGCAAAAGTTGGCCGTTTCTCCTGAGAAGAGGTACGCTCGACAGAGAGGGCACACATTGGTCATTTCACCAACAACAGCAGATAGATTTCTCTGTGTGAGACATGCATTTTGTTGTCTTGTATCTCTTTGTTCATTCAGCCTTCTAGTTATTTCATCACCTGTCTCTTCATCCATTCTTTGTCCAGTCTCGAGGTTCCACAAGACGTTCAGTTGTTTCTTTGCGCATTTCTTGTTCCCTTTGCTCCAGCTGTCACTCTCGTTGATCTCTGAGACATTCAGTTCTTTCCTGCTGCGTCTTTTGAGCCCTTCTCTCCCGCTGTCTCTCTCGTTCAACTCTGAGATGTTCAGTTCTTTCCTGCTGCATGTTTTGAGCCCTTACCTCCTGCTGTCTCTCTCTTTGATTTCTGAGATATTCAGTTCTTTCCTGCTGCGTCTCTTGAGCCGTTTTCTCCAGCTTTCTCTCTCGTTCATATCTGAGAGGTTGAGTTGTGTCTTGTTGGGAATCTTGAACCCTTCCCTCCCGCTGTCTCTCTTGTTGATCTCTGAGACGTTGAGTTGATTCTTGCTGCGTCAAAGAATTAAAAAAAATACTTGTCTAATGTAAATTAAAGATAAGTAATGAAAATCAGAAATAAAATAAAAATATCATTTAAATCAGCAGATCAAATAAGCGTGAGGGTTTTAAACAGGCAATTATCAGATAAAAATAAATTAAATTAAATATAAAGATAACATTTGAAAAAAAATGCCTGTGGAAATTGGAAAAGAAAATAACCACAAAGTTTCAAAACAGAAAAGCAATTACCTCTTCAAAATGGAGTAAAGGAGTCCTTTGAAAAAAGAGAGAATATAAAAAACACGGGTGTTAATTTTATATTAACGGAGAACTCTTAAAACTGTTAAAAATGCAGTAAATCGAAATTTAGAGAAATAAATTAAAAAACTGATTTTTTAAAAAATTAAAATAAATTAATTACTTGTCTAATGAAATATTAATATTATTCTTTGGTTCCTTTTATCCCTTCCCCACCCTATCTCAAGGGGCAGAGAGAGAGGGAGGGGGTCAGAGCGAGAGAGAGCGAGAGAGAGAGGGGGGGTATGGGAGAGTGCGAGAGAGAGAGGAGAGGGGGGGGAGAGGAGAGAGAGGAAGGGAGAGGAGAGAGAGAAGGGAGGAGTGAGAGAGAGTAGAGAGACGGGAAGAGAGGAGGGAAAGAAGACCGAGAGAGGAGGGAGGGAGAAAGAGGGGAGGGAGAGAGAGAGGGGGAGAGAGGAGGGAAAAAGAGAGGGCGAGAGTTGAGGGACGTGAGAGAGATGGGCTGAGGGCGAGGGGGATAGGTGAATTGAGGAGGGGGAGAAGGGCTTGGGAGAGGAGGAGGGGCGAGAGGAAAGAGGGGGAGGAGGAGAGGAGGAGGGGGAGCGGGGTGGGCAGGTAGAAGGGAGCGGGGGCAGCAGGGAGTGGGAATTCAGCTGATTGGTAAGTACTTTGCGAGTACTTACCGCGAACTTAGCGTGAATACTACGCTTCCGTTTGGTCGCGCCAATCGCATTGCAAAGATGGGAGACCTGGGAGAGATGTGGCGAGTGGGGAGGGAGAGGGAGGGGGAAGGGAGAGAGGGGGGGATGAGGATGGGGGAGGGGAGGAGGAGCGGGGAGGGTAAAGGAGGAGACAGGGGTAGGGGGAAGGGGGTGGTTAGAGGGGGAGGGTGTATGGTGGGTGAGGGGGGTAAGAGAGGCGTGGGGGAGGGGGAGATGGAGATGAGAGGGGGATGGGGGAGGGAGGAGAGGAGGGAGGGTAAAGGAGGAGACGGGAAGGGGGTGTAGAGGGTGGAAGTGGGGTGAGGGGTGTAGGGAGGGGTGGGGAAGGAGAGGGGGAGGTGAGAGGAGAGGGGTGGGGGAGAAGAGGGGAAAAAAGGTGGAGAGGAGAGGTGGAGGGAGAGAGAGGAAGAGGGAGAGGAGTGGAAGGGGAGAGAGAGGCTGAGGGATTAGAGAGTGAGAGAAAGGGGAGGGAGAGAGGGCGGGGAGGGAGGGGGAGGGGGCGTGAGGGTAGGGGGAGTGGTGGAAGAGGGACTGAGGGGTAATGTTGAAGGGGGCGGTTAGAGGATGGAAGGGCGGTAGGGGGAAGGGGGTGGGGGAGAGAGGGAGATGGGGGTGGGGATAGGAGGGGTGAGAATGGGGAGGAGAGGGGGGTGGGGGACGGGGGGGAGAGAGAGGGGTGGGGTAGGGGAGGAAAAGAGGGAGGGTAGGAAGAGTGGAGGGAGGGGGAGAGTGGGGAGAGGGAAGTGGGTGGGGTAGAGGAAGGGGGTGGGGTAGGGAGATGTGTGGGGAGGGTTGGGGGAAGGGGGAGAGTGGAGAGGGGGGAAGGGGAAGGGAGAGAGGGATAAGAGTGTGGGGAGAGGGGGAAGGGGCGAGGAGGGGAAGGAGTGTGTGGGGGGGAGGGGAAAGAGTAAAGGGAAGAGTGTGGAGGGAGGTGGAGAATTTGGTAGGGTGAGGGAGGGGGATAGTGGGGAGTGGGGGGGATAACGGAGGGAGAGGGGGACGAGTGGGGCGGCTGAGAGGGATTGAGAGGATGTGGCATGGGGAGGCGAGAGAAAGAGAGAAGTGGAAGAGTTGGGGGAGGGAGGGGGAGTGTAGGTAGGAGTGTGGAAGTGGAAGTGGTTGAGAGGGAGGGGGAAGAGGGAGGGGAGAGGAGGGAGTGGTTGGCGAAAGGGAGAGGCCGTGGGGGAAGAGAGGGTGGGGGCTGGGGAGGATTGGGAGATAAGTGGAAGTGGGGATGGAGGGGTCTCAAGGGTAGGGGGAGGGCTGGAAGTGGGAGAGACGGAGGAGGGACGGGGGGAGTGGTAGAATAGATGGGGAGAGGGGTTAGGGAAAAAAAGGGGGTGTGGGGTGGGAGGGGGAGAGAGGGGGGGTACGGGCGGGAGAGGGGTGGGGAAGGGAAGTGGGGAGAGGGGGAGGGAGGGTGAGAGGGGTTTAAGGGGGAGTGGGAGTGAGGGAACGGAAGAGGGGTAGAGGGAAGGGGCGGGGGGAGGAAAGGGAAGGGTTGTGGGGGAGAGGGGTGGGGGAGAGAGATGGGGTGGGGGGGCTGGTGGGTATGGAGAGGAGAGGGGAGGGAGGTGGGGTTAGGGGAGAGAGGGGGAAGAAGTGTGGAGGGAGGGGGAAGAGTGGGGAAGGGGTGGGGGGGGAGAGAGGGAAGGGGGGTGGGGGGGAGAGGAAGGGGGGTGGGGAGAGGGAAGGGGGTGGAGGGAGAGAGGGATGGGATGGGAGGAGGAGAGTGAGATAGGAGATAGGGTAGGGGAGGGAGGGGGAATGCGGTGGGAGGAGAGAGAGGAAAGTGCAGAGAGAAGGGGGGTAGGGGCTGTCCATCTATTCTCCACTCCCTATCACCCCCAATCCTCTTTATTCCCACACACGTGATCACACGCTTCAACACAGGCTGCGGGGGCGGGGCTGGGGCTGGTGCAAAGGCGGATGTAAATGAATCCATTCCGATTGGACAATCCTGTGAGGGATAGCATTGTGACATCACACAATGGAACGTGCTGGAACATCAGGCGGGGAGGGGGGGGCTGGAGCTGGTGCAAAGGCAGATGTAAATGAGATCCATTCCGACTGGACATCTGTGAGCATTGGGCATTGTGACATCACACGATGGAACGTTCACCAACATTCTATGAGTGAGAGCAGTTTGATTTTTTAAGATTTTGAAATATTGGGGGGGGGGAAGGATTTAATTAAAAATTGTGTATGTAAAAATGTCTAAATGTAATAAGGAGTGCATTAGTGAATGTAAAAACTTAATCTCTAGCAAAATGGAAAAAATCGCTGCGATTGAGGATCTGGTTTTGGCGGACCATGGAATCAAAGGGCGAAAATCTTATCTGAAAAAAAAATGGAATGTGACATACACCCACAAGATACATACCCGGTCGGCAGACACACACACAGTCTTAAATAAGTACTAGACCAAGTGCAGACCCGTTGGGTCTGTTCCCCTAACGTGTGGTTGCGGGGCGGGGGGAGGGGGGGGCAGCATGAGGCGTCACTCACACTAACTACCACCCTGCACACATGCTAACTACCCCCCTTGATATATTAATATTATTTTGCTCCTTTTACCCCATAACCACCCTGTCCACTGACGCATAGCCTCCAACTCGCCAGGCGCAGAGAGAGAATGGGGAGAGACTGAGAGAGGGGCAGAGACAGAAGGGCAAGAGACATGAGGAGAGGGGGGTGAAGGGAGGAGGAGAGGATGTATGGGTGAGGAGGGGAAAGTGATGGAGATGGAGAGAGAGTGGGGAGGGGGATAATTGGAGTGGGAGAGTGGGGAGGGGGGGAGATGGGGAGAGAGTGGGGGGGGGGAGTGTGGGGGAGGGAGGGGGATGAGGAGGTGAGGAGAGCGGGGAGGGTAAAGGAGACAGGGGTGGGGGGAAGGGGGTGGTAGAGTGGGGAGGGGGGTTAAGGGAGATGGGGAGGGGAGTGGGGAGGGGTAAAGGAGGAGACCGGTAGGGGGTGGGTGTGGGGGGGGGAGAGGGTGGGTGAGGGGGGGGGTAGAGGAGGGGTGGGGTAAGGGGAGGGAAGAGGAGGAGGTGAGGGGTGGGGGAGAGAAGGGGAGGAAAGGAAGAGCGGGGGACTGGGAGAGAGTGGAGGGGGAGAGAGAGGGGGAGAGAGAGGAGAGAGAGAGGGGAGTCGTTCTCTCTAGTGAGGGTGGAGAACAGGGCCCCCGCAGGTGGAGGGGGGTGAGTAGAGGGGGGGGTGTGGGAGAGGGTTGGGGGTAGAGGGGAGAGAGGGGAAGGGGGGGGGAGTGGGGAGGGGTGAGGAGAAGGGAGGGAAGTGGAGGAGCAGAGGGGGGGGGGAGGAGGGTGAGGGGGTGGAGAGGAGGGAGGAGGAGAGGGGGGTTACGGAGAGGGGGTAGGAGGGAGGGGAGAGGGGTTGGGTAGATAGTTGTGTGGAGAGAGAGGGGATTCTCTCTTTACTTCTTTCTCTCGCGGGAGCTCTCCCTCTTGAGGGGGAAGAGTGTCGGGGGAGAGAGGGGATGAGTGTCGAAGGAGGGAGTGTGGTAGGCGGAGGGAGGGGGAGAGCGGAGAGAGGGGGAAGTGGGGAGGGAGAGGAAGGGAGGGGGAGAGGGGGTGGGGGAGGGATGGGGTATTGGAAGAAAAAGAAGTGGAATGTGGGGAGGCAGGGGGAGAGGTGTAGGGGGTAGTGGTGGAAGTGGGAGAGGAGGGGGAGGGGGGAGTGGTGGAAGAGGGAGAGAAAGGGGTAGGGGTGGGTGGAGATAGGGAGGGAGGGAACCGATGTGGGAAGGGACAGGAGTGACGGAAGGGGGGAGGAGATGTGGAAGAGTGGGGAGGGAGGAGGAGAGGGGTAGGAGGAGTGGTGGAAGTGGGAGAGGGTGTTGGGGGGGAGTGGTCGAAGATGGAGTGAGGGGTTAGGGAAATAAAGAGGTGGAGGGGAGAGTTGGATGGGTGGAGAGAGTGGAAGGGGGTGGGGTGGAGAGAGGATGGGGTTGGAGGAGGAGGGGGGAGAGGGGTGAGGAGAGGGAGATGGAGAGGGGGGAGGAGAGAGGTGTGGGGGAGGGAGGGGGAGAGAGGTGTGGGGGGAGGGGAGGAGGGAGATGGGGTAGGGGAGAGAGGGGGGAAGAGTGGAGGGAGGGGGAAGAATGAGGAGGGGAAGGGGGTGGGGCGATAGAGGGAGGTGGTGGGTGGGTGGAGGATGAGGGATGGAGGTGGGGAGGTAGATGGAGAGGGGTGAGGAGATGGAGAGGAGAGGAGAGGAGAGGGGTGGGGGGAGGAGAGGGATGGGGAAGGGAGAGAGGTGTGTGGGTAGGGAGGAGGGAAATGGGTAGGGAGGGAGGGGAGGAGGGAGATGGGGTAGGGGAGGGAGGGGGGAGAGGGGTGGGGGAGAGAGGGAAAAGAGTGGGGAGGTAGAGGGGGAGGGGTAGGGGCAGTCCATCTATTCCCCATTCCCTATCACCCCCACACTCATGATCACACGTTTCGACACCACAGGCTGCAGGAGGTTCGGGGGGCTGGGGCTGGGGCAAAGACAGATGTAAATGAGATCCATTCCGATTGGACATCTGTGAGGGATGGCATTGTGACATCACACAATGGAAGGTGCTGGAACATCAGGCGGGGGGAGGGGGGCTGGAGTTGGTGCAAAGGCAGATCTAAATGAATCCACTCTGATTGGACATCTGAGAGCATTGGGCATTGTGACATCACACGATGGAACCAACATTCTATTAAATATCATACATAATTTTATTAAATATCGTACATAAAAATGTCTAAATGTAATGAGGAGTAAATCCGTGAATGTAAAAGTGTAATGTCTAGCAAAATTGAAAAAAACGTGGCGTTTGAGGGTCTGGTTTTGTTTAAATATTTCTATTAGACGTAAGTACATATTAATAGAATATACTTCTCACATACATTCGTAATATTATTAATATTAACAATTATGTCTTATTTGTATTTCTATACATTTTTTTTATTACAGATAGGAAAAGATAGAGAAAAATAAAGTAAAAGTAGAAAATCAAAAATAAAGAAATGCGTGGAGTATTAAAAAAATTATCCATCATTGCAGATATATCCATGTTATACATGATTCTTCATCCATTCCATTATTCAGGCTTCAGTCAGGCCCTCGTACCGAGCCATTTTGACCCTTTAAATATTCAATAAATGGAGACCATATCCCTCTGAAAAGATCCAACTTGTCCAGTAGGACAAGCCTTAATCTTTCCAGATGAAGTGTCTCCGACATTCCTGTAATCCACATTTTGGTTGTCGGGGATGTAGGACCTGTCCAGAATTTCAATATTAATTTTTTCCCAATTATTAAACTGTAATCGATTAAAATTCTTTGATTTGTTGTTATTAATTGATTTGTTTCTAATATTCCCAATATTATTAACTTTGTCAGGGATCAGATTCATATTAACAACATTCAAAATTATCTTAAATATTTTTGTCCAAAATGTAGTAATTTTTATACAATTTGTAAATGAATGCGTTAAGTTAGCTTCTAAGTGCTGACATTTATCACATATGGCAGATACATTTGAAAAAATACTATGTAGTTTGGATTTTAAATAATGTATTCTTATGTAATAATTTAAATTTTATAAGAGAGGGTCTAGCATTTAACGAGCAGTGGTGCATATGTTGTAAACTTTCATCCCATACTTCTGGTCTGATTATTTGACCTAATTCGTTTTGCCATGATTACCAATATATTTCTGTCATTGGGACATCATTTAACAATAAAATATTATAAATATATGATATCAATTTTTCTGTGTTCGGGTGTTTATTTTGACATTCATCTAAAATTTCTGTCTTTCTATTTCTAATTTCCTGTGTGTTTGCTTTTACATAGTCTCTAATTTGTAAATATCTAAAGTAATCTTTTGAATGTAATCCATAAATTTGTTGTAATTCTTGAAATGAAAGTAAGGAGTTTTCCCTGCAGAGATCGCCCATCTTATTCCATAGTTTTTCCATTGTAAAAAACCTTTGTCCATCATTGAGGATTTAAATGTAACATTATTTACAATGGTAAGGGCTAGTGGTATACATTCCGATTTTAATGTTTTCGTTATTTGTTTCCAGATACGTATCCCACTTTCTATTATAGGGTTTTCATGATAGGTTTTCTTACCTAGTTTAATATTGGTGAATAAAATCGAACTAATTTCAAAAAGCGAACAATCTTCTTTTTCCATTTTTAACCAGATTGGTTGTTTATCTGTCTCTATTAACCAAAAATTCATATTTTTAAAATTAACTGCCCGGTAATAAAACATAAAGTTTGGCAGTGCTAGACCATTTATTTTTGATTTACATAAATGTTTTTTATTTATTCTATGGCTCTTATAATACCAGATAAAGTTGGTGACAATAGACTCAACCTTCTTAAAGAAATTTTTAGGAAGATATATCGGAATCAATTGGAAAAGATATAGTAATTGCGGGAGAAAAATCATTTTTATTGCATTGATTCTACCTAGCATTGAGATAGGTAATGTTTTCCAATATAAAATGTTCTTATTTAATTTATTCAATAAAAGTGGAAAATTGGATTTAAATAAAGAATCGAATCTTTGTTACATAAATTCCAAGATATTTGATTTGTTTTGTTTGCTATCTTAAAAGGAAGTTTTGTAGTATATGTAAGTTATTTACCATTATTGGCATAAATTCACTTTTATTCCAATTAATACTATATCCTGAAAATAATCCAAATTCAGTTATTAATTTTAGTAAATTTGGGATACTAATTTCCGGCTTTGTAATATAAAGTAATACATCATCCGCATATAAAGAGATTTTATTTTCAGTATCTCTGGTGTCATACCCATATATTTCAGGATGTAATCCCACACGTTGAGCTAATGGTTCTATTGCAAGTGCAAACAGTAGTGGGGATAAAGGACATACTTGTCTGCAGCCTCGAAATAAATTAAATTTAGTTGATAGCATTTGATTTGTTATTATTCTGGCTGTTGGATTAGTGTATAATAATTTAACCCAAGTAATAAACTTCTCTCCCAACTTAAAAGTTTCCATAAGCGAAAACAAGTAAGACCATTCCACCTGGTCAAAGGCTTTCTCCGCATCTAACAATATAATTACTAGGTCTTTATTAATACCTCTTTTCGAATATATAATATTGAATAATCGTCTCAGGTTATATGAGGAATATCGTTTTGGTATAAATCCTGTTTGATCTGGGTGAATTAATTTATTAATAACTGTACTTAGTCTTTGTGCTAATATTTTGGTTAGTATCTTTTGATCAGTATTTAAAAGAGCTATAGCTCTATATGATCCTGGGTCATCCAGGTCTTTGTCTATTTTAGGTATAAGTGTTGTAATAGATTAATTTAAAGTTTCTGGTGGGTATAAATGTATTCATAGAGTATCTTCAAACGTGGTGCAATCAGATCATAAAATGTTTTATAAAATTCCGAGCCAATACCATCTGGTCCTGGTGTTTTACCATTTTTTAATGATCTCATAGATTCTTCGATTTCTTTTACTGAAATTTCAGCATTTAGTGATTCTCCATTTTGTGAAACCAACCCATTCAGATTACATTTTTTTTTAAATGCTGCTATTCCTTTTCTGTTTTCTGTCATTTTAGCTGAATATAAATTTTTATAATATTGCAAAAATCCCTCATTAATATCTTTGGGTTGTACTAATGGTTCACCATTAAATGATTTAATCCTATGGGTTATTTTTTCTCCCTCCATCTTCCTTAATTGACGAGCCAATAATTTTTGAAGTTTATCTCCAAATTCAAATTGTAATTGTTTAGTGTATTAGCTTTACAACTTGATCCGAGTATATTTTATTTAATTTATATTTCAGTGCAGCGATTTTATTATGTTTTGTTATGGATGGATTAGCAGTGTTCTCTGTGTCTAATTGTTTAATCTCCTTTTCCAATTCCTGTTGTTCTCTCTGATTCTCTTTATTATAAAATGCTTGAGAAGAAATCATAATTCCAGGGGCATATGCTTTAAAAGTTTCCCATAATAGGGAAGAAGATATTTCCGGTTTATCATTTATTTCAAAGAAAATCTTGATCTGTTCTATAATATATTCCTGAGTTGCTTCGTTTTTTAAAATTTGTGGGTTCATTGTCCATTGTCAAAATCTCCATTGTCCCCGTTTTTCTGTTTTACCATTTATTTCAATCATAAATGTTAAAGGTGCGTGATCTGAGATTGTAATATTATGGTATTTTGAATTATAAGTGAGTGAGATAAGTTTAGCGTCAACCAAAATATAATCTATTCTTGAATAGGTTTTATGTACAGATGAATAAAATGAATATTCTCGTCCAGTTGGATTTTCTACTCTCCAAACATCTTTAATGTTACTAGTATCCATATATGCACTTAATAAGTCACTGGAATGGGATTTGGTTTTCCTTTGTCTTGTGGATCTATCTAAATAAGAATCTAATGTACAATTTAAATCTCCTCCAATTATTAAGGTTATGTTGTGCTATTTCGGGATGTTGTTAAATATTTTCTTAAAATAACAGATCGACTATCAAAGTTTTGGTCCATATACATTGACAAAAAATTTTTGTGCATTTAATTCTCCATAACAATAATGTTATTACCGTCATTATCAGTATATAGTTGATGTAATGTTTGAATAAAGTAAAGTTTCCTTTATGAAATAATATTGCTACGACTCTTGATTTGTTTGTGTAAAAGAAGAATGATACGTTTTATGCATCCATTTAGCTTTCAGCCTATGCCGGCATCTTTTTTTTTAAATGTATTTCTTGAATGAAAATCACATCAGCTTTAATTGCTTTTTTTTAAATGTGCTAATACTTTACCTCTCTTAATTGGTTCAATTTAATACTTTAACGTTCCAGCTGCAAAACGTTATTCCTTCATTCCCCGTATTCATTTTTAAATCTTGCATCTTTTGTCTATGGGGGTCTATAATAGAGCCAATGGTTCAGTTCGATAGACCCGACCTTACACCCGAACTCCGAATAGAACGAATTTTAAGAACCTTGAATGTCTCTCCACGTGTATATCTCCTTTGATCCAATTTGTAACTCCATTTTAACTGAAAATAATAATGATAGATTATAATAGAGAAGAAAAGAGGATAGGTTAAGAAATTAGTATTGTGCACAAAGAAGGATAAAAAATACATCTAGTATTAGTGTAGTTGTGGCTAGCCATTACTAGCATGGCTAACCATTCTACGATTTCCGTAGTTGATGTTATATGAACTTAACCAGCTCCTTGGTTTCTTGGAATTTTTATTCCATAGCGGTATTTTACCGGGGATATTAAATTTTAAAATATTCGGTTCCAATAGTCGGAAATGTGAGGATACATATTTAAAACGTGTTTGAAAATCTAATTAAAAAAAACGAAAAGAAAGGAAAAAAGAAAATAAAAATGAAAATTACTAGTAAATAAGAAAGAAGGTTTCCAACGAGGGCAAATGAAATCAAACTCTATATTTGACTCCAATCATTCCATTATAAGTAAGTATTAGTCATTAGTGATAATTATTAACTCTGATTAGTAAAGATACCACACTATAATTTTAGTATTTATTACTTATTTGTATTAGTAATGCAGTTATACTAATTATTAGTATCCATGGGAGAGTTTCCGATCCACATCTTTCTCCAGCTTCCTTAGTCACCACTTCAATTCCATGTTGTCCTGCAAAGTCAGTTTATTCATTGGTGAAGCACAGTTTTAAAAGTATTATTCAAGCATCCTCTCAAGCCTTAATCTTCTGGGCAAAGTCCAATGCTTCCACAGGGTTGGTGAAAAAATGTTCCTTCTTGTTGTAAGTGACTCTTAGGGTAGCTGGATAGCTCAGACCATATTTCAAATTCTCCACTTCCCTCAAGACACTTTTAGTCTCATTAAACGCTTTTTGTTTCCTGGAGACATCTGCTGGATAGTCTCGATAAATACCGATCCTGTGTCCTTCAAATGCAAGATTTCTGTTTCTTGATATATTTTGCATTATCTCCTCCAAGACGTGGTCGTACTGTACTTTTATTATCATTTGTCTTGGGGGAGCGTTTTGTCTTGTCTGACATCTCATCACTCTGTGTGCTCGGGCTAGTAAAGGCTTTGGTTCCAGAGATAAAACTTTTTGCAGTAAATTTGCAATGAATTCTCAGGGATCTTGATCTTTCTCTTTCCCTTCTGGAAGACACGCAATTCTTAGGTTCTGTCTTCTCTGGCGACCTTCTGATTCAGTACATTTCTCGCTTATTTTGCTCAGTAATTCAGTTAGACGTTGATTTTCTGTGATAAGCTTTGCTGTAGTCTGAGCACTTATTTCGACTAGTTCTTCAAGGCCTTTTATGGCAGCCGTCTGTTGGTTCACTGCCTGCTCCACAGGATTCAGCCTTTCTTCAAAATTTCTGATTTTACATTCGTCTCATTTGTCAGACCGATCAAAATTTCTGCAATTTCTTTCTTCAGTTCATCCAATGTATTCTTAGAGGTGGTATTAATTTCAAGCTTTAAGTCCTTCATTTCTTCCTTGATTTTTTTTATTTCTTCACCAATATTCATCAGCTTTATTTCTTCCGTTGAACCAGCAATTTCACTTGCAATAAACGTTTTAAGTGCTTCTTCTTCCAATTTTTCCGTCGTTTTTTTGGACACATCTTGGGATAACGTCCTACCTGAGCCCGAGGCTTCAGTCGGGCCTTCCACCGGTTTCAGCCTGGTAGCCCGACTTTTCGGTTTATCCGGGGGTGGGCTGCGCTGTGTATACATAGTAAGTCGCGTGCCTGATGACTTCACTCACAGCAATTGGTGCAGAGGCAGCAGGTAGGTCGGTTTCTCCCCAATTTTTCTCCGTTTTTTATGAGGAGCTGGCTGGTGTTACTCTCTAGCCCTCCATAGCGCCACCGGAAATCGAGGGTCTGGTTTTGGCGGACCATGGAATCAAACGCCAAAGATCTTATCTGGAAAAAAAAAAATGGCATGTGATATACACCCACAAGACACACACCCAGTCGGCAGACACACACACACATACAGAGTTTTAAATAAGTACTAGACCAAGTGCAGACCCGTTGGGTCTGTTCCCCTAACGTGCAGTTGCGGGGGGAGGGGGGGGGCAGCATGAGGCATCACACACACTAACTATGACCCCGCACACACGCTAACTACCCCCCTTGATATTATTTTAATATTATTAATTAGCTCCTTTTACCCCATAACTGCCCTATCCACTGATGCATAGCCCCCAACTCGCAGGCGCGGCTGGGGGGGGGGGGGGGGGGGGGGGTTAGAGAGTGAGGAAAGAGAGATAGTGGGAAGACACAGAGAGAGATGGGCAGAGACAGAAGGGCAAGAGACAAAGGGAGAGGGGAGGAGGAGTGGATGGGTGAGTGAGGGGGGAGGGTGGGTAGGGGAGATAGGGAGAGAGTGGGGTGGGAGAGTTGGGGAGAGAGTGGGCGAAGGTGGGAGAGGGTAGGGGAAGGAGAGGAGAAGAGGGGTTGGGGAGGGGAGGAGAGCGGGGGAGGATAAAAGGGAGGAGAGACGTGGTAGGGGAAGGGCGTGGTAGAGGGGGAGGGGTGTGGGAGTGGGGGGAATGGAGAGGAGAGGGGGAGGTGAGGGGTGGGGGAAGAGGAGAGGAAAGGGAGGGTGGGGAGGAAGAGGGGTATGGGAGAGGTGGAGAGAGAGTGGAGGGGGACAGAGAGGAGAGGGCGATAGTGGAGGTGAGAGAGAGGAGGGGGAGAAAGAGAGAATGGGGAGGGAGAGAGGTGGGGGTGGGAGAGGGGAAGCGTGGGGAAGAGGCGTTAAGGGATTGTGAGGGGGAGAGGGGGGTAAGCAGGCTGTGGTGCAAGAGAGAGGGGAAGGGGTGGAGGGGAGCATGGGGGTTGATGAGCGGTAAGGGAGGGTGAGAGAGGGGGTGGGAGGGGAGGAGGGAGAGGCGCGTGAGTAGAGAGGGAGATGGAGAGGGGGAAGGGGAGGACGAGAGGGTGTGGGGAAAGGGTGGAAGATGGTTGGGGAGGGGGTTAGAGGGGTGGGGGATGGGGGGGAGAGAGGGGTGGGTGAGGGGGAGAGAGGGAGGAGTGGAGGGAGGAGGGAGAGAGGGGAAGAGTGTGGAACGAGGGGGAGAGGAGTAGGGGGAGAGAGAGGGAATAGTGTGGAGGGAGGTGGAGCGTGGTAGGGGGGAGGGATAATGGCTCTGTCTCACGGTGTGAGTCCACCCACGAGTGACCCCAAGTGAAAGAAAAAAAAACAGACTCGTGGTTATGTACGAGATTACAAGTTTATGTTCAAGTGTGTAACCGAGTTCCCACGGGTACATCATTTCTGCGATGTTGCAAGTTCCTCTCCCGAGTTACTAAGTTCCCCTCCCGTTACTCTTGAGCCAACCGTGAATGAAAGCTTTTTGTTCAATGGGCTGATTATTCCCCGCGGACATAAATTGGCCCTGTTTTTAAAGGCCGGTCAGAAAATAGACGAGAGAAAGCAACAAGTGAAATGACAACTAACCGCCCTGACTGACATTTGCATAGGATCGGCGATTGGCGCGACTGTTGCAACATGAAAGATTAAACAATCTATCTGAAATGAGATTTATAGAAATCATTCAGTATTATGACAGATGTTCGTTTTTTTTTTGACAACAGAAACTCCTACATTTTTTGAGGTCCTCAGCCAATAAAGTTGAAACAACGCTGAAGCATGTTTTCCCCTTTACCGCCGATAGCCAAGCCTCGCGAAACTTTCGGACAATTCATCTAAATTGCTGCTGAGCTGTGAAGGAATGCGGCCTTTAAGTTAACTCGACTTACAAGATATGCATCAGCTTTTTTATGTTAATAAAAGTACGAATTATGACACAACGCAAGCGTTTTAAAATATACAATGCTCCGGGGAAAGTTCATGGTAGTGATATTAAAAAAAAACACGATAACGGCCCAACATGAAACATAAACAGAAACTCCTAAATGAACAGAGATTGTGGTGCAATGATAAAGTGACTAAATCCAGCTAGTCTTCATTCAGGTAATATCTATAGCGTGCAATGTTCGGAAGGCAGGCTAGGACTTGGGTTGCCAGCGGCACCTCGCATTGAACTTCGTTGAGAATGAGTTTACGTGGGATTGCATAACGTGCGCAATGATGAAAATCTGCATAATGTTCAGTGGGGATCCACGTGGAAAAGCTTTGTGATTTCCAGCAGCCGCTCTGACCATACTCTAGTGACACTCAACACATTGGTGTTCCCGTGCAGCTTTACACCAGAATAAAACAACTGGAGTAACTCAGCGGACAGGCAGCATTTTGGAGAGAAGGAATGGATGTACATTTCGGGTTCGAGACCCTTCTTCAGTGTTTTGTTTGGTGTAGAGCTGCACGGGAACACAATGAGTTGTGTGTCACTAGATTATAGACGGAGACGGCAGCCTGTCCCGCTGAGTGACTCAGCATTTTTTTTTTCGTCTATCTTTCGGTTTTTTTTAAACCAGCATCCGCAGCTGCTTCCTACAGCCTGCACAGGTGGCCCGAGGATGGGATTGCCTATCTATTGTGTATCAGATTAGAAACCCGACTACGTTCATACCTATATTGTGCAGATGCTGGTTTTGACACCGAAGGAACTGCAGATGCTGGTTTTTTACACCGAAGATAGACACAAAAAAGCTGGAGTAACACAACGGCTCAGGTAGCATCTCTGGAGAAAAGAAATAGGTGAAGGTTTCGGGTCGGTTCTTTTGGACAAGCTATACCTATATTATCCCTTCCTCTTCATGTGTGTATGCACCGAGGCTTGTTCGCTCATCGGTGATGAAACTGCGGTTAATTAACTGCCACCTTATTTATTTATTTTGGAGCTGAGCTTGGGAGTTATAAAAACCAAACTTTAGTTCACTATATAACCATTGAGTGTAGAATTTCGATTCAAAAATTTCTCTTAAAAGACCAAATTCTCCATCCCCGACACAACCAACAGCTAGGCATTATTCTCATGACTGGGCCCTCCCATTGGATGAATCGGGAGATACCTTCCAGGCTGGGCACTCCATCATTGCCGTGGCTCAGACGTGAGGTTTTGTTTTGATGCTGGTCGAGATGGAAAAACCTTCGTGCTCTTCCCATCGTTGTAAGGCTGCACCCTGGAACCGAACGAAAACTTACCGGGGCAAATTGGACAGGTGTGTTTCTAGGTCACTGGGGGAGAACGTGCAAACTCCGTACGGACAGCACCAGTCGTCAGGATGAACTCGGGTCTCTGGCGCTGTGAGGCAGCAACTCTACTACTGCTGTGCCGCCAATGTGACATTCCAATTTTTTTTTGAATGAAGTTAGCAGCTTCCTTACAAATCCTTCATTCTCTGCCCAGCGTGGAGGATGGAGAATCATGAATTGCCAAGGACACAAGGCACTGCAGATACAAACAATGTCATACACAAGAAAGGGCAGATGCTGATTGAAAAAAGTGAACACATGGGGCTGAAATTTGGAAATGTCATCCCGTCACCCATTCCTTCTCTCCAGAGATGCTGCCTGCCCGCTGAGTTAAAGAGTTCCCACGGTAGACTCACGAATCATTAAGGTAAACGCACGGGCCACCACGTTATTACAAACCATATAACCATATAACCATATAACAATTACAGCACGGAAACAGGCCCTCTCGGCCCTTCCAGTCCTTGCCGACCATTTGTTTTCCCCTAGTCCCATCTACCTGCACTCAGACCATACCCCTCCATTCCCTTCACGTCCATATACCTATCCACTTTACTCTTAATGCTAAAAATCGATCCCTGCCTCCACCACTTCTGCTGGAAGCTGATTTCCACCACAGCCAAACCACCTCTGAGTAAAGAAGTTTCCCCCATCACGTTACCCCGAAACCTCAGTCCTTTCCATAATTCTCAATGTTATAACAATGCCATCTTGTTTGAATCTTCTCTACCCTCAATGGGAAAAACGTATCCAGTCAACTCTATCACCTTTCATATTTTTATAGACCTCAATTCAAGTCCCCCCTTAACCATTCCTTCTGCGCTCCAAAGAAGAAATAAAGAACCTATCTAGTTCTACCTTTCTCTGTAACATAGTTGATGGAAACCCTGGCAACATTTAGTAAATCTCCTCTGTTACTACTTCTATTTTGTTTGACATCCTTATATAACTAGGGGCGACCAAAAATTGTACTACACCTGCATACTCAGTAACATTGGTCTTCACAATGCCTGTTTGTACAATTTTAACATTACTTCCCTACTTCCTATATTTTCAACTTGCTCCAGATTTATAAAGGCCAGCCACCTGCACACCAAAAAGGCTTTCTTTTTACCACCCTAATCTAATGCGATTCCACCTTCAGGGAAAAACTTATGCAAGTTTTATTCCTAGATCCCCTCTGTTCCACAGCATTCCTCAAATTCCCTACATTTCGAACATGTACGTCCTATTTTGATTTGTCCTCGCAAGATGTAACACTTGCACACTTATCAGCATTTAAAAACTCCATCTGCCATCTTTCAGCCCCACTTTTCCAAATGGCTCGAAATCTCTCTGTATATTTTGAGCAAATCTACTTCATTATCCACAACACCACCTATCTTAGTATCATCTGCATACTTACTTATCCAATTCTCCAACCCCATCATCCAGATATTGATGTACATCACAAACAACAGAATGGACCCAACACAGATCCCTGAGGACCCCATTGCGTCACCGGCTTCCAACCTGAACAAAAACAGCCATCCTCCATTACTCGTCTGACATATCCCAATTCAGCCATTGTGTGAATCCATCTTGCTACTGCCATTAACACCCAAGATTGACCCTTCTTAACCAACCTTCATGGGGGAACCTGTCAAAGGCCTACTAAAATTCATTATAGGACAACATCAACTGCTTTACCCTCATCAATTTTCCTAGTTACCCGCTCAAAAAATTCATGAAGTAGTAAGTAGGTTTGTCAAACATGACATTCCAGGAAAATCCATGTTGACTGCTGTTCCTGATCAGACGTGCTTTATCAGATGCTTATATATATTATACTCTATCAGGTAGATGGGATTACTTAGGTGAAGGAGAGAAAACAAATGGTCCGGCACGGGACTCTTGGAAAGGGCGGATGAAGAAGGGCCTGTTTCCGTGCTGTAATTGTTATATGGATTACTATCGTTATTTATATGGTTTATTATTAATTACGATTCCTTTACCCCCATCATAACCGCCTAGCACTGACTGCATAGCCCCCAACTCGCAGGTGGCTGGGTGTTGAGAGGGACGAGTCGGGGTAGTAGAGGTTAGAGAGTGTAGGGCAAGGATCAGGATAGAGAATGGAGAGAGACAGAAGGGGAAATAGAGGCAGGGGGAGAGGGGAGATGATGGAGGAGAGGGAGGGGTTGGGGAGGGGTGGGGGGGTGGAGGGAAAGAGGAGAGATGGGAGGGGTTGGAGTGGGGAATTAGGGGGCGTGAGAGGGGGGGAAGTGGTAAGGGGGAGATGGGGTGTGGAGGGGGCGAGATGGGGTGTGAAGTGAGGGGAGAGTGCGGAGTGACGGTGGGGGGCATGGGCTCGGGGGAGAGGTCGGGGGGGAACAGGGAGGGGGATGGGGTGGGGGAGAAAGGGGGGTTTTGGTAGTGGCTCAAATATTTTAGAGAAAGGGGGTAGTGGAAGGGGTGCGGGCGTGGAGGGTGTGGAGGGGAGGGGGGAAGGGGGAGGGGGGGGAAGGGAGGGAGGGAAATGGGGTTTAGGGGAGGGCAGGGGACGGGAAGGGGGAAAGAGAGAGGTGGAAGGGAGAGAAGGGAGGAGACAGAGGGGAGGGGAGATGGAGAAGGGAGAGGGGACGAGAGGTGAGTGGAGTGAGAGAGAGAGAAGAGAGAGAGGGAGGCGGAGGCAGGGTGTGGGTGGATTGGATGAGGGGGGGTGACGGGAGGACGAGAGATAGGGGGGAGGGGAGGAGAGAGGAGGGGGGAGGCGAGGGGGGGATGGAGAGAGAGAGAAGGGGATAAGTAGAGAAGGGGGGCTTAGGGAGATGGGGGGAGAGAGAGAATGTGGGAGGATGGAGATAAGGAGACAGGAGAGAGGGGGAAAGAGAGGGGGTAGAGTGGGTAGAGAGAGCAGAGAGAAATATGGGGGGAAAGAGAAAGGGGAATATCGGAGAAGGGTTGTGAGAGGAGGTGGAGAGGGAGGGGAAGGGTGGGGTGAGGAGGGGTGGAGGAGAGTATGGGAGGGAACGAGAGAGGGAGAGAGAGCAGTTGCGGGGGGTGGCAGCTATGTGGTGTCACACACACTAACTACCTCACCCGCACACACGCTAACTATCACACTTGATATTATATTAAAATTTATTAATTTGCTCCTTTTACACCAAATCGCCCTCCCTATCACTGACAATTGTCCCCAACTCGCCCCAGGCGCGTCATGTTGGTTAGGCGGTATGGGAGGGGGGGGGGTGGTTAGAGAGTTAGGGCAGAGAGAGAATGGGTAGAGGAAAGAAGAGACAGTGAGAGAGGGGCTGAGACAGCAAGGGCAAGAGACAGAGGGAGAGGGGAGGGGGGGTGGAGGGGAGAGGGAGAGGATGGGTGGGTGAGGGGAGGAAGTAGGTGTGGGGAGCAGGATGAGGGAGATGGGTGATGAGAGTGGGGAGGGGGAGATGCAGTGAGAGGGGGAGCGGGAGATGCGGGGAGAGTGGGGAGGGGGGTTTGAGAGGGGGAAGGAGGAATGGGGAGAGGAGAGGGGGATGAGGATGGGGGAGGTGAGGAGTCAGGGGGAAAGGGGTAAAGGAGGAGACAGGGGGAGGGGGTGGTTGAGGGGGGAGGGGGGTTTTAGAGAGTGGTGGGGAAGGGGGTTCAGTGGGGGAAGGGGGGGATGGGGAGGGAGATGGAGAGAGAGTGGGGAGGGGTGGGAGGGGGTGATGGGCAGAGAGTGGGAAGGGGGAGATGGGGAGAGATTGGGGAGGGGGCGGAAGTGAGGAGGAAGGAAGGGAGATGAGAGGGGGTATGAGGATGGGGAGGGGAGAGGGGAGGAGATTGGGGGAGGGTGAAGAGGAGACAGGGGTGAGGGGAAGGGGGTGGTAGAACGAGGGAGGGTGGGGGAGGAGAGAGGGAGAGGAAAGGGGAGGGGGGGGGAGGGGGAGGAGGGGGGAGGCAGGGGGAGGAGAGGGGAGGGGAGGGCAGAGGGAGAAAGATGTGGAGGGGAGATAGAGAGAGTTGAGGGGGAGAGAGGAGAGAGTGGAGGGAGGAGAGAGAGAAAGGGGGCTGATTATGAGGAGGAGAGAAAAAAGGGGAGGGAGAGAGGTGGGAATGGAAGGGAGAGGGGGAGTTGTGGGAGAATTGTAGTGAGGGGAGAGAGGGGGTGAGAGGGTTGCAGGGAGTTGGTGCAAAGAGAGGGAAGGGGTGGGGAGATGGGGTGTAAGAGGGATGGGGAGGGGGAAGGGAGTAGGTGTGAAGGGGATTCTTGAGGGGAGGGGAGGTGGAGACGGGGGGTGGTGGAATAGGGGTGAGAGAGGGTTCATGGAGGGGTGTGAGATGAGGGGTTGGAGGGGGGAGGAGAGAGGTGGGGGAAGGGGAGAGAGGGAGGAGGGGGAGGAGGGGGAGGGGTGAGGGGTAGGGAGGAGGGTTAGGGGGAATAGGGGAGAGAGAGGGAATAAGAGTGTGGAGGGAGGGGAGAGGGGTAGGGAGAGAGGGGTACGGGGAGAGAGAGAGAAGAGTGTGGAGGGAGGGGTGGAGAGTGGTAGGGTGGAGGGGGAGAGAGGGGAGGGAGGGGGGAGAGCAGAGAGAGGGGGAGAGTGGGGAGTGAAAGCTGAGGGAGGGGGAGGAGGGGGCTGGTGGGGGAGGGAGATGGGACGGCGTGTGGTGGGATGTGGAGAAAGTTGAAGAGTGGGGGAGGGGAGGGGGAGAGGTGTAGGCGGGGGTGGTGCGAGTGGGAGAGACGGGGAGGGTGGAGGGGGGAGGGGGAGTGTTGGAGTGGGTAGAGACGCGTAGGGGAAAGGGATGGGGGGAGAGGGAGGGTGGGGGAGGGGAGGAGATGGGGAAGGGATTGGTGGGGGTAAAGGGGGGAGAGAGAAGTGGGAGAGTGGGGAGCGAGGGGGTGAGGGGTAGGGATAGGGTGGAAGTGGATGAGAGGGAGGGGGAGGGGGTAGGCGGGAGTGGTGGAAGAGTGAGAGAGGGGTAGGGAAAAATGGTGGTGGGGGGGAGAGGAGGAGAGTGGAGGGAGGGGGTAGGGAGGTGAGAATGAGAGGGGTGGAAGGTGGGAGGTGTGGGGAGGGAGAGGGGTGGGGAGGCGAGAGGGGTGGGAGATGGGGAGAGAAAGTGGAAGAATGGGAGGGAGGGGGAGAGGGGTACGGGGAGTGTGGAAGTGGACAGAGCGGTAGGGGATAGGGGGGATTTTGGGGGAGACAGGAAGGGGGTGGGGAGAGGGGTGGGGGGAAGAGGGTGATGGGTGTGGAGGGGAGATAGGAGTGCGGGGAGGAGAGGGGAGTAGGGAGATGGGGTGTAGGGGAGGGGGGAAGAGTGTGGAGGGGGAAAGAGGGGGAGGGGAGGGGGAGGGGGTGGGGAGAGTGAAGGGGGGGTGGGAAGGGAAGGGGGTGGGGATTGAGAGGGTGGGGTGGCGAGGGTAGGAGGGGAAGAGAGGATGGGGTGAGGAGAGGGAGATGGAGAGGGGGTGGAGAGAGGGTTGGGGTAAGAGGGATTGGGGAAGGGGAGAGAGTGGTGTGGGAGGGAGGAGGGAGATGGTTAGGGATGGGAGGGGTAAGAGTGTCGGAGGGAGGAGGAGGGGAGGGGTGGGCGGGGAGAAGGGCAAGAGTGGGGTGGGTAGAGGGGGAGGGGTTTAGGGGCAGTCCTTCCATTCTCCACTCCCTATCACAACCAATCCTCTTTCTCTATTCCCACACACGTGATCATGCGCTTCGACACAGGCTGCGGGGGGGGGGGGGGGGGCCGGGGGGGTGGCCGGATCGCAAGGGCCCTGGTGCAAAGGCATATGTAAATGAGATTCCGATGGGATATCTGTGAGCATCGGGCATTGTGACATCACACGATGGAATGTTTACCAACATTCTATGGGTGAGAGCAGTTTGATTTTTTTAACCATATAACATATAACCATATAACAATTACAGCATAGAAACAGGCCCTCTCGGCCCTTCCAGTCCGTGCCGACCATTTGTTTTCCCCTAGTCCCATCTACCTGCACTCAGACCATACCCCTCCATTCCCTTCACGTCCATATACCTATCCACTTTACTCTTAAATGTTAAAATCAATCCTACTTCCACCACTTCTGCTGGAAGCTGATTCCACACAGCCACCACCCTCTGAGTAAAGAAGTTCCCACCATCAGTTTCCCCCCGAAACTTCTGTCCCTTTAATTCTCATTGTCATGCCCTCTTGTTTGAATCTTCCCTACCCTCAATGGGAAAAAAACGTATTCCACGTTACTCTGTTCTATTCCCTTTCATCATTTTTTAAAGACCTCAATCAAGTCCCCCCTTAACCTTCTGCGCTCCAAAGAATAAAGACCTAACTTGTTCAACCTTTCTCTGTAACATAGTTGCTGGAACCCTGGCAACATTCTAGTAAATCTTCGGTACACAAAAAGCTGGAGAAAACCTCAGCGGGTGGCAGGTGCAGCAGCATCTAAGGAGCGAAGGACAATAGGCGACGTTTCGGGTCGAGACCCTTCTTCAGACTGGTCAGGGATCAGGGGGAAAACGAGAGATATAGAAGGTGATGTGGAGAGATAAGGAACAATGAATGAAAGATATGCAAAAAAGTATCGATGATAAAGGGAACAAGCCATAGTAAGCTGTTTGTGGTGTGAAAATGAGAAGCTGGTGCGACTGGGGTGGGGGAGGGAGATAGAGATAGAGGGAAATGCCAGGGCCCGAGGGCTGAGGGAGAGGTGGGAAGGGGAGGAGACAGCAAGGGTTAACAGAATTGAGAAAATTCAATGTTCAAGCCCAAAGTGTTCTAGTAAATCTCCTCTGTACTCTCTCTATTTTGTTGACATCCTTCCTATAACTAGGCGACCAAAATTGTACACCATACTCCAGAATTGGTCTTATACTTTGGTCCTTTACAATGCCTTGTACAATTTTAAATAACATTACTCTGCCCTTCCTATATTCAATGCTCTGATTTATAAAGGCCAGCACACCACACCTAAAGGCTGTCCTTTACCACCACACGCTCGCACGCTCACTCCGCGATTCAACCTTCAGGGAACTATGCCACAGTTATTCACTTAGTCCTCTGTCCACAGCATTCCTAAATTCCCTACCATTTACCATGTAGATGGCAATTTAAAGATTTTTGAAATATTGGGGGGGAGGGGAGAGAGGGAAGGGGGTGGGGGTGGGAGAGGGAGATGGGCTAGGAGATGGGAGAGAGGGAGATAAGTGGGAGGAGGGGGAGCTGGCAAGAAAAGTGTGGCGGGGAGGTGGGAAAGAGTGGGAGGGGAGGGGGAACGTTCAGGGGACAGGGGTGGGGGAAGAGGGATGAAAGGTTGGGGAGAGAGGATTGGTTGGGAGAGGGAGGGGAGGAGAGGGGTGAGGAGAGAGAGATTGGAGAGGGGGAGGGGAGAGGGGGAGGGAGAGGGGTGGGGTAGGAGAGAGGGATGGGGAAGGGGAGAGAGGTGTGGGGGAGGGAGGAGGGAGATGGTGTAGGGAAGGGAGGGGTAAGGGAAAGAGTGGGGAGGTAGAGGGGGAGGGGTAGGGGCAGTCCATCTATTCCCCACTTCCTATCACCCCCAATCCTCTTTCTCTATTCCCACGTGATCATGCAGTTCGACACAGGCTGCAGGGGAGGGGGGCTGGGGCTGGTGCAAAGGCATATGTAAATGAGATCCATTCTGATTGGATATCTGTGAGCATTGGGCATTGTGACATCACACGATGGAACATTCACCAACATTCTATTGGTGAGAGCAGTTTGATTTTTTTAAAATTTTTTAATATTGGCGGAGAGATTTTATTAAAAATGTGTATGTCTAAATGTAATGAGGAGTGCATTAGTGAATGTAAAAGCATGTGCAGGGACGGGAAATAGCAAAATGGAAAAAATCGCTGCGTTTGAGGATCTGGTTTTGGCGGACCATGGAATCAAAGGCCAAAGATCTTATCTGAAAAAAAAAAAATGGAATGTGACATACACCCACAAGACACACACCCGGTCGGCAGACACACACACACACTCAGAGTTTTAAAAGTATACTAGACCAAGTGCAGACCCGTTCGGTCTGTTCCCCCAACGTGCGGTTGCGGGGGGGGCGGGCAGCATGTCGCGTCACACACACTAACTACCACCCTGCACACACGCTAACTACCCCCTTGATATTATATTAATATTATTAATTTGTTGGGGAGGGGGAAGAAAGGGAAGGGGAATGGAGGGAGAGGGGGATGAGGATGGGGGAGGGGAGGAGAGCGGGGAGGGTACAGGAGGTGACAGGGGTAGGGGAAGGGGGTGGTAGACGAGGGGTGGGGCAAGGGGAGGGTTAGGTGAGAGCGGTAGAGGGGGAGGTGAGAGGAGAGGGGTGGGGGAGAAGAGGGGAGGAATGGGGGGTAGAGGGTGGAGAGAGTGTGGAGGGGAGAGAGTGGGAGATAGAGGTGTGATGAGAGAAGAGGGGGAGAGAGAGAGAACGGGGAGGGAGAAGAGGTAGGGAGGGAGAGAGGTGGGGAGGGGAGGGAGAGGGGATGGGGTAACCAGGGAGAGGTGCCAAGAGAGAGTGGAAGGCGGTGGAGGGGTGTATGGGGATGAAGAGGGGTGGGAGAGGGGGAGGGAGGGGGTGGGAGGGGAGGAGAGGGGAGGAGGAGATGGAGTGGGAGGAGAGGGGGGAGGAAAGGGGACAGGAGAGGGGGTGGCGGGAGGGGGTGAGATTAGGGTTCGGGGAGGGGTGTGGTGTGAGGGATGGAGAGAGGAAGGGGATGGAGGAGGGAGTGGGGAAGGGGAGAGAGCAGAGTTAGAGTGGGAAGAGTGGGGGAGGAGAGGGGGCAGGGAGAGAGAGGGTGGGGGAGTAGTTGGGGTGGGGGAGGTGGGAGATGAGGATTCTCTCTTTCATTCTCGGGGGAGTGTCCTCTCTTCTAGAGTGCGGGAAGGAAAGGTTCTTTTCCTTAGGGGACAGGGATAGGGGTTTAGGGGGGTAGGGGGGGAGGGTGGGTGAGGGGGGGTTAGCTTTTAGGGTAGGAGAGAGGCGAGGGGAAGGGAGAGGTGAGAGGAGAGGGGCGGGGAGAAGAGGGGAGGAGGGGGAGAGGAAAGGGGGCGGGGAGAGAATGAGGGGAAATGGGAGAGGGGGAGGAGAGGAGGGAGAGGAAAAAGGGGGAGGGGTGGGAGAGTGGAGGGTTGAGGGAGAGAGAGGAGGGGGGGGGAGTTCTCTCGGTGTGGGAGGAGAGGAGGGGAGAGAGAGAGTGAAAAGAGGAGGAGAGAGGTGGGTAGTGTTAGGAGGAGAGGTAGCAGGGAGTGGTGCAAGAGAGAGGGGAAGGGGGTGGGTGGTGATGGGGGTGATGGTGGGGGAGGGGGAGAGGGGGTGGGAGGGGAGGAGGGAGAGGGGAGAGGGGTGAGGAGAGAGGGAGATGGAGAGGGAAAGAGAGGGGGAAGGGGAGGAGGAGAGGGGTGGAGGAGGGGGTGAGAGAGGGTTTGGGGAGGGGGTGAGAGAGGGGTGGGGGAGGGGCAGAGGAATGTGGAGGAGATGGGGAGGGCTGGGGATGGGGAGAGAGAAGTGGAAGAGTGGGAAGTGGGTGGGGGAGAGGTGTAGGGGGAGTGTGGAAGTGGTGAGATGAGGGGGGAGGGGTGGAGAGGGAGAGAGGGTAGGGGAAAGGGGTGGAGGGAGATAGGGAGGGAGGTGGGAGAGGAGAGAGGTGGGGAGGAGGGAGAGAGGGGGACGCTTTCAGGTGGTGGAGAGGGAGAGAGGGTAGGGAAAAAGGGTGGGGGAGATGGAAGGTGGGTGGGGGAGAGAGGGATGGGGTGGGAGAAGCAGGGGGGACAGGGTGAGGGGTGAGTAGAGGGAGATGGAGAGGGGGAGGAGAGAAAAGTGGGGGAGGGGAGGCAGAGGAGAGGGGAGGGGGAGTGTGGTGTGGGGGAGGGGGGAGGGAGGGGAGGAGGAGATGGGGTTAGGGGAGAGAGGGGGAAGAGTGTGGAAGGGAGGGGGAGTGAGTGGGGAGGGGGGGGGGGGGTGGGGGAGAGATGGAAAGGGGGTGGGGGAGAGGGAAGGGGGTAGGGGAGAGAGGGATGGTGGGTCTCATTCCTTTTTATTTTTCTCTTGCGAGGAGGAGGGGAGAAGAGAGGGGTGAGGAGAGGGAGATGGAGAGGTGGAGGAGAGAGGGGTTGGGGAGGAGAGAGGGATGGGGAAGGGGGAGAGAGGTGTGGGGGAGGGAGGAGGGAGGGATGGAGAGGGAGGGGGGAGGGAGATGGGGTAGGGGAGGGAGGGGAAGATTGTGGAGGGAGGGGGAGAGGGGTGGGGGGAGAGCGGGAGAAAGAGCGGGGAGGTAGAGAGGGGAGGGGGTGAGTGTTAGGGGCAGTCCATCTATTCTTCACTCCCTATCACCCCCTATCCTCTTTCTCTATTCCCACACATGTGATCACGCGCTTTGACACGGGCTGCGGGGTGGGGGGGATGGGGGGTGGGCTGGGGCAAAGGCGGATGTAAATGAGATCCATTCCGATTGGACATCTGTGAGGGATGGCATTGTGACATCACACAATGAAACGTGCTGGAACATCAGGCGGGGAAGGGGGGTTGGGGCTGGTGCAAGGGCAGATGTAAACACACCCGGTAGGGAGGGACAGGGAGGGAGGGGGAGAGAGGGAGGGGGGAGAGAGAGGGGGAGGGGGAGGGGGGGAGGGGGAGGGGGAAGGGGGAGGGGTAGGGGGAGGGGGAGAGGGAGAGGGATGGGGGAGGGGGAGAGGGGAGAGGGAGATCCAATATATCAGCCATAGACAGACCAGTTGTAGTCATAGAGTGATACCATGTGGAAACATACCCTTCAGCTCTACTTGCCCAAAGTGGCCAACATGTCCAGTATACTAGTCCCACCTGCCATCATTTGGTCCCTATCCCTCCAAACATGTGCTATCCATGTAACTGATTTACTGTTTCTTAAACGTTGGGATAGTCCCCGTCTCAACTAACTCCTCTGGCAGCTTGTTCCATACATCCAACGCCCTTTGTGTGAAAAGGTTACCCCTCAGATTCCTATTAAATTGTTTCCCCTTCACCATAAACCTATGTCCTCTGGTCCTTGATTCACCTACTCTGGGCCCGATCTATTCCTCTCATGATTTTATACTCTAAGATCACCCCTCATCCTCCTGCGCTCCAAGGAAGAGTCCCAGCCTACTCAATCTCTGCCTATAGCTCAGACCCTCGAGTCCAGGCAACATCCTTGTAAATCTTCTCTGTACCCTTTCCAGCTTAACAACATCTTTCCAATAATATGGTGCCCAGAACTGAACACAATACTCGAAACATGGCCTCACCAACATCTTATACTCATGACCTCCCAATTTCCATACCCAATACTCTGGCCGATGGCCAACATGCCAAAAGCCTTTTTGATCAATTTATATACCTGCGACTCCACCGTCAGGGAACTATACACCTGCACTCCTAAATCCCTCTGCTCCCGGTGCCCTACCATTCACTGTATAGGTTCTGTTCATGTTAGACTTCCCAAAATGCAACACCTCACATTTCTCTGCATTAAATTCCATCAACGATTCCTCAGCTCACTTGGCAAATTGATCAAAATCCTGCTGCAATTTTTCACAACCATCTTCACTATCTGAATAACCACCCACTTTTGTATCATCAGCAAACTTGCTAATCTTGCCGTATATGTTCTCATCCAATGCATAGATATGAGTTTTCCACCTGCATTTCATACTGAAAAGGAATTAGCCTCTATAAATCATCTTGTTTTTCCATAAATATAGTAGCCTTTGCATGTGTGTCATTATACATTTAATCTAGTTTTCCAATTACCCAGAACCTGCTTGCCCTTCATTCTTTCATAATTCCACTTGTCCCGATGTAATTCACTAATTTCAGCTCAAATATTAAAATTTTCGCACAATGGAAAATTCCGTCTTAAGAAATACTGTAAAAGAAATTGCACGTGACTTTCAACTAAATAATGTGAGGCTGCTTTCCCAGCTGGAAAGACTCAGGATTAAAGATTGATCAATTTGCACAGATATGAGAATAATTCACCCATTCAGAGGGGGGTCCTCCTCGTGGAGTCTACACCATAGGGCTGGATGTTCAGGGCTAAGAGACATTGGGTTGATCATGAGAGCTCAGGCAGAGTGTCATGTTGGGTAGGTTAATGGATCCATTGTGTAGGAAGGAACTGCAGATGCTGGTTTAAACCAAAGAGAGACACAAAAAGTTGGAGCAACTCAGCGGGTCAGGCAGCACTTCTTGAGAAATGAAAAGGTTTTGGGTCAAGACCCTTCTTAAGACGGAGTCAGGGAAGAGGGAAATGAGAGATATAGAGGTGATATAGAAAAAATGAATGAAAGATATGCAAAAAAGTAATTATGATCAAGAAAATGGTACATTGTTGGCTGAGGACAGGGTGTTAATGAATTATACAAACAATAAAACTCACCAGGACGTTTGTGAAATTAGTACTGTAACTAGGGTGGGGGTAGGACGGAAAGAAGAGGAATGCAAGGATTACTTGAAGTTAGAGATATTCATACCGAAGATAGGCACAAAATGCTGGAGTAACTCAGCGGGACAGGCAGCATCTCTGGGGAGAAGGAATGGGTGACATTTCGGGTCGAGACCTTTCTTCAGATTCATCAATTCTTTAATATTCAAACCGCTGGGTTGTAAGCTGCCCAAGTGAAACATGAGGTGGTGTCCCTCTATTTGTGTTTGTCCTCATTCTGACAGTGGAAGAGGCCCTGGACAGAAAGGTCAATGTGGGAATGGGAAGGGGAGTTAAAGGTGTTTGGTAACCGGATGATCACATAGGCCAAGGTGGACTGAGCAAAGGTGTTCAGTAAAACAATTGCCCAGTCTACGTTTGGTGTCGCCGATGGTCTACAGCTGGAAGAGCAGATACAGTAGATGAGGTTGGAGGAAGTGCAAGTGAACCTCTGCCTCATCTGAAAAGACCGACGGTCCGTGGACGGAGTCGACAAAGGCGGTATAGGGACAGGAGTTGGATCTCCTGACGTTGCAGGATAAGGTACTTGAGGATGGGGTGGTTTGGGTGGGAAAGGATGAGTAAACCAGAGAGTTGCAGAGGGAACGGTCTCTGCGGAAAGGGGTGATGGGAAGGTGTGGCTAGTGGTGGGGTCCCGTTGGAAGTGGCAGACATGTCAGAGGATGATGTGCAGTACGCAATGTCTGATAGGTGGAAGGTGAGGATTAGCGAGACTAGGGGGTCAGAATGTGGTGAATCTGGGGAATTCTTTGAAGCTAGTCAGAGGCCAAGTCAATAGATGTTTTAAAGGCAGATACAGATTCCTGATTCATACGGGTGTCAGGGGTTATAGGGAGAAGGCAGGAGAAATGGGTTAGGAGGGAGATATAGATCAGTCATGATTGCATGGCGGAACAGCCTTGATGGGCCGAATGCCTCCTATCACTCATGAGCTTCTGACCCTATCCCTGCTGCCACTTCTGGCTCCTTCCGCACTGGGGATGGCGCGCAGGCGCGGTGGGGTGACGCAGGCGCAGGCGCGGTGGAGCGTAGGCAGCGGGCACGGGCGCGCTGAGGGTCCGTTGGGAGCTGTCGTCCGCTGCGGTGAGTGATCGGCCTGTGCGCCCCCCCCCCCCCCCCGGGCAGGGCAGGACAACTGGCACCGCGGCATAGGCGGCGTTCGGCCCCGGCTACAGTCACCGCGGAGGGGAGGGGAAGACACACCTCGGGGAGGCCGGGACTGAGGAACCCCGCGTAGGGCTACGGACTCGGCGGTCTCCGCAGCCGAGGTGAGGGGGGTCGGTGTCCCCTTGGCTGAGGTAGGGAAGGGGCTGAGGGATCCCGGGAGCCGAGGTGAGGTGAAGGAGGGGAGGGTTGTTCACTTCGGGGGTCGACAGGAGGAGGAAGGGGTGGTGGTGATGAGTGTCCCCGGGGCCGAAGGTTTGGGTTCGTCGCTCTCACAAGTGAAGGTGTCACATCTCGTCCCTCTTTGCCGTCCGATTCGGTGTAGGTCGTTGCACTGTTCGCTCTTGTGAATCGCGGCTGACCTATTTTTGGTGTCTTGTTTATTGCGTTTTCACCTATTCAGGATGATTTTGATAATCACATGCCATCCTTTACCTTAAACACTCGTTGTTATTGTGAATGGTCCAGCTGCTCAGTTAATAGAGGTCACATGAAGGAATTAATGTACTCCATCCCAGCAATATTGTGGCGGCCTGCAGTTAAGGGAATGAATTGGGGCCTGATGAAGGACTCTCCAAATAACCAGTACATCCTGTCTTTCAATGTATATTTTGCAATGGTAAATCCACTGTAGAGATAGAAATAATTTGTGGTTGTGGTAGTTTCCATCACTTATTTTTCAGTGAGGCACAGATGGCTTCTGCAATTGGTTTTAGGATAATCATGTATTTAAAGATGTTGATGAGGATTATGTAAAACACATCTAATCCAAATTCACTTTTAAAGGCCCTGGGTTTTGGTATGCTCCCTGGATGGATGGTCGAGCTGGGATCACAGCTGCTGGCCATGCCTCAACTGGAAATTTAATGTGTGTTGGCTGCTGAATCTCTGTGGTAGAATATGGCCACTTACATTCGCCTCCTATTCCTGACCAAGTGTTGAGGAGTCCAGAAGGATTATTTGCAGCATTTTATTAGTCAGTCATGTGCTCTGCAGATGAGACTACAATTGATTTTCCGCAGAAAGTATTTGGTAATGGAACTGGTATTGTCATCTTGAATGTTGTAGCAAGCTAATTACTGACTTACGAGACATTATTTAATGGGATGTTCATTTAAAGGGCTTATTTTTGATTAATGTTAATGGGAGACTTTGGTTGTGAATGTGCATGTGTTTTGCAGTTAAAAAAATGGGGATGAGACATTGCAGAGGTATGTGAGGACCAATCTGGTGTGATTGGTCCTGCGGAACTGAGGAAGATTATTCAAGTTGGGCAGCTTTCACCTGCGCTTCAAAGTTGTTTTTCATCAGGTCTTGTAATCCTTTAGACCAGATATAATCTAAGTATACAGGGAAGATAGTCGGAAGGTAAAACAAATGAACACATTGTATTGAATTGAATAAATTTTATTAGCCAAATATGTATACAAACAAGGAATTTGCCTTGGTGCTTTGCTTGCAAGTAACAACACGATATACAGTAAACAATTAAGAATAAAACATAATTTAAACGTGAAGAGTGAAATAAAGTACCAGAGCTACAGATTTTTGGTTGTTGAGTAGAGTTGAAAGGATTTCTGCAGCAGGAAGAGTTCTTGGATTGAATGGCATGCCTGTATTTTTTTAAAAATCCAAGCTATATAGTAGTTTGTCTTTATGGGTGGGGCAGATTTGCATAAAGCATTAATTTCAGGCCCAAATTTGGGAGTTGTGTTTGACCACTTGCTTGGTTGAGCAAAGATGGCAAGAACAGCCAAAGAAAGGTGACAGGATGTTTGAGGAATAGATTACTTGGTATTGGTTTTATTTTTACGTGTACCGAGATACAGTGGAAAATGTAACTCCATATGCTAACCAGGTAAAAACATCCATACATGATTACAATTTGGCGGCATAGTGGTGCAGCGGTGGAGCTGCTGCCTCTCAACACCAAGGACCAAGGTTTGATCGTGCCTACGTGTGCTGTCTTTACATTCTCCCTGTGATTGCGTGGGTTTTCTCCACGTGCTCTGACTTTGTCCCACATGCCAAAGACATAGAACAATACAATTCAATTGCCCTTTACTGTCATTCAAACATGCAAGTTTTGAACAAAATTTTGTTCCTGCAGTCACAACAGCAAAAAACAGACCCAAAACACACAATTAACACAATAAACATCCATCACAGTGAATCTCCAAACACCTCCTCACTCTACTGGAAGGCAAAGTCTTATCTCTTCCCTGTCCTTTGGTCTTCTCCCGCGGTCAGGCAGCCGAACTGCAAAGTCGAGGAGACCGGGGCTCCCGATGTTAAAGCTCCTGGCGGGCGATGATAAGTCCCGCGACCGTTAAGCCGCTCCGAGCGATGTAAGGCCCATTTAAACCCCCAATTCGGGCGGGAGAAGTTGCCGTCGCGGGAGCTCTGAAAATCGGTCTCCCACTAGGGACCTGCGAGCTCCCGACTCCACCGTCTGCAGGGCCCACGACCGAAGCTCCTAAACTCTGAAGTCGGGTCGCAGCCACAACTGCAGGGCTGCCACAGCTCCGGAGGCAGCCAGCTCTGCGATGGTGAGTCCACAGGCTCTACGGCTGGAGCCCTCGGGTCGATCCCGGTTGGAGGCCGCCAGCTCCGTGATGTTAGGCCCCAACGACAACGGAGACACAACAAGGGAAGAGTCGCGTCTCCCGTTCAGGGAAGAGATTAAAAAGTTTCCCCCACCCGTCCCCACCCCCCCACATATACACAGCTAAAATAAAACCAAAAACATACTCCCAACAAGACAAAGAAAGAAAAAAAGACAGAGGACTGCAGGTTGCTGCTACCACAAGGCACCACCACTCCCACTACAGCACAATGACCCACAATGTTTGTGCCAAACATGATGCCTAGTTAAACTGATTTATTGTGTCTTACTTGATCCATATCCCTCTATTCATTGTACTTCCATGTGGTTATCCAAAAGCCTCTGAAACGCCCCGATTGTATCTGCCTCCACCACCACACTTGGTAATGCATTCAGGCCCCCACCATTTTCTGTAGGGAAAAAAACTTGATGCACATATCTCCATTAAACTTTCCTGCTCTCACCTTATAGCTGTACCCTCTTTTGAACTTTTCCACTCTGAGGAAAAAGGTTCTGACTGTACCCTATCTATGCCTCATAATTTTATATACATCTATTAAGTCTCCACTCAACCTCCAGCATTTAAAAGAAAATGCATAAGTTTATCCAACCTCCCCATGTAGCTGAAACCCTCTAATCCAGGCAAAGCTCTGGTAAACATCTTCTCTAAAGCCTCCATGCCTGTAATGGAGCGACCAGAACTGCATGCAATACTCAAAAGTCCTATAAAGCTGCATCATGACTTCCTGACTCCTGTGTTCAATGAACACAGCACCTAGACAAGCATAACCTATCTATTTGTGCTGCCACCTTTAGTTTGCTATGAACATGGAGTCTAAGATCCCTCTGCACATCAAAGCTGTTCAGGACCATTAAGGGTCTTGCCATTAACTGCATACTCTCCTTACCTCCCAAAGAGTAACACCTCACACTTGCTCAGGTTAAACCCCATCTGCTATTTCTCCGCCCATGTCTGCAGCTGATCTATATCCCACTGCCCTAACATATCAAATTGCCAAAGCATACTGATTTTGCTGTGCTCCATTTTGGTGAACACAGATGCAAAGTGCTCATCCCGCCTACATCCTCTGACTCCAAGCATAATTCCCTCCTTTATCTTCATACATACAAAGTCTTGGGATTTTCCTTAATCAGTTTTGCCAATGGCATTTCATGGTCCATTTGACCCTTCTAATCGCCTGCTTGAGTTCTTTCCTACTTGCTTTATATTCTTCATAAGCCCTGTCTGATGCCACTTTAAAACCGACATACTCTTCCATTTTCTTCCTGACCAGGTTTGTGACCTCCTTGGTCATCCACGGTTCCTGCACTTTGCCGTCCTTTTCCTTTCTCCTTACTGGAACATGCGCTTTGATCTGCTGGCCTTTAAACGACCTTCACATGTCATCCGTGGACGTGTTATAGGAACTGATTCCAGCTCCTGCGTTGTAATCTGTCTTTCCCGAACATCCTGACCTGTCCCTTATTTAAAACTTATGAAGTTGTAATCACTGTCCTAATTCTTCCACTGCAGCACCAGACACCTAGTCAGATTTGTTTCCCATTACACAGTCTAGTATGGTCCCTCCTCGAGTCAGAATATCCACTGCAACCACTAAGCACTGAACTACGTAGACTTGCAGGCATGGTTTTTGTCTTTGCACTAGTATTGTTTAGTTGTCTTTTGTATACTGAACTTCTTTGTTTATTGTGATGTTTCAGAGTACTTTGTTTACATATCTGTTGTGCTGCTGTAAGTAAGAATTTCATTGTTCTGTTTCAGGACATATGACAATAAAACACCATTGACAATTGAAATTTTAATGGAGATTGCAGTGCAAGTTTTTTTACGCAGACTGGTGAGGGCTAGAGGAATAGAGGGATATTGATCATCTGCAAACAGATGAGATCGGTTTAACTTGGCATCGTGTTTAGCCAAAACATAGATGGCTTAAAGACCTGTTGCTGTTTTGTACTATTCTGTGTTATTAATGGTTTACAGTTTTGATTTGCATACATTTGAGTTTACAATTTTCTTGGTTTGTTTACAATCATCAATACAGCTCCTGAAAATTGTTGATGGAGGTGCAGAGTAAAATAACTAAATTGTATATCCTGATAGTAAATAGAGTGGCTGAGAACCTAAACCTGGTTTGTTAATAGCTCGCACATTTTACAGTAAAATATGAATCTCTGCAAATGTCCCTTGATTTGTGGCAATCCCATGCGAGGCAGCTGACAACCTTGCATCAGCTATAATAGTGATTAAAGCCTGGAAGCAGAGAGATGTTGCTTTGGTAATTGGATGTGAGCATGTAACTGAGTCGAAAGATTGTTGAGGTCTGAAGTACACTAATTATGTTGCTGTGTGCTTTCAACAACCTGTGTGTGACCTTCATCTGTGACTGCAGTTAAAGATGATTAGTCCTGTTGGATTAATCCTGTAGCACTGAACAATTCACTGGGTGCATCAAAAAGTGACAGGAAAGCCAAAATGGAGGGAGGAAGGGAGAGGAGTTTCAGCACCTGAGCACCTTTTGTGACAAATAATGGCTGCACTTTAAAACCCCACACATGTCGTGAGATCATGAAAGATACAATGCGAAGGAAATATTTTGGGGAGCTTTCTCAGTGATAAATTTGTGTGTAACTCACGGGGTTGGGGGGTTGATAGAGGAGAGTGTGTAAATTAAATTATGCTGAGAGGAAGAGGTGAGAATGTGTGGGTGAAGAGTTGTGCTTTGATTCTATCCACATCCATTTCCAATTTGTCTTCTGGATGAAGGCAATACAATATACTGTGACTATCTCCCATCACCTCTGGAGGCCTATATGGAGATGACTCATGGCTGTTGATCCCGTCTGCCAATTTCCTCCTTTACTCAGGACTGCCTCTGCTAGCCTATCCAATTAGTGTGCCCCATCCACCAGAGTACGCAAGCTCTGCGGTGATACCACGTGGATACCACATGAAACACAATGTACAGCACAGTGTTGCAGCTAATGGAACTGCTGTCTCACACTTTCAAGGACCCGGGTTCAGTCCTTGTCTCTGCTGCATCAGTATGAAGCTTCCATGTTCTCCATGTGAATGTATGGGTTTCCTTTGGGTGCTCCAGTTTACTCCCACATCCCAAAGGCATGCGGGTTGGTAGGTTATTTAGACATTGTTAATTAGGATTTGTATAAATGGCCGGTTGGTGTGGATGGCGGGCTGAAGGGCCAAGGATCCATGTTTGTAATGGTTTGATCCTGACTAAGGATGCTGTCAGTGAGGAGTTTATACGTACCCTATGACCGTGTGGGCTTTTTCTGGGTGCCCTGGTTTCCTCCCTTTTTCCAAAGACGTGCAGGTTTGTAGGTAAATTATCTCTGGTGTGCAGGATAGAACAAATGTACAGGGTGATCGCTGGTTGGCGTGGATTTGCAGGGCCGAAGGGCCTGTTTCCACACGGTATTTCTAAACTAAACTAAAGGTGACAGGCTGTAATGACCCCAGGAATTAATGGTTTAACATCTGATGAGTGTTTGATGGCCTGTACTAGCAGGAGTTTGGAAAGATGAGGGTGGGGTCTCATTGAAACTTGCTGAATAGAGATGTTAGAGTGGATGTGGAGAGGATGTTTCCACTGGTGGGTAAGTATAGGACCAGAAACACACTCTCACACACAAATATATATACACACAAATATGGGAGAGGGTAACCCTCGTTCCCTGAAGAATTAGGATATCTCAGATGGTTCCTCTCTCCCACTATAGTTGAAGCCCTCATTCGTGCCTCCTCGGTACCCCCCAGCTCCGTCCTTGTTCCCCCTCCTCTAGTCGCAACAGAGACAGAGTCCCCATAGTCCTTACCCCCATTCACCCCATCAGCCATCGCATACACCACATAATCTTCTGAAATTTTTGCCACCTCCCAACACTAGTCACATCTTCCCATCTCCACCCCTTTCCGCATTCCGCAGAGACCGTTCCCTCCGCAACTCCCTGGTTAGCTCATCCCAAATCACCCCTTCGCCAGATATCTTCCCCCGCTACCGCTGAAGATGCAACACCTGTCCCTATGCCTCCTCCCTCGACTCTGTTCAGGGATCCCGAAAGTCTTTTCAGGTTAGGTAGAGGTTCACTTGCACCTCCTCTAACCTCATCTACTGTATCCGTTGTTCAAGATGTGGACTCTAATACATCGGTGAGACCAAACGTAGACTGTACAATCATTTCGCTGAGCACCTTCGCTCAGTCCGCCTGAACCTACCTGATCACCCGGTTGCTAAACACTTTAATTCTTCTTCCCATTCCCACAGAAACCTTTCTGTCCTAGGTCTCCTATATTGTCAGAGTGAAGCTGAACACAAATTGGAGAAACAGCATCTCATATTTCGCTTGGGCAGCTTACAGCCCAGTGGTATGAATATTGATTTCTCTAACTTACATAGAAACATAGAAATTAGGTGCAGGAGTAGGCCATTCAGCCCTTCGAGCCTGCACCGCCATTCAATATGATCATGGCTGATCATCCAACTCAGTATCCCGTACCTGCCTTCTCTCCATACCCTCTGATCCCCTTAGCCACAAGGGCCACATCCAACTCACTCTTAAATATAGCCAATGAACTGGCCTCAACTACCCTCTGTGGCAGAGAGTTCCAGAGACTCACCACTCTCTGTGTGAAAAAAGTCTTTCTCATCTCGGTCTTAAACGATTTCCCCCTTATCCTTAAGCTGTGACCCCTTGTCCTGGACTTCCCCAACATCGGGAACAATCTTCCTGCATCTAGCCTGTCCAACCCCTTAAGAATTTTGTAAGTTTCTATAAGATCCCCTCTCAATCTCCTAAATTCCAGAGAGTATAAACCGAGTCTATCCAGTCTTTCTTCATAAGACAGTCCTGACATCCCAGGAATCAGTCTGGTGAACCTTCTCTGCACTCCCTCTATGGCAATAATGTCCTTCCTCAGATTTGGAGACCAAAACTGTACGCAATACTCCAGGTGTGGTCTCACCAAGACCCTGTACAACTGAAGTAGAACCTCCCTGCTCCTGTACTCAAATCCTTTTGCTATGAAAGCTAACATACCATTCGCTTTTTTCACTGCCTGCTGCACCTGCATGCCTACTTTCAATGACTGGTGTACCATGACACCCAGGTCTCGCTGCATCTCCCCTTTTCCTAATCGGCCACCATTTAAATAATAGTCTGCTTTCCTGTTTTTGCCACCAAAGTGGATAACCTCACATTTATCCACATTATACTGCATCTGCCAAACATTTGCCCACTCACCCAGCCTATCCAAGTCACCTTGCAGTCTCCTAGCATCCTCCTCACAGCGAACACTGCCCCCCAGCTTAGTGTCATCCGCAAACTTGGAGATATTGCCTTCAATTCCCTCATCCAGATCATTAATATATATTGTAAATAGCTGGGGTCCCAGCACTGAGCCCTGCGGTACCCCACTAGTCACTGCCTGCCATTGTGAAAAGGACCCGTTTACTCCTACTCTTTGCTTCCTGTTTGCCAGCCAGTTCTCTATCCACATCAATACTGAACCCCTAATACCGTATGCTTTAAGTTTGTATACTAATCTCTTATGTGGGACCTTGTCGAAAGCCTTCTGGAAGTCCAGATATACCACATCCACTGGTTCTCCCTTATCCACGCTACTAGTTACATCCTCGAAAAATTCCACAAGATTCGTCAGACATGATTTACCTTTCGTAAATCCATGCTGACTTTGTCCAATGATTTCACCACTTTCCAAATGTGTTGCTATCCCATCTTTAATAACGGACTCTAGCAGTTTCCCCACTACCGATGTTAGACTAACTGGTCTGTAATTCCCCGTTTTCTCTCTCCCTCCCTTCTTAAAAAGAGGGGCTACATTTGCTACCCGCCAATCCTCAGGAACTACTCCAGAATCTAAAGAGTTTTGAAAGATTATCACTAATGCATCCACTATTTCCTGAGCTACTTCCTTAAGTACTCTGGGATGCAGCCTATCTGGCCCTGGGGATTTATCGGCCTTTAATCTATTCAATTTACCCAACACCACTTCCCGACTGACCTGGATTTCACTCAATTCCTCCTTTGACCCACAGTCCCCTGCTATTTCCGGCAGATTATTTATGTCTTCCTTAGTGAAGACGGAACCAAAGTAGTTATTCAATTGGTCCGCCATATCCTTGTTCCCCATGATCAACTCACCTGTTTCTGACTGCAAGGGACCTACATTTGTTTTAACTAACCTCTTTCTCTTCACATATCTGCTAACCTCTTTCTCTTCACATATCTACTAACCTCTTTCTCTTCACATATCTACTAACCTCTTTCTCTTCACATATCTTCAGGTAGCATCGACATTCCCTCTCTCTCTCTCTATCCCTCCCCCACCCAAATCGCACTAGCTTTTCGTTTTCACCCAACAAACAGCTAACAATGGCCTGTTTCCTTTATCACTTAACTTTTTTGCATATCTTTCATTCATGGTTCTTTATCTATCTTCATCGTCTATATTTCTTTCCCTTATCCCTAACCAGTCTGAAGAAGGGTCTCGTCCTGAAACGTCACCCGTTCCTTCTCTCCAGTACTCCAGCTTTTTGTGTGTATTATATGAATGGTGTCATCCTAGGAAAAGGGGAGGTGCAACAAGACCTGGGTGTCCTTGGACATCAGTCACTGAGAGTAAGCATGCAGGTACAGTAGGCAGTGAAGAAGGCAAATGGCATGTCAGCCTTCATAGCAAGAGGATTTGAGTATAGGAGCAAGGAGGTTCTACTGCAGTTGTACTGGGCCCTGGCGAGACCACACCAGGAATATTGTGTGCCGTTTTGGTCTCCTAATTCGAGGAAGGACATTCTTGCTATTGAGGGTGTGTAGTGTAAGTTCACCAGGTTAATTCCTGGGATGGCAGGACTGACATATGATGAAAGAATAGATCGACTGGGCTAATATTCACTGGAATTTAGGATGAAAGAGGATCTTATGGTAACATATAAAATTCTTAAGGGATTGGACAGGCAGGATGTTCATGCTGTTAAAGAAGGAACTGCAGATGCTAGAAAATCGAGGGTACACAAAAAGCTGGAGAAACTCAGCGGGTGCAGCAGCATCTAAGGAGTGAAGGAGATAGGCAACGTTTTGGGCCGAAACCCTTCTTCAGATTGATGGGAGGTGGGGGGGGGGGGGGGGGGGGGGGGGGGGGGGGGGGGGGGGAGAAGAAAGGAAAAAGGAGGAGGAGGAGCCCGAGGGCGGAGGGAGAGGTGGGAAGGGGAGGAGACAGCAAGGGTTAACAGAATTGAGAACATTCCTTTTCATGATGTTGAGGGGGGGGGGGGGGTCCTGAACCCCGGGTCACAGTTTAAGAATAAGGGGTAGACCATTTAGGACTGATATGGGGAAAACACTTTTTCACCCAGAGAGTTGTGAATCTGTGGAATTCTCTGCCACAAAAGGCAGTGGTGGCCATTTCTGGATGTTTTCAACAGAGAGTTAGATATAGCTTTTAGGGCTAACTGATTCAAGGGATATGGGGAGAAAGCAGGAAAGGGACACTGATTTTGGATAATCAGCCATGATCATATTGAATGGCGGTGCTGGCTTGACGGACCGAATGGCCTACTCCTGCACCTATTTTATATGTTTCTATGTACACAGGCACACATGTGCATGCACTTGCATGATATGTATACATGGTGTATATATAATATCTGCATTTAATTTATACAATATATAATGGATTATATATACCATTTTAGATACATAATATGCGCATGTGTGTACATGCACATACAGTTGTATATGTGCACATGCATCCGATTTTCCGGCAACTGATGGTCCGCCCACCCCCACAATCTGGACAAAATTATGAGACCTCAGTTGAAATTCCCTGAACACCCACAGATAGCATTGTGAATGGCGAGCTCTCTTTCCAGTCGTGTCTCTCCATTGTGAAATAATCTTCTCTCCTTACTGTTTTGCAAAGTAAACCCTCATTTCATTCAGCTGAGTTACTGCAGCACCTTGTGTCATTTTACTTTAAAACTAGGCGCTGATGCTGCTGGTCTGCACCAGCGAGCCTTTCTTTACCAGTCCACATGGCTGTTATTGCTACTCACATTGTTGCCCTTCAGACAGAATGCACTCGGTCACTGTGGGTCTCCCTCCCCTCTCACCTGCTGTCGCTTCGAAGGTGGAGTATGTCGGCGATTACGGGGGTTGGTGGGGATGGCGACCTGATGTTCAGAAGCTGGTGCTCCTCCCTCTCCACCAACGCCGCCTCCTCTCCCCACCCCCACCCTCTCAGAATACAGTGTAGCAAAGTGTCGAGTCATTCATTTTGGTTGTAGGAATAAAGACGTAGACTATTTTCTAAATGATAAGAGGATTCAAGAATCGGAGGTGCAAAGGAACTTGGGAGTGCTTTTAGTCTCATATACCTATCCACTTTACTCTTAAATGTTAAAATCGATCCTGCCTCCACCACTTCTGCTGGAAGCTGATTCCACACAGCCACCACCCTCTGAGTAAAGAAGTTCCCCCTCACGTTACCCCGAAACCTCTGTCCCTTAATTCTCATGTCATGCCCTCTTGTTTGAATCTTCCCTACCCTCAATGGGAAAAACGTATCCACGTCAACTCTGTCTATCCCTTTCATCATTTTAAAGACCTCAATCAAGTCCCCCCTTAACCTTCTGCGCTCCAAAGAATAAAGACCTAACTTGTTCAACCTTTCTCTGTAACATAGTTGCTGGAACCCTGGCAACATTCTAGTAAATCTCCTCTGTACTCTCTCTATTTTGTTGACATCCTTCCTATAACTAGGCGACCAAAATTGTACACCATACTCCAGAATTGGTCTTACCAATGCCTTGTACAATTTTAACATTACTTCCCTACTCCTATATTCAATGCTCTGATTTATAAAGGCCAGCACACCAAAGGCTTTCTTTACCACCCTATCTACATGCGATTCCACCTTCAAGGAACTATGCACAGTTATTCCTAGATCCCTCTGTTCCACAGCATTCCTCAATTCCCTACCATTTACCATGTACGTCCTATTTTGATTTGTCCTGCCAAGATGTAGCACTTCACACTTATCAGCATTAAACTCCATCTGCCATCTTTCAGCCCACTTTTCCAAATGGCCCAAATCTCTATGTAGACTTTGAAAATCTACTTCATTATCCACAACACCACCTATCTTAGTATCATCTGCATACTTACTTATCCAATTTTCCACCCCATCATCCAGATCATTGATGTACATGACAAACAACAGTGGACCCAACACAGATCCCTGAGGCACCCCACTGGGTCACCGGCTTCCAACCTGACAAACAGCCATCCACCATTACTCTCTGACATCTCCCATTCAGCCACTGTTGAATCCATCTTGCTACTCCGCCATTAACACCCAAAGATTGAACCTTCTTAACCAACCTTCCATGGGGAACCTTGTCAAAGGCCTTACTGAATCCATATAGACAACATCCACTGCTTTACCCTCATCAATTTCCCTAGTTACCGCTTCAAAAAATTCAAGAAGGTTTGTCAAACATGACCTTCCAGGCACAAATCCATGTTGACTGTTCCTGATCAGACCCTGTTTATCCAGATGCTTATATATATTATCTCTAAGTATCCTTTCCATTAATTTGCCCACCACTGACGTCAAACTAATTGCTAGGTTTATTCTTTGAACCCTTTTTAAACAATGGAACAACATGCGCAGTACGCCAATCCTCCGGCACTATTCCCGTTTCTAATGACATTTGAAATATTTCTGTCATAGCTCCTGCTATTTCTACACTAACTTCCCTCAATGTCCTAGGGAATCCTGTCAGGACCTGGAGACTTATCCACTTTTATATTTTTTCAAAAGTGTCAGTACTTCCTCCTCTTTGAATCTCATAGTTTCCATAGCTACTCTACTTTTTCCCCTTAACTCACCGAGTTCAATATCCTTCTCCTTGGTGAATACCGAAGAAAATAAATTGTTCAATACCTCCCCCATCTCTTTTGGCTCTGCAGATAGCTGTCCATTCTGGTTCTCTAATGGTCCAATTTTATCCCTCGTTATCCTTTTGCTATTAATATAGCTGTAGAAACCCTTTGGGTTTACTTTCACCTTTCTTGCCAAAGCAACCTCATATCTTCTTTTAGCCTTCCTAATTTCTTTCTTAAGATTCTTTTTACATTCTTTATACTCCTCTAGCACCTCATTTACTCCATGCCTCCTATAATTATTGTAGATATCTCTCTTTTTTCGAAACAAGTGTCCAATTTCCCTTGAAAACCATGGCTCTTTCCAATTTTTACTATTTCCTTTCAACCTAACAGGGACATAAAGATTCTGTACTCTTACAATTTCCCCTTTAAATGTCCTCCATTTCTCTTCTACATCCTTCCCATGAAACAAAGTGTCCCAATTCACTCCTTTAAAATCCTTACGCATTCCCTCAAAGTTAGCCTTTCTCCAGTCAAAAATCTCCACCCTAGGTCCAGTTCTGACTCTCTCCATAATTATATTGAAACTAATGGTATTGTGATCACTGGTCCCGAAGTGCTCACCAACGCATACCTCCGTCACCTGACCTGCCTCATTTCGTAACAGGAGGTCCAGCACTGCCCCTTCTCTGGTCGATACCTCTATGTACTGCTGCAAAAAACTATCCTGCACACATTTTACAAACTCCAAACCATCCAGCCCATTTACAGAATGTGTTTCCCAGTCTATTTTTGGAAAATTGAAATCTCCCACAATCACTACCTTGTGCTTACTACTAATATCTGCTATCTCCTTACATATTTGCCCTTCCAATTCACGCTCCCCATTTGGCGGTCTATAATACACCCCTAAAAGTGTTGCTACACCGTTCCCACTTCTCAGTTCCACCCAAATAGCCTCCCTAGACGAGCCCTCTAATCTATCCTGCCAAAGCACTGCTGTAATATCTTCTCTGACAAGCAATGCAACACCTCCCCCTCCAATTCTATCACACCTGAAGCAACGAAATCCTGGAATATTTAGTTTCCAATCACAGCCCTCCTGCAACCATGTTTCACTGATTGCCACAACATCATATTCCAGGTGTCAATCCAGGCTCTAAGTTCGTCCACCTTACTTACAATGCTCCTAGCATTAAAATATACACATTTTAGAAACCCACCATCCCTTATTCTCTATTATCTTTTTCATCTTTCTCGCCTACATTTTGGATCCGAGTGCTTCCCTTCTCTGCCTCTTGCCCCACACCCTGACCCCTAGCCCCCTCTACCCGAGTCCCTCCCCCCAGCCTTTCTAGTTTAAAGTCTCCCCAGTAGGCTTTGCAAATCTCCCTGCCAGGATATTGGTCCCCCTCGGGCTCAAGTGCAACCCGTCCTTTGTGTACAGATCATGCATTCCCCAAAAGAGTTCCCAGTGATCAAGAAACTTGAATCCCTGCCCACTGCACCAGTCCCTCAGCCACGCATTTATCCTCCACCTCATTTCATTCCCACTCTCACTGTCATGCGGCACAGGCAGTAATCCTGAAATCGTTACCCTTTTGGTCCTTCTCCTTAACTTTCCCCCCAACTCCCTAAATTCTCCCTTCAGGACCTCATCACTTTTTCTGCCTATGTCATTGGTACCTATGTGTACCACAACATCAGGCTCCTCTCCCTCCCTTATCAGAATCTTTTGTACACATTCTGACACATGCGAGACCCTGGCACCAGGGAGGCAAACTACCATCCGGGTCTCCTGAGTGCGTCTACAGAATCGCCTATCCGACCCCCTAACTATAGAGTCCCCTATTACAATTGCCCTCCTCTTTTTGCTACCCTTCTGAGCATCAGGGCCGGTGTCTGTGCCGGAGGCCCGGCCGCTGTTGGTGCCCCCAGCTAGGCTGTCCCCTCCAATCGTACTCAAACCTGAGTACCTATTTTCCAGGTGTACGGTCACAGGGGTACTCTCTAGCCCCTGCCTCTGCCCCTTGCCCTTCCTAACCGTGACCCAATTGTCTGCCTCCTGTGGTCTGGGAGTGACTACCTCCCTGTAGCTCCTCTCTATTACCTCCTCACTCTCCCTGAGGAGACGGAGGTCATCGAGCTGCTGCTCCAGGTTCCTAACACAGTCATTTTGAGATCCATCTCAACACACCTGGCGCAGATGTGGACGTCTGGAGGGCTATCAGATTCCCTGACCTCCCACATCTGACATCCAGAACAGTACACTGCCCTGGCCTTCATACTGCCCCCCTTACACAGGATACAATATAAAGTACGCAACAAACTGCTGGGATCTGACTGCCAATCAGCTGCTTACCCTGGTCCACTTCCCACCAATCAGCGGCTTCCTCAAAAAAACCCACTTCTCCAAATGGAATGTTATGGATTTCGGCTCCTGTGGGCCTCTGAAAAAACAAGCCCCGCGCTGGATTTTAAACCTTACCGGTCGGGTGTCGCTCCTCCCCCTCCTTCACTTCCAATGGCTCCTGTGGGCCTCTGAAAAAACAAGCCCCGCTCTGGATTTTAAACCTTACCGGTCGGGTGTCGCTCCTCCCTCTCCTTCACTTCCAACGGCTCCTGTGGGCCTCTGAAAAAACAAGCCCCGCGCTGGATTTTAAACCTTACCGGTCGGGTGTCGCTCCTCCCCCTCCTTCTCTTCCAACTGCTCCTGTGGGCCTCTGAAAAAACAAGCCCCGCGCTGGATTTTAAAGCTTACCGGTCGGGTGTCGCTCCTCCCCCTCCTCCTCTTCCAACGGCTCCTGTGGGCCTCAGGAGGAAGGATGTGCTGCCGTTGGAGAGGATCTAGAAAAGGTTTATGAGAATAATTCCAGGGATGATTGCGTTAACATATGCTGAGCGTTTTTCAACACTGTGCCAGTACTCGCTGGAATTTTGAAAGATGAAGGGACCCCTCATTGAAACCTACTGAATAGTGAAAGACCTGGGTAGAGTGAATGTGGAGAGGATGTTTTCACTAGGGGGAGAATCTAGGACCAGCGGCATCGCCTTAGAATAAATAGACGCAGCAGATCGAGAACTGGCTGGCAAACAGGAAGCAAAGAGCAGGAGTAAACGGGTCCTTTTCACAATGGCAGGCAGTGACTAGTGGGGTACCGCAAGGCTCAGTGCTGGGACCCCAGCTATTTACAATATATATTAATGATCTGGAGGAGGGAATTGAAGGCAATATCTCCAAGTTTGCGGATGACGCTAAGCTGGGGGGCGGTGTTAGCTGTGAGGAGGATGCTAGGAGAGTGCAAGGTGACTTGGATATAGGCTGGGTGAGTGGGCAATTGTTTGGCAGATGCAGTATAATGTGGATAAATGTGAGGTTATCCACTTTGGTGGCAAAAACAGGAAAGCAGACTTATCTAAATGGTGGCCGATTAGGAAAAGGGGAGATGCAGCGAGACCTGGGTGTCATGGTACACCAGTCATTGAAAGTAGGCATGCAGGTGCAGCAGGCAGTGAAGAAAGCGAATGGTATGTTAGCTTTCATAGCAAAAGGATTTGAGTATAGGAGCAGGGAGGTTCTACTTAGTTGTATAGTGTCTTGGTGAGACCACACCTGGAGTATTGCGTACAGTTCTGGTCTCCAAATCTGAGGAAGGACATTATTGCCATAGAAGGGAGTGCAGAGAAGGTTCACCAGACTGATTCCTGGGATGTCAGGACTGTCTTATGAAGAAAGATCGGATAGACTTGGTTTATACTCTCTAGAATATAGGAGACTGAGAGGGGATCTTATAGAAACTTACAAAATTCTTAAGGAGTTGGACAGGCTAGATGCAGGAAGATTGTTCCCGATGTTGGGGAAGTCCGGGACAAGGGGTCACAGCTTAAGGATAAGGGGGAAATCGTTTAAGACCGAGATGAGAAAGACTTTCTTCCCACTGAGAGTGGTGAGTCTCTGGAACTCTCTGCCACAGAGGGTAGTTGAGGCCAGTTCATTGGCTATATTTAAGAGGGAGTTAAATGTGGCCCTTGTGGCTAAGGGGATCAGGGGGTATGGAGAAAAGGCAGGTACGGGATACTGAGTTGGATGATCAGCCATGATCATATTGAATGGCGGTGCAGGCTCGAAGGGCCGAATGGCCTACTCCTGCACCTAATTTCTATGTTTCTATGTTTAAAGGCCTGTTCCACTTGGGCGTCATTTGCGAGTCATTTACGTGTCACGACGTGTGCGTCGTGACGTGCACGTGATGCGCGCATGTCTTGCATTACGAGCGCATGGTGCGTGGTGATGTAGGCAGTGACGCGCAGTCAAGCGCGGTGCCCCAGGATTCACAAAATCTTCGCGCGCCACCTGTGTGACGCGCAAATGACGCTCAAGTGAAACAGGCCCTTTAGAAAGGAAATTAGGTGTTATTTCCTTAATCAGAGGATTATTAATCTGAGGAGTTCATTGATGCAGATGGCTGTGGGGGCCATTCATTGCTTATTTCGAAGGCTGTTGTATAAGTTAAAAATACTATTGAGCTGCTGAATGGAGTAGACTCGACGGGAGCTGGAAATTAGGCATGCCTTATACATTATCATGGTCTGTAACTTTGTCGCCCAGCAGATCTTTCATTCTACAATTATAGTCAAACACAGGAATGCACTCTGTTTCGAAGAGAAATGCGGAAAGACAAATCGGAAACATTTGCAGGATGGTTTCACCTTTGTGAAGATGCAACATGGAACTACATGTCTGCTGCACCACAAAAATAAAAAGCAGTGGATAAAGGCAAATGAGTCTTGCACATCTGGTTTTAAATGGTGGTGGGCAGTTAACAAGTCTGGTTGGAGATGCATGCAGAAATATTCCTGTCCCTATCTTCAATCTAGCTAATGAATGTCAAAGGCTGTGCTGAAGACAAAGTCAGACATGCTGAGTGGATGATCCATCTCTGTTTCTTGATGAGATCATCACTGTTACAGAAACAATCTCAGCCAATTTGATTTATTGCATGTAGTATGGGAATACTGGAGAAAGCACAAGCTTTTGGAATTGGCTAAAGTTCTGGCTCTTACTGAAGATTTGTACTTCTGAATGAGACGTGCCCCTTGCCGAGCTCTTGGAATACGGCTACGACAATGGCTTCTTCCCGATAATGTGGAGAATTTTGTGGATATGACTCAATGGTGAACTTACCTCTGCAATATCATAATTTATGCATCAAAATCACACAAGACTGATAGGGACAACTAAGAAAAGTGGATGGAGAGAGAGAGAGAGAGATCTAGTTTTGTAACCAGGTCAACCCGCACGAACATGGAAGGTGGCGGCTCGAGGTCTGTAGCAGCCTGGGGTTTGCCTGGAACGTGTATCGCTCTTAATACTTAAGAGCATGGACTGGACTTTGGAAATTGCGCCAAATCATGGCACCTTTTGCATGCAGGATTAGTAGACTATTTCTGTACAATTTACTAATTGAGGATGTGCTTACATTTCCCTCCATACAATACAATACAAAGACCCATCATTTATTTATTTGCCTCTGTACTCCACAATTTGAGATTTGTAATAGAACAAATCACACGTGGCTAAAGTGCACATTGTCAGGTTTTAATTAAGGCAATTTTTATACATTTTGGTTTCACCATGTGGAAATTATAGCAGTGTTTATACAAAGTGCCCCCCATTTCAGGGCACCGTAATGTTTGGGACACTGCAATGTCATGTAAATGAAAGTAGTCATGTTTAGTAATTTGTTGCACATCCTTTGCCTGCAATGACTGCTTGAAGTCTGCAATTCATGGACATCATCAGTTGCTGGGTGTCTACTCTGGTGATGCTCTGCCAGGCCTGTATTGCAGCCATCTTTAGCTTATGCTGGTTTTGGGGGCCAGTCCCCTTCAGTTTTCTCTTCAGCATATAAAAGGCATAATCAATTGGATTCAGATCGGGTGATTGACTTGGCCATTCAAGAATTGATCATTTTGACCATCAGCAGTTGTAACATCATTGAAGATAAGTGAGCTAGTACCTTCAGCAACTGTACATGCCCAGGCCATAACACCCCCACCACCGTGGTTCACAGATGAGGTGGTATGCTTTGGAACTTGGGCAGTTCCTTCTCTCTTCCATACTTTGCTCTTACCATCACTCTGATATAAGTTAATCTTAGTCTCATCTGTCCACAAGACCTTTTTCCAGAACTGTGGTTGCTCATTTAAGTTCTTGGCATCCTATTTTTGCATGACATTGCAGTGGTTTGCATCTTGCAGTGTAGCCTCTATATTTCTGTTCATGAAGTCTGCTGCGGACAGTGGTCATTGACAAATCCATACCTGAGTCCTGAAGAGTGTTTCTGATCTGTCGGACAGGTGTTTTGGGATTTTTCTTTATTATAGAGAGAACTCTTCTGTCATCAGCTGTAGAGGTCTTCCTTGGCCTGCCAGTCCCTTTGGGATTAGTAAGCTCACTAGTGCTCTCTTTATTCTTAATAATGTTCTAAACAGTTGATTTTGGTACGTCTAAGCTTTGGCTGATGTCTCTAACAGTTGTATTCTTGTTTCTCTGTCTCATAATGGCTTATTTGACTTTCATTGGCACAACTCTGGTCCTCATGTTAATAAACATTAATAAAAGTTTCCAAAGGTGATGGAAAGACTGGAGGAAAGACTAGGTGCTGAGAGCTCTCTTATACCTGCATTGAGGAGGCAATTAAACATGCTTGTGAAGCCACATGTTCCAAATATTATGGTGTCGTGAAACATAGAAACATAGAAATTAGGTGCAGGAGTAGGCCATTCAGCCCTTCGAGCCTGCACCGCCATTCAATATGATCATGGCTGATCATCCAACTCAGTATCCCGTACCTGCCTTCTCTCCATACCCTCTGATCCCCTTAGCCACAAGGGCCACATCCAACTCACTCTTAAATATAGCCAATGAACTGGCCTCAACTACCCTCTGTGGCAGAGAGTTCCAGAGACTCACCACTCTCTGTGTGAAAAAAGTCTTAAAGGATTTCCCCCTTATCCTTAAGCTGTCCATCTGGAGCGCGTGACATAACCGCACAGCCATCTGGAGCGCGTGACATAATTTGAAGACGGACACAAAATGCCTGAGTAACTCAGCGGGACCGGCAGCATCTCTGGTGAGAAGCAATGGGTGACAGTTCGTGTTGAGATTCTTCTTCAGTCTGAAAGAAATGTCTCCCATTGCTTCTCTCCAGAGATGCTGCCGGTCCTGCTGAGTTACTCCTGCATTTTGTGTCTGTCTACAATTTTCTTGGCCCCGCTCTGGGAGTAGAAGTGGGGGCGGATCTGGACCACATCGGCCGTGAGCCCAAGGCCGAGTTCGGCGAGCGTTTGCCTGCTTCTGCTGCTGTTGCAGGTGAGACATTGCGTCGCGCCAGGGTCGTGGGCCTGTCCCACTTTGGCCGTCAGTTACGCGACAGGCCATTGGCGAGTGAAAATCGAGCCCAGCGCGATGTCGTGCACAACTACATACCCCTCAGCGCTTCTCAGTGGGACCAGCCCCGTGTGGCCATACGATGCCCTTGCACCTCAATGCGACTGAGGTCACGTAATTTGCGTGCCATGGACACAAGTGGGACAGGCCCTTGGGTTTTGTGAAGTGGGGTGGAGAAGTGCATAATTACAATTAGCTGGGGAGCAGCAAAGTGGCATGAGACAGAATTAAGGAACAAAGGTGAGAAATTGGGGGAGAGATAGGAGGTTGAGAAGCTGAGGTTGTGGTGGGAGAGAATGAGAATGGGTATGGAGTCCACAGGCTGTCAAGGGGGAAAGCGGTGAAAACAGATGCAGACCAAGAAGGGAGGAAAGTGAGCAGGACAAGGGGTGTAGCCAAAGAGAAAATGCAATGTGGCTGTGGAAATGATGTATAAATGAAAAGAGCTCTAGTTTCTGTCCACTGTAGCCTCACCTGTTAATAATTTACTGTAATGAACACTAGCATTCTCTTTGCCGATCTCAGTATCCTTTTGCGTTTATAATTGATGCTACGATGATCTGAAGTCTCATCACTGTCCACAGCAGCATGACCCACCTGCAAATTATTGCCTGTCCCTGGCCCATATATAACCATATAACCATATAACCATATAACAATTACAGCACGGAAACAGGCCCTCTCGGCCCTTCCAGTCCGTGCCGACCATTTGTTTTCCCCTAGTCCCATCTACCTGCACTCAGACCATATCCCTCCATTCCCTTCACGTCCATATACCTATCCACTTTTCTTTTAAATGTTAAAATCGATCCTGCCTCCACCACTTCTGCTGGAAGCTCATTCCACACAGCCACCACCCTCTGAGTAAAGAAGTTCCCCCTCACGTTACCCCTAAACGTCTGTCCCTTAATTCTCAAGTCATGCCCTCTTGTTTGAATCTTCCCTACCCTCAATGGGAAAAACGTATCCACGTCAACTCTGTCTATCCCTTTCATCATTTTAAAGACCTCAATCAAGTCCCCCCTTAACCTTCTGCGCTCCAAAGAATAAAGACCTAACTTGTTCAACCTTTCTCTGTAACATAGTTGCTGGAACCCTGGCAACATTCTAGTAAATCTCCTCTGTACTCTCTCTATTTTGTTGACATCCTTCCTATAACTAGGCGACCAAAATTGTACACCATACTCCAGAATTGGTCTTACCAATGCCTTGTACAATTTTAACATTACTTCCCTACTCCTATATTCAATGCTCTGATTTATAAAGGCCAGCACACCAAAGGCTTTCTTTACCACCCTATCTACATGCGATTCCACCTTCAGGGAACTATGCACAGTTATTCCTAGATCCCTCTGTTCCACAGCATTCCTCAATTCCCTACCATTTACCATGTACGTCCTATTTTGATTTGTCCTGCCAAGATGTAGCACTTCACACTTAACAGCATTAAACTCCATCTGCCATCTTTCAGCCCAGCTCTTACCTATTTAGTTTAGTATTTATTTGATGCTCTGATTTATTTCTGCATTAGTAAAATAAGCGGTCACTGAAGACTAACTATATGTACTCTAATGTTTTTGGATCATTTATTAGACTATGTTGGGGAACGTGCTGAAGGTGAAAGACGGTGACTGAAAGAACAGGCCTAGAAATGCTGTAGATTTTCAATCATTGACTCTTTATAATACTTAGTATTATTCTGGGATTAATATTTAATCATTCCCGTACCATCCAAATCAATTATTAAAAGTTTGCTCAATAATTTAAAATGCTTAGGGTAGTACTGAATTGTATGCAGTACTCTGGGAGAAGAGCGCCGCAGTGGTATAGTTGCTGCCTTACTGCACCAGAGATCCGGGTTTGATCCTGACGACGGGGACTATACGTTCAGTGTTTGTACTTTGTCCCTGTGACTGAGTGGATTTTCTCTGAATGTTCCCACGTCCTCTCACATTCCAAAGATGTGCAGCTTGGTAGTTTAATTGGCTTCTATAAATTGTCCCTGGTGTGTAGGATAGAAATAATGTATGGGTGATCGTTGGTCAAAGGGGGCTCGGTGGGCCGTAGGGCCTGTTTTCATGCTGTAACTTTAAACTAAGAGTTCCTTACTCTGTACATTCTGACAGTCCGCATTGACACGAGGGCAGGCTAGCTGGTGGATTAGTGCAGCTAGTAATTAAAAGCTGGGGATAATATCTAAAAATGTTTAGCAGGTCATGGAACACAGAGATGCTTTGTAGCAGGTGATCACTGTGTTGTTGGTTTGAGGTGCGGGGGGGGGGGGGGGAGGGAGAATGAGAGGCATTCCTGGATCACAGTTAGCAGCATTGTTTGCTGTAATACAAAGTCATCATGACGTGTCAGGAAATGTGGGGTTGAAAAAATTAGCTGGAAAAAATGGAAAGCTGGATGAGAGGAAGAAAGATGGATGAGAGGAGAAAAGCTGGATGAGGAGGAAAGCTGGATGAGAGATCAAAACTTGGCGAATGCTAGATGGATAAGTGAGGGTTGCTGGGGGGGGGGGGGGGGGGAGGGGGTTAATAGCTATATGCTTGGCCAGAAAATGTCTCTGACGTATAAGATAAGGATTCAATGGGTAGCTAACAACCTAACGGTATGAACATTGAATTCTCCAATTTTAGGTAACCACCTGCAAACAATCCATTTTTCTTTCTCCTTCCCCTTTCCCTGTGTCCTACCTGGACTTGCACCCATTTTCCCTTCCCCTTCTCATCCCCCTCCCCCCTCCCCCCCCCCTCTTATCTTCTACCTGCATTCCTTCTTCTGGCCTTTGTCTAACCATCTGCCTATCAAAAAAACTCTTACCTGTATCCAGCTATCACTTGTCACGCTTTGTCCATCCCCTCTGCCCCTCCTTTCTTTCAGCTTTCTCCACCCCATCTCCTCCCCCCCACCACAGGTTGTCGGGTCAATCAGTCTGAAGAAGGATCCTGACCGGAAGGTGAAGGAAACTTCTCCTATCCATATTCTATCGAGATAGTTGCCGACAGACCGCAGTGGATGTTATAGCACATTACACTGACTTCCATGCAATGCTCTGAAACTGTAAACAATATAATTTATGGAAGTATAACATGATGTACCATATAAGAAAAGACAAAGTGCTGGTGCAACTCAGCAGGTCAGCCAAATGGTCCTGCCTCCAGAGATCCTGCCTGACCTGCTAAGTTACTCCATCACATTGTCTTTTTTTATACATCAGCATCTGCAGTTCCTTGTGTCCATGATGAACCATATTCCATCTGGGTTACCATGGTGACAGAACCTAATCTGCTGTTATTTATAGTCTCGAGCTGAACAGTTGAAGTTTGAAAACCAGGAGATGCAGGACAATCTACTGCAACAATAGGGTAGTAATTTGAGAGAATCAAAACCAAGAAAATAGATAGCAATCAAATGCAGAAAACATGCAGAAGTGCTGGAGTAATTCAGCAGGTGCGATGACATCCCTGGGGTACATGGATAGGTGGAGTATTGAGTGCAGTTTTGGTCTCCAAGTTTGAAGAAGGACATTCTTGCTAATGAGGGAGTGCAGCGTAGGTTCAATTCCGGTTGAGACGCTTCAGACTTTTTCTTTCTATTTCCTACTTGTGCCTTGTGGTGAGATTTACTGGAGTTCTGGAGATGCTTCACATGACAATCACATTGCACAGTAGAGGATAACCCCCTGCCTTTCCCGAGTGGCATTAAGTTTGAGTATTTCTGAAGTTGCATGCACAGAGAAATTGTGGGCATTTCATCGTGGACCTGACTGGTTCCTTGTACGGAGAGTTTCTTTAGGGAGTCATGAGATGAGTTATAGACAATAGGTGCACGAGTAGACTATTCGGCCCTTCGAACCAGCACCGCCATTCACTGAGATCATGGCTGATCATCCACAATCAGTACCCCGTTCCTGCCTTCTCCCCATATACCTTGACTCCGCTATCTTTAAGAGCTCTATCTAACTTGCTCCTGAAAGCCTCCAGAGAATTGGCCTCCACTGCATTCTGAGGCAGAGAATTCCACAGATTCACAACTCTCTGGGTGAAAAAGTTTTTCATCATCTCCGTTCTAAATGGCCTACCCCTTATTCTTAATCTACACTCCCCAAACATTGGGAACATGTTTCCTACCTCTAGCGTGTCCACTCCCTGAATAATCTTATATGTTTCAATAAGATTTCCTCTCATCCTTCTAAATTCCACCGTATACAAGCCCAGTCGCACCATTCTTTAAACATATGACAGTCCCGCCATACTGGGAATTAACCTCGTGAACCTACGCTGCACTCCCTCATTAACAAGAATGTCCTTCTTCAAACTTGGAGACCAAAACTGCACTCAATACTGCAGGTGTGGTCTCACCAGGGCCCTGTACAACTGCCGAAGGACCTCTTGATACTCAGTTCCTTTTGTCATGAAGGCCAACGTGCCATTAGCTTTCTTCACTGCCTGCTGTACCTGCATGTTTACTTTCAGTGACTGATGAACAAGGACCCCCAGATCTTGTTGTACTTCCCCTTTTCCCAACTTGACACAATTCAGATAATAACCTGCCTTCCTGTTTTTGCCATCAAAGTGGATAACCTCACATTTATCCACATTAAACTGCATCTGCCATGCATCTGCCCACTCACCCTGCATCCTCATAGCATCTTCCTCACAGTTCACACTGCCACACAGCTTTGTGTCATCTGCAAATTTTGCTAATGTTACTTTTAATCCCTTTATCTAAATCATTAATGTATATTGTAAATAGCGGCGGTCCTAGCACCGAGCCTTGCAGGTACCCCACTAGTCACTGCCTGCCATTCTGAAAGGGAACCGTTAATCCCTATTCTTCGTTTCCTGTCTGCCAACCAATTTTCTATCAATGTCAGTACCCTACCCCCAATACCATGTGCTCTAATTTTGCCCACTATTTTCCTATGTGGGACCATATCAAAGGCTTTCTGAAAGTCCAGGTACACTACATCCACTGGCTCTCCCATAACCATTTTCCTAGTTACTTCCTCAAAAAAATCCAGTAGATTAGTTAAGCATGATTTCCCCTTCGTAAATCCATGCTGACTCGGACCGAACCTGTGACTGTGATCCAAATGTGTCGCTATTTCATCTGCTACATAGCATCATGCCTCTGATTTGCTCTTTTAGATGCTGTGTATATGTTGTTCAGTGAAACCTGATGTATGGGTCAAAGCTGTTGCAGGTAGAAAATGGTACAAAGACTGGATGAAGACTAATTGATATCTAACATTAGGATTGCAGTGAATAAACCTGTTGATTGCCTCACTAGGTTCCCTTGCTACGTTTAAGGTTAGGGTCTGGTGGCCTGTTCCTCTGAGCTGGGTTTGGTTGAATTGGGACCATATGGTTTGCACTGTGTGGTGTATCGCATTGCGTCAAGAATGATGTCACGATGATTCCTCAGCTGAAGGAAACACTGACCTGCTGCTAGAGAGATACTGACATTTCGGTTGGAATATTGGGGAATGAGGTGCAGTAGTGATCCATCATGAAGCCACTGATCACAAAGCATCGGTTTTTGTTGCTGCATCCTAAAGACTTTTTTGAGATGTAATGTTACATTGCCTTCTGTTTAATTGTTTCCTCCATTTTAATTGAGCTGCCCAGTTACTGTTGGCGCAACCTGTTTATTCACCACATTCTGCCAGGTGCACCTAACTGTAGTGAGAGAAAGCGATATTCATGCACATGGAGTTTTGATAGTAAAATATTGCTCTGTTGGTTTTTACCCAGGATAATTTGCAGTCCCTTTGTGAAATTCTTGGTTTCAATATTGATAGGTTGGAGCACACACATATGATTGTTTAACCCAATGTATTTATTTGGTATCAAAGTAAATTATGAATGTGTTTGATTAAGAGTAATTTCAAAACTAAAGGTGGAGTTGGAGTATTTTTCATGCTTTCCAATTAAAAATCATTATTTTCTTGTTAATAACCTGACCAAACACCAAACAGCATGGAAACAAGCCCTTTGGCCCAAGTCATCCATATTGACCAAGATACACCATCTTAGCTAGTCCCATTTACTTGGGTTTGGTCCACATCTCACATTCAGCTCATTGTAATTTTGGAATAATGCGCTCAAATTTACTGCTATCAACATAGTTACCTTTTTGTTCAATTTACACGTTTTCGAATTGTGCACTGCTTTTCAAGCATGTAACCCCTGTGGCAGCTTGTTCCATATACCCAAATTCTCCTCTGGTTTCTATTAAATCGTGCCTCTCTTATCTTAAACCTGTGCCCTCTAGTTCTTGATTGCTCTATCTTGGGGAAAAAGACCGTGCCTTCACCCTATCTATTCCCGTCATTATTTTGTACACCATTATAACGTATAAATAACTTGGACGTAAATGTAGATGTTGGTGAGTAAGTTCGCTGATGATATCCAAATTGGAGGAATTGCAGACAGTGAGAAATCTGTCAGAAGATAAAGTGGGTGGAGATCTGCTGCAGAAATGGTTTGAGAAATGGCAGATGGAGTTTAACCTGTGCAAGTGGGAAATTGAATGAAAGGGGAAGTATAAGGAGAGTGCTGTTGATGGCAAAACCCTTTGCAGCATTGATGTTCAGAGGTATCTTAGAGTCCAAGTACATAGGTCACTGAAGGCCTTTCGCTGTGCGCGCGTGACAATAAAGAACCATTGATTTTACTCGGAAATCATCGTTGCACCTTGTCCAGCTTAATGGCATATTTCTTATAGCAGGGTGGACAAATCAATAGACAGTAGGTGCAGGAGTAGGCCATTTGGCCCTTTGAGCCAGCACTGCCATTCAATGTGATAATGGTTGATCATCCCCAATCAGTACCCCGTTCCTGCCTTCTCCCCATATCCCCTGATTCCGCTATCTTTAAGAGCCCTATCTAGCTCTCTCTTGAAAGTGTCCAGAGAACTAGCCTACACGGCCCTCTGAGGCAGAGAATTCCACAGACTCACAACTCTCTGTGAGAAAAAGTGTTTCCTCGTCTCCGTTCTAAATGGCTCACCCCTTTCAAAGTCTACAGAGAGATTTGGGCCATTTGGAAAAGTGGGCTGAAAGATGGCAGATGGAGTTTAATGCTGATAAGTGTGAAGTGCTACAGCTTGGCAGGACAAATCAAAATAAGACGTACATGGTAAATGGTAGGGAATTGAGGAATGCTATGGAACAGAGGGATCTAGGAATAACTGTGCATAGTTCCCTGAAGGTGGAATCGCATGTAGATAGGGTGGTAAAGAAAGCCTTTGGTGTGCTGGCCTTTATAAATCAGAGCATTGAATATAGGAGTAGGGAAGTAATGTTAAAATTGTACAAGGCATTGGTAAGACCAATTCTGGAGTATGGTGTACAATTTTGGTCGCCTAGTTATAGGAAGGATGTCAACAAAATAGAGAGAGTACAGAGGAGATTTACTAGAATGTTGCCAGGGTTCCAGCAACTATGTTACAGAGAAAGGTTGAACAAGTTAGGTCTTTATTCTTTGGAGCGCAGAAGGTTAAGGGGGGACTTGATTGAGGTCTTTAAAATGATGAAAGGGATAGACAGAGTTGACGTGGATACGTTTTTCCCATTGAGGGTAGGGAAGATTCAAACAAGAGGGCATGACATGAGAATTAAGGGACAGAGGTTTTGTGGTAACATGAGGGGGAACTTCTTTACTCAGAGGGTGGTGGCTGTGTGGAATAAGCTTCCAGCAGAAGTGGTGGAGGCAGGATCGATTTTAACATTTAAGAGTAAAGTGGATAGGTATATGGACATGAAGGGAATGGAGGGGTATGGTCTGAGTGCAGGTAGATGGGACTAGGGGAAAACAAATGGTCGGCACGGACTGGAAGGGCCGAGAGGGCCTGTTTCCGTGCTGTAATTGTTATATGGTTATATGTTATATGGTTATTCTTAAACTGTGGCCCCGGTTCTGGAGTTCGCCAACATCGGGAACATGTTTCCTGCCTCTAGCGAGTCCAAACCCTTAATAATCTTCTATGTTGCAATAAGATCCCCTCTCTTCCTTCTAAACTCCAGAATGTATAAGCCCAGCCTCTCCATTCTCTCAGCATATGACAGTCCCACCCCAGATACAACTGCAGAAGGACCTCTTTGCTCCTATACTTAATTCCTCTTGTTATAAAGGCCAACATGTCATTCGCTTTCTTCACTACCTGCTGTACCTGCATGCTTACTTTCATAGACTGATGAACAAGGATCCCGTTGTACTTCCCCTTTTCCCAACTTGACACATTTTAGATAGTAATCTTCCTTCCTGTTTTTGCTACCAAAGTGGATAACCTCACATTTATCCACATTAAACTGCATCTGCCATGCATCTGCCCACTCACCCAACCTGTCCCAAGACAATCTGCATTCTCATAGCATGCTCATCACAGTTCACACTGCCACCCAGCTTTGTGTCATCTGCACAATACTGAAAACTGAACACAATACTGCAACTGCAGCCTCACCCAGTGTCTTGTATAACTGTGACCTTCACTGCTCATTATGTTGATCCTCGCCTCTCCCCATTCACCAGCAGGCCCGAGCTGTTGACCTGCCTGACTTGCAGGCCAGGAGCCTCTGCAATGCTGGCTCCAGCAACACTACGTGCTGACTCTCTTGGTTCTTACTGCTCCCATCTTCCAACAGAGAACTTCTATAATGGTACCTCTGGGTCTTGCTGTCCTTCCCACTCTTTTAGTACTTAGAACTCTTTTACTACAGTACCACGCCGAAGTCTCCTTCCGTCTCCAGACCTTTTTATTTCTAACTGACGGCGTGACATCAACCATTTTGACTTCTACTTCCCTTACCCACTCCACTCTCATCCCTCAAATCTAAGGCCCTCCATTCACTTTGAAACAATCTCGCCGTTATCATTAAACCCATTGACAAGGGAGGTGCTGTTGTTGTCTGACGAGCTGATCTCTCCCGTGTTTGAGGCCAGACGCCAGGTCTCGGACATTACCTTAATTGTACCCCTTGACCATGACCCCACAGACAATCCCCAGGCCAGCATCTCCCAAACAGTTTCTGATTTCATCTACTCTGCGATCTGTCCTCCACAGCCTCAGCTGTGCACTGCCCATTTCTACCTCCTCCCCCAAATCCACAACTAGAACTGCCCTGACAGATCTAAGATAAACCAGAAAATGCTGGAGTAACTCAGCAGGTATTAATAGAGTCATTAGAAGGGAGGTTGCTTCGTGTGATGGTCTGGGCTACATCCGCAATTCGCTGCAATTTCTTGCGGTCTTATCGAGCTGTTTCCAAACCAAGCTGTGATGCATCCTGATAAAATGCTTTCTATGGTGCATCTGTAGATGTCAGCGAGAGTTATAGGAGACATGCCAAACTTCCTAAGCCTTCTAAGGAAGTAGAGGCATTGGTGTCCTTTCTTGGTCGTTGCTTCAATATGGGTGTCCAGCAGAATTTGATGGTGATATGGAATCCTAGGAATTTGAAGTTTTCAACCATCTTTTCGACTGTCAATGCAAACTGCGGTATGTGTATTGCTTCGCTTCCTGAAGTTGATCACTATCTCCTTTGTCTTGCTGACATTGAGAGAAAGGTTGTTGTCATGACACCAGGACACAAGGTACGCAATCTCCTTCCTGTACTCATCATTATTTGATATCCGGCCCACAATGATAGTGTCGTCTGCGAATTTGAAAATTGAATTAGATTTGTATGTGGCTGCACAGTTGTGGGTGCTCATCCTCGTCATCTGGATCCTCTCTCCTTGGATCCCATGTGATCCAACAGAGTTATAGAGTGATGCAGTGTGGAACCAGGCCCTTCGACCCAACTTGCCCACAGCGGCCAACATGTCCCAGCTACACTAGTCCCACCTGCCCACGTTGGGTCCATATCCCTACAAACCTGTCCTATCCATGTACCTGTCTAACCGTTTCTTAAACATTGGGATAGTCCCAGCCTCAACTACCTCCTCTGGCAATTTGTTCCGTACACCCACTACACTTTGTGTGAAAAGGTTGCCCCTCAAATCTCGATTAAATCTTTTCCCCTTCACCTTAAACCTATGTCCACTGGCCTTGATTCACCTACTCTGAGCAAGAGACTTTGTGCACTACCTGAACTATTCTTCATGATTTTATACACCTTTATTAGGTCATCCCTCTCCTCCTGCGCTCCGAGGAATAGAGTCCCAGCCTACTCAACCTCTCCCTTTAGCTCAGACCCTCTTGTCCTGGCAACGTCCATCGTAAATCTTCTATGTACCCTTTCCAGCTTGACATCATCTTTCCTATAACATGGTGCCCAGAACTGAACACAATACTTTAAATGTGGTCTCAACAGCATCTTATACAACTGCACCATGACCTCCTAACTTCTGTACTCAATATTCTGACTGATCGTCTAGAGCAGCCTATCATGTGGTACCATACTGTCATACTATGTCTGCAGACTTTTCTTGTCAACCTGCTAGGATACTTATTTTAAAAAACTCAATCAAATTTTTGAGACTCGATCTCCCATATGCAAAACCATGATGACGGTCCCTAATGAATGCCAGTCTATCCAATTGCATGCATCATATACTTATGAAAAATAGTTATCTTTCACATGATGTGTGCCTGGCTGTGTAGTTAGTAAGATTAGAGACAAGAGACCCCATGCATGCATGCTTTTTGCACCCAACTTTCTACAGTAATAATCCACTTATTAAATGCATTAAATAAGGTAGAACGCAAGGAACTGCTGATGCTGGTTTACTGGAATAACTCAGTGGGTTAGGCAGCATCCCTGCAGAACGTGGATGGATGACATTTTGGGTTGGGACCCTTTTTATCTAGCAGTTTGGTTTCCTCTTTTCCACCAATTGATTCCTGGTACCCGAGAGATTTGAATTTGTAATTGGCTGATTTATTAGGTTCGCATTGCAATTACACCAACAATTCTCATACCAATTGTTATTCGTTCTAATTTGACATCGAAGCTGGATGCTGGTAAACAGATCATCAACCTTTTTTCCTTGCATGTGGAAGCACTGAACATACTAGAGCTCTTAGTTATCTCATAAAATATCTCTTGATCACTTGAGGCACTAGAATGCAGAAGAGTAGGTGGTGACCTAGAGTGCATGAGAATTTTCTGACCGGTGGAGTATGGTGCTTGGAAAATGTGTAACACTATTCCGGGGGGGGGGGTTGTTGGGGGCGGAGGGCAGAGGTAGAGGCTGCGATAAAACCTTGGCAGTGTTTAAATGTGAATGGATTGTGATGAGATATATTTAAATATCTTGATTTCAAATACTGTGTTTGGGTGGAATTGGGGAAAGAAGAGTTATGACTGCAGGGGTGGAAGTCATCTTGTGGCAACCTATGTGTTTGTGGATACAGCAGGGTTGTAAAACTAGTTTTTGATTGCATACTTGGGAACTGGTTCAGACATGATGGAGTGAATGTCCTTTTATGCCATTAATCTTTATGATTTCTTGCTTTGGTGCTCTCCTTTCAGGTGCGTTCAAATCCAAGTCTAGAATGGAAGCAGCCAGTCCAGTTTTGCATTCTTCCATTCATTAAACCATAGATTCTCTCCATTTAGGCCAGCAAGATGTTTTTCGGGGAACGGAATCACCATCATTACTCGATGTGGCCTAATATGAGTGTTTAAGAAGGATCTGCATATGCTGGAAAATCAGTCTGAAGAAGGGTTTCGGCCCGAAACATTGCCTATTTCCTTCGCTCCATAGATGCTGCCGCACCCGCTGAGTTTCACCAGCATTTTTATTGGCCTAATATGAGTCATTAAGAATAGGGAATAAATGCCAGTACAGCCAGTGACACCCATTTCCAACGAGCCAAAATAGTTACCAACTTAATTTATAGTATTAACATTCAAAGTTAGAGAGTGAATAGCATGAATATGCTCCAATGATGAATATTATACTATTTATGGCTGATTTGATTGTAAAGTTAAGTCTGCAATCCTAATGATTCCAGTGCTTAACAAATACGATTTGCCACTGTCATAAAACAGTTTCAAGATGCTGCTCTCACTTTCATTGAGGATCAGTTTCAAGGATGTAGCCTGAGAGGAAAAGTTGTCCAACCTTTGAAAGACGAGCCATTATTCGTCCGTTCCATTATTAGTCCAATAAACCTTTTCTGAATTGCTTTCATTGCAATGACAACCCTCCTTAAATAAAATATCCAAGGAGTATTGCGGGTAGAGCTGATGAACATCGAGGTTGGATCAGTGCTTGGAATTATGATGATGCGGCCGCTACTGAATTGTTTGCAAGAAGAAAACGACTGGCAGATCAATATGCCAATGTTTTGATGTTTCAGACGTGATAGAAGATAAAAGAGATGACGGAGACTCCATAGGTTTTTAAGATATGTTGAATAGGGATAGGCCTGGATGGAGCAAAATAGTTTTGGTAGAGCTAAGGAGGGTACATTGGTAGCAGTTGTTATTAGATAAGTTCACATTAACATGTGGAAGTCATTTAAAGGCTCGCTGATCAAAGTGCAGATTCAGTATGTTCCAGTAAGGAAGTGGGATAAGAATAGCAAAGCCAGGGGACTGTGGAGGACCAAAGGGGTTGTAAACTTAATCAGGAAGAAAAATAAAGCATAGGTCAGGTTTAAGACGGTGGTACCAGATGGGTTTATGAGGAATATACAGCCAGAAGGAAAGAACTCGAGTGGACAAATAGAAGAGCCAAAACTGGCAATGAAATGTAATTGGCAAGTCACATAAAGGAAAACCCCAATACTTTTAATATGTACGTTAAAGACAAGAGGGTGACCAAGGAGAAGGTAGGACTCCTCAAGAATAAAGGAGGTTATCTATGCTTGGAGTTGGAGGATATAATTGAGGTGCTAAACGAGTAATTTGCATCTGTATTCATTGAGAAGGACGGGAGATCAGTGTGGAGAATACAAATATGCTAGGGCAGACACAAAATGCTGGAGTAACGCAGCAGAACAGGCAGCATCTCTGGAGAGAAGGAATGGGTGACGTTTCGGGTCGAGACTTCTTCAGACCTGAAATGTCACCTATTCCTTTTCTCCAGAGATGCTGCCTGTCCCGCTGAGTTACTCCAGCATTTTGTGTCTACCTTAGATTCACACCAGCGTCTGCAGTTCTTTCGTACACAATATGCAAGGGCAGTTTAAAATCGAAAAGGATATGGTGCTGAGGCTCTTGAAGAGCATTAAGGTGGATAAGCCCCCAGGGCCTGAAGGAATCTATCCCATGTTATTGAGAGAGGGAAGAGTGGAGATTGTTGGGGGCCTGATGAGGATCTTTGTTTCTTATCTAGGCATAGGCGAGGTCATGGAGGTCTGGACTTTGTTTAAGAAGGGAAGTAGAGGGAATCCAGGGAACTATAGGCCAGGGAGCCTCGCCATAGTGGTAGGGAAACTATTGAAGAGACTTGTTTGAGATAAGACTTGCGCTCATTTGGAGGAGAATGGGCTAACTATGGGTACCTAGCATTGCTTTTTATGCGGCTGTTCATGTCTTATCAACGAGTGTGTTTTATGAGGAGGTGACGAAGGAGATTGATGAAGGTAAGACACTGGATGTTGTATACATGGGTTTTAGTAAGGCTTTTGATAAGGTCCGTCATGGTAGGCTGATCCTGAAGATTACAATGTACAGGTTTCACGATGCCTTGGTCATATGGATTCAGAACTGGCATATTCATGGAAGACAGAAGGTTGTGGTGGAAGGTCAACATTCTGGTTGGAGGTCTTTGGCCGGTGGAATTCCGCAGGAATCTGTGTTGTTTGTGATGCATATAAATGACTTGGTTGACATGAGAATTAAGGGACAGAGGTTTCGGGGTAACGTGAGGGGGAACTTCTTTACTCAGAGGGTGGTGGCTGTGTGGAATCAGCTTCCAGCAGAAGTGGTGGAGGCAGGATCGATTTTAACATTTAAGAGTAAAGTGGATAGGTATATGGACGTGAAGGGAATGGAGGGGTATGGTCTGAGTGCAGGTAGATGGGACTAGGGGAAAACAAATGGTCGGCACGGACTGGAAGGGCCGAGAGGGCCTGTTTCCGTGCTGTAATTGTTATATGGTTATATGGTAAGTGTAGATGGATTGGTGAGTAAGTTTGTTGATGACACCAAAGGTGGAGGAATGGCAGGCAGGAGGAAGGCCATCGAACATAACACGGGATATAGATCAGCTGCATAAATGGACGGAGAAATGGCAGATGGAGTTTAATCAGTGCAAGTGTGAAGTGGTGCACTTTGGGAGATTGAATGTAAGTGGAAAGTATTGTTAATGGCAAGACCCTTGACAACATTGATGTGCACTGGGATCTTGGAATCCCAGGTTCATAGCTCACTGAACGTGGCAGCACAGGTAGATAGGGTAGTAAAGAAGGCCTATGTTATGCTTGCCTTCATGGAATATAGTCGTCAGGAAGTCATGACGATTTTGAATTTGGTTAGGCTCATTTTGAGTCTTGCATGCAGTTCTGGTGGCCCTATTACGAGAATGATGTGGAGGCTCTGGAGAGAGTACAGACGAGGTTTACCTCTGCAATCTGGATTAGAGGATTTCGGGTCCATGGAGAGTCTGGATAGACTTGGACTGGTTTCTCTGGAACGTCGGAGGTCAAGGAGAGGCGGTAGAAGTATATAAAATTAAGAGAGGCATAAATAGAGTAGACAGTGGAAACTTTTCCCCCAGATTATGCACTTCCCAATGTGCATAGTTATAAAACTAGAGGGAAATTTAATGATGTGTGGTGAAAGTTTTTATTTACGAGTGATGAGTGGGGGCCTGGAATGCATTGGTAATGGTCGTGGATAATGGTGTTTAAGAGGCTTTTAGATAGGCACTTGGAAGTGCAGGGAATAGAGAGATGTAGATTAGATTAGATCGGATTTTTTTACTTGTCATTTGAACCTCAGAGAGGCTCAAACGAAACTTGGTTTCCACAGCCATACAAAACAATTCCTACACGACACACAAACAATTCAATTTACAGAAAACATCCATCACAGTGAATCTCCTCCTCACTGTGATGGAAGGCAAAGTCTTTTCTCTCCCCGGTACCATTTCTCTCCCGATGTTGAAGCCCCCGGCGGGCCCTGGCATGTCATGTGGCCATTAAAGCCGCGCCGGGTGATGTACGGCCCCGCTCCGGGTCGTTCCAACCCCGCGACACGGGCGGGAGAAGTTGCGTTGCGGGAGCTCCGGAAAGCGGTCTCTCACCTGGACCCGCGAGCTCCCGATGTCCTGACAGTCCACTGGTCTGCAGCTGGAGCTCCGGAGTAGAGCCGCAGCAGCGAGCCACCACCGCTCCCCACGCTCCGAGGCCAGCCAGCGCCACGATGTTGAGTTGTCCGCAGCACCGCAGGCTCCGTGACTGGAGCCCCCAGGTCGTTCCGGTTGGAGGCTGCTCCACGGTACAAGGCCCCAACGACAACGACAGGGAAAAAGTCGGGTCTCCCGTGCAGGGAAGAGATTTTAAAAGTTTCCCCACCCCCCACCCCCCACATATACACAGTTAGAAACAGTACAAAAAAAAAACACGAACAACTACATTTAACTAGACAAAAAAAAACACAAGACAACGTGAGTCGCGCTGCCGATCATGCACAGGCAGATGAGATCAGTTTAACATGGCATCATGTTCAGCACTAACATTGTGGGCTGAAGGGCCCATCCCTGTGCTGTACTGTTCTATGTTCTAAATGTCCCCCTGTCTCAGTGCAATATTCTGTTGTCAAGGGATATGTTATCTTTCCTGTAGGAAAGATGCCATGACATTAGAAAGGGTGCAGAAAAGATTTACAAGGATGCTGCCAGGTGTTGTGGGTTTGAGTTATACAGGGAGGTTAGGCAGGCCAGCATTATTCTTTGGAGCACAGGTGATCTTAAATCATGGTAGGAATAGATAGGTTGAATGCAGTCTTTTTCCCAGGGTAGGGAAATCAAAAACAAGGATATGGGTTTAAGGTGAGAGGAGAAAGATTTATTAGGAATCTGAGGAGCAACTTTTTCATACAGAGAGTGGTGGGTATTAGGAATGAAGAAGTCGTTGAGACAGGTGCAGTAAAAATATTTAAGTCATTTGGATAGGAAAAGTTTAGTTGTATAATGGGCCAAACGTGGGCAGGTAGGACTACCATAGATAAGGTACCTCGGTCGTCACGAGCAAGTTGGGCTGAACGGCCTGTTTCCACACAGTGTGACTATGACTGCATTTGCATAATAAAAAATAAAAAATCCTTGCCAAATTGGACACTTTGGCATTTTCACACATTACATTCTATTTGTTAGATCCTTTCCTTAATAACCTATCTCGAACCTTCTTGTGACTTATTTTCCCATTTTTTGTTATTAGCAAGTTTTGCAACGGTACCATTAACGCACTCATCCGTATTCTGCATACAATGTATAAAATTGACGTCCTGCACTGATCCCAATGGCACACTATGAATTTTATTTTACCAATCAGAATGTATCAAGTTGTATTTATGCCTGCTTGTTTCCTGTTAGCAGCCAATCATTGGTCCACACCAATATGCTGCAAAGATTTAATAGGAATGTAAGAGGCACTTTTTTTACACAAAGGGTGATAGGTGTTTCAAGCTGCCAGAGGATGTAGTTCAGGCAGGTACGAAACATTTAGATAGATACATGGTTAGGATAAGTTGAGAGGGATATGGGCCATACACAGGCAGGTGGGACCAGTGTAGGTGGGGTATGCTGGTTGGCTGAGATAGGTTATGGAGGTAAGGATCTAACAAATATAATATATTGGGGAAAACGCGCAAGTGTCCAATTTGGCAAGGATTTTTTTTTAAACAATGCAAATACAGTCATAGTCGCACTGTGCAGAACCAGGCCCTTCAGCCCAACTTGCCCATGTTGGTGTGGGATATGCTGGTTGGACCGAAGGGCTGTTTTCACGCTATATTGCTCAATGCTATGTTCTACCCATGTATTTGTGTTTATGGAAACCCAAGTATTGTACATACAAGAGTTTCTCTTTATTCATGGTATGTTACTTTTTTCAAAGAACAGTTAATTAGTCGAGCATGATTTCCCCTTCACAGAACTAGACACTGCTGCAGCTGTGTTGCCAGAGGAGAGTAAAAATGCATAACAAAATGGGAGGGTCTAAAGGGCCTGTCCCACTTGCCGATTTTCTTTTGGGCGACTGCCGGCATCATTCACTGACGTATCAGATCACCGAAAAATTCGCGGTGTGAAGCGACATGATGCCGTATTGATGCGCAGTGTTTTTTCAAGTGTCGCAACTTCTTTTTGTCGTTGCTGGATTTTGAAATGTTCAAAATCTTTTGGCGACCCTGATATGACGCGGAATTTTAGAGCAAGGTGGTAATGGTACAGCCTCTTTTGGCAGTAATTGGAAGACTATAGTTCTGTTCATGATGCTTTCAGAAAGATGTGATTGCACTGGAGAGAGAGCAAAGGAGATTCATCAGGATGCTGCCCGGATAGAATGTTTCAGATATCAGGGAAGACTGGATAGATTGTGTCTGAAGAAGGGTCCCGATCTGGAACGCCATCTATCCATGTTTTCCAAAGATACTGCCTGACCCGCTGAATTACTCCAGCATTTTGTGTCCTTTTATGTGGACCAGCCTCTACAGTCCCTTGCTTCTAGATTAAGTCGTTTTCCTTTCAACGGAGGAAGCTGAAGGAAGGCCTGCTGAAGGTATCCAGAATTGTGAGGAATGTAGACAAGGCATGCTGCAACTGAGGTTTATAGAGGATCTGAGGAAGAACTGCTTCACCCAGTTTGGTTGTAATTTGGAACATTGTCCGACTGATTGTTAGAGGCAGCAACCATCACAATATTTGAGATGCATCATTGAGATGCATCTTCTTTTGCCAAGACATAGAAAACTAGGGACCAATTGATGGCAATTGGGATTAGTATAGATGGGTACTTGATGTCCTGCATAGATGTGGTGGTCCAAGAAGATCGCTTCTATGCTATGTGACTCTTTTTGAAAATATTTGAGGAGCACTGTTAGGATCAAGGAGCAGCATCTCATGTTTCGCTTGGGCAGTGCACCCCAGCGGTATGAACATTGACTTCTCTAATTTCAGGTAGTACCTACTTTCTCCTCCCCCTCTTAGCTCTCCCTCAGCCCACTGGCTCTACCTTTTCCTTTCTTCTTCCCACCCCACCCTCCCCCCCCCCGCCTTCATCAGTCTGAAGAAGGGTATCAACCTGAAACGTTGCCTATTTCCTTCGCTCCATAGATGCTGCCTCACCCGCTGACTTTCTACAGCATTTTTGTCTACCTAATGTTAGGATCAAGATGCCTTGTACGGAAATGCCCCATAATTTTCTTATTGCTGCTTGAATTGCCACAGCTCACACTAACCTAATATACCTCCTTGTTAGAGGAAGATTTTTCGACCACTTGCTGTAGCACACAACTGCTTCCATGTGGTGTTATCTAGATTATCTTCCCATTTGGTAATCCATTGTTTGAATATTTTTATGTACACGGTTTTGAAGTGGTTTCTGGTTCCTGTGGAGAACCCTGTCCGGCACTCACCTTCCAGCTGAGAAATGAGTACAGCTGTACTTGAGTCAATGCACCAAAGAAGAATTATCCCACTGGATGTGATTTTTCTCTGTAAAATTGTTAAAAGATCTGCTGTCTGCACTTTATACATATTTGTGTGTTTTGTGCTTTTGTGGTGTGAGATGAATCTGTTTCGATGTTATCTAATAACTCAATTTACCTTGTTTTGCAGATTCCATGTCTCCGCCATAACTTGTGACTTTTCACGATCTGTGACGCAGTGCCTTTTGGCTGAAATCAAAAGAGTTTCTCTCTGATGTGCCTCCACTATCGTGAGCTGTGTTCCTGACAGTGCAATGACCTAGGGGAGGGCTGAAGAGGATGTCGCCAAAGAAGCCATGCCCACGCTTACTGGACTATCTGGTCATTATTGGTGCCAGGTATGACTCCTGCAGCATTACATTAGGGGTAGGGTTCAGGCGATTGTATTCAGCCCTATGCTTCATTTCATTTGGGGGTAGGGGTGGTGAAAAGGAACTTGACTGTTTAGCTGTGCACTAGGTGCAGCAGTGCAGGGGACCAAGTACTAATGTTCCGAAGCAAAATGCTACACTTGTTGCTTTACCTCCCCCCCCCCCCCTCCATCCAAGGACCTAAGCAGTCTTTCCATGTGAGGCAGTGGTTCACCTGCACCTTCTCCAACCTCATCTATTGCATCCGCTGCTCTCGGTGTCAACTGCTCTACATTGGTGAGACCAAGCGCAGGCTTGGCGATCGCTTCGTCCAACACTTCCGCACAGTCTGCATTAACTAACCTGATCTCCCAGTGGCTCAGCACTTCAACCCCTCCCATTCCGAATCCAACCTTTCTGTCCTGGGACTCCTCCATGGCCAGAGTGAGTCCCACCGCAAATTGGAAGAGCAGCACCTCCTGTTTTGCTTGGGTACTTTACACCCCAGCGGTATGAACACTAACTTCTCCAATTTCAGGTAGTCCCTGCTTTCTCCCTCCTTCCCCTCCCTTTCCCAGCTCTCCCACAGCCCACTCTCCACCTCTTCCATTCTTCATCCCGACCCCACATCAGTCTGAAGAAGGATCTCGACTGAAACATCACCTATTCCTTCGCTCCATAGATGCTGCCTCACCTGCAGTTTCTCCAACATTTTTGTCTACTAAGCATTTACAAATGTGTTGGGGCCATGAGAGAAAAATAAGTAAATGTCTGTCTGCTGATGCCATAACTTTGTGACCTAAAATGGAAGAATTTCATGGAAAGCTCGTAGAAAATAAGTTTGCTGCTGGAGTCAAGAGCTGTGAGTTGGAATGGTTTTACTAAATATGCCCATACTATCCAAATCCACCTTGTAATGTAAATTGCTCATTCTAAGCTTCCCCCCAGTCAAAAATCACTGAGTCAAGCACATGCGCATCTAAACTTTATTTTGACAAAACACAATTACAGTTCCCACTACTGTACCTAACCATCGCAGGTTCGATCCTCGTATCTGCCTGATCAAGCCCTGTTGGCCTCGCTCAAACAGTGACACTCCTGAAGGTCACGCAGTCGCAAGCGTTCTCCCAGAAGATCGACACAGGACCTCATGGGAGTGGACTTTTATAGGTCCCCGAACCTCGAGGGGTGAACCACATGGGGGTGGTCTCTTTACAATCCAATAACAGATATCGATTAACCCCGTACATGACAGACATTTCCCTAACCCAATAATATAGTGGCTAATACAATGTATTCAAACAGTGTTTCTCAAAGGAAATGAACATCGCAACATGTGCCCTGATATGCAAGAAAACCAGACAAGGCTAAATACTTAATCCAATCAACATCCAGCAAAGTAAAACTTTGTAACATTATTTACAATGTGTACTATACTAAGTGGGACCTGATGGGTCTCAGCATCACACGGGAGGTCTGGTCCCCCAACGCAATATTCCACCTCCATTCAAAGTCCAATATTGGTGGCCAGTGTGGGGGGGGGGGGGGGGGGGGGGGGGGGGGGGGTTGTTTCTGGAGCACTAGTATGGGTGTTGTGGGCTGAAGGGACTGGTTTCCAAGAGGGCTAGTATGGACATTGTGGGCTGAATGGATTCTTTGGCTGGCAGCTCATGCACTCAAGCCTGTTGTGCTGGCAGCTCACTAACTCATGGCTGGTGGGCTGGCAGTTGACTCACGGCTATTCTTTGAAATTCCATTTCAAACAGGGTGCAAGGCCACCAAATCTGGTGCTCTGGGGGCTCTGGGTAAGATGGCCAAAAATCACAGCCGTACATGGTGGCATTTTTTCTAAAATCAATATAAAGTGCAAACAGGATCAAGATTAGACTTTTAATTATATAGAAGGCAAGGCACCTTTAATGGGGCAAGGCAACTTTAATGGGGCAAGGCAACTTTAATGGGGCAAGGCAACTTTAATGGGGCAAGGCAACTTTAATGAGACAACACAGCCTTAGCATTTCCAAACCAAAGGCAACACAGCTTTAGCATTTGCAAACCAAAGGCAACACAGCTTTAGAATTTCCAAACTATATTATCAAACCACATTAAGGGCACTGACAGATCAGTAAAACCACTCACAGTTTAGTAGACACGTGTTCAGTGTTATTCACAGCTCAGACTGAGTGAAGTGACGTGACCCTCTCGCTTCCCCCATCTTGCAGAGACTGACTGAGGCACTCAACACATCCGGGTTTTATAGTCCCTCCGGAAGGGGGGGGGCCTTCAGGAGAGAGAATCTCATCATGTTTTAAACACTAATAACTCTTTTATCTTTCATCGATGGGAAAAATCCTCTTGTCCTGCACAGCAGAGGGTGACTCTGAGTAAGATGGCCAAAAATCACAGCCGTAAGTGGCAGTGTTTTTTCTAAAATCAAGATACAGAACACCAGGAATTGGTCCAGATCAGACTTTTAGTAATATAGATGTCTGGTTTGCATTCATCCAATCCATTCTATGCATTTTGCACCTAATTGTCAGGATCTGCAGGTGTTCCCATTCTCTTCCTGCAACTCTGATCTAGGCTCTAGACAAACTGGCACCATTCTGCAGCTTGTCCCATTTCTACAGAAGGCACTTTTAAATTGACCAAATGGCCTAGCAGCCCAGAAGTGTTTACTCAGTTTTAGTGTCCCAGCCTCTCCAATTTGGCCAGGATTAACAATAATGCCAATGTGACTTGAGACTGGGGTTTTGGAGGAAGTGGTGTTTGTGGTGGGTGGTTGGTTGCTTTGGTGCAACCAGCAATGCCAATGTTCTGCGTGGACTCAAGTGATTTGCGGTTATTGGTGGATCACGTTTCAGTCCTAGTGTGATCTCTGATGGGAATGTTGCCTACTGATTGTGGAGTCATGGTCCTGTTCTTGATTTTGTGTTTTCAGGCAGCCAAGCAGTGATAGTATTGCTCAGACCCCTCAGCTGCTGCGTCGATACCCACTAGAGGATCATCATGACTTTCCCCTGCCACCAGACGTGGTTTTCTTCTGCCAGCCCGAGGGATGTCTCAGCTTGCGCCAGAAACGCACCAGCTTGCGCGACGACAATTCATTTGTCTTCACCCTGACAGACAAGGACAGTGGCGTGGTTCGTTATGGGGTCTGTGTCAACTTTTACCGCTCCTTCCAGAAGCGAAGCAGGGACAGGTCTGGCAGAGGTCAACAACGTCAAAAGGGCAATGCGATGGAGACGTCAGATGACCACGATAACTCCGACAGTGGCTCCTCCTTGGCTACACAGAGTGCTGATTCCACCCCTGACATCAGTCGCTCACCCCGATTGAAGCGCCATCTAAAGAGTGGGAATCGGTCGCGGAACAGCACCCTAACTTCGCTCTGCATTCTCAGCCACTACCCATTCTTCTCCACCTTCCGTGAATGTCTCTATATTCTCAAGCGGCTGGTGGACAGTTGCAGTGAGCGCCTGCTCATTAAGAAGGCAGGAAGTTTGAAAGGCATTCAACGGTGAGTGTATATCTTTCAGTCAGTGCATTTGAAGTGGTCGTGGGTTCTGTTAAGAAGAATAGGATAGGATAGTTCAGTTTAGTGTAGTTTATCGGTATGTGTATAGAGCTACAGCAAAAAGCTTTTGTTGCGTGCTAACCAGTCAGCGGAAAGATTATACCTGATTACAATCGAGCCACCCACAGTGTACAGATACATGATATTTATTATTTTGCACAGGAAGGCGCTTACAGGTTGGAACAGTGGATAAAATCAAATTGTGGTGGACTGATCTTCAGCACCATTATTGGGTTTCATTGTGGTGTTATTGTTACTCAACATAACTTTTATATTCATTTGGGCCAATATTGGCCTCCAGGCTTGAACGTTGTGGCACGGTGATGCAGCGGTAGAGTTGCTGCCTTACAGCACCAGAGACCTGGGTTTGATCCTGACTACGGGTGATGTTGGTATGTTCACCCCGTGACTGTGTGAGTTTTACCCTAGTGCTCTGGTTTCCTCCCATATTCTAAAGACGTACAGGTTTGTAGGTTAGGGGGTTACACAAAATGCTGGAGAAACTCAGCGGGTGCAGCAGCATCTAAGGAGCGAAGGAGATAGGCGACGTTTCGGGTCGAGACCCTTCTTCAGACTGGTCAGGGATCAGGGAAACGAGAGATATAGACGGTGATGTGAGAGATAAAGAACAATGAATGAAAGATATGCAAAAAAGTATCGATGATAAAGGGAACGAGCCATTGTAAGCTCTTTGTGGTGTGAAAATGAGAAGCTAGTGCGACTAGGGTGGGGGAGGGAGATAGAGATAGAGGGAATGCCAGGGCCCGAGGGCTGAGGGAGAGGTGGGAGGGGGAGGAAACAGCAGGGGTTAACAGAATTGAGAAAATTCGATGTTCAAGCCCAAAGGATGCAAACTCCCCAAGCGGAATATGAGGTGCTGTTCCTCCAACTTGCGGTGTTGCTCACTCTGGCCATCAACATCGAATTTTCTCAATTCTGTTAACCCCTGCTGTTTCCTCCCCCTCCCACCTCTCCCTCAGCCCTCGGGCCCTGGCATTCCCTCTATCTCTATCTCCCTCCCCCACCCTAGTCGCACTAGCTTCTCATTTTCACACCACAAAGAGCTTACAATGGCTCGTTCCCTTTATCATCGATACTTTTTTGCATATCTTTCATTCATTGTTCTTTATCTCTCACATCACCGTCTATATCTCTCGTTTCCCTGATCCCTGACCAGTCTGAAGAAGGGTCTCGACCCGAAACGTCGCCTATCTCCTTCGCTCCTTAGATGCTGCTGCACCCGCTGAGTTTCTCCAGCATTTTGTGTAACCCTCGATTCTCCAGCATCTGCAGTTTCTTCGTTAACAGGTTTGTAGGTTAATTGGCTTTGGTAAAGATTGTAAATTGTGCTCAGTGTGTAGAATGGTGCTAGTGAACGGGGATCACTTGTCGATGCAGACTCGTTAGGCCAAAGGGCTGTTATCGCTCTGTATCTCTAAACTAAGAACTAAAGTGAAGAACATGCTGGATCATAAAATCTACAGTCCAGTTTTGAGATATTCAGAATTTATGCCATCTACAATGATGGTAGATTGGTTGAGAAGCGTGCTGTTTTTGAAGAGAAATCTCCCTTTACTAAGGACTGAAATGGTTAAGTTCAAATCAAGTTGAATTTATTGTCTTCTGTACAAGTACGGGGAGTACAGGTAGAATGAAAATCTTGCAGCAGCATCATGTGCACAAAGACTAGGACAACACGCAAAACACAGTTATACATAAATGAATACATAAATCATGCAAGACTAAAAAGAAAACAACTATGCAAAGAACAAAATATTAATGCTAAATCATTATTCTGATAGCACGTCCACGGTAGTGAAGAGGTGATCTCCTGCTTCCATGGTTTTCTGTTGCTGAGGTAGGATTTGGTTTGCACTGGTCTATTCAAAACATGATGGTTGTAGCTGTTCTTGAACCTGGTGACGTAGGACTTCAGGCTTCTGTTCCTCCTGCCCAATGATAGGAGTGAGAAGAGGACATTGGCTGGATAGTGGGGATCCTTGATGATAGATACTACATTTTTGAGGCAGTGCTTCTTGTAGATATCTTTGAATGTGGGAGCTGAGTCTTCTGCAGCCTCTGGCATTCCATGCCATAGCCATGATGCAACAGTCAGGATACTTCCCACAATGCATCTGTGGAGGTTTGGCAGAGTATGCAATGACATGCTGAATCTCTTTAACCTGCTAAGAAAGTAAAGGTGTTGATGTTCTTTACTCGTGATTGTATCTATATGCTGGGTTCAGGACAGGTAGTTCACGATGCCAACACCCAGGAGTTTTAAGCTTCACAGTGGGGATCATGGACATATATATCTGACAGGTAGGTTGGTGAGGTAAATAGATTTCCACATTTGCTCTGTTGATGCCACTTCACCTTTCCTCAACTGCAAATTCCTTTCCAACATCTCCCCTCGTCCTTCTAAACTCTAGCGAGTACAGGCCAGTGCCTTCAAATGCTCATCGTATGTTAACCCAATAATCCCTGTGATCATTCTTGTAAACAATTCTACAATTTTCAACAGATACAACATTTCCAACCAAAAACAGTCTACTTCTTTCAACTTTGTGAAGAAACTATGCTTTCTGTGATACTCTGGTGTTTTCGCCCATTTCCAACATTTTTTCTGTGCAACTGTAGGTAATGCATTACCTGTATTACCTCCTCGGTTAACATTGCACAAGTCCACAATCACATCTTCCGCATGAAGTGATTAATTTGTGCTATTTTCTATGTATTACTCTGTATTTGTGTGGCCATGATACACTCGTGGAATCTAATGCAAGTTCAGTGATCACTGTGGAACCTCTCCATGCAGTTTACAGCCATGATGTTGACCTTCTAGTTGCATCTCACTTTAATTCTCTCCATCCTGATCTTTTCTTTGGCCTCTCACACAATTCCAAAAAGCTCAACAGGAGTTTAAGGACCAGCACCTCATCTTCCACTGGGCATTCTAAACGTAACATTATTCAATACTTTCTAAGGGTAACATTCCCAGCATTGTATTATTCAGATCTCCAACCTTCCTTCCACATCCGTTTGTTGATTTTAGATGATATTCATGCATTTATCACACAGGTATCTTCGATTATCACTATTTGTCATTTAATCTCTGATGCTTTTCATCCTATCACAAATCTTCCCTTTGGTACACACTTACTCTCTACCTTTGCCTGCATCTTAAATCCTGTTCACCTCTTTTTTACAGTTCTGCAGTGTTAACCCTTCTTTTCAGAGATCCAGTCAAGCTGAACATATCTGTTTTATCAAGCTGAACATATCTGAGGCATCGGAGATGCCCTCATTCTTCAGGGAACGGGGGTTCCCCTCTTCTCGCCAGAGGCTCTCACCAGGGTCTCTTCTATACCACGTAACTCTGCTCACACTCCCCATCCCCCCCCCCCACTCGTAACAGGGGCAGAGTTCCCCTTGTCCTCACCTTCCACCCTATCAGCCGTCACATACAACAAATAATCCTCCGACATTTTTGCCACCTCCAACGTGATCCCACCACTTGCCACATCTTCCCATCTCCTCCCCTGTCTGCTTTCCGCAGAGCCACCCCCCCCCCCGTAACTCCATGGACAATTCATCCCTTCCCACCCAAACCACCCCCTCTCCTGACACTTTCCCTTGCAACCGCAGGAAATGCTACACTTGTTGCTTTACCTCCCCCCTTGACTCCATTCAAGGATCGAAGCAGTCTTTCCAGGTGCGGCAGAGGTTCACCTGCACCTCCTCCAACCTCATCCGCTGCTCTAGATGTCAGCTGCTCTACATCGGTGAGACCAATCGTAGGCTTGGCAATCGCTTCGCCCAACACCTCCGCTCGGTTCACAATAACCAACCTGATCGCCCAGTGGCGCAGCACTTCAACTCCTCCTCGCATTCCGAATCCGACCTTTCTGTTCTGGGCCTCCTCCATGGCCAGAGTGAAGACCACTGTAAATTGGAGGAGCAGCACCTCATATTTCACTTGGGAAGTTTGCACCCCAGCGGTATGATCATTGACCTCTAATTTCAGGTAGTCCCTACTTTCTCCTCCCCTTCTCAGCTCTCCCTCAGCCCACTGTGTCCACCTCTTCCTTTCTTCTACCTGCCCCCCACCCTCGCATCAGTCGGAAGAAGGGTCACGACACGAAACGTTGCCTATTTTCTTCGCTCCATAGATGCTGCCTCACCCGCTGAGTTTCTCCAGCATTTTTATCTACCTATCTGTTTTTGGTATTGGTTATCTTTTTTTTTACTAAATCCCACAATCGTAGCTTGACAACCACAACCCTCAGGATACTCAGGACAGCTTGCAATGATATTTTTATGTCACCGTTGGTCATTGACATTGAGGTTCCCTATACTAGTTCAACCTGAGAAGTAAAGCAAATAAAGTGGAATGGTACAGACGGACACTAGGCAGGGTAACCATAGCTGATAGCTGAGCTCCATCCTGTGAAAAGGCATTTTAAGATCATCTTTCAGTGTGCTACATTGATTAAAACCATATTTTATTCCCAAGTTTGAATTTTCTTTCTAGTTCTGGGTTGCGTGATGATGTGTTCGCAGCTGTGCTGGGGCAGTTGGTGCATCGTAACATTGCTGTGGTCTCTCTGTCTGCTGCCTCTGGAGCTTTGCCATGCTCCAGAGGCTGATTGATGGAGGAGCTGTTGATGCAGCATGAGATTTCTTTCTGTAATTTAAATTGATGAGATTGCACTCTTGATACAATGCTCAAGGGAGAGCATCACTGTTTGCTGTTATTTTTGTAGCTTGCCATTGATAAAATGTCCTTGATATCACCCTCACTTCGCAGCTGATATCAGCAATTCTGTGGACAGTGAGAAGGCAGCTTTTCCTTCCCTCTCTTTAGTGATTGCCTGGCCTACTACTTCCACCATTTTCCTCAAATGTTCTTTTGTACATATTGTTTCCTGGATGCTGTTTTTCTCATTTAGCATTCCCTATATAAAATCTTTGTTTTACCTCCATTTTGACTTTCAGTGGTCATAACTACAACCTGTTACTCCAATAATTTTCAAGTTTATTTGTTCCATTTTCTTCTTTAAAATAAAATCACAATTTGTTCTGTCATCCATTGCTGTGTGAACATGATGATGGGTTTTTGCCTTGCAAATTATACAACCAAATGTTTATTTTGGAGGGGATAGGTTTGTTAATTTTGTCATGAATCGCTGATCAAGATCCAACTGTAATTATTGATAACCATCTTCATTGTCTAGATTCCCACATGTTTTTATGTCATCTGCATTTTCCGAGTCATGCCTTGTATATTCGCACCCAAATTGTTGATCTAGATGGCAAACAGCAGTGGGCCCAGCACTAATCGTTGAAACTCACCACGAGTTACAGACCTCCAGTCTGAAAAACAGCCTTCTACCGCTACTCTCTGCTTCCTACCATTAAGCCAATTCTGTATCCAGTTAGACACAAAATACTGAAGTAACTCAGCGGGACAAGCCGTATCTCTGGAGAGAAGGAATGTAACTGCAATTAAATTATTAACCAAGTATGTGAACATACAAAGAATTTGATTTGCCAACAGTCATACAAAAAAAGCTACACGATACATAACCACATAAAAATAAAACATAGACTTAAACAGCCACCAGCGAGTGAGAATCCCCAGGGCACACACCACAAACGGAGACCGCCAGCCATCAGACCAATGTCCGGACCTTCACCGTGATGTGACCAGAGTTGTATCGACCGCTGTCACTCTCTCTGCAGTCCCTGTCCGACGGAACAGTCAGAAAGCCGTCCATACTTGCACTAAATGCTAAGATGATCTCATGGAGCCATGTTCCCGCAAAACACTGAGATCACTGCACTCACGGTACTCCCTCCGAGTCCTCGCCAATGCAGGCAGCACGCCCATCTTGTTTTTTCAGCTACCTCACATTCCCTACTGTAATGGAAAGCAATTAACTTGTACCTTCTTTCCTCCTTTTCCCCTGCATTGGGGTGATTGAACCTCATGCATTGGGGCAGTCGAAGCTCCCACGATCGGGGAGGTCGATGCACCTGTGGTAGGAGCTCCCGAAGTTGATCCTGAATAAAGGGACCACCAGCTCCACAATGTTAAAGCCACAGTGCAGACAGAGATGCGATGAAACAGTCACATCTTCAACAAGGAAAGAGATAAAAAAGGTTTCCCCCAACCCCCCACCCCCACAGGATACAAAAACTGTATACAATGGGTACACAAAAAACTTACAGACCAAAACAGCAAAAGATGAACATGGCAAGACAGGCTGGTGGCGCAGCTGTCATGTACGGCACCACCTAGGTGTAGAGCTGAAGTGTCAGACTGATGAAGGGTCTCGACCTGAAATCTCTCCAGAGATGCTGCCTGTCCCGCTGAGTTACTCCAACATTTTGTGTCTACCTTCAATTTTAACCAGCAGCTGCAGTTCTTTCCTACACATTCTGTATCCAGTTAGTTAACTCTCCCTGGATCTCATGTGATCTAACCTTCCAGAGCAACTGACCATGCAGAACCTTATCAAAGGCCTTGTCATGGACTTCGACTACCATCCTGTGTTCATCAACCTTCTTAGTTACTTCCTCAAAAAAACAATCAAATTCACGAGGCACGATCTACCTTGAAAACCATGTTGACTATCCTTAATCAGCTGCTGTCTATCCAAATGTATGTATATCTTGTTTCTCAGAATGCTCTCCAGTGTATAGAGTAGTAGTGGGTCTGGCATTCTGTCACTGAATGCTCCGTTTAGATATTCATTAATTACAATGTTGCTGGAGGTTGGAACCACATTACCTGGAGGAACTCTTATAACTAGCAAAATATGGGGAATAGTTCAGCGAGCAGCAAAACCTTTTCTGTTTCCTGGATGTTTTGCTCCTTGCCTCCTTATCCGCTCTTTATTCCTGGCATTTTAAAGAACACACTGGTATTCTGGCTCTGTCTTTACATCGGGTTAAAAACATTGGTTTACTGAGAGCCTCTATCTCAATCCAGCCTTCTCTATTCAGCCCATGTATGTTACTGTGTGTGCCATAACATGCAATAATGTTTTTTCTTTTCTTTCTCAGAGACACCATGTGGAGACTTTTCACTGGCTCTCTCACAGTGGACGAAAAGTCTAGTGTCATCCTGCATGATGTGAGAGAGATTGAATCGTGGATCTACCGGCTCCTGCACTCGCCTGTACCAGTTCCTGGCCAGAAGAGAGTAGATGTGGAGATACTGCCCCGGGACCTCCAGCCAGCCCTCACTTTTGCTCTGCCAGACGTAGCCCGCTTCTCATTGGTGGATTTCCCTCTGCATCTGCCCCTCGAGCTGCTCGGAGTAGAACCCTGCCTGCAAGTGCTCAGCTGCATCTTGTTGGAACACAAGGTGAGGAGTCATGCAGTTGTACAGCAAGAAAATGGGCCCTTCAGCTCAACTCATCAATGCCAACCAAGATGGTCCATTGCAAGTCCCATTTGCATGCATTTGGCTCATATCCCTCAAAACCTTTCCTATCCATGTACCTGTCCAGGTTTTTTTTAAAAGATTGTTATATATAGTACTACCTGAACTACCTCATCTGGCAGCTCATTCCATGTAACAGCCACCCTCAGTGAAAATGTTTCGCATTAAGTTCCAATTAAATCTTGCCATTACCTTAAACCTACGTGCTCTGGTACCTGCCCCCAATCCTAGTAAAAGACTCCATGCTATCGAGATAAATGCTATCTATTAAAAGAGATGGGGGAGATATTGAACAATTTCTTTTCTTCGGTATTCACCAACGAGAAGGATATTGAACTCTGTGAGTTAAGGGGAAAAAGTAGAGTAGCTATGGAAACTATGAGATTCAAAGAGGGGGAAGTACTGACACTTTTGAAAAATATAAAAGTGGATAAGTCTCCAGGTCCTGACAGGATATTCCCTAGGACATTGATGGAAGTTAGTGTAGAAATAGCAGGAGCTATGACAGAAATATTTCAAATGTCATTAGAAACGGGAATAGTGCCGGAGGATTGGCGTACTGCGCATGTTGTTCCATTGTTTAAAAAGGGTTCAAAGAATAAACCTAGCAATTATAGACCTATTAGTTTGACGTCAGTGGTGGGCAAATTAATGGAAAGGATACTTAGAGATAATATATATAATCATCTGGATAAACAGGGTCTGATCAGGAACAGTCAACATGGAAGGTCATGTTTGACAAACCTTCTTGAATTTTTTGAAGCGGTAACTAGGGAAATTGATGAGTGTAAAGCAGTGGATGTTGTCTATATGGATTTCAGTAAGGCCTTTGACAAGGTTCCCCATGGAAGGTTGGTTAAGAAGGTTCAATCTTTGGGTGTTAATGGCGGAGTAGCAAGATGGATTCAACAGTGGCTGAATGAGAGATGTCAGAGAGTAATGGTGGATGGCTGTTTGTCAGGCTGGAAGCCGGTGACCAGTGGGGTGCCTCAGGGATTTGTGTTGGGTCCACTGTTGTTTGTCATGTACATCAATGATCTGGATGATGGGGTGGAAAATTGGATAAGTAAGTATGCAGATGATACTAAGATAGGTGGTGTTGTGGATAATGAAGTAGATTTTCAAAGTCTACAGAGAGATTTGGGCCATTTGGAAAAGTGGGCTGAAAGATGGCAGATGAAGTTTAATGCTGATAAGTGTGAAGTGCTACATCTTGGCAGGACAAATCAAAATAGGACGTACATGGTAAATGGTAGGGAATTGAGGAATGCTGTGGAACAGAGAGATCTAGGAATAACTGTGCATAGTTCCCTGAAGGTGGAATCGCATGTAGATAGGGTGGTAAAGAAAGCCTTTGGAGTGCTGGCCTTTATAAATCAGAGCATTGAATATAGGAGTAGGGAAGTAATGTTAAAATTGTACAAGGCATTGGTAAGACGAATTCTGGAGTATGGTGTACAATTTTGGTCGCCTAGTTATAGGAAGGATGTCAACAAAATAGAGAGAGTACAGAGGAGATTTACTAGAATGTTGCCAGGGTTCCAGCAACTATGTTACAGAGATAGGTTGAACAAGTTAGGTCTTTATTCTTTGGAGCGCAGAAGGTTAAGGGGGGACTTGATTGAGGTCTTTAAAATGATGAAAGGGATAGACAGAGTTGACGTGGATACGTTTTTCCCGTTGAGGGTAGGGAAGATTCAAACAAGAGGGCATAACATGAGAATTAAGGGACAGAGGTTTTGGGGTAACGTGAGGGGGAACTTCTTTACTCAGAGGGTGGTGGCTGTGTGGAATCAGCTTCCAGCAGAAGTGGTGGAGGCAGGATCGATTTTAACATTTAAGAGTAAAGTGGATAGGTATATGGACGTGAAGGGAATGGAGGGGTATGGTCTGAGTGCAGGTAGATGGGACTAGGGGAAAACAAATGGTCGGCACGGGCTGGAAGGGCCGAGAGGGCCTGTTTCCGTGCTGTAATTGTTATATGGTTATATGGTTATTACCCTCATGATTTCAAACCTGATTTCCCCTCATACTCCTATGATCCAAGGAGTAAAGTCTTAGTCTGCCAACTCTTTTTGGCCCTCGGGTCCTGGCAACATTCTCATAAATCTTCTCTGCTCTCTTAATGATATTATATTCAAGCTTAATGATTTTATACCTATAGCAAGGTGACCAAAACAGAAGACAATACTCCAAATGGTGTCTCACCAACATCTTATACAATTTAAAATAACATCCCAACTTCTATATTCAATACGCTGATTGAAAGTCAATGTACTAAAACCCGCCTTGACCATCCCATCCATCTTTGACGCCACCTTCAGGGAACTATGTACCCACGCTCCCAGATCACTCTATTCTACAACACTTCTACAATTCCCTGTGAAGGTCCTGCCCTGACTTGACTTCCCAAAATTCAATATCTCACACTTATCTATTTATCAACTATTTATTCTGACAGCTCATTTCATATACCTACCACCCTCTGTGTGGAAATATTTACCGCTCAGATTCCTATTAAATTGTTCCCCTCTCATATTAAACCTATGCTCCCGAGTAGAAACAAGGAACTGCAGATGCTGGTTTATTACAAAGAAAGACACATTGTGGTGGAGTAACCCAGTGGGTCAGACAGCATCTCTGAAGAAAAAGGATGGGTGACATTTCGGGTCGGGACTGAAGAAAGGTGAGCTGAGTTACTCCACCACTTTGTGTCAATCTTTATGCCCTCCAGTTCTTGGAAAAAGACTGTGCATTTACTTATTCTCGTTCATGCACCTCTATGGTTCACCTCTCAGCCTACTGTGCTTTACGGAATAAAGTCCTAGCCCCCCAAACTTTCCCTATAGCTCGAGCCCATGAATCTTGGTGGTATCCTTATAAATCTTCATTGCAATCTTCCCAATTTAATGGGATCTTTCCTGTAGCAGGATGACCAAGACTGAACACAATATTCCAGGTGTTGAATCGTCAACATCTGTGCAACTGTTACATAATGTCCCATTTTCGATACTCAGTTCCTTGACTGATGAAGTCTAGCCACTTTTCTATCTCGGATGCCATTTACAGAGATATATTTACTATATATTTGCACTCGTTTCTGTTGCACTACAGCATTTCCCAGGGTTTTACAGTGCACATCCGACACATCATCTTCCGACACTTCCGTCATCTACAACGTGATGCCACCCACCAGTCACATCTTTGCATCCCCACCCCTTTCCGAAGAACCAGAACCGGCGCAGATGCTCTGTAAGATGATAGACTGCCAACATCCTGCACTCTCTCATCAAATAACTGGCTTCCCCATCTTAATTTGGCTGCACAGCTTTCCTAAGCCGAGAGATTTCTTTATAGTAATGAACCCAGTGGTAGTTTTTGGTCTTTGTAGTGTGCAACCAAGCAAGGGGACGGTGAGACAGGAACTTCTATCCCATCTAACATGCTTGCCCCAGTTGACCCACCACCAGTCATCTCAAGTACCCACACTGAGCCATTCAAGTCAAGTCAAGAGAGTTTATTGTCATGTGTCCCAGATAGGACAATGAAATTATTGCTTGTTGCAGCACAACAGAATGTATTAAGCAAAAATACAGAACAGTTTAACGTTTAATGTACTCATAAATAAGCAGATAAAGTGCAATAGGCTGTTACAGTTCAGAGTCTGTTTGTTGGCTAGTTTAATAACCATATAACCATATAACAATTACGGCACGGAGACAGGCCCTCTCGGCCCTTCCAGTCCGTGCCGACCATTTGTTTTCCCCTAGTCCCATCTACCTGCACTCAGACCATACCCCTCCATTCCCTTCACGTCCATATACCTATCCACTTTACTTTTAAATGTTAAAATCGATCCTGCCTCCACCACCTCTGCTGGAAGCTCATTCCACACAGCCACCACCCTCTGAGTAAAGAAGTTCCCCCTCACGTTACACCTAAACTTCTGTCCCTTAATTCTCATGTCATGCCCTCTTGTTTGAATCTTCCCTACCCTCAATGGGAAAAGCTTATCCACGTCAACTCTGTCTATCCCTTTCATCATTTTAAAGACCTCAATCAAGTCCCCCCTTAACCTTCTGCGCTCCAAAGAATAAAGACCTAACTTGTTCAACCTTTCTCTGTAACATAGTTGCTGGAACCCTGGCAACATTCTAGTAAATCTCCTCTGTACTCTCTCTATTTTGTTGACATCCTTCCTATAACTAGGCGACCAAAATTGTACACCATACTCCAGAATTGGTCTTACCAATGCCTTGTACAATTTTAAACATTACTTCCCTACTCCTATAATCAATGCTATGATTTATAAAGGCCAGCACACCAAAGGCTTTCTTTACCACCCTATCTACATGCGATTCCACCTTCAGGGAACTATGCACAGTTATTCCTAGATCCCTCTGTTCCACAGCATTCCTCAATTCCCTACCATTTACCATGTACGTCCTATTTTGATTTGTCCTGCCAAGATGTAGCACTTCACACTTATCAGCATTAAACTCCATCTGCCATCTTTCAGCCCACTTTTCCAAATGGCCCAAATCTCTCTGTAGACTTTGAGAATCTACTTCATTATCCACAATACCACCTATCTTAGTATCATCTGCATACTTACTTATCCAATTTTTCCACCCCATCATCCAGATCATTGATGTACATGACAAACAACAGTGGAGCCAACACAGATCCCTGAGGCACCCCACTGGTCACCGGCTTCCAACCTGACAAACAGCCATCCACCATTACTCTCTGACATCTCCCATTCAGCCACTGTTGAATCCATCTTGCTACTCTGCCATTAACACCCAAAGATTGAACCTTCTGAACCAACCTTCCATGGGGAACCTTGTCAAAGGCCTTACTGAAATCCATATAGACAACATCCACTGCTTTACCCTCATCAATTTCCCTAGTTACCGCTTCAAAAAATTCAAGAAGGTTTGTCAAACATGACCTTCCCGGCACAAATCCATGTTGACTGTTCCTGATCAGACCCTGTTTATCCAGATGCTTATATATATTATCTCTAAGTATCCTTTCCATTAATTTGCCCACCACTGACGTCAAACTAATAGGTCTATAATTGCTAGGTTTATTCTTTGAACCCTTTTTAAACAATGGAACAACATGCGCAGTACGCCAATCCTCCGGCACTATTCCCGTTTCTAATGACATTTGAAATATTTCTGTCATAGCTCCTGCTATTTCTACACTAACTTCCCTCAATGTCCTAGGGAATATCCTGTCAGGACCTGGAGACTTATCCACCTTTATATTTTTCAAAAGTGTCAGTACTTCCTCCTCTTTGAATCTCATAGTTTCCATAGCTACTCTACTTTTTTTCCCCTTACCTCACAGAGTTCAATATCCTTCTCCTTGGTGAATACCGAAGAAAAAAAATTGTTCAATATCTCCCCCATCTCTTTTGGCTCTGTAGATAGCTGTCCATTCTGGTTCTCTAATGGTCCAATTTTATCCCTCGTTATCCTTTTGCTATTAATATAGCTGTAGAAACCCTTTGGGTTTACTTTCACCTTTCTTGCCAAAGCAACCTCATATCTTCTTTTAGCCTTCCTAATTTCTTTCTTAAGATTCTTTTTACATTCTTTATACTCCTCTAGCACCTCATTTACTCCATGCCTCCTATAATTCTTGTAGATATCTCTCTTTTTTCGAACCAAGTGTCTAATTTCCCTTGAAAACCATGGCTCTTTCCAATTTTTACTATAGCTCTTTCCAATTTTTACTATGGCTCTTTCCAATTTTTACTAATAGCCTGATGGTTGTGGGGAAGAAGCTGTTCCTGAACCTGGATGTAACAGATTTCAGGCTCATGTACCTTCCGCCCGATGGTAGCGGAGAGATGAGTACGTGGTCGGGATGGTGTGGGTCCTTGATGATGCTGGCTGCCTTTTTGAGACAGCGACTGTGATAGAATTCGATTGAATTTTCTTTTGAAACAATAAGGAGGGATGAAGAAGCACATTTAAGCCGCAGTGGAAGCGCTGCTCCACCAGCGGTAAGTTTGAATCCTGAAGGTAAATTTTTCAACTTCAGGTCTGATTTTTCTCCTTGCAGGAAGCTCTGACAGTGTTCCTGCTGGAGATATCGCGGATTCCCCCTACACTGCGGGGAAATCCCGGCTGCGAGAATCGCGGGGATGCTCGGCTGGGGGGGGGGGGGGGGGGGGTAGGGTAACCCCACCACAGACTTCGCGAGGAATCCCGTCTCCAGGGACCGCGAGGGAAGAACCCGACCGTGGGAAGATTCTGGCCACGGGGTGAACCCGGCTGGGGGGAAAACCCGGCCGCGGGGACTGCCGGAAGAATCTCCACGGGATGAATCCGGCTGGGGGGGAAAAACCCGGCCACGGGGACCGTGGGGAGAAGCCAAACCACGGGGTGAACCCGGCTCGGGGAAACCCGGCTGTGGGGACCGCGGGAAGGCAAACCGCGGCATGAACCCAGCTCGGGGAAAGCCGGCAGCAGGGACCGCGTGAGGGGACTGTGGAGACACGGCTGCGGACCGCAGAAGTGCGGATAGCCGGCGGCATTTTTTCAGACTCCAGCGGCAATGGAGTTTGAAAGGCCTGGGCAGGCCAGGAGGGTCCCCTCCAACATGGGAACGTCCTCGGCCGTTTACCCAATATGAGCATGGATAGCATCTGAGAGCGCTCATCCCACTCATGCTCCCTGCTGATATGATCCATGTATGGCATATCAGAGATATACCGCCGGCGGTAAGCCCAGAGACCTGGCAGGTCCGGGCTGCGAATATACCGCCGGCGGATGAGCCCGTAGACTCGGAGGGTCCGGGCTCTAAGATTCACCACTTGCGGAGGATTTTCCCACCGACGGATAACCCCGGAGACTCAGCAGTGTCCAGACTAGAAGGCCACCGCCTACGTATCCCGTGTGAAGCGAAAGGCTCGGAAGTATGTCCAGGGAACATACTGGTGCACAAGCATGAGGTTCCAGAAAATTCTGGCATGGCATCAAGACCTTCGTAACGAAGAAACCTGAAGGCCAGAGTTCCCTCGTGAAGGAGCAGCCACCTCACGCCACATCATTACTAGACAAATGCCGGCAGTGGGATACCATGCACCTGCAAAATTGTTCCTGAAAGGACCAGCAGTGAACGACGCTATGTGGGGGTACAATGCACACTTCAAAATGAACTGCTTCCAGAAGAACGTCATCGGACCTGCCTTAAATTCTGAATCTGCAGGTTCAACTGAGGCCAGCAATGTCCAGCAGCCGAATCCTCTCTTCAGGAACCAGCCCAAACAGGTACGACCCGGATGAAGAGTTGAAGCTGTCCGGCTTCTCAAGGTACCACGGCAACACACCCCACGCCGCTATCGACAGCAAGCGTTTCACTGATGCTGGTGGCAGCTTCAAAACTGGGCGCAGGCCTTTCAGGCCAAGGCCAAACAGGTCCTCAGGGAATTGGGTCCACGCACCCCAGCAATCCTAAACTGGGACGGAATTAGAACCCGCACCAGGGGCCTTTGGGCTTGCCACAAGACCATCAATAACCATGAAGATTGGTGGGTCTGGTTCTTTCCGAAATATGAGGTATGTGGACCATTTACAAGTTGGTAAATGTTCACTTGTTTTATGCAAGACAGAGTTGGCATTCAAGACAGGCTGCAGTTACGGGCCGCTCATTGTCACAATGAAAGATACCGGTTCAACTCGCATATGCAGTATAAACTTTTCTGTCTTCTTTACTGTCTCGCAACAGGTGAACAGTTTCCATTCACTGGGCTCACCAAAGATATTTGAAATTTAGCTGGATGGAGCAATGTTACAGTCAAAAGCATTGCAAAATGGGCAAACTTCAGCCCCAGGCTATCTACCAAATTACTAAAACCAGTGCTTGGCTGCTCAGAACCAAAGCTATTGTTATGGGCTATCTGGATGATGTTCTAAAACGCTGTATTTTGCCAAACCAGCGGTATCAGCCACAAACTATTGTGCAGAAATTAGATTCTCATCCATCCAGTTAAATTTAAGTTGATGCCAACTGAAATTATTGAGTATTAGGATTACCTTTAACTCTATTAAATTATCTGGGATTTGAAATATATTGGGTTCAGCTGTGCTACTTACACCTTTTGCATCAGAGCTATACGGCGTGCAAAGGAGCAAGCTCACAGTTACCATGTAGATCATTACTACCAGACCTATGCTATTCCAGCTGAAAATATCAAAGTCACCATGGTGGACAAATAGTATTCAGCATTGCCCCACTAAATCTGTACTTGTCAGTTAATTACTAACTGATGCTATTGCTTAAAGATGGATAATTACTAAATACCATCTTTAGTTACGGAGGCGGATGGGGTTTGCATGAGTTACCAATTATTCCGTTATATGCTCTAAACTACCTATTCACATTAGGTGCATTCTGTGGATTAAAGGTTTGTGCAAATATGCATAATCTGCATGCTCAAGTCTAACTTGATACACTCTGGTGCTTTTATATGTTAATCACATGGGAGCAATCAAGTCAAAGTATCCGGTAATAGTTTACCTAACTTCATTGGCATCGGCGTATCATCAGGTAAACGCAATGACAACACAGAATGGATGTGAAATCGCAAGTATTCAAGGACATTGTGGGCTCGATGGAACACCTAAAGATCAAAATGTTGCATCCAGGCTCAATCGCCAGTTGCAAAATACGTGGCATATTAATGCCGATGAATGCATTCTCGCTACTCTGGGGAAGAATGTTCATTGTGTCCCTCCATTTTACATTACCTGACGGGTCTTGCAAATTCAGCAATTCCCCCTTCAGGCATTTTCGTAGTGCCTGATTGGCCTATACAGCCATGATTCCCGCTGATGTTGGGAATGATGATAGAACCTTATATGGTATTTCCAGGCACAAAATTGCTGGTTAGCCGTGACTGGGAAACCATCCTCTGCATACATAAATCAATTCATTGAATTGCAAACTTGGAAGACCACGTTCTGCGACTAAGAATTGTCAAACCAAACTATGGACGAGCTCACTGCAATTGCAGGGATAGCACCAAACAAACAGTACTTCCCTCATAGGGATGGGAGTATTTTGTTAACACATAAGTTGACATGATGATTGACGTCTTGAAGTTCAGTTCCATATGGGGTTTCACAATCATTAAAAGTGTGCCATTTACTGTGCCGCACATGCCTTCTCAGCATATTGGCTGCGAGGAGCAGAATCCACTCTGTCGGGTCACCTTTTGATATCTAGATTATGAAGGGTATCTTCAACTCGACCCCCCCCCCCCCCAGGCCAGGTACGCAGAGATTGGGATGTTACATTGCAACACTAAACCAAGTGGTTAACCTTGGCTCACCAAACCAAGTGGTTATGCTCATGGCGCTGAGTCGGCACAACGGGTCCAGTTTTGCATAGCGGTGACTGGACAAGTTGATTATTCTGCAGGGAAATTACATTTATGTTATGACTTAATCAGCAGAATATGCCAGGGTCATTAGGTCAAACTAGAATTGCTGGCATATCCCATGGACCTTCGGTTGTATGTGGCCACACATCTACACAATTATGTTAAGGTCACTAGAGCCTTAGGGACTCTGAACTAGCAATGATTGTTAGTCACATGAAGCCTCATAAGAGAATATCTCTGCAGACCATCACCGGTGGTTAATATGGGTTCTGGGATACAGGAGTGCACACTGACATGCAAGTCTCACTCCACCCAGGCTGCAACTATATCAGCAGCAGGGGATGGATGTTTTGCGGCACAACATCCTGGCGGCTGCAGGATGGTCTAACGAACGATTTCCAAACATTTTAGAAATACCCTTTGCCAGACCAGGGGTGTTTGCCAATTTCCTTTTAGGTCTGTGTTATAGTTCCTCCCGGGTGAAGGAGGTTACTATTATCACTATGTGTCCATTAATAGCATCAACATGTCTATATATGTCATGTCTGAATGCATTATTAAAATGAGCTCTTCACTGATGCAGTGTGTGATGCATGGGCTCATCTCCACGGCATGAAATCACAGAGCTTTGAAATTTTCATGTAGTCACTCACGTGACTCCGAAGTAAAATAGTAAGATTAAAGGAGAACTTCACAGTTTGAAGTTTGATCCTTATTTTATGAGGAGTTACGATGAGGGATTACGTGCCCTCCGCTCCCAACCCTCTACATAAAGATCAACTGGTATTTTAGTTCTCTTATCTTACTATACATTCAGTCAACTTCTGTTATCTGTGATTTCACTCCGCTGCTTTGAAGAATGTCGCGCACGCGTGCAGGCGGGGTCTTCACGCAATCCCTCATCGTAACTCCTCATAAAATAAGGATCAAACTTCAAACTGGTAAGTTCTCATTTAATCTTACTATTACTGAAGCACTGAAAATTTACCGCTGCTTGGATGCATGCTCGATGGTGATTTATTCTGTGGTTGTTGTGAACTGAGGTGGAGTGGGACATTTGGTCATGGAATCTTCTCTGCCAAGTTAAGGCAATTTCTTCTTGCAGTCATTAATAGTTGACTGCTATGTTGAGATTTTCATAAGTGATAGGAGCAGAATTAGGCCCATGAAGTCTACTCTGCCATTCAATCATGGCTGATCTATCTTTCCCTCTTAACTCCATTCTTCTGCCTTCTCCCCACAACCCCTGACACCCTGACTAATCAAGGATCTATATCTCTGCCTTAAAATATCCATTGACTTGGCCTCCACAGCCTTTGTGGCAAAAATTTCCACAGATTCACCGTGCTCTAACTAAAGAAATTCCTCCTCATCTCCTTCCGAATGGAATGTTCTTTAATTCTGACGCTATGACCTCTGACCCTGGACTCTACCATAAGTGGAACCATCCTCTCCGCATCCATTCTAACCAGGTATAGAGATGGTACACAGACACCTTAAGGTCTTCACTACTTTATTAATCATACATCATATAGCCCTAGCTGTACGTGGTCTGTCACGATCATCAGAGAGAGAGCTAGGGGCGTGTGGGTTACAATTATACTAACTGGTGGGGGAGTGGTTAGCATGGACATCGTCACTATCAATTAAAGGTGTATACACATCATCTACATCCTTCCTCCACCAAGACAAACAGTGAGTGACAGGCCGACCACGTCTCATGCGCTAGGGTAAATGCAATCAGTAAAGCAAGGGAATACAGAATCACACGTAATCGCTGTAACGGACCGGCGGCCTGACCAGGTGACCAGACCGGGTCCGCACCTCGCCATCACCTCCTTCCCCAACGGGAACAAGCGGGGACGACCCCGGGGCATGGTGGGGGCTACGGACAGGAGAACTCCTGGGCGGCGAAGGCATCGGGGGGGGGGCGGTGAAGAGAAGGGCGAGGAAGCCGGAGAAAGCGGGACCGCAGCCTGGAGGCGGACAGGAGAAGGATGGGGGGGGGGGGGGTGACCCCAGAGGAACGGGTAAAGCACTGGGCCGCAATAGTGGCAGTGGGAGGGCATTCGGAGCCGCCGGGGGAGGGAAAGGCTCGTTGACGAGCCGGGGATGCTGGAGGGACCGTTGGTACACCCTGCCGTCGTGGTTGACAAGGTACGTACGAGGGAAACTGGCAGAACCGACGACCGCGGCCAGAAGTGGACCTCATATGGACGACCTGGCCGGGGAGAAGAGGGCGGAGGACACGGCAGGACCTGTCGTGGGAACGCTTCTGTATACCGTGTTTTTGGGCAATGCGTTTCCGGACCAAGGCAGGTGTAAAGACAGAGGGGGACAGGGACTGTTGAGACACCGGGACCGTGGGCCTGGTGACTCGGGACATGAGGCGCTGAGCCGGGGAGCCCAGGGCATGGTCGCGAGAGATGTTGCGGAGGTTCAGCAGAGCCAGGTAGATGTCGGAGCGGGATAGGTGGCAACGTTCCAACAATCCTTTAGCACTGCGGACCGCACGCTCGGCCAGTCCGTTGCTCTGCGGGTATTCCGGGCTGCTGGTGTAATAACCATATAACCATATAACCATATAACAATTACAGCACGGAAACAGGCCCTCTCGGCCCTTCCAGTCCGTGCCGTAATGACGAAAGTTCCATCGTTCGGCAAAAGCGCAGAACTCGGCACTGGTGAACTGGCTGCCGTTGTCCGACTGCAGGCTGGCCGGGGACCCGAAGGTGGCAAAGTGGCGGCGCAACATCTCGATGACCGCGGCGGAAGAGAGGGAGTGGAGCTGATCAACTTCAAACCTGCTGGAGTAAGAGTCGACAAGCACCAGGAAGTGCTTTCCGTGCCACCCGAAGATGTCGGTTGCTAGCGCAGACCAGGGCAGGTTAGCAGCTGACTGCTGCAGGAGCGGCTGCCGCTGTTGCTGCGGTGCGAGGCTGTTGCAGGTAGGGCACGTGGAGACTCTATCCCGGAAGTAGCGAGGCATGTCAGGCCAGAAGAAATGGCTCTGAGCGATGGAAAGGGTCGCTTCGGCCCTGGGATGGCCACGATGAGCGGTTTCGAAGTATTATTCTCGGAGTGCTGCGGGCTCCACCACCTTGTGCCCCTTCACAATCACACCATCACGCAGCACCAACTCGTCACGAACCAAGAAATAAGGCACCGCTGCGGCCGGCAGGGAAGAACGGCGGTCTGGCCAGCCCTGCTTGATGATCGCGGCCAGCTGTTGTAGCGAAGCGTCAGCCGCCGTGTGCTTGGTCAGGGACTTCAACTGACTCGAAGGCACAAAATTGACGATTAGGACTATCAGATCAGACGCCTCATACGGATGTCGGGTTGTGGATGGGAGAGGAGCCCGAGACAGCGTGTCAGCAACAAACATGTCCTTGCCCTTGCGATAAACCACTGTGAAAGTGAAGTGTTGTAGCTGAAGCATCATGCGCTGGAGCCGGGAGGAGGCCATGTGTATCGGCTTGTTGAGGATGGTGACCAGAGGCTGGTGGTCCGTCTCGACAGTGAAGCAAGTGCCCAGGATATAGTCCTTGAATTTGGAGCAGGCAAAGACAACAGCTAGCAGCTCCTTTTCAATCTGGGCATAGCGTTGTTCAGCGGTCGTCATTGTGCGGGATGCGTAGGACACAGACAGTTGCGCCCCATCATGGATCTGCAGGCAGGCGGCCCCGTGGCCAAACTTAGATGTATCACATGTGAGAACGATGGGGCGCTGGAGGTCAAAGTACTTCAGCGTTGGCATGCTGATCAGCTTAGATTTGAGGGTGTCAAATGCTTTTTGGTGTTGCGGGAACCAGGCCCAGGCAATGTCCTTTTTCACCAGATCGCGCAGAAGGGCACTCAGTTCACTCAGGTCGGGGATGAACTTTCCCAGGTAGTTGACCATGCCCAAGAAGCGCCGTAGGCCAGGCACGTCCGCAGGTGCAGGCATCTCGGATATTGCAGCCGTCTTCTGCGGGTCGGGCTTCAGCCCCGATGCTGTGAATACATGCCCCACGCAGGTGACTTCAGGGACCCGGAATCGGCACTTCTTCGGGTTGAGCTTCAGGTTGACCTCCCGGGCCTGCTGCAGCGCTTGGTGAAGGTGGTGGTCGTGCTCAGCGACGTTCTTCTCATAAACCAGGATGTCGTCGGCAATGATGGGACACGGAAGTCCAGCAAACATGTTCCTTTGGAACACCTCGCTGGCAGAGTTGATCCCAAACGGCATGCAGAGGAAGTAATACCTGCCGAAGGGCGTGCTGAAGGTCGTCAGGAGCGAGGACCGCTCGTCTAGAGGTATCTGCCAGAACGAACTCTTGGCATCAAGAACCGAGAACACGGTGGCAGGGCCGACCTGTGCAGCAACATCCTCTACCGTCCGCATGGGATAATGCGGGCGCCTGATAGCCAAGTTCAGGTCCTTAGGGTTGATGCAGATCCGTAGTTCACTCTTTCTTCGCAGCGACAACCATAGTAGAAACCTACCGAGTGGAGTCCGCTACTGGCTTCAGGATGCCCGTGGCCACCATCTCGTGAAGAGCAGACTCGACCTTGGCGGGGGACGGATGACGGGGGGGCGGATGACTGGCGTGATGTCGGGATTGAGGGCAATCTTGTAGCTGCAGGGCAACTTCCCCAGCTTCGAGTCAAACCAGTCTGGGAATTCGGCCAGCGGATTCAGGGGTGCCTCTACCAGGTGGACATCGCTGTGGAAGCTCACCAATCCGAGGTCCTGGCAGGCCTCCACGCCGAGCAGGGGGTCACATTTACCATCTAGCAGGAAGAAAGAGAGGGGCCTAGAGGTCTTCAGCACCTTGCAGTGGAGAGTGGCCCTCCCCACAGGAGCAAGTACACCACCCGCATAGGCACGCAAAACAGCACTGTCTGTGGAAACGGGCTCATTATTTCTTATCTTCCTGAACAGGCTTGTTGACATAACATTAGCAGCAGCCCCTGTATCTACCTTAGCAGAGAAGGCCATGCCATTCGCTGTGACTCGGGACGGTCGGGTCCGTTATCAGAGCAGCTGCACCTCGCAAGGAAAACACACTCAGTTCGCTCTGAGAAGTCAGAGTCAGACAGGGGGAGTTCATCATGCTGGAGATGGGAACCAGACGCGGTATCATCATGTGTCAAGTAGCGAGACGATTTCTGCTTGGCCATGCAGGGTTCCCAAGGGAACGGCATGCTGCCGAGAAATGGTTGGGCTTGTTGCAGAAATTACAGGTTTTCCACAACGCATTAGAAAGGTGTGAAACAAAGTTACAATTCGGACATCTCTGAGGCGGTCTGAAGCCCGTCGCAGGGCTTGCCCTCTGTTGCCGGGGAGCATTGTACTGGCGACCAGCGAGACTGGCTGCGTGGACCACAGGGTTAGGTACAGCGGAGGAGACAGCCTCAGCTAAACGAGAGGCACGCAACGCCTCATTGAATGTCAGATCAGGCTTACGCAGCAGCTCAGAGCTCATCTCATCATCCCGTAGACCTAAGACCAAGATGTCACGGGTCAAAGTATCAGGGGTCAGGACACGCAGGTCGCATCGGTGAGCCAGTTGGCGCAGCGCGGCCACGAAATTGTCAATAGATTCCCCAGTGTTTTGGCGTCGGGAGAACAGTTTGAAACGCTCTAAGATGTGGTTAGTGGGAAGGTCACACATCGCCGTAAATTTAGCAAGCAGACATACCGGGTCCTGGATACTCTCGCCCTGTCCATAGATGAATGACTCCGATCGCTCAAGCGCTTCGGGACCAGCTAGATTCAGCAGAAGGGAAGCCTTGACCGCGGGGGCCACAGCAGGGTGAGCGATTGTAACATAATGCTCAAAGTCACGTCGGAACACACTCCAGCGATGAGTGATATCTGCATCAAAGACTAGGATGTCAGGTTTACGACAGGCAGAAGCCATCACGGCACAGGGAGGGGGTATTGGGACTAAGAAAATAAAACGCGATAAACTGGAGACACAGGAAGAAGAATTTCTGACGCCATGTAGTGATGGTACACAGACACCTTAAGGTCTTCACTACTTTATTAATCATACATCATATAGCCCTAGCTGTACGTGGTCTGTCACGATCACCAGAGAGAGAGCTAGGGGCGTGTGGGTTACAATTATACTAACTGGTGGGGGAGTGGTTACCATGGACATCGTCACTATCAATTAAAGGTGTATACACATCATCTACACCAGGCCTTTCAGTATTCCGTAAGCTTCAATGAGGCCCTCCCTCATCTTTCTAAACTTCAGTGAGTGGAGGCCCAGTGCTGTCAAATGCTCATCATATATTAACCCACTCATTCCTGGGATCATTCTCGTAAACCTCCTTTGGACCCTCTCCAGTGGCAGCACATCCTTCCTCAGATTATGAGGTCCCAAATTGCACACAATACTCCAAATGTGGTCTGACTAATGCCGTATGGAGCCTCAGCATTACATCCCTGCTATTGTATTCTCGTCCTCTCAAAATAAATTCTAGCATTGTCTGCCTTCCTTACTACCGATTCAACTTGCAAATTAACTTCTTGGGAATCCTGCACCATCACTCCCAAGTCCCTTTGCACCTCTGATTTCTGGATTTTCTTCCCATTTAAAAAATAGTCTATGCCTTTATTCCTTTTCTGCTGGCTTTAGATTATGTGGCTAGAGGAAGTAGACTCAGGAACTACCCAGTAAATTCTCAATTCCTTACGTCTCAGTGAAATTGCTTCTCATTCCAGTTCATTGGCCAGCCTTCCTCAGTTTCTCCTACTGGGAAAACCACCACATTCCCGTAAACCCATCCGGCATATCCACCAAGAGAATCTGCAGAGAGGCAAACCGAGAGCACCTGAGGGCAGAATTGAAACCATGTAAATCGTGATCATCACTAAATTTAACCACAAGAAAATTCCCTCTACAGCAACTCTAACAAGGCCCCTCGGGATCTTGTGTTTCAATTAAGTCCAGTCTTGTTCTTCTAAACCTCAACAGGTACAAAGCTAGCCTGCCCAAACTTTCCACAATGGACATCTACCCATTCCAGGTATTATTCCAGCAAACTATTGCTTACAGAACATTGACACCCTTGGCGAAAGAGACCCATACAGTACACATTACTCCAGATGTGGTTGCACCAGTGCCCTAGATGGTGGCTCCATAATGTTTGGGACAAAGACTCATCATTTATTTATTTGCCTCTGTCCTCCACAATTTACGATTTGTAATAGAAAAAAATCACATGTGGTCAAAGTGCACATTGTCAGATTTTATTAAAGGGTATTTTTATATATTTTGGATTCACCATGTAGAAATTACAGCTGTGTTTATACATGGTCTCCCAATTTCAGGGCGCCATAATGTATGTGACACATGGCTTCACAAGTGTTTGTAATTGCTCAGGTGTGTTTAAATGCCTTAATGCAGCTATAAGAGAGCTCTCAGCACCTAGTCTTTCCTCCAGTCTTTCCATCACCTTTGGAAACTTTTATTGCTCTTTATCAACATGAGGACCAAAGTTGTGCCACTGAAAGTCAAAGAAGCCATTATGAGACTGAGAAACAAGAATAAAACTGTTAGCGATATCAGCCAAACCTTAGGCTTACCAAAATCAACTGTTTGGAACATCATTAAGAAGAAAGAGGACACTGGTGATCTTACTAATCGCAAAGGGATTGGCAGGCCAAGGAAGACCTCCACAGCTGATGACAGAGGAATTCTCTCTATAATAAAGAAAAATCCCCAAACACCGGTCCAACAGATCATAAACACTTTTCAGGAGTCAGGTGTGGATTTGTCAATGACCACTGTCTGCAGAATACATCATGAACAGAACTCAGAGGTTGCACTGCAAGATGCAAATCACTGGTTAGCTGCAAAAATAGGATGGCCAGGTTACAGTTTGCCAAGAACTACTTAAAAGAGCAACCACAGTTCTTGGAAAAGGTCTTGTGGACAGATGAGACAAAGATTAACCAGGAACAATCTGGCGATTACTACCCTTGGGGACTTTCTCTTTAATCTTCTGCCTAACCCTATATTCACTTTGCATTCCTCATTCCTTTTTCTCCATATGTCATCTGTGCCTACGTTCACAACAACTTCCAGCTGCTCCCCCTCCCCCTTAACTGTTCTGCATTTGCTTGGAGACATCCTGGCACCAGGGAGGCAACACACCATCCTGGAGTCTTGTTTGCTGCCACAGAATCTCCTGTCTCTGCAGCTAACTAGCTAGTCTTCTATCACTATGGCTCTAACTCTGCCGTTTCCCTTCCTTGTGGTGCCTCCAAGCCAGGCCAAACACTGCTGCTGCTCTCCCCTGAATGGTCTTCTGCCACAACAGTATCTGAAGGAGCATATCTGTTGTTGAGGGGAGTAGCTCCATGGGATTCTTGCACTTTCTGCCTACTCCCTTTCCTGTTGGTCACTCATCTACTTCCTGACTGTACCTTGGGCTTGTGAACCTCACTAACTCTCACCTATGACATCCCACACTCTTGGATAATCCTCAGTTCATCCAGCTGCAGTTCCAGTTCCACAATATGGTTCTGAAGGTGTATGCATTTACTGCAAGTGTAGTCTTCAGGCACAAGAAATGTCCCTGACTTATATCATCCTGCAGGAGGAGCATTCCACTGTCCCACGTGCCGTCTATCTCGACGACAGCAAAAACCTAGGAAGAATTACTTAGAAAAAGAGACTGCACCTGAACTTGCTATTACCCTTTTCTCAGCTCACACGCGGAAACTCTTGAGCAATAGCCTCAATGCTGTACTTTACATCAACACAGTCCATCATCTAACACGGCCCTACTGCTAAACCTTTCCTGCCTTTTATTCTCTGCTGTGTCTGTTCCTCAGCCAATCAAATACCTGCTTTTCAAATGTCCCACTTTTGTTTAAAACAATATCTCTTTTCATTCCAAGCAAAGATTTCTCTCCACTCTTCTGTCGATTTTTCAACAATATCCTTCCTCTCAAAATGACCGGACTGGCCCTCATCCACAGAACCACGCCTCATCCATAGCCAGGATTGAGCCCGTGTCCCCGGCGCCACAAGCGCTGCCGAACTGCCACTGGACCGTCCCCGGTCCTCCCCCACTCGAGTGTCCCATCCCTGCCCCCAGGCAGTGCGAGGAAGCGCCACTCCAGCATAACCCCGCTCCAACTACAGAGGAACCCGCTCCCCGATGGGACGCTACGGTGACAAGTGTCAGTTCGCCCACGGCCTGGTTGTACTGCGCTCCCTCAGCCGCCACCCCCAAGTACAAGCCATACCTTGCACACCACCGGCTTCTGTCCACAAGCCCGAGGAGGAGCGAGGACCCCGGCCTCGCCTGCGCCGGAACGTCACCCTGGGCTCAGCCTCCTCCAGCCCAGTGCTCAACTGTGCCGTGCTGCGGGCGGCCTTGAGCCCTGACCTGGAGTTGGAGCTGGCTTGGGGCTGAGCAAGGGAGGGGGAGGTGGTTGCTGCTGCCGCCAGCACCACCATCATCAGCAGCACCAGCAGTTCCAGCGGGCGCCCGGCTTGCCCATGGCCGACAGGAGCCCATCCGCAGACACTCCGACCAGGATGACTCCAGCAGCAGCGGCTCCGAGTCGCCCGTTTTCGAGCAGGGCGGGCGGCTGCCCATCTCCAGCAGGAGCTCTGTGTTGGACTGAGGGGAGGCGGGTGGAGGTGGGGGCTGCCTACCAATCTGGCACGACAGGCAGGACGAGCTGGAGCCAGCGGCTGCAGCACCGCCCCGCCAGCCCTGGGCTACCCCAAATGGGACGGAACACCGGGGAGGGGACGGGGATGGCCCAGCAGCAACTCAAGAGCACCCGCAGCGACGGAGAGCCGGGCCCTACCCCGACCCCGGACGAATCGCAAGTCTGCACACAATGCAGCACCACTGTTGCCGAGACTGTTTATAGCTAGTGACCTATGACCTGGACATGCGCAGTCGGAATACCAAACTCGCTTATTGCACTTTGAAGATCGAACGTATGGGGAAAATACACAGTTAATGGCACAACCCTTAACAGCATTGATGTATAGAAGAATCTTGGGGTCCAAGTCTGTAGCTCTCAAAGTCTCAACACAAGTATCAAGTTTCAAATGTCATTAGAAACGGGAATAGTGCCGGAGGATTGGCGTACTGCGCATGTTGTTCCATTGTTTAAAAAGGGTTCAAAGAATAAACCTAGCAATTAAAGACCTACTAGTTTGACGTCAGTGGTGGGCAAATTAATGGAAAGGATACTTAGAGATAATATATATAAGCATCTGGATAAACAGGGTCTGATCAGGAACAGTCAACATGGATTTGTGCCTGGAAGGTCATGTTTAACAAACCTTCTTGAATTTTTTGAAGCGATAACTAGGGAAATTGATGAGGGTAAAGCAGTGGATGTTGTCAATATGGATTTCAGTAAGGCCTTTGACAAGGTTCCCCATGGAAGGTTGGTTAAGAAGGTTCAATCTTTGGGTGTTAATGGCGGAGTAGCAAGATGGATTCAACAGTGGCTGAATGGGAGATGTCAGAGAGTAATGGTGGATGGCTGTTTTGTCAGGTTGGAAGCCGGTGACCAGTGGGGTGCCTCAGGGATCTGTGTTGGGTCCACTGTTGTTTGTCATGTACATCAATGATCTGGATGATGGGGTGGAAAATTGGATAAGTAAGAATGCAGATGATACTAAGATAGGTGGTGTTGTGGATAATGAAGTAGATTTTCAAAGTCTACAGAGAGATTTGGGCCATTTGGAAAAGTGGGCTGAAAGATGGCAGATGGAGTTTAATGCTGTTAAGTGTGAAGTGCTACATCTTGGCAGGACAAATCAAAATAGGAAGTACATGGTAAATGGTAGGGAATTGAGGAATGCTGTGGAGCAGAGGGATCTAGGAATTACTGTGCATAGTTCCCTGAAGGTGGAATCACATGTAGATAGGGTGGTAAAGAAAGCCTTTGGCGTGCTGGCCTTTATAAATCAGAGCATTGAATATAGGAGTAGGGAAGTAATGTTAAAATTGTACAAGGCATTGGTAAGACCAATTGTGGAGTATGGTGTACAATTTTGGTCGCCTAGTTATAGGAAGGATGTCAACAAAATAGAGAGAGTACAGAGGAGATTTACTAGAATGTTGCCAGGGTTCCAGCAACTATGTTACAGAGAAAGGTTGAACAAGTTAGGTCTTTATTCTTTGGAGCGCACAAGGTTAAGGGGGGACTTGATTGAGGTCTTTAAAATGATGAAAGGGATAGACAGAGTTGACGTGGATACGTTTTTCCCCCTCCCCATTGAGGGTAGGGAAGATTCAAACAAGAGGGCACACATGACATGAGAATTAAGGGACAGAAGTTTCGGGGTAACGTGAGGGGGAACTTCTTTACTCAGAGGGTGGTGGCTGTGTGGAATCAGCTTCCAGCAGAAGTGGTGGAGGCAGGATCGATTTTAACATTTAAGAGTAAAGTGGATAGGTATATGGACGTGAAGGGAATGGAGGGGTATGGTCTGAGTGCAGGTAGATGGGACTAGGGGAAAACAAATGGTCAGCACGGACTGGAAGGGCTGAGAGGGCCTGTTTCTGTGCTGTAATTGTTATATGGTTATATGTTATATGGTTAAGTAGATAGGTTGGTAAAGAAGGCGTATGGCATGCTTGGCTTCATCAGTTGGGGTATTGAGTATAGGTTTAAGGAAGTTGTGTTGCAGCTTAGAAACGTAGAAAATAGTTGCAGGAGTAGGTTATTCGGCCCTTCAAGCCATTTAATATGATCCTGGCTGATCATCCAAAATCATAAGTTTTATCCAAAAGCTTTATATGACTTTGGTGAGGCCACATTTAGAGTATTGTGTGCATTTCTGGTTGTACCATTACTGTAAGGATGTGGAGACTTTGGAGAGGGTGCAGATGAGGTTTACCAGAATGCTGCCTAGATGGGTGGGTATTAGCTGCAAGGAGAGGTTGGACGTACTTGAATTGTTTTTTCTGGATCATCGGAGGTGGAGGGGGGACCTGATGAAAGTATATTAAATTATGTGAGGTGTTAGAAAGGGTCTATAGACCGTTGTCCCAAGATGGAAATGTAAAAGACGGGAAGGCGCAGCTTTAATGTGAAAGGAGCAAAATTTAAAGAAAATCTACAGGGCACGTTTTGCAAGGACCTTTGACATGCTCATAATAATTTTTCCAGTAGATTCTGTTGTTGGGCTTAGGTCAATAAATCCCATATTTTCAAACTGCTTTCTTATATAGCACTGTTACATATGCATATGGATCAATGTTCCTGTTTGGTGATCTTTCTTTTGTTTACTTTACAGGTGGTGTTGCAGTCCCGTGACTACAATGCACTCTCCATGAGTGTGATGGCTTTTGTTGCAATGATTTATCCTTTGGAATATATGTTTCCAGTTATTCCCTTGCTCCCCACTTGCATGGCTTCAGCAGAACAGGTATGGCGTGAAGTATGGAAGCTAATGAAATTCGATCCAATAGAGCACCCAACTGTGCATTGAGTTTATTTAGGATGCAGAAGGAAATTGGTATTTTGGGCAAGAAATTATGTTATATTGATTATATTAATAGATATATAATATATATTATACTCTGGAGAAACATTGTGCTAGAGGTCTGATTTCAAACCTATTGTAGTTGGAGAATTCCTTAAATAGAGAAGTTAAGGAATCATAAAGACCAATTCTGGAGTATGGTGTACAATTTTGGTCGCCTAGTTATAGGAAGGATGTCAACAAAATAGAGAGAGTACAGAGGAGTTTTACTAGAATGTTGCCAGGATTCCAGCAACTATGTTACAGAGAAAGGTTGAACAAGTTAGGTCTTTATTCTTTGGAGCGCACAAGGTTAAGGGGGGACTTGATTGAGGTCTTTAAAATGATGAAAGGGATAGACAGAGTTAACGTGGATACGTTTTTCCCATTGAGGGTAGGGAAGATTCAAACAAGAGGGCATGACATGAGAATTAAGGGACAGAAGTTTCGGGGTAACGTGAGGGGGAACTTCTTTACTCAGAGGGTGGTGGCTGTGTGGAATCAGCTTCCAGCAGAAGTGGTGGAGGCAGGATCGATTTTAACATTTAAGAGTAAAGTGGATAGGTATATGGACGTGAAGGGAATGGAGGGGTATGGTCTGAGTGCAGGTAGATGGGACTAGGGGAAAACAAATGGTCGGCACGGACTGGAAGGGCCGAGAGGGCCTGTTTCCGTGCTGTAATTGTTATATGGTTATATGTTATATGGTTATAAAGCTGATGGTAAAAGATATCAAAAGGGCTTATTTGGGCATTTTCTTAAAGAAGCATTGATGAAGTTTTGCAATTGTTATTTGATTGTGAAGATAGTGTGTACTTAAAAGTAGGAATTGAAAACTTGTTTTGGCTAATGATCTTTGTCTTTGATGCAAGTCTTTGGATGGTCTGTTGCTGTATATAATTCTGTAGATTTAATGTAGATGGATATTTACTACCCCCTATCATTCACGGAAATGAACACTAGGATGCACAACTGTTGACATTTGGTTTATTTTGGTCTCCTAACATTACTTGCTCATTAAACAAAGTGTTTACACACATGTTGCAGCAATCATTTCATTTAGGTACATACATTGCCTTTAAACTTGAACAAAGTTGGCTTGCAGTTCCTATAACTATTGCATCTAAGACCTGAGAGTGCAATGGAAAAGCAGTTGACCAGGGGGGAACTGCTTTTCAGTGGGGGAAAGGAGTGGGAATGGTTTGATTGAGGTGAGTGGGGTGTGGGGCAGAGAGGAGTGGGGCAGTTTATGCACTTTGGGGTGGATGGAGATGGGGTTTTTGTGCCTGGCGGGAATGAGGGAATATTTATATCCTGCTTGTGGCCTGGTAGAAATGGTTATAGAAACAAAATGAGGTTTAAACCGTGTCAGATAGAGCATAGGATTCTGACTTTTGTTGATGTAGTGCTGATATTTATTGTAATCATTATACCCTTTGCAAAATTTTCCCAGCAACAGTTTACCACTGTAAATGATGATGCTTATATAATTGTCAGTAACAAGCAATCATTTTTTTTTAAAGCTACTTCTAGCTCCGACTCCCTACATCATTGGAGTTCCAGCCAGTTTCTTCCTTTATAAGGCTGATTTCAAGATGCCGGATGATGTGTGGCTAGTTGATTTGGATGCTAATAAGGTGAGATATTAGTAAATAGGTGATGAACAAAATATGATGCCAAGTGAATTTGGAAGGATATGACTTCATGGGTTGGGCCTGATAAAATAAATATTTGTGGTGAGGGTGCTGATATTCATTAGTTAGTTGTCTATTGATTATTGTTTCAGGTATTTTCAGTTTGCTTCGCACCATTACCAGTAAGGCTCTGTACCATGAGTCCGTTGCCCAGTACCTTGTGTCTGGTAAGGTAGGTCACAAGGATTTGTCTTGAACTTAACTTATTACAGTTTGTTTAAAAGAATGAGGCTAAATTTACTGACGAGTCAATGATAGATACCTTAACGTAGAGATACAGTTTCGAAACAGGCCCTTTGGCCCACTGAGTCCACTCCAACCAGCAATCACCAATGCACTAGTTCATTGTCCCACACACAAGGGACAATTTACAGAAGCCAATTAACCTGCAAACTTGCTCGTCTTTGGAATGTGGGAGGCAACCGGAGACAACCTACGCATTCACAGGCAGAACGTACCAACTCCGCACAGACAACATCAGTATCTGAACCTGTGGGGCAGCAGCTCTACCACTGTGCAAATATAGATAGAAAGTAATTTTCAAAGATTACGTACAAGGTCTGCAAGGGAATACAGTGCCCTCCATAAAATTTGCCTCTACTCCACAATTTGAGATTTGTCATAGAAAAAAAAATCACATGTGGTTAAAGTGCACATTGTCAGAATTTAATGGAGGCCATTTTTATACATTTTGGCTTCACCATGTAGAAATTACAGCTGTGTTTATACATAGTGTCCCCATTTCAGGGCACCATAATGTTTGGGACACATGGTTTCACAAGTGCGTGTAATTGCTCAAGTGTGTTTAAATGCCTCCTTAATGTAGGAAGCACCTAGTCTGTCTTCCAGTCTTTCCATCACCTTTGGAAACTTTTATTGCTGTTTATCAATACGAGGACAAAAGTTGTGCTACTGAAAGTCAAAGAAGCCATTATGCGAGTGAGAAACAAGAATAAAACTGTTAGAGACATCATCCAAACCTTAGGATTACCAAAATTAACTGTTTGGAATATCATTAAGAAGAAAGAGGCTGTGGGCCGAGGAGCTTTTTCATTCAGGTTCGTGAGCCAACTCGTGGAACTACCTGAATTTTTAACATATTGTGGAAAAATATTGTGGAAAAATATTATATAAATTATACCTGAAACTCGTCGAGACCAAAACCTGCACATTTTGTTTAAATATGACAAAAACTTCCAATTTTCCGAGTAGTAATTGTCCAATCAATGCATGTTTGACATTGAGGTCGGACGTAAATTGGCCAATCCGGCGCTTTGTTTTATGGTCGCTAGGCAGCGAGGAATCTGGGATCATGGCTGCCGCCTCATTACATCAATAGCAATAACAAGGTTTCCAAGGATAAAGGTAATGCTCACCTTGTTGATCATTTTGTTTTTCAACTGATTTACCTTTTATAAAGTTATGATGTGAACTGTTAAATAAAAATGATAAATATACAGCAAGGGTTAGGATCAGGGTCAGTTGGTCGGTCGGGCTTGTCGGTAGGCCGATGGTTGCTGTGGAGGATCGGTAGGGCTGTCGGTCTGCTTGTGGATGGTGAGAGTGGTCGGACGGCCGGTGAGTGCTGCGAGGGGTCGGTCGGGCAGTTGGTAGGCCTGTGGATGCTGCGATGGGTTGGTTGGGCTGTCGGTAAGCCTGTGAGTGCTGCGAAGGGTCGGTCGGGCAGTTGGTAGGCTGGTGGGTGCTGCGAGTGGTTGGACGGCCGGTGAGTGCTGCGAGGGGTTGGTCGGGCTGTCGGAGCGAGTGAGCGGGCGGACTGACTGAAGGCGGCACGAGCGCAGTGCTGCTCCCCACCATCATCACCACGACGATCCAGAAGGGTATGCTGGCCAAGGTGGACTCGCTGAGCGGCCACATGTACGGAGCCCGCAGCCGGTCCCAAAGCGGCTCCAGCCGTGGGCAGCTCTGGAAGGGGGGCGAGTTAGGGTTAGTATAGGGTTAGGCATTTTCCTCCCTGTGGAAGATGCCTTAGCCTTCCCCGAGCCTGGCACTGTCCCAGTCCCACTAAGGCCATGACCCCCACTCTGCACACTGGCAGTCAGTGAGGTTCAGTAAACGGGGGAACCCAGAAGAACTGCCCTCACCCATTAATTAGTTTGGTTCAGGAGCTGGACCTCTGCGGCAGTCTCATTCAAAAAACACACACAATTATATTAGTTATATTATTTTTATATAATATAATCATACATAATTATATATGATTACAGTCATATTCACAAGTCATATAGAGAGATAGAGAGAGAGATAGATAGTATAATAATATATTAATATATTATATATTTATATAATAATATATAATAATTTTGGTCGCCTAGTTATAGGAAGGATGTCAACAAAATAGAGAGAGTACAGAGGAGATTTACTAGAATGTTGCCAGGGTTCCAGCAACTATGTTACAGAGAAAGGTTGAACAAGTTAGGTCTTTATTCTTTGGAGCGCAGAAGGTTAAGGGGGGACTTGATTGAGGTCTTTAAAATGATGAAAGGGATAGACAGAGTTGACGTGGATACGTTTTTCCCATTGAGGGTAGGGAAGATTCAAACAAGAGGGCATGACATGAGAATTAAGGGACAGAAGTTTCGGGGTAACGTGAGGGGGAACTTCTTTACTCAGAGGGTGGTGGCTGTGTGGAATGAGCTTCCAGCAGAAGTGGTGGAGGCAGGATCGATTTTAACATTTAAGAGTAAAGTGGATAGGTATATAGACGTGAAGGGAATGGAGGGGTATGGTCTGAGTGCAGGTAGATGGGACTAGGGGAAAACAAATGGTCGGCACGGACTGGAAGGGCCGAGAGGGCCTGTTTCCATGCTGTAATTGTTATATGGTTATATGGTTATATATAGTTTAAATATTCTGCAACACGGAAATAGGCTCCCCATGGTGTAATATGGGCATTGGACACTAGATGGCGATTACATTTTTGATCTAATTTTCTAATTTGTTTAATTAATTAATGTGCAACATTTGACACTGACGAGTCATGACTTCCTTCTCAATTATATTTTATCTAAATTTGTGCAAAGTTTAATGTAGTTCCGAGACATGGGTCGCGAAAGTTGATTTCTATACACATTTTTGATGCTCGGCCCACAGCCTAAAAGAGAGCACAGGTAAGCTTACTAATCGCAAAGAGATTGGCAGGCCAAGGAAGATCTCCACAGCTGATGACAGAAGATTTCTCTAATAATGAAAAATCCCCAAACACCTGTCCGACAGATCAGAAACACTCTTCAGGTGTGGATTTGTCTATGACCACTGTCCATACAAGACTTCATGAACAGAAATATAGAGGCTACACTGCAAGATGCAAACCACTGGTTAGCTGCAAAAATAGGATGGCCAGGTTACAGTTTGCCAAGAAGTACTTAAAAGAGCAACCACAGTTCTGGAACTGTGACAGATAAGACTAAGATTGGACAGATAAGACTAAGATTAACATATCAGAATGATGGCAAGAGTAAAGTATGGAGGAGAGAAAGAACTGCCCAAGATCCAAAGCATACCACTTCATCTATGTAACACAGTGGTGGGGGTGCTATGGCCAGGGGATGTATAGCTGCTGAAGGCACTGGCTCACTTAACTTCATTGATGATACAACTGTTGATGGTAGTAGCATAATGAATTCTGAAATGTACAGACACATCCAATCTGCTCAAGTTCAAACAAATGCCTCAAAACTCATTGGCCGGCGGTTCATTCTACAGCATGACAATGATTCCAAACATACTGCTAAAGTAACAAGGTTTTTCAAAGCTAAAAAATGGTCATTTCCCGAGGGACCAAGTCAATCACCCGATCTGAACCAAATTGAGCATGCCTTTTATATGCTGAAGAGAAAACTGAAGGGAACTAGCCCCCAAAACAAGCATAAGCTAAAGATGGCTGCAATACAGGCCTGGCAGAGCATCACCAGAGAAGACACCCAGCAACTGGTGATGTCCATGAATCGCAGTCTTCAAGCAGTTTTTGCATGCAAAGGATATGCAACAAAATAGTCAACAAGAATATTTTCATTTACATGACATTGCTGTGTCCCAATCATTATGGTGTCCTGAAATGGGGGGGACTATATATAAACTCTGCTGTAATTTCTGCATGGTGAAACCAAAATGTATAAAAATGGCCTTTATTAAAATCTGACAATGTGCACTTAAGTGGGAGTTGGATGCGGCCCTTGTGGCTGAAGGGATCAGGGGGTATGGAGAGAAGGCAGGTACAGGATACTGAGTTGGATGATCAGCCATGATCATTTTGAATGGCGGTGCAGGCTCGAAGGGCCGAATGGCCTGCTCCTGCACCTAATTTCTATGTTTCTAAGCCACGTGATTACAAATCTCAAATTCTGGAGTACAAAGGCAAATAAATAAATGATGGGTCTTTGTCCCAAACATTATGGAGGGCACTATAGGCAGGTTGAGTGAACGTGCAAAGACCTTGTAAGTGGAATGATTGTGGGAAAAATGTGACATGGTTATATACAGGGCTCTCGCTTAACTTTCTTTCCCTGTTGCCAGCCGGGCAACCTTGACAGCTTTTTAGGTCACCAAATGACAGTTTTTGTGGTCATTTAAGACTGCATGACGCGTGCGATAATGTGCTTGGACGAAGTGCGTAGTTACCAGTCAGAAATATGCTCAGTGAAGCATATATGTTCAAGTAGGAACTGCAGATGCTGGAAAATCGAAGGTAGACAAAAGTGCTGGAGAAACTCAATGGGTGCAGCAGCATCTATGGAGCGAAGGAAATAAGCGGCGTTTCAGGCAGAAACCCATCAGTCTGAAGAAGGGTTTCGGCCCGAAACGTTCCCTATTTCCTTCGCTCCATAGATGCTGCCGCATCCACTGAGTTTCTCCAGCACTTAAGTCTACATTCACATGTTATTTCTGCTTCAAATAGCTCACAAACTAAACATATTCACCAATCAAGACATGATATATACCACAATGATATGCAGCAAAATTATAATACAATATCTCAACTCTTTTTACACATTGCAATTAATGCAATTTCTAATAGTTCTTTCCACTTCCAAACAAAAATGTGGTTGGATTATTCAGCAAATGATCAACCTGTGTCAATAAATCCTGGACCATGCACACTACAGATTGATGCAAGCATGTTTTCTGTGAAGGACTGAAAATTACCATGACATGGCCATAGCATGGGGCGTTATTGCTATTGGCACAGGAACACTCTGGCTTCCCACATAATTTATCCATAACAAAATATACAGATTGCAAGGAAATTTCTAAAGGCATTTTATGATAATAGCTGTTAAAACCGACTATATCCATCTGACAGTTTAAACATTACACTAACTGACAAGAGATGGCCAAAGGACTGCAGTAAATGTTCTTTTGGTAATATGTTTAAAGGTGTCAAAACAAATAATAACATTTGGAATTAAAACACATTTGATTGCATTCCGTTATCAAACATAGTCAATGTTCGCTCTGAAGACCATGAAGCACAATAGGGTCAGGGGGTGTGTGAATCAGTGCGGGGTGCATAAATGGTGGGGGGGGGGGGGGGCAATCGGTGCAAAATGGATGGAATGAGGCAGGTGCATTTGTACGCGTTGGTTGGAGTATGTAAATTTGTGAGGGGAGAGCACGGGGGATGTCAGTGGTGTTGAATCAGTGGGGATCAGTACGGGATGGATGGGGGGAATCAGTGCAGGATGAATGGGGATAGACAAAAATGCTGGAGAAATTCAGCGGGTGAGGCAGCATCTATGGAGCTAAGGAAATAGGCAACGTTTCGGGTCGAGACTTCTTCAGACCCTAATGCATGGTGATCAGTACAGGATGGATGGGGGTGGGGGGTGGATCAGTACAGGATGTATGGGTGGGATCAGCACAGGATGAATGGGGGGGATCGGTGCGGGACGAATGGGTGGGGGGGGGTTTCAGGACAGTGTGGATCGGAGGGTCTATGCAGGATGAATGGAGAATCACAACAGGATGAATGAGGGGATCAGTATAGGATGAATGGGGGATCAGTACGGGGATGAATGAGGGAATCAATACAGAATGCATGAGGGGATCAGCACAGGATGAATGGGAGATCAGTAAAATATGAATGGGGAGATCACTACAGGATGGATGGGGGGGTTTGGTGCAGGGTAAGTGGAAAGTGGGACAGTACGGGATGAATGGGTGGCTCAGTGCAGTATGAATGTGGGGGTGAAGTGCAGGATGGTTGGGAATGGGGGTCAGTACAGGATGAATTAGGGGACCAGTGTAGGATGGATGGGGGGTTGGCAGGAGAATCAATGCGAGGTGGGTAGGGTGATGAATAGATTTGGGGGGGGGGGGGGGGGGGGTAGATGGGGATGGGAGCACAGGGGATGTCAGTGAGGACTGAATAGAGGAAGGAATGGGGATCAGTGCGGGATGGAGAGGAGGGGTCCCAGGATAAGTGGGGGGCATACGAGAGCGCGAGAGAGAGAGAGAGGGGGGGGGGAAGGTGCAGAGGAGGCGGGGAGGAAGGAAGGTCAGCGCTCCTCGGACAACATCGCCCCGCTGCCTTGGCCGTCGCTGTACAACGCCAGAGTGCCGCCGCCAAATGGGGAGGCGGTTGGGAACTCGTCGCCACCGCCTCCCCTCCTCCGCCAGCCAACAGCAAGCTGCAGGGCCGAGCGGTGCAGATGCTTCAAAGATCCTATAGCTATAGGACCTTTGGTGCAGTTGCTTCAGACGGCGGAAGGCGGCCTCCCCCTCACTCCCTCTCCCTCCCTCCCTCCCTCTCCCTCCCTCCCTCCCTCTCCCTCCCTCCCTCCCTCGGCGTGCGAGAGCGGTTATTTTGAAAGCGCCGTTAATGGATTTGCAGGCAGCGACCGTTATCAGTGCGATAGCAGCCGCTGCTTTCAAAACAACCCCTCTCGCACGTCGAGGAGGGAGAGGGAGGTCTCCTTCCGCCGGGCGGGGTGCGGGAGATGGAGCTGCTGTTGCGGCCGCTGTTGCCACTGTTCGAAACCAGTCATTCGCTCCTACCCTTCGTCACCACGCACCTAGTATCTTTGCCCCGCAATCAAAGATACTAGAGGAATACAGTCGTCGCCGTCGACACGAAATGTCACGCTCCTATTCTCCAGAGATGCTACCTGACCCGCGGAGTTACTCCAGTTTTTTGTGTCTATCGGTATAAACCAGTATTTGCTTGCCAAGCTGGGCAAAATGAGTCGGCGTTTAGGTTGCCTGGTGGCACTTTGGGTGGTCATTGGCACCCGGGCAACCGCTAATTTCGAGCCCTGATATAGCATATATAATCACCCATGGTGACCAAGGTGCCTTCATGAACTGTTCCTATTTGGTTCCATTTGACACATATTTAAACGTTTCCTATTCGTGTATCTGTTAAAGTGAGTTTTAAATGTTGTAATTGCAACTGCCTCTACTATTGCCTCTGGCAGCTCATTTGATATACCCACCACCCTCCTGCATTTAAAACTTGCTGTTCAAAATCATTTTAAATCTTTCCCTTCTAACCTTAAACATTTGCTCTCACGTTTTAAACTCCCATACACCGGGGAAAGGACTGTGACCACCCATCTTATGTACACCCCTGGTCTCCATATAACTAAAAGTCTTCGTCTTGTTTGTGCCCACGATGTGTCTCTTTGTCAATCTGGTTAATTCCTATCTTCTTCCGAACACTAGGCCACAGCCTTCCCATTTTCACTCATCTTACTCACATTTTTCCCATGGTGGCGATAAACATCTTCCCGTCGCATTTCCACCTATATTTCCGGTTATTAATCATTGAAATTTTAAAAACAGCCAATGCAGCTTCCAGCCTTCTCACAGTAATGATGTCACAATGTCTCACACAGTGCACCAATCACAAAGGGCTCTCAAGCTGGCTGCTGACTGCCACGATGACATTACAATGGGACATTGCCAACGGTAACAATGGGCTCTCAAACTGGATGCCAACTCCCACAATGACATCACAATGGAATATTGCCAATGGTAACGAGGTTGCTGCCCCTCTACCAATATCAGAAGGGTGCTCATCCAGTTCTGGTTGCATGTTGGTCCCACAACCCAGGTGTTTTGGCACAAGACAGGGAATCGGGGGATGGAGAGGGGGAAATCTCCCTGTCCGTTTGCTGCTCACAGACATCCCTTTTTCCAGGAGCTTCCAGCGATGATGTCACAATGCCACTCACACTGCACCAATCACAATGGGCTCTCAAGCTGCCGACTGCCACAATTACATCACAATGGGATGTTGCGAATGGTAACGAGGTTGCTTCCCCACGATCCTGGTGATTGGCCACAAGGCAGGGAGTGTGGAGGGACGATCGGGGGGAGGGGGGAAACTCTCATCGGCCACCCACCCATCCCACACATTGCACCATAAGTGTGATCGTACCAACCTCTGTACGCAGTGTCCCAACCAATGAAGGCGTGTGTTATATGCCGCCTTCAACACCTTGTCTTACTGAGCCACCACTTTGATCGAACTATGTACTTATATCCATAGATGTCTCAGGACCCCAGAACCCTGCCCTAGTTTAAGTTACCAAAATGCATTACTTTGCTGTTTAGTTTTAAAAGGATGGAGCATGCAGAATCTTCCAACATTTTTTTAGGCACAGGTAGGTGAACATAAAGATGACAGGCAACTGATATTGCAGACTTGAAGATACAATTAGATATGTGCAGTTAACCTACCATGTCTGATAGAATCTGAATTCACATCCATATTACATCCTCTCCTGTCTTAAGCTGTTTGTTTGACTTTTGTGTTTAAAATATATTTGACAGGTTATTGCCCCAACTAATGCAGAGCTGTTGCCTCTTATGCCTGAACCTGAAGCCACTGAGCTAAAGAAGCATCTGAAGCAGGTAAGAGGTAGTTTTGGTCATCTAAGACCATACCACGTGAGAAGTTTATGGAAAGAGTCTGGAGGGCGGGAGTTGTGGTCCACCAGCCTCCCATTGTTGATGTGGTTATGATCTGCCAATTTCCATGTTGGATGAGCCAGCACATCCTTTGGGTTGATGGTGGGTGATCTGCCATGCTGGGTTGGGTGGTTGGAGACGGTCCCAGCTATCCAATTTTATGGCATGGACTGTTGCCTTAGTTACGCTATTACGGGCCAGATTGCAGTGAAGTCCCATCTCTTTGGGTGGTGTGTGCAGCATTTGATTCTCAGCAATTGCTTGTAGTGGATAGAAGTAGTTTTCGATTTTGATTGTTCTTCATTGAGTGGTCTGACCTTGGAAAGTTTGCTTTGCGTGAAAGGTACCCTGGTTTATCTTGTAATAATTGTTACTGTTGGCTGTTTGAAAAGTGCATTCTGTGTCTGTCTTCTACTGCACCACCATTCCATACATTGTTCCTGCGCAACAGAGAGGAGCCTCTTACAAATGCTCCCTGACCCTTTGCTGGTATTGTTTTACTCAGTTATCATCATGAGGATCTGTGCTAGGGTACTCAGTGAAGGTTACCTGCTTATCCTGGACAATATTTGGGATACTGAGGACCTCGCTACTGGACCAGATAGTTCTCAGGCGGTGCTGTGTTTTAATCACTAGCACTTTGCCAATTGACTGGCTCACTCATCAGCAATGGTGCAGCAAATCTGAGAATCTGCCTTCCTGCTATAGCCCATTATGTTATGTCTTTCTAGCACTCCTCTGTGTTCCACATGGTAAAGGAGAAAACCCTGGCTATTTCATGGCCAATGTGCATTTGGTCTAGGAATTAATAATTATTATCCAAAATAATTAAATTATTCCTATGTCAATTCTGCCAACTGTAACTAGATGAGCTATTGGGACGGTGGGGTAGGGGGTTGGTAGGGAGAGGGTGGGAAGATAGTTACTCGTAAATGCTAAGATGTGCTATCTCACTGCCCACCACTCCACCCCACTTCTCTGCAATGGTCTATAGTCTGGGTTTATTCATGATAGTGCTACCATCATTTGTGTGTATTTAATTATTTATTTCTCAATGCATTTATGTTGTCAGTAGCATTTGAAGGTATACTTGATACTGACATGGGGGCAGAGCATGAAATAAGTGGAGCCCATCTGTGTTTCAAATGCTCGGCATGCTGGCAGTTTAAAACAATCAATGCAGTTTAAAACAATCAATGCAGCATAAGAGAGGTTTTGTGCTGTGTGGGTGTTGAATCAATACACATTGAATGCATGAAATTCTCTCTGGGAATGTATGGAAGTGCAGCACTCAGTGCTCCCTCAGCTGATCTCTTTGCACTGCTCTCTGTGCCAAAGTGAGAGGGACACAACTAATACTCCGGCAAATGCAAAACCAGACTGCAAGCCTGACATCACTGAGTCTTGAGTTAAAGCTGTGAACATGCTGCTTCCATCAGAGGCATTAGCTGCTGTTAAGTCTGGAATTTAGATGAGGGACTGTGGTAAGTAGGCCAAAGTAGATTTGATTGTGAGGTGAACCTATTCTCATTGCACCCATTGGTCAAGTGTTAGAAGCAAGTGGGCCACAACCTGTTCACTTCCCGTCTCTGTCTACCCTCATGGCCTCCCTTCTTTGATGCTCTGCTCTGTTTAGACCTTCATTGTGACAGTAATTTATCTAGCACTCTTTCTCACCCGTTTCTCTACTTGTATGTTCTAGTAATAGATTTTCCTTTTGTCTGTGTCTCCACAATTTTTATTCCTCCTGTTGGGGCCTCATCCTCATGGCTGGTTGGCTGCTGTGTTGGTGTTGTCATGGTGTCTTCCATCTTGTCCTTAACCGTCCAGTGTTTGGTTAGCTTAAGTGATATCATGCAGCAGGAACTCGTCACAGCAGAGAAGGTGGTCTATTTTAAAATCTCTTTACTGCTTTCTTTCTGCTGTGATTTATTTCGGGGACTGCTTTTGGCTGCTGACTGAAGGCGAGGCAGGGCCATTGATAACACTTCACCCGGTCCCTCTCAGAACTCCCATCAGCATGTGCATTTTGGCAGCCCCTCCGCCACATATCACTAACTAGGATTTTGGTGGGCAACAATTGCTTCAGCCTACCCTTCAACTTCTCCATCCCACTCGTCCTGCCCTGTATGCCCTGCATCTCACCACTCCATTCCTGCCCCTCCATTCTTGCAGCTAGCCCCACGCCCACCCCATCCATTCTACCAGCTGCTCCCTGGCTCTCACCCACTCTTCCATCAGCTGCACAGACCTCATTCTCCTCCTCCCAAAGGATCGCCCTGCTCTTCTCTTTGCCGCCTCCCCTCCACTGCCCAGTACGAGTCATGCACACTCTCCACCCTGCATCTGTCTTTATTAGCTCTCCAGACACACGTTAATTCACCAAGGACTGTCAAATTCAACAGTGAATTTCAGTTGCAATTTATATTTTGGCTTTAAGATGGATTTTTGTTATTGCAATTGACGGGAAGCATGCACTTATTTGTGGCCCTGTCTGAAATGCTTTTGCCAAATGATTCGATGTGCATGCTGGTGGTGTGCAATGATTTCACTGAGATAAATGGGATGTTGGTACTTTGCAAATATAAATGTTTCTTTGAATATCTAATATCTGTCATCAAACTGCTGATGATTGTAAGCATGTGTAATCAGTTTGCCACCTTAGGATGCTAGTAATGCCAAATTGACCGTGTAGGCAGTGCACCTGCACCATACCCAAACTCCATTATCATCTTGCATGTCTTGCTTCTCTTTGCTAACAATGAATTAATTGCCCACTGAAGTCAGGATCGTCTATACTTGGCCAGCAATATCCTAAATTACTGTAACCACTAGATTCTTCAGTTAAAACATGCCCACATTTCATCTTCTCTGCATGTTTTTAACTTGTTCATGAAAAGTTCTTGGAACCTAGCTAACTGAACTGCGTTTGGAATGTCAAGCATGTTTCAGCCTCAAATGGCTGACCTACTGATCACTGCCAAGGTACATACAGCATGATTTGATGCCGAGTCAAGCTCCTGCCCAGTGTCTCCTCAAACACTTGGGTACAGTACCAGTACACTGTCATGTAACACTCCCAGAGCTATTTATCCCAGCTTAGAAACAAATGTAATGTCTGTAGATGGTGAGATGATCGTTGCAACTTGAGGTGACAGAAGTTTAAACTATGTGTTTTGCCTGTTTGGCCAGCTGTTCACACTTTGAGATCTATCTCTTCCCTGCCTGAAGTCTACTTGCAATGTGTCTTCTGTGCCGATCTGCAAATCATGATTGAGTGAGGATTCACTATGGGAAATGATTATGTTGCCCACACACAGTGATCAGCCAATAACAGTGATGTTTTGTGATCTTTGCCTCAAAACTAGGGATGTTGGCTGTAGAGAGGCTCCTAGCATTGATTCAATAATCTTTCCATCTGCTCCATAGCAGGCACCGTAGGTCTCTGTTTTCAACTGCTTATCTCTGTCAGTATAAAATATGGCAGACAGTGTTCTGGAAATTGCTTGGCATCCTTAAATTGACTTTCACATCTGGATGGCTATTGTGTAACGGGAAGTGCTTTGTTTTCCAATTATTCTCTGAGAGTGGCAGTTTGTTTTGATGGCTTGGGGGAAGGAGGCAAATTTGCTGAACAGGCTTGTGGAACATCTTGAACTTGCTGTTGGGAAAGAATCCTCAGCAGTGTTAGGGGTGTGTTTACAAAAATACCTCGATGTGTGTCAAGCTTATACAGTCCCCAGCTGGCCAAAGATGCTGGTCTTAATAAAGCTAGATTTGGAAAGAAGACATTACAGGTTGAAGAGCTGATCATGCATCTTAAAATCCGAAAAGGTATCAAGATCCCAGTGAGATGGGGTTGGGACAATGACGTGCCCCAGTTCAGCATCATTTTGGACAGTTGAACAAGTGTCTGATCAGATCCAGTCATCTTATTGTGAGGTAACCCGAGCACACAGATAGAACTACACTAGACAACCAGAACACCATAGGGCGGCACAGTGGCACAGCAGTGGAGTTGTTGCTTTACAGCATCAGGGTCCTTGGTTCGATCCTGACTACAGGTGCTGTCTGTACGGAGTTTATACATTATCCCTGTGACAGTATGAGCTCCAGTTTCCTCCCACATTCCAAAGACGTGCACGTTTGTAGATTAATTGGCTTCTATGTTGGATAGAGCTAGTGTATTAGTGATTGTTGGTCTGCACGGACTCGGCCGATGGGCCTGTTTCCACGCTTATCTCTAAACTAAGCTAAAATAAACCCTGAGGCTTCAAGGTGAGGAATTCACGGCACTTGTTCATCAATGAATGAGCAATCCATGCTGCTTTCTACACTTGTCCTACTTTTGACAGGCAGTAAAATTGTAATTGGCTCTGTCTGAGTCTGAAGAAGGGTCCCACCCCAACATGAAGCCTATCCAATGTCCTGGAGGGATGCTGAGAATTCGGAAAGATTAGTACATGGATCTTCCCTGAAAAGGAAAAGGACATTCACTGCCTGTAAAATTTCCATTACTTGACGTATAATTGTCTCGAGAATGGTCACAATGGTGATATTGTGTGGGTTAGGTGCAATTTCTTTTGACAGAAACATTTTCTTGCTCAAATGTTCACCCGTCAGCTTTGAAGTTTTCGGTGGAGGTGCCGTTCAGGTCTCGTGCCCAGTTTGTCGTCTTGGCACAGCAGACTTGGAAGATACGGTGTAGGAAGGAACTGTCTTCAGTCTGAAGAAGTGTTCCGACCCAAAAAGTTACCTATTCCTTTTCTCCAGAGATGCTGCCTGACCCGCTGAATTACTCCAGCGTTATCTTTGGAAGATATGGTATCAGCTACCTTTTCTGTTACTGGATTTAGAAGGATGAATTTATATCTGTGGCCTCTGCTTTATGTTTCAGTTGAGCAGATTGACAACATTGTGCTTAAAAACAACATTGACCAAGAGGTGGTTATTAGTTTAGTTTAATTTATTATCATGTGTACCTAGGTACAGTAAAAGGTCAGTGATTCGAACCACTGGAATATGTTGCATCATAAGTGGCTTTCACTCTGAAATAATTATTTCTCATGTCCCATTTAACAAATATTAAATTTTCAAAGTATTCACTTATTACCACAATTTTGATGTTGTGTGGTCTGTTTTCAATTTCCACCTTTACAGCCTTTGGTGGCTCATTTTGAAAATTCAGACAAGTGGATGAGCTGCTGTCAAATCAACTGTGGTGACATCAGAATAATAAGATTAAATGAGAACTTACCAGTTTGAAGTTTGATCTTTATTTTATGAGGAGTTACGATGAGGGATTACGTGAAATCACAGATAACAGTTGTTGAACTGAATATAGGAAGATTCGAGAAACTACAACTACCAGCTGACCTTTATGAGAGAGGGTTGGGAGCGGAGGGCACATAATCCCTCATCGTAACTCCTCATAAAATAAAGATCAAACTTCAAACTGGTAAGTTATCGTTTAATCTTACTATTTTACTTCGTAGTCACGTGAGTGACTACGTGAAGATTTCAAAGCTCTGTGATTTCATGCTGTGAACACGAGTCCATGCGTCACACTGCATCAGTTGACCAAGGATGAGTGAAAATTAATAATGCATTCAAACATGACATAGATTTAAAACATGCTGATGCTTTTTAATGAGTAAATGAAAACCATAGTGACCCCTCTCATCCAGGGGGAAACTATAAAACAGACCTTAAAATAGAGTTGGCAAATGCCACCGGTGTGGCAATGGGTTTGTTATAAAACGTTTGGAAAGTTTGTTCGTTTGACCATCCTGCAGCCGCTAGGATGTGGTCCAGCGGAACGTCCATGACCCTCGCTGCTGACGTTGTTGCAGCTCTGGTGGAGTGAGATTTGAAAACGTCAGTGTCCATCATGCACAAGCCAGAACCCGTTTTAACCACCTGGAGATGGTCTGTACTGATACCTTCTTATGAGGTTTTTTGTAACTAACAAACATTGCTAGTTCAGAGCCTCTAAGGCTCTTGGTGACCTTGATGTATTGTTGTAGATGTGTGACCACAAACAACCGAAGGTCCATGGGGTATGACATGAAAACTAGTTTGAGACCTGACACCCCTGCTCTGCTCTGCTTGACTAAGTCATAAACATAAAATGTTATATTATTTGCAGATGTAACCATCCTGTCCAGTCGCAGCTTATGTAACGACTGGACCCGTTGCGCTGAAACTAGCGCCATGAGCATGACCACTTTGTAAGTGAGTTTGACCAAGGACAGAGATGTAGCTGGAGCCCACCGGCGAAGCAGCGTCAGCACCACGTTAACATCCCATATCTCCGAGTACCTGGGTCTGGAGGAATTTGAGTTGAAGATACCCTTCATGAACCTGGATATCAATGGGTGAGACCCGACAGAGTGGTGTCCCGATCCCAGCAACAAGTATGACGATAAGGCACTTCTGGCACAATTTATGGCATTATAACTCAGTCTCTCATCAAAATAGTTTTGAGAGGAATTCCAACACATCTGTTATACGTGCCGTGTCATACGATATGTTGGACTGTAAGCAGTCCATTTCCTATTTCTTGATATAGGAGATGTACTGTTTCTTGGTACTATCTCTCCAGGCCGCAGTGATCATGTCCACCATACGATCTGACAGTCCGAGCCCCAGGAAAGGTCTTCTCAGAGTCTGCAAACCAACAAATTGATTTGATCATGCAGTGGATGGTTCTCCCCAGTCACGGGGTGAACCAGCAGATTTCTGCATTTGGGAACAGCCATAAAAGGCTCTGTTATCATTCCCAGTATGAGTGGGAACCATGGCTGTGTAGGCCAGTCAGGTACTACCAAAATGCCTGAGGTGGAGTCTTGCTGGATCTTAGGCAAAATGGGTGGAATGCATAGAAGAACATTCCACCCCAGTGTAGCGAGAATGCATCTACCGCCACTGCCCCAGGGTCTGGTTTCCATGCGACATACTTTGGTAACTGGTGATTGAGTCTGGATGCAAACAAATCGATATCCGGTATTCCATACCGAGCGACCATGTCGTTAAACACTTTATGATTCAACATCCATTCTGTGTTGTCATTGAATTTTCGTGACCTGGTGTCCGCCACCATGTTGAATCTACCAGGTAAATAGGTAGCTGAAATCCAAATGTTTCTTGTAATACACCTGTGCCAAATAAGGTTAGCCAATTTATCACAGGATACTGACTTGATTCCACCCATGTGATTAATGTATGCCACCGCTGTAGTGTTATCAATCTGAAGTTGAACATGCAAATGATGCATATTCACACAATAAGCCTTCAACCCATAGAGTGCTCCCAGCAACTCTAAGTAGTTAATACCATGTAACTGAAGAATTGATGACTCATGCACATTCCATCTGCCACCGCAGCTAGAGATAGTCTTAGTAGCTCCCCATCCTAGCGCACTAGCATCAGTGTAATATAACTGAAGGTTTGTTGACCAAAATGTTACTGGAGCAATGCCGAATATTAGTTATCCACCATCGTAACTCAGAAATGGCTTCAGCTGGCAATCACATAGGTCTGCTGAAGTGACCTGCATGAAATTTGAGTGCCTGCTCCTTTGCACGTTGTAAATTTTGATAATGAAAAGGCCCAAACTGTGCAGCTGGAAAGGCAGCCGCTAATTTGCCAATTATGCTACTTGTCGAATAGAAGGTTGCTCCTTAACAATAGGCTTCTATTAATTCTAATCTCTTGCCTCAAGGCAGAGTCACAGACATGTTAATGGTAAATCCCAAATAATCAATAACTCTAGATGGTATCAACTTGGATTTAACTGGATCGATGAGAAACCACAATCTCAAACACGAGTTTAGTGGCTGAAACAGCTAATTTAGCTAATTTCAGAGTTTTCCCTATGATTAGGATATCATCCAAGTATGCCATCCAAATATGATTTTGAGCTCGCAGTAGCCCCAGTACTGATTTCAATAATGTTGTAAATAATCTGGGGGCTGAAGTTAACCCATTAGGCTATGCTTTAAAGTGCCATAGTTGCCCCATCCAGCTAAACTGCAAATATCTCCGGTGATCCCAGTGAATGGGTACCGAGCAGTATGCATCTTTGAGATCAATGCATGCCATATAACATCCTTTGGAAACCAGTTGTTTGACAATAACAAAGTTTTCCATTTTGAAATGTTTATACTGCACAAAGGAGTTAAGTCGAGTCAAATCAAGGATGATTCGGCATTCTCCATCCTTTTGCCTTGTAGATATATTAGAAACAAATTGGTGAGGTTCATGACACGACTTCTCAATTACCTCTTTTGTGTATAATACTTGAATTTCAGCTTGTACATCCAAACCTTCCTGTTGTGAATGAACAAATGTCCGGTTTGGTTTATGCTGTGTGGGTGGAAACGAATTGGGAAGGAATTTGATTTGGAACCCTTGTATACTGTGCAGTATAAACGGATCTGATGTTATCCAACGCCATTCATTCAAAAACAAGTTTAATCTCCCACCAACTTGTAACTGATCCACACACCCTATGTTTCGGAAAGAACCAGACCCACCTACCTCCATGGTTACCGGTGGATGAATGTTTTTCATTTCCGCCCCCGAGGTTTGGGGGGTAGGGCTGATGGAGTGCGTGAATTGCGCATCTTTGACGAGGGCCGGCTTGGGCCTTGGCCTAAAAAAGACCTTTGCCCAGAGTGTTCGGCCTTCGAGCTGCCACCAGCTTCAGCGAACCTCTTGCTGTTGAAGGGAGCATAGGGGTGCTGCCGCTGGAATGATGAAGCTTTGCTTGTCGATGGGACCTTCATTAGCCTGACAGCTTTCGCTTCTTCGTCCAGATCCTTGACCTGCTTAGGCAGATCTTCTCCGAACAAAAAAATTGGCGGCTGAACATTGGTGGCCCTGCACAGTCCCGCAAACTTGGGGTTCAGGGCAGGTCGGATGGCATTTTTACGGAAACAGTTCATTTCAAAATATGTGTTGCACATTAATGCCAGGGCATCCTGTTGCACATCAGACAAGGGACCCCCATCCACAGACCTGGCAAAGGTCGTAATGCCTGAACCCAGCAATTTTAGGATTCTGCGGAGCTTCACCTCCTGGGCTTTGATGTCCCATCCGATCTAACCCCAGATGGAACTGTTAACAGCCGGCACGTTTAGTGAAGCACAATTAGCAGGTGTGTGGTACTTCATATGTGTTTCCACCATTACCTGTTCTTGGAGCTGGTGTGATGCAAGGTAATTGATGCTCGTAGCCAATTCCTCATCCAGCGGCTCCCCTGTTTACGATGCTATCGCAAATTTTGATGCCATAGCAGGCAAATCTGTTTCACGCACCTCGTGCATCGTGGTATGCTCTCTGGCCATACCTCCGAACTCCGAGTCAGTCCAAAACTGACCCCGAATGCTCCCCTCCTTAGAGAGGAAGACATTGTGTAGCCCTGAACCAGGCACCGCCGTGGGCACCCGAGGAGACCCGCGCTGATATAACTCCGTTCCCTGGAGCATATCATGATGGAGCATCCTTTCCATCAAGTGCTCCATCCAGGATAAACGACAGAAGACGCTATCCATTACAGGAGGTGAACCCTCCTGGCCTGACTCGTCCGAGTCATCAGGCCTTACAGACTTTCTCTTGACTTTCCAAAGTGCTTTCGACAGGCACCAAGTCTGAAGCCGCTGGCCGCACCGCCAGCGACTCAGATGGCGAAATCGACGGCTACCCGCACTCCCGCAGTTTTCCGTAGCTGGTTTCCCCGTGGCCTGTCTGGACTTCACCCTGGATTTCTCCATAATAGTTCTCACTTGAAGCTCTGCAATCAAGAATTACAGAACAAAAACGACCTCAGAATAAGTTTTAACACTTACCTGTAGTGTTTTTAAACTTACCGCTGGAGGAGCGACGCGCCTGCCAGCCAGTCGTGCGCAATGCGTTAGACGTAATTGACGCACATGCGGGCTGGCAGGCTTCTTCACGTAGTCTCTCACGTGACTCCGAAGTAAAATATCCAGTGGATTTAGCACATCCTTTATTCATCATTGTCTTGATTTTAGCTGTTGCAACAAGTAGGTCAGGATGTCGCTCAGTGAAGCTTTGCGTCTCATTGCTAGCATGATTCAATTTATAATATTTATCTCTGTTATCTCTGTTGTGGCACAAGCCATTTGTCCATAATTGATTTATTGTCTGTCCAAGGTTCAACGTGGCAATGACAGACATGAAAATGTCAGTGTTTGCACCATGGATACGTTGCAGTGGTGTTGCAAATGCTACCATTTCTGAAGATAATGGTTAGGTTAAGTGGATGACGTGCTGTAAGTTTGCTGAGGAGGAATTAGCTTTCCAAACTTTTCTTTCCCACTATTGGCACTTGAGATTGGATTGTCATCCAACTCTCTCATTGATGTTAGATACAAAATGCTGGAATAATTCAGCGTGACGGGCAGCATCTCTGGAGAAAAGGAATGGGTGACGTTTCCGGTTGAGACCCTTCTCTCATTGATGTTATCTGTGGACTGCATTATGAGAGTACTGGCATGATGTTTGCCATTATAGCCATACTCTCACTGTGATGCATCAGCTGCTGAGTTGTTAGAGGGTTGTTCAGTGAAGTCAAAGCCTGTAATCTAGTTGCAGGTGGCAAAACCAGTTCCCATAAATGTACCTCCCTTCATCCTGCTTTCCTATTTGGGGAAAAGTGGAGCTGTCCTCCTTTCATTTGGTCATAATCTGTATGATGGAACAGCTATTTTGCAAGTTCTCTAGATGCAAGGGGAGGCACAGTGCTGGTTAGATAAACTAAAGCCTTATTTGGACTATCACAGCAAAAAGGTCTGTTGCAGCATTGGCTGGATGCTAATAGATCTGACTTTATGTCGACTCCCCAGATGCTAGAGCATCTACTACTGGTTAAATGCAAAATAAAGCTCTTAAAATATCCTGGCAAACACTCAGGTCGGGCAAAGACTGGTTATGTAAAGACTACTGCCTCATCAAACCCTCCAAAGGCTCCCTCTGCACTATCCTATCAAACAGGCCAGTGCATTGTATCCTCTCTGGCACTGCTGGCTTCTTAAAACATGTATGATGCTGTGAAGTGAAATTGCTTCAGTTAACGTCCCCACACAACATTGGCTGGGAATTCAGTTCTGTTCTATTCACTGTTCTGATATATGTTTAATTCCCTGAGGCTGCACGGTGCTTACTCCCATGAGCATTGGGTGTGATGCAATGGGAAGTTGGGTGTTTCATGTCTGACAGTCTTGTTGCTAATGTGTAGTGTGCTTCCCCACCCCACAACACTCTTTTTGCGAGGCACTGCTGCCCCTGTTCTTCAGGATGGTGGTGGTGTTTGGTTTTACCAAAATGGAAGGTGTGGATCTGTTTGATGGATTGTGAAGAGGGTCACCTGTCTGTTGGGAGATGTGGAGACAGTGTGCTGCTTGTGCTTGGGGATGGGAGCAGCGCTGTCCTGTCACATAGTTTGGCCAGGGATGTGGGGGACTGGCGCTGTGATGGTCTTGCTATCACTGAAGTGAGCTGGTCTTGGGATTGAGCTCCACTTTGCTGACACTGCTCTTGTACCTGGCCCTGTGACAGGCACTGGCGAGCATGAGTTTAAACACTCAGCCAATCCTCAATCTGGAAAAGTTCAACGAAGCGCAACAACTGCCTCTGCTGACTGGGCGGGCCCGGGAAGAGCAAACCTCCACCCCTTCCACAGAATTCAATCCCCTCATCTACGGTAATGATGTCGACTCTGTGGATATAGCCACCCGGTGAGTTTTCCCTTGGACACTCTGCAGATCTTGTGTCTCATAATGTTTTTGTTCCATGTGTTATCTCAAAGCCAGGTAAAAACCTCACCAAGTTTGATGGTGCCATTGCTGCATTCCTCAACTAACAATCCCCTTCATTTACATCAAAACCAATAATGCAAAGAGTTTCCAGTCGTCTTCTTGGCCAGATCCATGTCCACTGTTGGTCCTTCAATTGTGCAATTAACGATAACTTAAGTCTTCGGTTGGCAGACATTTTAGCCACTTTCATAGTCATAGACTCGTACAGGCCTTTAGGCCAACCATGCTAATCTGACAAGATGCCCCGCTGGTCCCACCTGCCCGTGTTTAGCCCATATACCTCTTAACCTTTCCTATCCATGTACCTGTCCAAGTTGTTTGAGTACCTGCATCAAGTACCTCCTCTGGCAGCTGATTCCATATACCCACCTCCCTCTGTGTGGAAAAGGTTGCACCTTAGGTTCCCATTAGTTTTTCCCCTCTCACCTTAAACCTATGCCCTCTGGTTCTTGATTCCTCTTATCTGGGTAAAATACTTCATCTAACCTATCTATTCCCCTCATGATCTTGTATACCTTTATAAGATCACCCGTCAGCCTCCTGTCCTTTAGGGAATAAAGTCCGAGCCTGCCCAGACTCTCCCCGTAACACAGGCCCTCGAGTCCTGACACATCCTTGTAAATCATTTCTGCACTGTTTCCAGCTTAGCAACATCCTACCTATAGCAGGGTGTCCAGAATGAACACAATACTCCAAATGTGGCCTCGCTGGCATCTTGTATAAACAACTACACCATAACATGACAACTTCTCTATTCAACACCCAGACTGATGATGGCTAATGCACCAAAATCCTTCTTGACCATCTGATTTACCTGCGACACCACTTTCAAGAACAATGTACCTGCACTCATAGATCGCTCTGCTCTATAACATTTCACAATGGGCTACCATTCATTGTGAAGAACCTGTCCTGGTTTGACTTCCCAAAATGCAACACCTCGCCCTTATCGGCATCGAACTCCATTCACCATTCCATAAACCACTTGCCCAACGGATCAAGATCCTGTTGTAGTTTTTGTTAACCATTTTCACTATCTACGATACCACCCACTTTAATGTCATCTGCAAACTTACAATTATGCCTTATACATTCACATCCAAGTTGTTATTGATTATTCCATTGTTGATCCAATCTAACATGTGTGACAGTGGCGTAGCTGGTTTGAGCTGCTGCCTCACTACACCAGGGACCTGGGTTCGATCCTGATCTAAGGGTGCTGCCTGTTTGGGGTTTGCACATTCTCCCTGTGACCTCACTGGTTTCCTCCGGCTGTTCCAGTTTCCTCCCACATCCCTGAGATATGCACTGCTGTGATTTGCCCCTAGTGTATAGAGAGTGGATGAGAAAGTTGGATAGTATAGAATTAGTGTGAACAGGTGATCAATGTGGATTTCGGGGGCCAAGGGCATTTCTTAAGTGTTAAACTCCCTGTGTACCTCACTGGGTAGGAACAGGAGGGGAAATACAAGACCACAAAAATAAACGTGTGGTGAAAATAACTTTTATATAGGGATAACAAGCTGTCTTCATGGAGTTCCCGCACACATCCTACCCTGAGCACAGAAACAGCCAGTGCCCTCCTTTCCACTTTTGGTTTTACTGCAATAGCCACATCATTATCCCCATGGCGAAGTCATGCCACCTCTGCTCTTGTTTACTTGCTGCTAGTCACTTCCTAACTGCAATCGTGTATTGGAAAATGTGAAGCTACTCTCTTAGCACCACCCACAGACTTGTGAATGACAGTCTGAGCTCACATTGAGTGAAACGAGAGTGGAACATTCTGTGCCAGGTTAGACTGCTATCATATATAAATGGCTGTATATATTTTGTAATGAATGGATCTGTGTGAGATTGGCATTCTCATGTCTTCTGTTAAAGAGTGTAGTAGGATGAATGACATTGACTATGTCCTTTGTGCGACTGCATCGTGGCTGCATGATACATGACCTCCCTATGACTGTTTTTTAACTAGATGATCTTTTGCTTTGCAGGGTTGCAATGGTACGGTTCTTCAATTCCCCCAACGTGTTGCAGGGTTTTCTGGCTCACACCAGGATCCTCAGACTCTTCCCTCGGCCTGTTGTTGCATTCCAAGTAAATTCCTTCCTGGCGTCCAGACCAAAGTTATCTGTGTTCACTGAGAAATTGGCTCGGACTCAGGCCGTGGAATATTCCGGAGAATGGTCGCTGAATCCCACCAACTACACCTTCCAAAGGATCCACAACAGTAAGTTGGGGAGGGTCGCATTGCTGTAGGATGTTCGGTCAGTTTTCTAACATAAGTATGCTCCAGCCAGTTTTAGGGTGTTTGACGAGACTGAACCTGCAGTTGTGCCTGTGCTTATAGAGGTTTGATACTCTTTCAAAGGGCAGTAAAAGCAGTGTCTTTAAGTTGTTTTAAGGCAAAGGTTGGTTCTTCACAGGCAAGAGGGTGAAGAGTTATGTGTAGGCAGGAACTGCAGATGCTTGTTTAAACCGAAGATAGACACAAAATGCTGGAAGGAAGAAGGGTCCGAAGAAAGGTCTCAACTCGAAACATCACCCATTCCTTCTGCCCGGAGATGTTGCCTGTCACACTGACTTACTCCACCATTTTGTGTCTACATGTGAAAGGTTATTCATGGTAGACAGGAATATGGAGTTAAGCTTACAGTTAAATAAGCTATTATCTTGTGAATGACAGGCCATGCTCGAAGATCAAGTTCCCTTGTCCTCCTGGTTTGTCTTTTCCTATTCTCTGCTCATCAGACCTGAAGTGTTGTCCTTAGAATTGGGCACATCACTCAACTGCCATTAAGCTGGTATTTTATAGTTTAATTTCTTTCTGGGGCATCGATATCATAGCCAACATGTCCCAGCTACACTAGTCCCACCTACCTGCGCTTGGTCCATATCCCTCCTATTCATGTACCTATCTAACTGTTCCTTAACTGTTGGTATAGTTCCTTTCTCAACTACCTCCTCTGGCAGCTTGTTCCATACATCTACTGCCCTTTGTGTGAAAACATCACCCCTCAGATTATTTTTAAATCTTTTCCCCTTTACCATGAACCTATGTCCTCTGGTCCTCGGTTCACCTATTCTGGGCAAGAGACCCGATCTATTCCTCTCAAGATCTTAAACACCTCTATAAGATTATCCCTCATCCTCCTGCGCTCCAAGGAAAAGAGTCCCAGTCTACTCAACCTCTGCCCATAGCTCTAGTCCTGGCAACATCTTCGTAAATAATTTCTGTACCCTTTCCAGCTTGACAACATCTTCCCCATAACAAGCTGCCCAGAACTGAACACAATTATTAGAAGTAATGTACATTACAATGATATAAGCCAAAAATAACATAATACATTTCCTGTACCACTTCTTATTTTATACTTTAAGCAGAAAAAGAATAAGAAGAATAGAGAGAGTTAGATAGGATAGTAAGTGCGCGAGAGAGTGATCCGGAAGCCCGTAGAAGCGTGAGGCACAAGAAAGACTAAAAAAGAAAAACAAAGGAAAACAAAGGAAAAAAAATAGAACACAGAAAATATGAGAAAGTAAAATAAGCTAAGATAAAAGGGATGTACCTCCTTCGTATCTTTACACACCACTCATCAGGTCCTGATTCCATTTATTTTCCCAGTTGTGTTGCACCCTATCTTTTGGAAATGGTCTGATTTGCCTATTAGGAGGAATCTCATATCTTCTAGGTGTAACGTTTAGGACATATTTGAAATCCACATTTTTATCGTTGGTGTGGGAACGTTTTTTGCAGAATTTAAGTATGTTTTTTTTTGTAGGGCGTAGATTTTAAGGGCGAGGGGAACAATTTGATAGGAACCCACTGGGACTCGCGCAGATGGGTGACATAGATGAGTTGGGCTGAAGGGCCCGTTTCCGTGTTGAATGTCTGATATCTGTTTACAAAGTCCAGGACAATTTCTGCTTAACTGTTCATTAATTAGTTTTGTGCTCTCAAAGATTTGTTCAGGTTTCCTCAGGTCTATATTCCCATACCCCATTTAAAGGAACCCCACTCTTGCTGAATTTCATTTCATCAGCCATGGAGTTGCACGTTGCTCCTGCTCATCTCCTCTTAAAGTCCATTTGTATTCTCTCCATTTTTATTATTTGTAAATTATTAATACTGTTCCCAATTCTGTTATTACTGCATTAGAAAATTACAGCAGGAGTCCAAGGACAGAACTTTAAGAGCCCACAGCAAATCTCCTCCAGTGTGATAAATAGTTATTCACCGTGTTGTTTACTACATGTTCCTCAGTCAATATGTGTACATGCTGCAGCTACCCTTTAAATTATGCAGGTTACAAATTCACTGAGAAGCTAATTTGTACAAGGTGTTGGTGAGGCCACATAGACACAGATAGACATAGAACAATACTGCACAGGAATGGCCCATAATTTTTGTGCCAAACATGATGACAAGTTAAACTGGTCTCATCTGCATGTACATGATCCATATCCCTCTATTCACTGCACTTTTATGTGCCTAACAATCTAAAAGCCCCTTAAACGCCACTATCGTATCTGTCTCCACCACACCCCGGGCAATGCATTGCAGGACCCCAGTGCTCTGTGCGTAAAAAAACCCAAAATCTTGTCCCAAAGATCTCCATTAAACTTCCACCCTCGAACCTTATTACTCTACCCTTTAGTGTTAAACGTTTCCATCCTGGGGAAAAATGCTCTAACTATCTACACTGTGTGTGTTTCTCATAATTTTATATACTTCTGTCAAGTCTCCCCTTAATCACCGAAGATCCAGAGAAAATAATTGAAGTCTATCCAACCTCTCCCTACAGCTCAAACCCTCTAATCCAGGCAGCATTCTTGTAAACCTCATCTGCACCCTCTCCAAAGCATCCACATCTTTCCTGTAATGGGGTGATCGGCAGTTTACAGTGCCCTCCATAATGTTTGGGCAAAGACCCATCATTTATTTATTTGCCTCTGTACTCCACAATTTGAGATTTGTAATAGAAAAAAAATCACATGTGGTTAAAGTGCACATTGTCAATAAAGGTCATTTTTATACATTTTGGTTTCACCAAATTACAGCATTATCTATACATACTCCCCCCCCCCCCCCCCCCCCCCCCCCCCCCAATTTCAGGACACCACAATTTTTGGGACACAGTATTGTCAAGTAAATAAAAGTAGTCATGTTTAGTATTTTGTTGCGGATTCTTTGCATGCAATGACTGCTTGAAGTCTGCGATTCATGGACATCACCAGTTGCTGGGTGTCTACTCTGGTGATGCTCTGACAGGCCTGTATTGCAGCCCTTTAGCCTATGCTTGTTTTGGGGGCTAGTCCCCTTCAGTTTTCACTTCAGCATATAAAAGGCATGCTCAGTTGGGTTTCAGATCGGGTGATTGACGTGCCCATACAAGATTTGACTTTTTTTGCTTTGAAAAACCCCTCTGTTGCTTTAGCAGTATGTTTGGATCATTGTCTTCCTGTAGAATGAACTGCCAGCCAATGAGTTTTGAAGCATTTGTTTGAACTTGAACGGATAGGATGTGTCTATACACTTCACAATTCATTATGCTACTACCATCAGCAGTTGTATCATCAATGAAGATAAGTGAGCCAGTACCTAGCAGCCATACATGCCCAGGCCATAACATTCCCACCACCGTGTTTCACAGATGAGGTGGTATGTTTTGGATCTTGGACAGTTCCTTCTCTCCTCCATACTTTGCTCTTGCCATCACTCTGATATGTTAATCTTGGTCTTATCTGCCCATAAGACCTTTTTCCAGAACTGCGGTTGCTCTTTGAAGTACTTCTTGGCAAACTGTAACGTGCCCATCCTATTTTTGGGACTAACCAGTGGTTTGCATCTTGCAGTGTAGCCTCTGATTTCTGTTCATGAAGTTTCCAGTGGCGGCGACTTGTGGCTGCGGTTCGCCTGCAGTCCGTCTGTCTTTTTTCTTTTTTTGTCTTGTTAGGAGCATGTTTTTGGTTTATTTTAGTTGTGTATATGTGGGGGAAACTTTTTAATGGGGCCTAACTTCGTGGTGCTGGCGGCCTCCAACCGGAATCGATCTGAAGGCTCCAGTTGTAGAGCCTGCAGACTTACCATCACGGAGCTGGCTGACTTCGGAGGCTGTGGTGGCACTGCGGCTGCGACCCGACCGGAGCTTCGGAGGCTTTGGCCGCAGGCCCCTGGTAGGAGACAGATTTTCGTGAGCTCCCGCAACGGCAACTTCGCCCGTCTGAATCGCTGTGTTTGAATCGGCCCGTCACAGGGCCTTACATCGCCCGGCACGGCTTAATCGGCCGCGTGACTTACCATCGTCCGCCGGGGGGCTTTAACATCAAGAGCCACGGTTGCCTCAACACTGCAGTTTGACTACCTGACCGTGGGAGAAGAACAGGGAAGAGATAAGAATTTTGCCTTCCATCACAGTGAGGAGGTGTTTGGAGATTCACTGTGATGGATGTTTGTGTGGAACTGTGTTAATTGTGTGTTTATTTTGCTGTTATGACAGCAGGGAATGAAATTTTGTTCATACCTTTGTTTGTGTGAATGACAAGAAAGGCATTCTAATTCTAATTCTAATTCTGTGGACAGTGGTCATTGCCAAAACCACACCAGACTCCTGAAGAGTGTTTATGATGTGTCAGACAGGTGTTTGGGGATTTTTCTTTATTATAAAGATAATTCTTTTGTCATCAGCTGTGGAGGTCTTCCTTGGCCTGCCAGTCCCTTTACGATTAATAAGCTCACCAGTGCTCTTTCTTCTTAATGATGTTCCAAACGGTTGATTTTGGTAAGCCTAAGGTTTGACTGATGTCTCAAATAGTTTTATTCTGTTTCTCAGTCTCATAATGGCTTCTTTGACTTTCATTGGCACAACTTTCATTGACTTCTTTGACTTTCATTGGCACAACCTCCCCATGGAAGGTTGGTTAAGAAGGTTCAATCTTTGGGTGTTAATGGCGGAGTAGCAAGATGGATTCAACAGTGGCTGAATGGGAGATGTCAGAGAGTAATGGTAGATGGCTGTTTGTCAGGTTGGAAGCCGGTGACCAGTGGGGTGCCTCAGGGATCTGTGTTGGGTCCACTGTTGTTTGTCATGTTGTTTGTCATGTACATCAATGATCTGGATGATGGGGTGGAAAATTGGATAAGTAAGTATGCAGATGATACTAAGATAGGTGGTGTTGTGGATAATGAAGTAGATTTTCAAAGTCTACAGAGAGATTTGGGCTATTTGGAAAAGTGGGCTGAAAGATGGCAGATGGAGTTTAATGCTGATAAGTGTGAAGTGCTACATCTTGGCAGGACAAATCAAAATAGGACGTACATGGTAAATGGTAGGGAATTGAGGAATGCTGTGGAACAGAGGGATCTAGGAATAACTGTGCATAGTTCCCTGAAGGTGGAATCGCATGTAGATAGGGTGGTAAAGAAAGCCTTTGGTGTGCTGGCCTTTATAAATCAGAGCATAGGAGTAGGGAAGTAATGTTAAAATTGTACAAGGCATTGGTAAGACCAATTCTGGAGTATGGTGTACAATTTTGGTCGCCTAGTTATAGGAAGGATGTCAACAAAATAGAGAGAGTACAGAGGAGATTTACTAGAATGTTGCCAGGGTTCCAGCAACTATGTTACAGAGAAAGGTTGAACAAGTTAGGTCTTTATTCTTTGGAGCGCAGAAGGTTAAGGGGGGACTTGATTGAGGTCTTTAAAATGATGAAAGGGATAGACAGCGTTGACGTGGATACGTTTTTCCCATTGAGGGTAGGGAAGATTCAAACAAGAGGGCATGACATGAGAATTAAGGGACAGAGGTTTCGGGGTAACGTGAGGGGGAACTTCTTTACTCAGGTGGCTGTGTGGAATGAGCTTCCAGCAGAAGTGGTGGAGGCAGGATCGATTTTAACATTTAAGAGTAAAGTGGATAGGTATATGGACGTGAAGGGAATGGAGGGGTATGGTCTGAGTGCAGGTAGATGGGACTAGGGGAAAACAAATGGTCGGCACGGACTGGAAGGGCCGAGAGGGCCTGTTTCCGTGCTGTAATTGTTATATGGTTATATGGTTATAACTTTGGTCCACATGTTGATAAACAGCAATAAAAGTTTCCAAAGGTGATGGAAAGACTGGGGGAAAGACTAGGTGCTCAGAGCTCTTATACCTGCATTAAAGAGGCAATCAAACACACCTGAGCAGTTACAAACACCTGCGAAGCCAAGTGTCCCAAACATTATGGTGCCCTGAAATGGGGGGGGGGGGGGACTATGTATAAACACAGCTGTCATTTTTTACATGGTGAACCCAACATGTTTAAAATGGCCTTCATTAAATTCTGGCAATGTGCACTTTAACCACATGTGGTTTTTTTCTATTACAAATCTCAAATTGTGGGGTACAGAGGCAAATTATGTTTTTTTGTCCCATACATTATGGAGGGCACTGTATTTTAGAAATACAGCATAGAAACTGGCCCTGCGGGCCCACCGAGTTTGTGCCGATCATTGATTACCTGCACCCTGTTATCCCACTATCATCCAACTGGGGGTATTTTTACAGAAGCCAATTAACCTACAAACCCACACGTCTTTAGGTTGAGGGAGGAAACAGGAGCACCCAATGAAAACTGATGTGGTCACAGGGAAAACATGCAAACTCCGCACAGAGCTGCATCATGATTTCCTAATGCTTATACTCAACGTCCCTAGCAATGATGGCAAACATGCCATCCACCTTCTTTACCACCATATCTACTCATGCTGCCAATTTCAGTGAGCTAGTAACTTGGTCTCCAAGATTCCTCTGCACATCAATGCTGTTGAGGGTCTTGCCATTAATTATATACTTTTCCCTTACAATTAACCTCCCAAAGTGCAACCTGTCACACTTGTTGGGTTAAACTCCATATATCATTTCTCCTCCCATTTCTGAAGCTGATTTATATCCTGCTGTCTCTTCTGATAGCCTTCCACACTGTCAGCAACTCTTCCAATTTTGGTGTCGACAGCAAACTTACCGTTCCATCTACATTTACGTCTAAATCATTTATATACATCACAAACAGCAGGGGTCACAGCACAGATTCCTGTAGAGCTCCACTGATCACAGACCTCCAGCCAGAATATCTACCTTCCACCACAACCCTCTGTCTTCAATGAGTAAGCCAGTTCTGAATCCATGTGACCAAATTATCGTGAATTCCATACATCTTAATCTTCTGGGTCAGCCTACCGTGAGGGACCTTATCAAAAACATTACAAAAAATCATGTATACAATGTCCACCGCCCTTTCCTCATCAATTTACTTAATCATCCCCTCTAAAAACTCGATCCTATAGGTAAAACACAACCTGCCACATCCAAAACCCACACAGTAAATGGTAGGACTCTGGGAGGTGTTGTAGAGCAGAGGGATCTAGGAGTTTAGGTACATTGTTCCTTGAAGGTGGGTTGGTTAAAAAGGCTTTGTTATACTGTCCTGAATCAGTCAAGAGTATTGCGTATAAAAGTTGGGAGGTCATGTTGCAGTTATGTAAGATGTTGGTGAGTATTGTGTTCAGTTCTGCACATCATGTTATAGAAAAGATGTTGTTAAGGTAGAAAGGGTGCAGAGAAGATTTACAACAAAGTTGCCAGGGCTTAAGGTCTGAGCAGCAGGAAAAGCAGGCTGGGACGATTCCTTGGAGTGCAGGAGGATAAGGGGTGTATTGGGGTGGGAGATTGCAACCTTCACGTGGTCCGCCCTGTCTCGATGAATGCAATCAAGCTGGGGTGCACAATCAAGTAAGATCAAATAGAACAAGTTGTCCTACAACTTTAGGCTGTGCACGCCATACGCAAGAAGAAGAAGAAGGGGTGATCTTATAGAGGTGTATAAAACCATGAGAGGAATAGATCGTGTTGATGCACAGAGCCTTTTGCCCAGAGTAGAAGAATCGAGAACCAGAAGGCATAGTTTTAAGATGAAGGGGGAAACATTTTATAGGAATCTGAGGGATACATTTTTCACACAAACGGTGGTGGGCATATGGAACGAGCTGCCGGAGGAGGTGGTTGAGGCAGGGACTTTCGTAACGTTTAAGAAGTAATTAGACAGGTACATGGATTTGACAGGTTTAGAGGGATATGGGCCAAATGCAGGCAAGTCGGACAAGTGTAGATGGGACATGTTGTTCAGTGTGGGCACGTTGGTCTGAAGGGCCTGTTTCCACACTGCACTACTCTATAACTCTATGACTGTGCTTCTAAGTACTCAGAAACCTCATCCTTTATAATGGACTCTAAAATCTTTCCAACCACTGAAGTCAGGCTAACCAGCCTTTTGTTTCAACTCTTCTGCTTCGCTCCCTTCTTGAACAGTGGTGTAACATTATCAACCTTCCAATTGTATAGAACCACTCCTTACTCTGTGATTCTTGAAAGATCACTACCAATGCTTCCACAATCTCTAAAGTCACCTCTTTCAGAATTCTGGGGTGCAGTGCATCTAGTCCAGGTGACTTATCCACCTTCAGACCTTTTGGCTTCCCAAGCTCCTTCTCCTTAGCAATAACCACTCCACTAACTTCTACCCCCTGACTCTCTTGAATTTCTGGCACGTTGCTGGTGTCTTTCATTGAGCAGCCCGATGCATAAAACATTATTCAATTCATCAACAAAAGGTTGTTTAGGGCAGAGTCGTAGATGTATATATGGACTTCAGTAAAGCATTCAGTAAAGATTCTTCATGGTGACTGCTCTGGAAGGTTAGATTGCATTGGATCCAAGGAGAGATAGCTGAATGGATAGAAAATTGGCTTCATGGAAGGAATCAGAGAGTGCTGGTGGAAGGTTGCTTCTCGGACTGGAGGCCTGTGACTAATGGTGTGCCTCAGGGTTCGGTGCTGGGCCTGTTACTGTTTGTCATCTACATCAATGATTTGGATGAGAATATACATGGCAAGATTAGCAAGTTTGCAGATGATACAAAAGTGGGTGGTTTTGCAGATAGAGAAGATGGTTGTGAGAAAATGCAGCAGGATCTTGATCAATTGGCCAAATGGGCTGAGGAATGGTTGATGGAATTTAATGCAAAAAAATGTGAGGTGCTTAATTTAGGGAAACCTAACATGGGCAGGACCAACACAATGAATGGTAGGGTTCTGCGGAGTGTTGTAAAACAGAGGGATCTAGGAGTGCAGGTGCACAGCTCCCTGAAGGTGGTCGCAGGTAGATTGGGTGGTCAAAAAGGCTTTTGGCACATTGGCCTTCATCAGCCAGAGTATTGAGTATAGAAGTTGGGAGGTCATGTTGCAGTTGTATAAGATGTTGGTGTGGCCACATTTAGAGTATTATGTTCAATCTGGGCATCATGTTATAGGAAAGATGTTCTAACGTTGGAAAGGGTACAGAGAAGATTTACGAGAATGTTGTCAGGACCTGAGGGTCTGAGAAATAGGCAGAGGTTGAGTAAGTGGGGTTCTATTCCTTTGGAGCGCAGGAGGATAAGGGTGATCTTATAGAGGTGTATACTATCATGAGAGGAATAGATAGGGTAGATTCCCAGAATCTCTTGCCCAGTGTAGGTGAATCGAGGACCAGAGGACATGGGTTTAAGGTGAAGGGGAAAAGATTTAATTGGAATCTGAGGGGTACATTTTTCACACAAAGGGTGGTGGATGTATGGAACAAGCTGCCAGAGGAGGTAGACACAAAATGCTAGAGTAACTCAATGGGACAGGCAGCATTTCTGGATAGAAGGAATGGGTGACGTTTTGGTTCGAGACCCTTCTTCAGACTGTCAGAGGATGTAGTTGAGGCAGAGACTATCCCAACATTTAAGAAGCAGTTGGACAGGTACATAGATAGAACAGGTTTGTTGGGATATGGACCAAAGCTGGCAGGTGGGACTAGTGTACCTGGGGCATGTTGGCCGGTGTGAGCAATTTGGGCCGAAGTGACTCTATAACTCTGTCTGCCATTATCATATTCCCCATTATCACTTCTCCAGCATCATTTTCCAGCGGACCATTGTCCATTCTTGCCTCTTTCTTACGCTGTATATATCTGAAGAAACTTTTGCTATCTTTAATATTATTGGCTAGCATACATAATTCAATAATATTTCATCTTTTCACACATTGCCTTTTTTGTTACCTGTTTTTTTAAAAGCTTCCCAATCCTCTAGCTTCCTATAATCTTTGCATAATGTGCCTTCTCTTTTAGTTTTAAGCTGTCTTTGACTTCTCTTGTCAGTCACGGTACCTCATTCTCCCCTAAGAATCTTTGTTCCTCTTTGGAATGTATAGATCCTCCGTCTTCCGAATTATACCCAGAAATTCCTGGCATTGCTGTTCCACCGTCATTCTTGCTAGGGTCTCTTTCCAATCAACTTTAGCCAGCTCCTCCCTCATGCCTCTGTAATCACCTTTGCTCAACAGTAATACCGACACATCTGAGTTTATCTTCTCCCTCTCAAATTGCACGTTGAATTTTATCATATCTCTTAGTGGTTTCTTTACTTTAAGGTCCTTAATCTTAATCCAGTTTATTATGCAATACCAAATCCAGAATTGCCTTTTCTCTAGTAGGCTGAACTCCAAGTTACTCTAAGGAACCATCTCTATAAATTCCCTCTCTTGGGTTCCAGTACTGTTTCTGCTGTGGGGGGATGTTCATGTTAAACTCTGTAACATGTTGTGTCATTTTTCTTTTTTAAGTTTTTCCATGGATGTACGGAAACCTAGTTAATTCTTCTATGTAAAGCACTTTGGTTTCAACGCGAGTGCTATATAAATAAAATTTACTTACTTATTTACAGTACCAACCTGATTTTCCCAGTCTACATGCGTATTGAAATCTCCCATGACCACCGTAACATTGCCTTTCCTACATGCCGATTGTATATCTCCTGATAACTCCCATTAGGGTATTTTTATCCTTGTAGATTCTTTGCTCTACTCACAAGGATTCTACATCTTCTAATCCTTTGTCACCCTTTGCTAAGGACCAAATTTAATTCCTTACCATCAGAGCTATCCCACCCACTCCTCCCATGTATCTGTCTTTTCAATGGGACGTGTAACCTTTGATATTTAGTTCCCAGCTCCGATCCTCTTTCAACCACATCTCTGTAATGCCCACAACGTCATACCTACCAATTTCTAATTGCGCTACAAACTCATCCACTACCTTCTGTCTATCCACTATCACAGGAGTTCAAAACAATGTAAGGTGGGAAATCTGATCAGATAAGTTGACAAAGCTGCTCAGATTAATATAGATACTTGAGTTTCCAATCCATAAATGAGTGTAGAAATGGGGCATATCTCTGAAGTATGATAGTTCATTTCTGCTGACTCTCCAGTGCATGGCAGATGGCCTGTCTCTTCTCAGAGGCAACCAGTTAGACATTTTGGGTAGCTGTGGTAGTATATCACTCCTGAGATGGTTAGGTTTCTGTACAGCATTGATAGTAGGTATGTAGATTTGCCAATCTCTCGACATGTTGGAATTGGTTATATTCTTGGTATAAATTGCAATGGGCATAAAGTAGGGGGTTGCTACTAATTCCATGGTTTGATGATCTTTGTCTCCAGACAAGGTAAGGCATTGATCAATAATCCTGTAACATATGGAAATGTGAAATTGGTAAAGCTGTTCAGTAATTTGTCAGTTTAATCCACGTGTCGAGGGAAAGACTGTTTTGATTCTAACTTTCTGTGCAGACTACACTAGGTTTGGCATTGTTTTTCTTTAACCAGGTGTATTTGACCCAGCTCTGATTGGAGACAAGCCCAAATGGTATGCCTATCAGCTTCAACCCATTTATTACCGGGTCTATGACAGTAACTCACAGCTCGCCGAGGCTCTCAACATTCCCATCGAGAAAGATGATGGCTCTGAGCCAACTGATGACAGGTTAGTTTGAATAATAATGAGAATTTCTCCCTTCTTGAACCCTCTCTCCATTTTATAATGACCCGGGCAGAGGACATTTGTCTGATTAGATCATCGGACAAACCTCTCGTGTGCGAGTAAATACATATTCTACACAACATCTCTAAAATAGAGCAGTTCCTTTCATCCTTTTGATCAGTATTTGTTCAGATTCCTGGACCACTCGAGCTGATCTTTCATTCTGATTGAACTCTCTGTGTGTTACACACTTAATATCTTATTTTACATTGACTTATTTTTTACTCCTTTTATCTGGACCAAAACAGGGAACTGAGTTGTCAGAAAGGTTACCAACTAGCAGCCTAAAGCTTGTTCATGTTTCTTATAACAAAGCTTATTGGATCTCCCGGTTGCTAACCATTTCAACCCTCCTTCCCATTCCCGTACTGACCTTTCTGTCCTGGGCCAGCTCCGTTGCCAGAGTGAGGCAACATGCAAACTGGAGGATCAGTACCTTTGTATTCTGGAATCGGAAGTCGGTCGAATGACTGGTGTACTTTCTGATTCTATCCCCACGAGGGAAGAAATTCCTCCATCTGTGTTAAATAAGCGAGTTCGGTATTCCGATAAATGCAAGGAATCATGGGATTTGTCAAAGGTCATTCGGGGAAACAAAAAAAGCAAACGCAGTGCTGTATAAACTGTGTTTAAATTGTTAACTATTGTACCAAGGAATTAATCTATAATTCTGTCAACTCAATAGCTTCCTTTCTTGTTCTGCTGTTCACACACTACTTGCACAGTTCTAGTTCAGTTAATTAATCTGCAATTATGAGATATTCAAAAAGCTAAATCATTTATTATTTTCATTTAGTCCTTAATATGTTTACTACTGGAATAAGAAAATATTACTTGTGTTTGAAACATTTTCTTATCTTTATTCATAATTTATGTGTACAAATATATTTAATCTGAGGCAGGCAGCGACTATATCAGTGTGATGTGGGCTGATGCTTTACCTACAGGCGGTGTGAATATACCGTTAAGGTAAAGATTCATCTCCAAGGAAAACTGAGTACAGGGTTGGCTGTACAGGGTACAGAGTACACACACCAATCCAATATGAGACATTTAACTGCTAAATGCCTGCACTTTAGTATTGGATAGATTTTAATGGAGGGTCTGTGCTGCTCCAAGTTTGCGGTGGTTGCGGTGCATTTTCCCTAGCCATCTCGCCCAGTGCACGTTGACCAGCTCAATTTGCCAGCCCTTGTTAGCAGAGGCTCTTTGTGCAGTTGTTACCCGAAGCCCAAAGGTTTTGTGGAGATTCTGCATTAGGATCGGGCACGCTACGAGCTTGCGAGAGGGCTGTCAGATCAGATCAGCCCAGGTTGCCGAGTGGCCGAAGGGCAGATTTTAATGGGTTGTTATTAAGCTGTTCCGTCTGTGCAGCATCGCCAGCTCTTTCTCTCCCAGATCGCCCACCCCAACTGTCAACGAAGTCAGACTGAGAAAATGCTCCCAGTCATATTATGGGTTTGCGTTTGTCCAATCGCTAGGTCAAGCGTGCCTCTTTCAAAGAGAGTGAGAACAGGTCCCGTCAGCTGCAGATCTGCGACGCACTCCTGAGTGAAGCCTCTAGTTTGGCTGCGGTTCAAATGGCTGCAAATTCTCATAATTGGTTGACCACACAACTTGTAATTCGTGTAAATCAATATGGAATCGGAATGGCTGTGACTCAAGCTAATGTCAGGGATTTGATAATTGACAGGTTTGCTCCAGGCATTCTTGCGTTTTTAAGGCTGGTGCTATATGGAGTCAATGATTTAAATATGGATTTAAATAATTTATATGTGGATTTATGCAACCTGTATGTCACATTCCATTTTCTTTTCAGATAAGATTTTTGGCCTTTGATTCCATGGTCCGCCAAAACCAGACCCTCAAACCATATAACCATATAACCATATAACAATTACAGCACGGAAACAGGCCCTCTCGGCCCTTCCAGTCCATGCCGACCATTTGTTTTCCCCTAGTCCCATCTACCTGCACGCAGACCATACCCCTCCATTCCCTTCACGTCCATATACCTATCCACTTTACTCTTAAATGTTAAAATCGATCCTGCCTCCACCACTTCTGCTGGAAGCTGATTCCACACAGCCACCACCCTCTGAGTAAAGAAGTTCCCCCTCACGTTACCCCGAAACCTCTGTCCCTTGATTCTCATGTCATGCCCTCTTGTTTGAATCTTCCCTACCCTCAATGGGAAAAACGTATCCATGTCAACTCTGTAAACGCCGTGATTTTTTCCATTTTGCTTTTACATTCACCAATGCACTACTCATTCCATTTAGACATTTTTACGTACACATTTTTAATAAAATCCTTTCCCCCCACCCCCCCCAATATTTAAAAATCTTTAAAAAATCAAACTGCTCTCACCCATAGAATGTTGGTGAACATTCCATCGTGTGATGTCACAAAGCCCAATGCTCACAGATGTCCAATCGGAATGGATTCATTTACATCTGCCTTTGCCCCAGCCCCAGCCACCCCCCCCCCCCCCCCCCACCTGCCCCCCCCCCCCCCCCCCCCCCCCCCCCGCAGGCTGTGTCGAGCTAAGTGCGTGATCACATGTGTGGGAATAGACAAAGAGGATTGGGGGTGATAGGGAGTGGAGAATAGATGCCCCTACCCCTCCACACTCCTTCGCCTCCTTCCCCTACCCCAACCTCCCTCCCATCCCTACCGCTCCCTCCCCCCTCCCCCACACCTCTCTCCCCCTTCCCATCCCTCTCTCCTCCCCACCCCTCTCTCCTCCCCCTCTCTCCATCTCCCTCTCCTCACCCCCTCTCCTTTCACTTTTTTTCCTCCCACCCACAACCCTCTCTCTCCCCAACCCCCAACCCTCTCTCCTCCAACCCCCTTCCCTCTCTCCCCCCCGCCCATTCCCTCTCCCCCGCCCCTTCCCTCTCTCCCCGCCCCCTTCCCCTACCCGCTCTGTCCCCCTTCAACCACTGCCCCTACCCCCCTCTCTCCCACTTCCACCACTCCCCCTACCCCTCTCCCCCCCCTCCCTCCCCACTCTTCAACTTATCTCCCCCTTCCCACACCCCTCTCCCTCCCCACCTCTCTCCCTCCCCTCCCCTACTCTTTCTCTCCCCCCTCCCTATCTCTCCCACCCCTTTCCCCTACCCCTCACCCTCTTCCCACCACACTCCCCCCTCCCCCTCCCTCTCTCCCACTTCCACCACTCCCCCTACACCTCTCCCCCTCCTTCCCCACTCTTCCACTTCTCTCTCCCCCATCCCCCATCTCTCCCCATCTCCCTCCCCACACTTCCCCCTACCCCTCTCCCCCTCCCTCCACACTCTTCCCTCTCTCCCCTACCCCTCTCCCCTCCCTCCATAACTACTCCCCCCTCTCTCCCCCTTCCTCCCCCCCTCTCCCCCCTCCCCTCTCTCACTCCTCCCTGAACATCTCACACCCTCCCCCACCCCCCCTCCTCACCCTTCCCCCCTCTCTCCCCTCTCCCCTCACCCCTCCCACCCGCTCCTCTTCCCCCTCCCCCACCCTTCACCCCCATCTCCCGCCCACCCCCCTTCCCCTTCTCTCTTGCACCACTCCCTGCTACCACTTTCCCCCTCACTCCCCCCACTCTTCCCTCTCCCTCCCCCCCCACCCCACCTCTCTCTCCCTCCCCTTTCTCTCTCTCCCCTCCTCTCTCGCCACCTCCTCTCTCTCCCCCCTCCACTCTCCCCTCCTCTCTCTCCCCCTCCACTCTCTCCTCCCTCCGCACTCTCTCCCTCTCCTCTCTCTCTCCCCTCCACACTATCTCTCCCACCTCCCTCTTCTTTCCGCTCTCTCCTCCCCCTCCCCTCTCCCTTTCCTCCCCTCTTCTCCCCACCCCTCTCCTCTCCCCCTCTTACCCCCCTCCAGCTTCCCCCCTCCGCCCCACAATCCCCCTACCCCATCGCCCCCCTCCCCTCCCCCCCCCCCCCCCCCCCCCCCCCCTCCCCCCCCCCTCCGTGTGTGTGTTGGAGGTGGTGAGACCACGCTGTGCGTGGTGGTTTAGTGTGCGGGTGATCGGCACATCCGCACACTTTCACTCTCCCCCTCCCTCACCCCCACATCTCCCCTCTCTTTCTCTCTCTCCTCTCTCTCTCTCTCTCCTCCTCTCCCCCCTCCATTCTCTCTCCACAGCTCCCCTACCCCTCTTCCTCCCCTCTCCCTCTTTACCCTCCCCCTCCTCCCCACCCCTCTCTCACATCCCCCTCTTCCCCTCCCCTTCCCCCACCCCTCTCTAACCCTCTCACCCCCCTCCCCCCTCTACCACACCCTTCCCCCTACCCGTCTCCTCCTTTAACCCTCCCCGCTTCCATCCCTCCCCATTCTCATCCCCCTCTCCCTTCCCCTCCCCTCTCCCTCCCCACTCTCACTCCCCAAATCCCCCTCCCCACTCTCCCCCATCTCCCCCTCCCACCCACTCTCTCCCCCTCTCCCCTCCCTTTCCCCCACCACTCTCTATCCCCCTCACCCACCCTCCCCCCACCACCGTCTCCTCCTTTAACCCTCCCCGCTCTCCTCCCCCTCCCCTTCCTCATCCCCCTCTCTCTTCCTTCCTCCTCCCCTCTCCTCCCCTCCCCACTCTCTCCCCATCTCCCACTCCCTCTCCCCACTCTGTCTCCATCTCCCTCTCACCTCCCCCTCACCCTGCCCGCCTCACCCACCCATCCTCCCGTCCTCCCCTCCACCCCCTCTGTCTGCCCTTCTGTCTCTGTCCCTCTCTCTCTGTCTCTCCCCACTCTCTCTCTGCCCTCACTCTCTCTCTGCGCTCACTCTCTAACCCCCCTCCCCCTCTAGACGCGCCTGTGCGTTGGGGGTTATGCGTCAGTGGATGGGAGGATTATGGGGTAAAAAGAGCAAATTAATGTAACATCAAGGGGGGTAGTTAGCGTGTGTGCGGGGTGGTAGTTAGTGTGTGTGACGCCACATGCTGCCCCCCCACCCGCAACCGCACATTCGGGGAACAGAGCCAACAGGTCTGCACTTGGTCTAGTATACTTTTAAAACTCTGTGTATGTGTGTGTCATATTCCATTTTTTTTTCAGATAAGATTTCTGATCTTTGGTCCCCCAAAACCAGACCCTTAAACGATGCGATTTTTTGCTAGACATTACGCTTTTACATTCACTAATGCACTCCTCATTACATTTACACATTTTTACGTACATATTTTTAATAAAATCCTTTCCCCTCCCCCCCAATATTTCAAAATCTTAAAAAAATCAAACTGCTCTCAGCCATAGAATGTTGATGAACGTTCCATTGTGTGATGTCACAATGCCCAATGCTCACAGATGTCCAATCTGAATGGATCACATTTACAAATGCCTTTGCCCCAGCCCCTCCCCTTCCAACCCCCCCCCCCCCCCCCGCAGCCTGCGTCGAAGCGCGTGATCACGTGTGTGGGAATAGAGAAAGAAGATTGGAGTGATAGGGAGTGGGGTATAGATGGACTGCCCCTACCCCTCCCACTCTACCACTCCCCACTATTTTCCCTCTCTCCCCTAAACCACCCTTCTCCCCCTCCCTCCATCACTCTTCCCCTCCCTCCCCTACCCCATCTCCTTCCTCCCCTCCCTCCCCATCCTCCTCCTTCCCCCACACCTATCTCCCCATCCCTCCCCAAACCACTCTCCCCCTTCCCCATCCTCTCTCCTCTCCACCCCTCCCTCCTCTCCCTCTCCATCTCCCTCTCCTCACCCCTCTTTCCCTCCCCTCCCCCTCCTCCCCATCCCTCTCTCCCCCACCCCCATCCCCTCTCTCCCCCACCCCAATCCCTCTCCTCCCCACACCCCCATCCCTCTCGCCCACTCCCTTCCCTCTCTATCCCCCCCTCCCCACTCTTCCCCTCCCTCTCACACTCCTCCACCCTCTCTCCCCTACCCCATCTCCTGTCCTCCCCCCTCCCCCACACCTCTCGTCCCCCCTCTCTCCTCCCCTCCCCCACCCACTCTTTGACATTGTTGTGATGTCACAATGCCCAATGCTCACAGATGTCCGATCGGAATGGATTCATTTACATCAGCCTTTGCCCCAGCCCCCCACCCCCCCCCCCCCGCAGCCTGTGTTGATGCACATGTGTGGGAATAGAGAAAGAGGATTGGGGGTGATAGGGAGTGGGGAATAGATGGATGGACTGCCCCTCCCCCTCCCCCTCCCACTGCTTTCCCCCGCTCACCTCCCCCACCCCTCTCTCCTCCCCCTCTCCATCTCCCTCTCCTCACCCCTCTTCCTCCCACCCCCTTCCCCCTCTCCCCGCGCCCCCCTTCCCCCTACCCCCTCTGTCCCTCTTCCACCACTTCCCCCCCACCCCCTTCCCCTACTCGTCTGTCCCTCTTCCACCACTCCCCCAGCCCTCTCCCCCCTCCCTCCCCACTCTTCCACTTCTCTCGCACCCATTCCCCCCACTCTCCCTCCCCATCCTTCTCCTTCCCCCAACCCTCTCTCTCCCCCACCCCCCTTTTTTCCTATCCCCTCTCCCTCTTCCACCACTGCCACGCCTACCCCCCTCCCCTCCCTCTCTCCCACTTCCACCACTCACCGTACCCCCTCTCCCCCTCCCTCCCCACTCTCCACTTCTCTCTCCCCCACATCCCCCACCACTCCCCATCTCCCTCCCCTACCCCTCTCTCCCCCTCCCTTCCCTATCCCTCCCCACTCTTCCCCCTCTCTCTGCTCTACCCCTCCCCCCCTCCGTCCACACTATTCCCTCTCTCATCCCCTACCCCTCTCCCCCTCCCTCCATACACTTACCCTTCTCTCCCCTCCTCCCCATCCTCTCTCCCCCCTCCCCCGCCCCTCTCTCACTCCCTCCCTGAACCCCCATCACACCCTTCCCCAAACCCCTCTTCTCCTCCCTTCCCCCGTTTCACCCCTCCTCCCCTCCCACCCTTCACCCCCATATCCCCCCCACCCCCCTTCCCCACTGTCTTGCACCACTCCCTGCTACCACTTTCCCCCTCACCCCCCACTCTTCCCCTCTCCCTCCCCTTCTCCACCTCCCCTTCCCCTTCTCTCTCCTCCCCCTCCTCTCTTCGCCACCGAATCCTCTCTCCCCCCTCCACTCTCCCCTCCTCTCTCTCTCCCCCTCCACTCTCCCTCTCCTCTATCTCCCCCTCCACTCTATCTCCATCCCCCCCCCCTCCCCCTCTTCCTCCCCCTCCTCTCCCCTCCCCCTCTCCCTTTTCTCTCCCCTCTTCTCCCCCGCCCCTCTCCTCTCCACCTCCCCCTCTTCCCCTCTCCTCTCCCCTCCCCTTCCCCCCACCCCTCTCTACCCCCCTCACCCAACCCCCCTACACCCCTTCCCCCTCCCCCTTTAACCCTCCCCGCTCCTCTCCCTCTCACCCTTCCCCATTCCTTGCTCCTCCCCCCACTCCTCTCTCCACCCCCCTCCCCATCTCCCTCTCCTCACCCCTCCCTCTCCTCCATTCCTCCCCCCACCCCCCCCCACCCTCTCTCCCCCCACCCCATCCCCCTCCCCACTCTTCCCCCTCCCTCCACACTCTTCCCCCTCTTTCCACCTCCCCCCCTCGCACAACACCTCTCTCCCCCTCCCCTTCTCTGCCAGCCCCTTCCCCCTCTCCCTCCGCCCCTTCCCCGTCCCCCCCACTCTCCTTCCGCCCCTTCCCCCCTACCCCCTCTGTCACTCTCCACCAATCCCCCTACCCCTCTCCCCCCCCCCCCACTCTTCCACTTCCCCCCACCCCTCTCCCTCCCTCACCCTCTCTCCCCCCCTTCTCCCCCTCACCTCCCCTCAACTCCCCCTTTTTCCCTACCCCTCTCTCCCTCTTCCACAATCACTCCCCTAACCCCCCTCCCTCTCTCCCACTTCCACCAATCCCCACTACCCCTCTTTCCATCCTCCCCACTGTTCCACTTCTCTCTCCCACCCCTCCCCATCTCCCTCCCCAACCCCTCTCCTCTCCCCCCTCTCTTCCCTCTCTCTCCCCCCTCTTCCCCTCTCTCCACTCACCCCCATCCTCCCTACTCTTCCCTCCCCCCACCACTCTCCACCCTCCCTCCACTCTCTTCACTCTCTCTCCCCTCCCCTCTCCCTCCCCTCCCTCCATCCCCCCCTTCTCCCACTCCTCCCCTTCCCCCACCCCATCTCTCCCCACTCCCCGCACACCACCTCCCCGAACCCTCTCACACCCCCCTCCCCACCCCCTCTCCTCCGCCCCTTCCCCCTCTCATCCCCCCTTCCCCTCTCTCTTGCACACACTTCCCCGCTACCCTCTCCCCCTCACTCCCCACTCTTCCCCTCCCCACTATCTCCCATCCCCCACTCCCCCCTCTCCATCTTTCCCCTCTCCGCTCACCACTCTGCCCTATCCTCCTTCCTTCCTGCTCTCCAACCCCCTCTCCATCCCATCTCCCCCCCCTTCCTCCACCTCCTCTCCCCCACCCCTCATCTCCCTCCCCCCTCTCTCCACTCATCTCCCTCTCCCTCTCACTCTTTCTCTGCCCCCACTCTCTTTGCCCCTCGAGATAGGTGTGGGAAGGGGGTAAAAAGAGCCAATGAATAATATTAATGTAACATCAAGGGGGGTGGTTAGTGTGCGTGTTTGGGGGGGGGAGCGGGGGGGGGGGTGTAGTTAGTGTGTGTGTGCTGGGGTGGTTAGTGTGTGTGTTGAGGGGGTGGTTAGTGTGTGGTGTTATGTCGGGTTTTTTTGGTGGTAGTGCTTAGTGTGTGTATGAACGCCGCAACCACCCCCTCCCCCCCGCAACCGAATGTTGAATGGACGGGAACCCTCTCCCCTCCCCCTCCCCCCTCTCCCTCTCCCCTCCCCCTCCCCCTCCCTCCCTCCTCCCTTCCCCATCTACTCTCTCCTCCTCCTCCCTCCCCTCTTCCCCCTCCCCACTCTCTCTTCCATCCCCCACCCCCGTCTGCCCCCTCCCCCTCTACCCCCCACCCCCTCTGACCCCCTCTGACCCACCACCCCATCTCCCCTCCTCCACCCTCCTTCTCCCCTCCTCCAAGCCCCCTCTCCCCTCCTCCAAGCCCCTCTCCCCTTTTTCCCTCTACTCCCCTCTTTCCCCAGTAACCCCTCCTCTCGCACCCCCTCTCCCAGTCCCCCACCTCTTCTCTCAACCCCTCTACCCTCTCTCCCCCTACTCTCTTCCCCCCCCCCTCCTCCCCTCCCTCTTCCCCTCTCTCTCTCCCCCCTCCCCCTCCCCCCCTCTCTCCTCTCTCCCCACCACGACTCCCCATTCCCCCCCTCATCTCCCCTCCCCCCCCCATTCCCTCCACCCTTACCCCCTCCACCCCCCTCCGCCATCGACCCCCCCCTCTCCTCCCCCTCTCCCCCACTCCCCCACATGTTTGTGGGAGGTGGTTAGTGTGCGTGGTGGTTAGTGTGCGGGTGATCGACACCCGCACACGTTCTCTCTCTCTCCCCCTCCTCTCTTACCCCCCTCTCTCTCCCTCCCCCACCTCTCTCCCTCTCCTTTATCTCTCACTCTCCCTCCTCCTCTCTCCCCCCTCCACTCTCTCTCCACCGCTCCCCTACCCCTCTCCCCCACCACCTCTCTCACCTCCCCTTCCCCTACCTCTCTCTACCCCCCCCACACGGCCCTCCCCCCTCCCCCCTCTACCACACCCTTCCCCCTACCCCTGTCTCCTTCTTTAAAACCCTCCCCGCTCTCCATCCCTCCCCCATCCTCATTCCCCTCTCTCTTCTTTCCGCCTCTCCACTCTTCTCCCCATCTCCCTCTCCCCTCCTCTCCACCCTCCCCCCTCTCCCCCCTCCCCTTCCCCACCACTCTCTACCCCCTTCGCCCACCCTCCTCCTTCCCCCCCTCTACCACTCCCTTCCCCCTAACCCTGTCTCCTCCTTTACCCTCCCCGCTCTCCTCCCCTCCCCATCCTCATCCCCCTCTCTCTCTCCCTTCCCCCTCCCCTCTCCTCCCCTCCCCCACTCTCTCCCCATCTCCCCATCCCACCTCTCCCCCATCTACCCCTCCCCACTCTGTCTCCATCTCCCTCTCCCCTCCTCCTCACACCCCTCACCCACCCCCCCTCCCTTTGTCTCTTGCCCTCTGTCTCTGTCCCTCTCTCTGTGTCTCTCCCCACTCTATCTATGCCCTCACTCTCTCTCTGCCCTCACTCTGTGTCTCTCCCCACACATTCCATTTTTTTTTCAGATAAGATTTCTGGCCTTTGGTCCGCCAAAACCAGACCCTTAAACGTAGCGTTTTTTCCATTTTGCTAGACATTACGCTTTTACATTCACTAATGCACTCATTACATTTACACATTTATACGTACACAATGCCCAATGCTCACAAAGGTCCAATTGTAAAGGATTCATTTATATCTGCCTTTGCACCAGCTCCACCCCCCCCCTCCCCGCCTGATGTTCCAGCACCTTCCATTGTGTGACGTCAGAATGCCATCCCTCACAGATGTCCAATCGGATTGGATCTCATTTACGTCTGCCTTTGCCCCAGCCCCCCCCCCTCCCCCCCCCCCCCCCGCAGCCTGTGTCGAAGCGCGTGATCACGTGTGTGGGAGAGAAAGGGATTGGGGTAATAGGGAGTGAGAATAGATGGACTGCCCCTACCCCTCTCCCTCCCTCTCTACCTCCCCACTCTTTCCCGTCTCACCCACCTCTCTCCCCCTCCCTCCACACTCTTCCCCCTCCTCCCCACCCCATCTCCCTCCTCCCTCCTTTCCCCACACCTCTCTCCCCCCTTTCCCCATCCCTCTCTCCTCCCCACACCCCTCTCCCCCTCTCTCCCTCTCCCTCTCCCACCCCTCCCCTCTCCTCCCCCCCTCCCTCCTCTCACCCCCATCCCTCTCTCCCCCACCACCCTTCCCTCTCCTTCACCCCCTTCCCTCTCTCCCCTCCCCCTCCCCACTTTTCCCCCTCCCTCCACACTCTTCCCCCTCTCTTTCTTAGCCCATCTCCCTCCTCGCCTCCCTCCCTCTCCCCCACCTCTCTTCCCCCCCTCGCTTCCCCGCTCCCACCCCTCTCACACTCCCCCCTTCTCCATCTCCCTCTCCTCACCCCTCTCCCACCGTCCTCCTCCCACCTCCATCCCTCTCTCCCCCTCCCCCCTTCCCCCTCCAACTACGCTCGCTCCTTCCGCAGCTCGAATCGTTACATTTACATTTTTACATTTCATTAATACATTAACTGGGAGTTAAGGATTCTGGGAGTTAATACAGATTATATATAGACAGAGGCCCAGGAGCGGGTGCAGTGGGAGGAGCCCAAATCCGTAACGTTCCATTCGCAGCTCGCAGTTCAAAACTCCCAGCTCGCAGTTTAGGAAGCCGCTGATTGGTGGAAGACGACTCGAGGGAGCAGCTGACTGGCAGTCAGATCCCTGCTGATTTCTTTAAGCTAAAATCCTTGCGTTGTATTGTACATTGTATTGTATTGTATCCAGGGTAAGGGGGAGGATGAGTGCCAGGCAGTTTACTGTTCTGGATGTCAGATGCGGGAGGTCATGCAGTCAGATAGCTCTCCAGACGTCCACATCTGCGCCAGATGCGTCAAGATGGTGCTCCAAATGGACTGTATTCGGTACCTGGAGCAGCAGCTCGATGACCTCCGTCTGGTCAGGGAGAGTGAGGAAGCCATAGAGAGGAGCTACAGACAGATGGTCACTCCAAAACCACAGGAGGCAGAAAAGTGGGTCACGGTTAGGAGAGGCAAGGGGCAGAGGCAGGGACTAGAGAGTACCCCGGTGGCTGTACACCTTGGCAATAAGTACTCCTGTTTGAGTACTGTTGGGGGGCACAGCCTACCTGGGGGTAGCGACCGGGCCTCCGGTACAAAGACCGGCACTGTTGCTCAGAAGGGTAAGGAAAAGAAGAGGAGGGCAGCAGTAATAAATCCCCATGGAAGGTTGGTTAAGAAGGTTCAATCTTTGGGTGTTAATGGCGGAGTAGCAAGATGGATTCAACAGTGGCTGAATGGGAGATGTCAGAGAGTAATGGTGGATGGCTGTTTGTCAGGCTGGAAGCCGGTGACCAGTGGGGTGCCTCAGGGATCTGTGTTGGGTCCACTGTTGTTTGTCATGTACAGCAATGATCTGGATGATGGGGTGGAAAATTGGATAAGTAAGTATGCAGATGATACTAAGATAGGTGGTGTTGTGGATAATGAAGTAGATTTTCAAAGTCTACAGAGAGATTTGGGCCATTTGGAAAAGTGGGCTGAAAGATGGCAGATGGAGTTTAATGCTGTTAAGTTGAAGTGCTACATCTTGGCAGGACAAATCAAAATAGGAAGTACATGGTAAATGGTAGGGAATTGAGGAATGCTGTGGAACAGAGGGATCTAGGAATAACTGTGCATAGTTCCCTGAAGGTGGAATCGCATGTAGATAGGGTGGTAAAGAAAGCCTTTGGTGTGCTGGCTATAAATCAGAGCATTGAATATAGGAGTAGGGAAGTAATGTTAAAATTATACAAGGCATTGGTAAGACCAATTCTGGAGTATGGTGTACAATTTTAGTCGCCTAGTTATAGGAAGGATGTCAACAAAATAGAGAGAGTACAGAGGAGATTTACTAGAATGTTGCCAGGGTTCCAGCAACTATGTTACAGAGAAAGGTTGAACAAGTTAGGTCTTTATTCTTTGGAGCGCAGAAGGTTAAGGGGGGACTTGATTGAGGTCTTTAAAATGATGAAAGGGATAGACAGAGTTGACGTGGATACGTTTTTTCCCATTGAGGGTAGGGAAGATTCAAACAAGAGGGCATGACATGAGAATTAAGGGACAAAAGTTTCGGGGTAACGTGAGGGGGAACTTCTTTACTCAGAGGGTGGTGGCTGTGTGGAATGAGCTTCCAGCAGAAGTGGTGGAGGCAGGATCGATTTTAACATTTAAGAGTAAAGTGGATAGGTATATGGACGTGAAGGGAATGGAGGGGTATGGTCTGAGTGCAGGTAGATGGGACTAGGGGAAAACAAATGGTCGGCACGGACTGGAAGGGACGAGAGGGCCTGTTTCCGTGCTGTAAGTGTTATATGGTTATATGGTTAATAGGGGACTCTATAGTTAGGGGGTCAGATAGGCGATTCTGTGGACGCAGTCAGGAGACCCGGATGGTAGTTTGCCTCCTTGGTGCCAGGGTCCGGGATGTGACTGAACGTGTCCAAGATATCTTGAAATGGGAGGGAGAGGAGCCAGAGGTCGTGGTACATATAGGTACCAATGACATAGGTAGAAAAAGAGAGGAGGTCCTGAAAGGAGAATTTAGGGAGTTAGGAAGAGTGTTAAGGAGAAGGACCGCAAAGGTAACAATCTGTGCCACGCGACAGTGAGAGTAGGAATGGAGTAAGGTGGAGGATAAATGCGTGACTAAAGGACTGGTGCAGAGCGCAGAGATTCAAGTTTCTGGATCATTGGGACCTCTTTTGGGGAAAGTGTGACCTGTACAAAAAGGATGGGTTGCACTTGAACCCGAGGGGAACCAATATCCTGGCGGGGAGATTTGCAAAGGCTACTGGGGAGACTTTAAACTACATCGGTTGGGGGGAGGGACTCAAATAGAGAAGGCAAGTAGTCCGTTTGTGAGGCAGGAGGCAAAGAAGAGAAGCAGTCAGACGCAACACGTAGGGAGGAAAGAAGATAAAAATAACAAACGGAGAATAAGAAGCGGAGGGTTTTCTTAAATGTGTGAGCAGAGAGACAGAGGGGGTGTAAAATGAGGATAGGAGCAATAGGTAGCGAGGTGAAAAGTGGCAGGAAAACAAATCCAGGGCAAAAAATCTAAAAGGGCCACTTTTCAACATAATTGTAAAAGGGCCAAGAGTGTTGTAAAAACAAGCCTGAAGGCTTTGTGTCTCAATGCGAGGAGCTTTCGTAATAAGGTGGATAAGTTGAATGTGCAGATAGCTATTAATAATTATGATATAGTTGGGATCACGGAGACATGGCTCCAGGGTGACCAAGGCTGGGAGCTGAACATCCAGGGATATTCAATATTCAGGAAGGATAGACAGGGAGGAAAAGGAGGTGGGGTAGCGTTGCTGGTTAGAGAGGAGATTAACGCAATATAAAGGAATGACATTAGCTTGGAGGATGTGGAATCGATATGGGCGGAGCTGCGAAACACTAAGGGGCAGAAAACGCTAGTGGGTGTTGTGTACAGGCTACCTAACAGTAGTAGTGGAGTTGGGGATGGCATCAAACAGGAAATTAGAAATGCGTGCAATGAAGGTAAAACCATTATAATGGGTGACTTCAATCTACATATAGATTGGGTGAATCAAATTGGCAGGGGTGCTGAGGAAGAGGATTTCTTGGAATGTATGCGGGATAGTTTTCTAAACCAACATGTGGAGGAACCAACGAGAGAGCAGGCTATTCTAGACTGGATATTGAGTAATGAGGAAGGGTTAGTTAGCAGCCTTGTTGTACGTGGCCCCTTGGGCAAGAGTGACCATAATATGGTTGAGTTCTTCATTAGGATGGAGAGTGACATTGTTAATTCAGAAACACGGGTCCTGAACTTAAAGAAATGTAACTTTGTGGGTATGAGACGTGAATTGGCCTAGATGGACTGGCAATTGATTCTTGAAGGATTGACGGTGGATATGCAATGGAAGGCATTTAAAGACTGCATGGATGAACTACTACAATTGTTCATCCCAGTATGCCAAAAGAATAAATCAGGGAAGGTGGCACATCCATGGATAACGAGGGAAATCAGGGATAGTATCAAAGAAAAAGATGAAGCGTACAAATTAGCCAGAAAAAGCAGCCTACCAGGGGACTGGGAGAAATTCAGAGACCAACAGAGGAGGACAAAGGGCTTAATTAGGAAAGGGAAAATGGAGTATGAAAGAAAACTGGCAGGAAACATTAAAAACTGACTACAAAAGTTGTTATCGATATGTGAAGCGCAAATGATTAGTTAAAACAAATGTAGGTCCCTTGCAGTCAGAAACGGGTGAATTGATCATGGGGAACAAGGACATGGCAGACCAATTGAATAACTACTTTGGTTCTGTCTTCACGAAGGAAGACATAAATAATTTGCCGGAAATAGCAGGGGATCGTGGGTGAAATGAGAGGGAGGAAATGAGTGAAATCCAGGTTAGCCGGAAAGTGGTGTTGGGTAAATTGAATGGATTAAAGGCCGATAAATCCCCTGGGCCAGATAGGCTGCATCCCAGGGTACTTAAGGAAGTAGCCCCAGAAATAGCAGATGCCTTAGTGATAATTTTTCAAAACTCTTTAGATTCTGGAGTAGTTCCTGCGGATTGGAGGGTAGCTAATGTAACCCCACTTTTTAAAAAGGGAGAGAGAAAACGGGGAATTACAGACCAGTTAGTCTAACATCGGTAGTGGGGAAACTGCTAGAGTCAATTATTAAAGATGGGATAGCAGCGCATTTGGAAAGTGGTGAAATCATTGGACGAAGTCAGCATGGATTTACGAAGGGTAAATCATGTCTGACAAATCTTATTGAATGTTTTGAGGATGTAACTAGTAGAGTGGATAAGGGAGAAGCAGTGGATGTGTTGTATCTGGACTTTCAGAAGGCTTTCTACAAGGTCCCACACAAGAGATTGGTATACAAACTTAAAGCACACGGTATTGGTGGTTCAGTATTGATGTGGATAGAGAACTGGCTGGCAGACAGGAAGCAAAGAGTAGGAGTGAACGGGTCCTTTTCAGGATGGCAGACAGTGACTACTGGGGTGCCGCAAGGCTCAGTGCTGGGACCCCAGCTATTTACAATATACATTAATGATTTGGACGAGGGAATTAAATGCAACATCTCCAAGTTTGCGGATGACACAAAGCTGGGGGGCAGTGTTAGCTGTGAGGAGGATGCTAGGAAGCTGCAGGATGACTTGGATAGACTGGGTGAGTGGGCAAATGCATGGCAGATGAAGTATAATGTGGATAAATGTGAGGTTATCCACTTTGGTGGCAAAAACAGGAAGGTAGACTATTATTGAATTAGGAAAAGGGGAGATGCAGCGAGAACTGGGTGTCATGGTACACCAGTCATTGAAAGTAGGCATGCAGGTGCAGCAGGCTGTGAAGAAAGCGAATGGTATGTTGGCATTCATAGCAAAAGGATTTGAGTACAAGAGCAGGGAGGTTCCACTGCAGTTGTGCAGGGTCTTGGTGAGGCCACACCTGGAGTATTGCGTACAGTTTTCGTCTCCTAATCTGAGGAAAGACATTCTTGCCATAGAGGGAGTACAGAGAAGGTTCACCAGACTGATTCCTGGGACGGCACGACTTCCATATGAAGAAAGACTGGATAGACTTGGCTTGTACTCGCTGGAATTTAGAAGATTGAGGGGTGATCTCATAGAGACTTACAAAATTCTTAAGGGGTTGGACAGGCTAGGTGCAGGAAGATTGTTCCCGATGTTGGGGAAGTCCAGGACAAGGGGTCACAGTTTAAGGATAAGGGGGAAGTCTTTTAGGACCGAGATGAGAAAATCGTTTTTCACACAGAGAGTGGTGAATCTGTGGAATTCTCTGCCACAGAAGGTAGTTGAGGCCAGTTCGTTGGCCATATTTAAGAGGGAGTTGGATGTGGCGCTTGTGGCTGAAGGGATCAGGGGGTATGGAGAGAAGGCAGGTACAGGATACTGAGTAGGATGATCAGCCATGATCGTATTGAATGGCGGTGCAGGCTCGAAGGGCCGAATGGCCTGCTCCTGCACCTAATTTCTATGTTTCTATTCCTTTGACTGGAATAGCCCACGCGCGCGCCCGCTGAACCCTCCCACCCCGTTCTCAAAATGCTCTGCCGATCGGGAGGAGAGATAAGGCGACGGTCGGGTGGGGTAAGGCCCGATCCTGGGGAGAGAGGGATTGAGGGAGTAGGGAGGGAGAGGGGGGAATGGGGGAGGTGAGGAGGGAGAGTGTGGGAATAGAGGGAGAGGAGTCGGGGTGATAGGGAGTGTGGAATAAATGGACTGCCCCTACCCCTCTCCCCCTCCCTCCCTCCCCACTCTCCCCCCCTCTCTACCCCATCCCCACCCCCCCCCTTCCCTTCCCCCACTTTTAGTCCTCTCACTCACCTCCCATCTCTCACCCCTCCTCCCCCCTTCACCCACACTCACTCCCTCACTCAACCTCCCCCTCCTCCTCCCCTCCACACCCTCCCCTCCCTTGCCCTTCTGTCTCTGCCCCCTTTCTGTCTCTCCCATTCTCTCTCTGCTCTCACTCTCAACCCCCCTCTCTCTCTCTCTCTCTCCCTCTCTCTCTCTCCCCCCTCTCCCCCCCCCTCTCTCTCCCCCCCCTCTCTCCCCCTCCCTCCTCTTTCTCTCTCCCTCTCCCTCCCTCCCCATCTCTCCCTCCCTCTCCTCCTCTCTCTTCCCTCTCTCCCTCCCCCCTCTCTCTCCCTCTCTCTCCCTCACCCCCTCCCCCTCTCTCTCCCCACTCTCTCTTTCCCCCCTCTCTCTCTTCTCTCACTGTCTCCCTCCCCTCTCCCCTCCCTCTCTTCCCCCCCTCTCCCCCTTCCTCTCTCTCCCCTTCCTCTTCCCTGCCCTCCCCTAAAGCCCCTCTCCCCATCCCTCCACCCCTCGCCTACCCCCTTCCCTCCACCCCCTCCCCCTCCCTTCCCCCACCTCCCTCCCTTCCCCCCACCTCTCCCCCTCCCTTCTCACCCCCATCCCCCCCCCCCTTCCCTTCCCCCCCTCTCAGCTCCCCTCTCCCTCCTCCCATCTCTCTCTCCCCTCCCTCCCCCACCCTCCCTCTCCTCCCTCCCCTCCCCTCTCCCCCTGTATCTGCCACACTCACTGTCCCTCCCCATTCTCTCTCTGCCCTCACTCTCTACCCCCCTATCCCTCTCTAGACACGCCTTCGAGTTGGGGGCTACGCGTCAGTGGCTAGGGCGGTAATGGGGTAAAAGGATCTAATTAATAATATTAATATAATATCAAGGGGGTATTTAGTGTGCGGGTGATTAGTGTGTGTGACGCCGCATGCCCCCCCCCCCCCCAACCGGCAAACGCGTGTTGGGGGAGCAGACCCAGCGGGTCTGCACTTGGTCTAGTGTATTTATAAATCTCATTGAAATGAACACGCAGGTCCGTATACATGCAGCAGCTCAGCTGGCGAGAATGTTTTTCCAGAGTGACCTATGACCTGGGCATGCTCAGTTAAAATACCAAACTCACTTATTGGGATTAATTTTGAAATTATGCCTCCTGGTTTTAGAAATACTTGATAGGGAAACATCCTGTCAGCATCCAACTTATCAATCTCCCTCATATGTTTCACTAAGATATCCTCTTTGTTTCAATAAGATATTCTCTTGTTTTTCTATAATCCAAAGAGTAAAGGCCCAGCCTGTTCATCCTTTCTTTGCACATCAGCTCCTTTCTCCCCAAATGCCAACCAGTGAACCTTTTTCTTCATTGGCTCAAAGGTAAGTATATCAAATATAAATATGAAAACCAAAACTGCATGTAGTAGTCTAGGTGTGGTCTTATCATGCTTTATAGCTGTATCAAACCTTCCCTATTTTATTACTCCATGCCCCTTGTATTAAAGGTCAACATTCCTTTTGCCTTTCTGATTACTTGCTCTACCCCCAAATTAGCTAATCGTGCTCCATGTACTAGGACCTTGAGATCCCTTTTGGACTGCAATATTTTATTGTCTCACTCCACATTACAATCTACTCACTTAACCTGTCTAAATCACTTTGCAGATTTTTTGTCTCCTCATAATCTTTGTATTATCAGTGAATTTGGTTCCTTCATCCAAGTCTTTACTGTGGATAGTAAGCAGTTGAGGTCTTACCACTGATCCCAGCTGTACCCCAATAGTTACTGATTGCCAGTCCAAAAATGACCGAGTTATCTTGATCATTTTCTATTGATACATGAATGATGTGGAATGTTTCTGGGATTGATTAATTTATATACTAAATATTAGCCATGAAAGCAATTTGCATATGGAGTCGTAGTTATCCAGCATAGAAACAAGCCCTTCAGGCTACCATGTTCATACTGACCATCAAATCACTATTTATACTAAGTGCATTTGATCTGTAGCTTTCTATGTTGGGGATCATCTAGATACTTGTGTTATGGGAATCTCTGCATTGATCATCCTTCAATCAATACATTCCAAATTGCCACCACCCGCTGGGTGAGAAAGTTCTGCTGGAGTTCCCCTCTGAGCTACTTTTTCTTACTAAAACTCATGTGTTCTAGTTTTAAACAATGCTATGAGGCATTGTTCAGGACCCCTCCACCCCCCCCCCCCCCCCCCCCCCCCCGGTTGGCCTCCTTCACTCCAAGATCAACCCAGCCGACTCATTTTGTAGCTGAATCCCCTTCATAACTGAACCACCCAGTCCAGGAAACATCCTGGTGAATATCCCCTGCAACCCCTCCAGTGCAATCACGTTCTTCCTATAGTGTGATGGCTAGAACTATACACATTACTCCAGCTGTGGCCTAACCAATGTTCTATAAAGTAGTACTGTAATTGCTCAGCTCTTATATGTCCTACCTAACAATGTAACTGCATGCTTTCTTCACTGCTTAATCAACCTATGTTTTTGAAATGCTATAAACATGTAAACTACTCCTGAGGGAGAATCAGTGATAGAATTGTTATTTGTTCCATCAGTTCAAAGGTACTGCATGACCCAGCCACATACAATTGTATTTGTGAACTGATTTGCTTGACATGCTCCAGCCAGTTGGATGTGCTGCTTGCATATATCTTCTCATTATATGTGATTCTGACAATCCTCATTTTCATTGCAGTGGGAGTGACAGTGTGGATTATGACGACTCCAGCTCTTCCTACTCCTCCCTGGGTGACTTTGTCAGTGAGATGATGAAGTGTGACATCAAAGGCGACACACCCAGTGAGTAGCTGAAGAGATGTCATTAAATCCTTTGAACAGGACACCTAGAGCAAGAGACCCCTCTGCATTCTGCTGTACTGGAATGGTGACTAAGCCAGATGCAGTGCCAGCAGTTTATGAGATTACAGGATCACAAAGGGATCTGATTAAACTTTGTTCTGTTTTATATTGTGGATATGTACTCACAGGTCAACAAAGGTGGCAGTGAGATGAAGGAGATGAAGGAGATTCTAGATATGAAAATACTTTGCATGGAAGTTTTGGTACTGGTGCCATTGTGGTTGAGAGATAACTAAATGTGTTCTGAGAGTTTTTTTAGGAATGCAGGCAGGACGTTTTGGAAGGTAACAGAACACTGTGGTGCAGCTGCTGGGGCTGCTACCTGATTGCCAGAGATCTGGGTTCAATCTTTATCTCAGGTTCTGTCTGTGTAACATTCTCCCTGTGACCATGTGGACTTCCTCTCTTTGCTCTAGTTTCCTCCAGAATTCCCATAAGTCCAGGGAGAGCTGGCTAACTGGATATACAATTGGCTTCATGGTAGGATGCAGAGAGTGGTGGTGGAAGATTGATTTCCAGAATGGAAGCCTGTGACTAGTGATGTGCCTCAGGGATGGGTACTGTGGGTTCTGAGCCCATTGCTGTTTGTCGTTTATGTCAATAAGTGTGATGAAAATGTGTAAGGAGTGATTAGTAACTTTGCAGGTAACAATGTCATAATGTTGTTGCGTCAACACTGAAGATGGTTATCAAGAATTACAGCTGAATCTTGATCAGCTGGGCAAGTGGGCCGAGGAATGGCAAATCGGATTTAATTCAGATAAGTGTTATGTTGCATTTTGGGAGGTCAGGACCTTAAGTGAATGGTAGGGCCATGGGAGGGTGTTTTATAGTAGAGGAATTTAGAAGTAGAGGTACATTGTTCCCTGAAAGTGGTGTCACAGGATTTTGGCACATTGGGTTTCATCAGTCAGGGAATTAAATATAGAAGTTGGGACATTGTTACAGTTGTACAAAATGTTGATAAGGTCGCACTTGGATATTTTGTTTCGTTTTGGTTGGATGCCTTTAAGCTTGAAAGTGCCCAGCAGATTTACGAGGATTTCCAAAAGTTGAGGGCCTGAGCTATTGGGAGAGGTTGGATAGGCTGGGACTTTAATCCTTGGAGTGCAGGAGCGTGAGGGCTGACATATAGAGGTGTATAAAGTCCTGTAGGGAATAATTATGGTGAGTGTTTTGCCCAAGGTATGGGAATTATGAACTAGTGAGCATAGTTTTAAGGTGAGATAAGAAAGATGTAATAGGAATGTGAGGTTTAAGAAAGAACTGCAGATGCTGGAAAAATCTAAGATAGACAAAAATGGAGAAACTCAGCTGGTGAGGCAGACTGAAGAAAGGTCTCGACCCGAAACGTTGCCTATTCCTTCTCTCCATAGATGCTGCCTCACCCGCTGAGTTTCTCCAGCATTTTTTGTCTACAATAGGAATGTGAGGGGTAACTTTTTCACACACAGGTGGTGAGTAGGTGGAGGAGGCTGCCAGAGGAATAGTTTGCGTCAGGTACAATAATAACATTAAAAAGATTTTTGGACAGGTACATGGATGGAAAAAAATTGGAAAGATAGCGGCCAAACGCAGGCAAATAGAACTAATTTTGATGGGATATCTTGATCGGAATGGGAAAGTTGGGCTGAAGGACCTGTTTCCACGTTGTATGACTCTATGATTGGTCGTGAAAAAAGGAGGGAGAGATTAAAAGGTAGTGTTCAGATAGATCTTTGTACATAAATCACTGAACAAACATGCAGGTGATGAAAAGCGATTAGAAAAAGCAAACGGTATGTTGGCCTTCGGTAGAAAAAGACACGTACTAGTCAAAAGAATAAAGAACTCTTACTGAAAATATGTGGGACCCTGGCAGTGTTGCTTACAACTTCTGTTCAGGTCAGGTATTTGTATGAAAGAGGGAGTGCAATAAGGGTTCACCGGATTAATTTGTGGGATTCATGTTTGTTCTCTGAGAAGATGTTATGTAGACTGGGCCAATACACTGTTGAATTGAGAAGTATGAGAGATGATCTCTTTGGGACATACAGTGGCAGGATGAGTGCAGGGATTATGTTGCTCTTGGCTGAGGTGCCTGTATCCAATCTCAGAATAAGTAGTCCAGGTCAAAGGAGACATTTATTTTCTGGTGAGGAGTGAATCGTTGGAATTTTCTCTGTCAATTTTCTAGTGTGGAACACAGTCACTGAATGTGTTCAAGACAATGACTGGCAGGACATTGGAAATTAGGGCAGTCAGTGTCTAATGGTTAGTTCAGGAAAGATATACGGAGGTTTAATATCAGCCTTCTATTTCTTAATATCCTTAAGTTGGGTGAATAGAATTAAAAGAGGGAATGGTGAGGTGGGGCTCAGAGGGGAGGGCATAGTTGGGCAGGGGTGAGATCTGTAAATGATTTATCAACTTTTCATCCAGCCTCTCATACATCTGATCCTACATTTAGTTTCTTGCAGCTAGTTTTCAATTGGGGGGCTGTAGCAAAGTAGGTTTCAATTATTTGGGGAACTGCATTTGGTAGTGCATGGGCGGTTTTGACCATCTCTGTCTTTGTGAAGAGCATGGTCTTGTAATTCCAGATATTGACCCTCTGACCCATGCTGCCCTTGGTGATCCAAGTGAGATAGAGTTCCAGGGATTTCAGAAATTCCGGGAGGATGCAGACGACCAGGGGCTGGACAGTGAAAATTCTCTGGAGAACAATCATCCTCGTTCAAGCTCGAGCACAACAGCGAGCAGCAGCCCAAGCACAGTCATACAGGGAATCAATCACGTAAGTGTGATCCAATTCAGTATTCCATAAGAATGAAGCTTGGATTATGTTTGAACCTCTACAAGCTCTTCTGACCCCCTGATCGAGCTGGTAACTTTTACTTTTTCATCCAGGTTACCATTTTCATTTTTTTGCCATTGCTTTCCATTCCCACTGTCTGTTCTGAGTCTTAAAGACTCCACCTGCTTCCTTGCTGCCTCCTGTGGTGTCCTCTGGCTCTCCGAATATTCCTCTGTACAGCACTTGGCTATATTTCTTCCACCTCAAAATACCTGTGCCAATGGAGACACGAGCGACGCAGAGGCTGGAATCTTGAGCAGAAAACTAACTGCTTGAGGAACTCAGCAGGTCAAGCAGCATCTGTGGAGGGAAATGGACAGATTACATTTTGTGACTGGAGTAAAGGAGAAATTACTGGTAGAAAGAGATGAGAAGGGCAACAGGTTAATTGACAAATATGTCAAGTGTGGGAGAGAAGGGTGGCGATAGTAACCAAGGCTGGAAGTGATAAGTTGAGAAGACAAAAGGATGCACATGGTTGAATGAGATAAGCAAAGTTGGGAGTGAAATGTAGAACTACTTCTTTCGTGTCCATCTTCCATGTTTCAAATGTTGACATTGCTGTCATCGTCCGTCTTGAAAAGGCTGCAAGCTACCGGCGACAACCAGTGGGAGCCATCATTTGTTACAATAGATGATGGTGGTAGCAGAGTTAGCTTGGGATGCTTCCAATTTCCAGCCCCGCGTGGACGTGGACGCTTCTGCTATGGGGCCAATGTTGAACTAAAGGGAGGATTAGTGGCCAGAAGGGGAGTGGGGGGACGAATTGTGGAAAAATTGGGGACCTGGAGATTGGGAAAGGTAGAAAGTGGACCGATGGGGAAGGTGGATGAGGCAGGTGAAGCAGAAATAAAGGTCTTGGGGGGGGCTGAGTGAACGGCATGTTGTTTTACTTGAAATTGGATAATTTAATGTCCAAACTGTCAGGTTGTAGGCTATCCAAGAGGAATACGAGGTGCTGCTCTTCCAATTTGTGTGCGGTCTCATCCTTGCAGTGGCGAATGCTGAGGGCAGACAGGGAAGGGGAGCTGGAATGCCTAGCAACTGGGAGCCCCAGCTAGCCATAGTGGACAAAGCGCAAGTCCTCAGCATCCTCCGCTGCCATACTTAGGCCAGATGCAAACTAGAAGAACATCATCTCGTATGCTGCTTGGTTAGTCTATAACCCAATGGCATTCAATTATCCCATTTCAGGTAAAATGCACTGCCCCCCCCCCCCCTTCTCATCTATCTGGCTCCCCTTCCCCTGTGCACATCTTTCTTGCCTTCTGTTGGTCACCCAATTATATCTCCCCCATCTGCTCATCACCCTGCAATTTACTGCAGTCATGTAAGTACAAAGTCCCGCTTGTGAATGCTTTGGGTCCTCTTCTCTACACTCCGGACCTTATCCCTCACCACTTCAGGTCCCAGCCTCACCCACACCTCTATCTTCCTCAAGCTGGAGTAGCCGTTCAGTGAGGGTAGGTGATTTACTGTCCTGTGTCTCTGCTCTGGCAGGAGTCCATCGACTCTGTGGAGGCTGATGAAAAAACTCTGACTTTCCACAATCACATCGCGGCCACCTCGATTCAGGCCTTTGCTAAAGTCAGCTTGGAGCAGCGGGAGAACGATGGTTTGTCTGAGGGTTTGGGCCATCAGAACGACTATGACAACCCCTACTTTGAGCCTCAGTATGGCTTCCCTGCTGAGGAAGACGAGGGTGAAGATGATCAAGGGGAAAGCTACACCCCCAACTTTGTTCAACCCATCACTGGAAACCGGTGAGTGAATATGTTGTTTGCAGCGATTGTAATGAATTCTAAGAACAGTCTATTCTTCAGGCCATGGGATAGGGAAGGGCTGGATAGGGAAAGTGAAGACTTGAATCTGCAACATTGCACTTCAAGGAAAGTGATTGAATCCTGATGAAGCCTTGTCTTTGGTGCTAAGATTCTCCTTACATGCAGTAGGAGATTGTGCAAGTAGATCGTTAGGCTATGTCAGGCAGATCAGGCCGAGGTAGTTGAGGCAGGGGCTATCCCAACATTTAAGAAACAGTTAGACAGGTACATGGATAGGCCAGATTCGTATGGATATGGCCAAGCAGGGCAGGTGGGACTGTCAACGAGAATTAGAAGAGCAAATATGCGAGGAGATTGCAGGCAGCTGCAGGACTAATACAGTTGCCGTAGTAGGGGATTTTAACTTTCTCTATATATTAACTGGGATTGTCATAGCTGCAAAAGGTTTACAAAGGGCAGGATTTGTCAAATCTATTCAGGAAAGTTTCCTCTGGCATTATGTTGAGGGGCCCACAGGGAGAGGGCAATGCTTGATCTAGTCCTGGGAAATTGGAAGGGGCAAGTGGATGAACTGTTTGTAGATGAGCTTTTTGGGACCAGCGACCACTGTTCTATTAGGTTTAAGATATGGATAGAGATAGGGTGGGCACACAAGTTAAAATTCAAAATATGGGGAAGACCAACTTTAAAGGTATTTGACATGAACGTGCTCAAGTTGATTGGAGCAGGTTGTTTGAAGGAAAAGTTTTAAAAGTGTGCTGACAAGAATCCAGTACATGCACCCTCTTAGAGTGAAGGGCAAAACAGTTGAGCTTGGATGATTGGAAAAATTGAGGCTCTGGTCAAGAATAAGGAGGCATTGGACAGGTATAAGCAGCTGGGATCAAGTGTATCCCTGGAGGAATTTCGGGAACTGAACATAACGCAAAAAAAGAAATCTAGGGGGCAAAAAGGAGATGGGGATGGCTCTGTCAGATAATATTAAGGATAACTAGACCAAGGGGGACCAGTTAGGTCCCATCCCCTCAACGCATGGTTGTGGGGGATGGCCTGCAGCATCACACATGCACTAACCACCTCCCACACACACGGGGGGGAGGGGAGGGGGGTTGAGGAAGGGGGGGGGAAGGGATGAGGAGATTTTTGAAATCATGATGTAAATCAAGCGGAATATGTAAAAATGTCACCATTACCGCGTCGGGTTTTGGAGTAGATGTGAATCACATATGAGAAAACACACACACACACGCTAGTATGTGTCTTGTGGGCTGAAGGGACTGGTTTCCAGAGGGCTAGTATGGACATTGCAGGCCGAATGGATTCTTGGGCTTGCGGCTCAGTCACGCAAGCCTATTGTGTTGGCAGCTCAGTCACTCACGGCTGGTGGGCTGGCAGTTGACTCACGGCTGGTGGGCTGGCAGTTGACTCACGGCTATTCCTTGAAATTGCATTTCAAGCACTGTGCAAGGCCACCAAATTCATGTGCAGTTTCATACCATTTCAAGCAAGGTGCAAGGCATGTTGTGACCTCTCCCTCCTCATTCTTGCAGAGACTCACACTTCTGGGTTTTATAGTCCCTCCTCCCCTCCCGCCAGAAGGGGAGTGGCCTTTATGGCGTTATTGACAGGAGAGAGAATCTCAACATTTTTTTAAACACTAATAACTCTTTTATTTTTCATCGATGGAAACAATCCTCGGCACCTGATGAGCGGAGGGGGACTCTGAGTAAGATGGCCAAAAATCACAGCCGTTTATTCTAAAATCAATATAAAGCGCAAACAGGAAGTGGTCAAGATTAGACTTTTAATTACATAGAAGGCAAGGCAACTTTAATTAGGCAATAGCAACTTTAATTAGACAATAGCAACTTTAATTAGCCAAAAGCAACTTTAATTAGCCAAGGCAACTTTAATTAGGCAAGGCAACTTTAATTAGGCAAGGCAACTTTAATTAGGCAAGCCAACTTTAATTAGGCAAGCCAACTTTAATTAGGCAAGGCAACCTTAATTAGGCAAGGGAACTTATATTAGGCAAGGCAACTTTATTTAGGCAAGGCAACTTTAGCATTTCCAAACCAAAGGCAAGGCAACTTTAGCATTTCCAAACCAAAGGCAAGGCAACTTTAGCATTTCCAAACCAAAGGCAAGGCAACTTTAGCAGTTCCAAACCAAAGGCAAGGCATCTTTGGCATTTCCAAACCAAAGGCAACGCAGCTTTGGTATTTCCAAACCAAAGGCAACACGGCTTTAGCATTTCCAAACCAAAAGCAACACAGCTTTAGCATTTCCAAACTATATTTTCAAACCACATTAAGGGCACTGACAGGTCAGTAAAACCACTCACTGTAGACATGTGTTCAGTGTTATTCACAGCTCAGACTGAGAGACGTGACCTCTCCATCCCCCATCTTGCAGAGACTGACGGAGGCACTCAACACTTCCGGGTTTTATAGTTCCTCCGGAAGGGGCATGGCCTTCAGGAGAGAGAATCTCAACATTTTTTAAACACTAATAACTCTTTTTATTCATCAATGGGAAAAATCCTCTTGTCCTGCGCAGCGGAGGAGCTCTGAGTAAGATAGCCAAAAATCACAGCCGTAAGTGGCAGCGTTTGTTTCTAAAATCAATATACAGAACAACAGGAAGTGGTCAAGATCAGACTTTTAGTAATATAGATATGATACCAAGAGATTTTATGTACATGAAAGGAAAAAGAATGGGACCCCTCAAGAATCAAAGTGGTCAAAATGGATTCACAGGAGATGGGTAAGGTCAATAAATATGTATCCTCTAATTTTACTGCGGAGAAAGATACGAAGACCAAGGAACAGGGCAGTCAATGAATGTGTCTTGGGGGCAGTCACTATTACTGTCGAGGAGGTGCTGAAGGACCTGACGTGTGTAAAGGTCAACAAATCTCCCGGGTCTGATGAGATACAGTGCCCTCCATAATGTTGGGACATGGACACATAATTTATTTATTTCCCGCTGTACTCCACAATTTAAGATTTATAATAGAAAAAAAAATCACATGAGGTTAAAGTGCACATTGTCAGATTTTAATAAAGTCCATTTTTATACATTTTTGTTTCACCATGTAGAAATTACAGCAGTGTTTATACATAGTCCTCCCATTTCAGGGCACCATAATGTTTGGGACACAGCCATGTCATATACATGAAAATAGTAATGTTTAGTATTGTTGCATGTCCTTTGCATGCAATGACTGCTTGAAGTCTACAATTCATGGGCATCACCAGTTGCTTGGTGTTTTAACTGGTGATGCTCTGCCAATTTTGTATTGCAGAAAGCCATCTTCAGCTTATCCTTGTTTCAGATTCAGCATATAAAAGGCATGCTCAATTGGTTTCAGATCGGGTGAATGGCCACTAAAGAATTGACCATTTTTTAGCTTTGAAAAACTTCTTTGTTGCTTTAGCAGTTTGGGATGATTGTCTTGCTGTTGAAAGAACCGCCGGCCAATGGGTTTTGAGGCATTTGTTTGTACTTGAGAGATAGAATGTGTCTACACACTTCAGACTTCATTACGCTATTGTCATCAGCAGTTGTGTCATCAATGAACATAAGTGAGCCAGTGCCTTCAGCAGCTATTCATGCCCAGGCCATAACACCCCCACCACCGTGTTTCACAGATGAGGTGATATGCTTTGGATCTTGGGCAGTTCCTTCTCTCCTCCATACTTTGCTCTTGCCGTCACTCTGATATAAGTTAATCTTATAACCATATAACAATTACAACATGGAAACTGGCCCTCTCGGCCCTTCCAGTCCGTGCCGACCATTTGTTTTCCCCTAGTCCCATCTACCTGCACTCAGACCATACCCCTCCATTCCCTTCACGTCCATATACCTATCCACTTTACTTTTAAATGTTAAAATCAATCCTGCCTCCACCACTTCTGCTGGAAGCTCATTCCACACAGCCAACACTCTCTGAGTAAAGAAGTTCCCCCTCACATTACCCCTAAACCTCTGACACTTAATTCTCATGTCATGCCCTCTTGTTTGAATCTTCCCTACCCTCAATGGGAAAAGCTTATCCACGTCAACTCTGTCTATCCCTTTCATCATTTTAAAGATCTCAATCAAGTCCCCCCTTATCCTTCTGCGCTCCAAACAATAAAGACCTAACTTGTTCAACCTTTCTCTGTAACATAGTTGCTGGAACCCAGGCAACATTCTAGTAAATCTCCTCTGTACTCTCTCTATTTTGTTGACATCCTTCCTATAATTAGGCGACCAAAATTGTACACCATACTACAGAATTGGTCTTACAAATGCCTTGCACAATTTTAACATTACTTCCCTACTCTTGTATTCAATGATCTGATTTATAAAGGCCAGCACACCAAAGGCTTTCTTTACCACCCTATCTACATGCGATTCCACCTTCAGGGAACTATGCACAGTTATTCCTAGATCTCTCTGTTCCACAGCATTCCTCAATTTCCTACCATTTACCATGTACGTCCTATTTTGATCAATTTCCCTAGTAACCACTTCAAAAAATTCAAGAACTTTTGTCAAACATGACCTTCCAGGCACAAATCCATGTTGACTGTTCCTGATCAGACCCTGTTGATCCGGATGCTTATATATATTATCTCGAAGTATCCTTTCCATTAATTTACCCACTACTGACGTCAAACTAACAAATAATTGCTAGGTTTATTCTTTGAACCCTTTTTAAACAATGGAACAACATGCGCAGTACGCCAATCCTCCGGCACTATTCCCGTTTCTAATGACATTTGAAATATTTCTGTCATAGCTCCTGCTATTTCTGCACTAACTTCCCTCAATGTCCTAGGGAATATCCTGCCAGGACCTGGAGACTTATCCACTTTTATATTTTTCGAAAGTGTCAGTACTTCCTCCTCTTTGAATCTCATAGTTTCCATAGCTACTCTACTTTTTTCCCTTACCTCACAGAGTTCAATATCCTTCTCCTTGGTGAATACCGAAGAAAAGAAATTGTTCAATATCTCCCCCATCTCTTTTGGCTCTGCAGATAGCTGTCCATACTGGCTCTCTAATGGTCCAATTTTATCCCTCGTTATCCTTTTGCTATTAATATAGCTGTAGAAACCCTTTGGATTTACTTTCACCTTTCCTGCGAAAGCAACCTCATATCTTCTTTTAGCCTTCTTAATTTCTCCTAGCATTAAAATATACACATTTTAGAAACCCACCATCCCTTATTCTCTGTCTATTATCTTTTTCATCTTTCTCGCCTACATTTTGGGTCCGAGTGCTTCCCTTCTCTGCCTCTTGCCCCACACCCTGACCCCTAGCCCCCTCTACCCGAGTCCCTCCCCCCAGCCTTTCTAGTTTAAAGTCACCCCAGTAGCCTTTGCAAATCTCCCTGCCAGGATATTGGTCCCCCTCGGGCTCAAGTGCAACCCGTCCTTTGTGTACAGATCATGCCTTCCCCAAAAGAGGTCCCAGTGATCAAGAAACTTGAATCCCTGCCCACTGCACCAGTCCCTCAGCCACGCATTGATCCTCCACCTCATTTCATTCCTACTATCACTGTCACGCGGCACAGGCAGTAATCCTGAAATTGTTACCCTTTTGGTCCTTCTCCTTAACTTTCCCCCCAACTCCCTAAATTCTCCCTTCAGGACCTCGTCACTTTTTTCTGCCTATGTCATTGGTACCTATGTGTACCACAACATCAGGCTCCTCTCCCTCCCTTATCAGAATCTTTTGTACACGTTCTGACACATGCGAGACCCTGGCACCAGGGAGGCAAACTACCATCCGGGTCTCCCGACTGCGTCCACAGAATCGCCTATCCGACACCCTAACTATAGAGTCCCCTATTACAATTGCCCTCCTCTTTTTGTTACCCTTCTGAGCATCAGGGCCGGTCTCTGTGCCGGAGGCCCGGCCGCTGTTGCTACCCCCAGCTAGGCTGTCCCCTCCAATCGTACTCAAACCCGAGTACCTATTTTCCAGGTGTACGGTCACAGGAGTACTCTCTAGCCCCTGCCTCTGCCCCTTGCCCTTCCTAACTGTGACCCACTTGTCTGCCTCCTGTGGTTTGGGAGTGACTACCTCCCTGTAGCTCCTCTCTATGACCTCCTCACTCTCCCTGACCAGACGGAGGTCATGATTGATGTTAACTTGGCGGGGTTAATGGGACTGAGGTAACTATATTATTGGCTGCATATAAACCATCTACATCCTTCCCCTTAGAAAATCAAAAAACAGATTGTTGTCACGACAACAGAATTAGACAACAGAATTAAACAGCAGAATTAAACAAAATCGCCATAACGAACAGATGGCTTGCTGATATGAGAGTGGCGGGGCATAGGGCCCCGGGGGCTGCGGCTTCGGCTCATTAACCGCAAGCAGGTGTTGTCGGCTTCTTCGGTAGATGGTACCCTCATAGTCGACCAGATACGAACGAGGTGAGTCGGCCACCCCAACCACGGTAGCCAGACGGGAGTGACCACCGTCTGCAACCAAACAACCTGTCCAGGCAACAGAGGATCGAGTGGTCTGCACGACCGATCGTGGGAACGCCGTTGGCTGTCATGTTTCTCTTGAATTCGCCTCTGCACGGCGGCAGGCTCCAGCACCCGAGGTTTCAGCTGGCGCTGGGCAATTGGGATGGTAGATCTGGTTGTTCTGGACATCAGACGCTGAGCAGGTGATCCCATGGCCGGATCCCTGGAAACATTCCTGAGGTTCAGGAGATCCAAATACAAATCAGAGTTGGATAGTCTCGCCTGTTCCATCAGAAGCTTGGCGCTGCGGACGGCCCGTTCTGCAAGGCCGTTGCTCTGTGGGTACTCTGGGCTGCTGGTGAAATGCACAAAATTCCACTTGTCGGCAAAACTTTTGAATTCTCGGCTGGTAAACTGCCTGCCGTTGTCAGTCTGCAGCCTGACAGGGGTCCCAAAAGTGGAGAAGTGTTTCCGCAGCTTTCGGATCACCATCTCCGACGTGAGGGATGTCAGCAAATCCACTTCGAACCAGTTTGAGTACGAGTCGACCAGGACAAGGTAGTGGTTACCACGCCACTCGAAGATGTCGGCAGCCAGCGAGGACCAACGGTCCTGGACGACAACAACGTGGTGATTATTCCTGCAGAATCTGCCAGCGACCCCGCGTGCCTGCTACGTAAGTTCAGGGAGATTTGTGACCTGCCCTCGAACCGCATTCTGGAGAGGGCACGGTTCTTTACAAGGAGACAGTTGCCGGATGAACCTGTTGAATGTTTTATTGCTGATTTGCGTTATCTCGCCCAGCGGTGCCGCTTTGGTGACATGACAGACCAGCTCACTAGAGACATTTTAGTAACTGGCATGCATGACCAGAAGCTGCGATGTGAGCTTTTAAGGGATCCGGATCTAACGTTGGAAAAAGCCATGCATGCCTGCAGATTGTCTGAGGTCGTTGTATTGCCAGATGACCACCGGGACTCGGGCAATAAATCTGTCAACCTGGCTGGGTTTAGGAGACCGCAGCCTCGGATGGGAAACAATGCTTTTCTGCCGCGTGCCAACCCTGGTCCTGGTGAAGTGCCCCAAAAAAGGTACCCAAACTGTAACTACATGCACCACAGACTGTCGACGTGCCCCGCCTATGGCAAGGCCTGTAACTAATGTAAAAAACTAAATCACTTCTCTGCCGCCTGTCGTTTATTCCGTTCCCGTGGGAGACAGGCGCAGACTTCCAGACCCAGTCTAAACATGCTGAGACAATCTGATATCTGTTACGACTCACAGCCCAACTTAGCTGAATCCTATGATGCAGATCCAATTAATCCTCCCAAGGACTCGCATGTGTTTACCCTCCTACAGACACCCGCCCACCGCCCTGATCGCTCCGTATCTGTGACTGTCAATGATGTAACCTTCCTTGCAAAGTTAGACACAGGTGCGAAGGTCAACGTTTTGTCCTTGAATCTTTTCAACAAGATAAGGAATAATGAGCCCCTGGTTGCTGACAATGCTACCCTGCACGTCTATGGTGGAGAAATTCTAAGGCCTGCAGGGAGGGCCACTTTAACTTGCGTGCTGCAAAAGGCCACGAGAAACCTGGTTTTCTACGTTTTGAACTCTGACTGTGTAACCCTGCTGGGCAACCGTGCGTGCCAGGATCTTGGCCTGGTGTCCTTCGACCGCACGGTTCACAAAGTGCAACTGTCGTTTAACCCGGTTGCAGAATACCAGGACGTGTTCGACGATGACCTGGGGAAGTTACTACTGACATACCATATTTCCATTGACCCAAATATACAACCCGTGGTCCGCGCACCTCACAGGGTGTCTCACGCCATGAAAGACAGGGTCGAGGCGATGCTTAACAAGATGGTCGAAAAGGGGGTGCTAGAAGCGGTTAGCGAGCCTACCGATTGGGTCTCCACCATGGTTGCCACGATAAAGAAAGACAAGAACGAAATACGTGTGTGTATCAACCCGAAGGACTTAAACCTTGCCATCAGGCGACCACACTACCCCATGCAGTCTGTTGAGGATGTGGCGGCTCAGGTCGGGCAAGCCACCATCTTTTTGGTCCTAGACGCTAAGAACTCATTTTGGCAGATCCCGTTGGACAAAGCGTCTTCTGACCTCACGACCTTCGCCACACCGTTTGGCAGATTCAAGTTCCTGCGAATGCCATTCGGCATCAATTCCGCTAGCGAGGTGTTCCAGCGAACGATGTAGCAGATATTCTCAGACCTGCCATGTGCCATCATCGTGGATGATATCCTGGTTAATGGGACTGAGGTAACTATATTATTGGTTGCATATAAACCATCTACACTGGCCATCCTATTTTTGCGGCTAACCAGTGATTCGCATCTTGCAGTATAGCCTCTGTATTTCTATTCATGAAGTTTTCTGCGGACAGTGGTCATTGACAAATTCACACCTGAAGAGTGTTTCTTATCTATTGGACAGGTGTTTGGGGATTTGTCTTTATTATAGAGAGAATTATTTTGTTATCTGCTGTAGAGGTCTTCCTTGTCCTGCCAGTCCCTTTGCAATTAGTAAGCTCACCAGTGCTCTCTTTCTTCTTAATGATGTTCCAAACAGTTGATTTTGGTAAGCCTAAGGTTTGGTTGATGTCTCTAACAGTTTTATTCTTGTTTCTCAGTCTCATAATGGCTTATTTGACTTTCATTGGTACAACTTTGGTCCTCATGTTGATAAAGAGCAATAAAAGTTTCCAAAGGTGATGGAAAGACTGGAGGAAAGACTAGATGCTGAGAGCTCTTTTATACCTGCATTAAGGAGGCATTTCAACGGACCTGTACAGTTACCAACACCTGTGAAGCCATGTGTCCCAAACATATGGTGCCCTGATATGGGGGGAGTATATAGAAACAGCTGTAATTTCTACATGGTGAAACCAAAATGTATAAAAATAGCCTTTAATAAAATCTGACAACGTGCACTTTAACCACCTGCGATTGTTTTCTATTACAAATCTCAAATTGTGGAGTACAAAGGCAAATAAAAAAATGATGGGTCTTTGTCCCAAACATTAAGGAGGGCACTGTATATCCCAGGACACTGAAAAGCTAGAGAGAATATTGCAGGTGTCCTGGCTGAGATGTATGAGTCATTAAATATGGGTGAGATAGAGGACTGGAAGACAGCAAATGTTTTGCCTCTATTTACGATACGATACGATAGAACTTTATTTATCCCAGGAGGGAAATTAAGAAGGGCTGCAGTGAAAAGCTTGAACTACAGGCCAGTGAGTTTAACATTTGTGGTTAGAAAGTTACTAGAGAGTATTCTGAAGGGTAAGAACACCATATTATTTGTCTGTTCTCAAGTCAAACCACATCGCAGAGGGTATTGCCTGGAGTGATCCAGACACTAAGAATTTAGGAGGCAGAAAAATTAACTTATATAGGCAGATCACAAATGTGTTGTCACTACATTTTGGAGAATCTTAAGGGCCTGTCCCACTTGGCGAATTTTTCGGCAACTGCCGGCATCATATCAGTGTCGCCAAAAGAATTTGAACATTCCAAAATCCAGCGGCGACAAAAAAAATGTTGCGACACTTGAAAATGCACTATACATCGACACACCGCATCACGCCGCGAATTTTTCGGTGACCTGATATGCCAGTCAATGATGCCCGCTGTCGCCGAAATAATCACCAAGTGGGACCCTTTAGTCTTCAGGAACTCTGTTCCATCCAGGTTGAGGTACATGTATATCAACATACAAACAATTCGAAGTTTTCTTAGACCACTTGAACTCCTTGAGTCTACAGTTGTCTTGATTAAAGTCATGGCTAATATTATAATCTCAATACTAAGTTCCTATCTGCCCACAAAAACCTTTCTCTACTCTGCTTATCACTCTGCTTTAAAAAGATTTTAAAAATCTGCTGCTACTGTCCTTTAAGGAAGAGAGTTTCGAAGAATCAAGACCCTTGGAGAAATATTTTACTTAATCTGTCTTTAATGGATGACTCCTTTTTGATCAATGACCCCCAACCTCCCACCCCCAATTCTGGATCCACTAGAGGAAATATCCTCTCTACAATCCACATGGTCAAAACCATTCAGGATATTTTGTGTTTCGATCAAGTCCCCTCTCTTCCAAACTCTAGAAAGTACAACTGGTTCCTGTTGCTATCTGCCCATTCTTAATATTGATCCAGTAAACATTCTCTGAACTCTTTCCTTGTTTGGCAGACCAATGCTGTACAGTTTTCCAGAACTTCTCAGTAATCTCACCAATGTCCTGTGTAATTGAAGCATGACCTCCCTTTTATCCAATCCGCCTTGCAATAAATGATACACATTCCATTATCTTTCCTAATTTCCTGCTGCAGCAGTACTGCCCTAATGTGAATAATACACAACTACATGCATTTCAGTTATAAATCGTTCACTATTTAGATAATATTTTTGTTCCACCTAAGTTGGGCAATTTCACATTTCCTCATAACAGCCTCCATTTATAGGATTTTTGTCCATTGATAGTAAGATTAAATGAGAACTTACCAGTTTGAAGTTTGATCTTTATTTTATGAGGAGTTACGATGAGCAATTACGTGAAGAAGGCCGCAGCCTGCATGCGCGCCAATCTTCAAAGCAGAGGTGTGAAATCCCAACTAACAGTAGTTGACCTGAACATAGTAAGATTGGAGCGAACTAGAAACTACCAGATGACCTTTATAATATGAGGGTTGGGAGCAATGGGCACGTAATCGCTCATCGTAACTCCTCATAAAATACAGAACAAACTTCAAACTGGTAAGTTCTCATTTAATCTTACTACTTTACTTCGGAGTCACGTGAGTGACTACGTGAAGATTTCAAAGCTCTGTGATTTCATGCCGTGGATACGAGTCCAAGCGTCACACACTGCATCAATTGACCATGGATGAGTGAAAGAGATTAATGCATTCAGACATGACACAGTTTGTTAAAAATGCTGATGCTTTAATCATCACCAAAGAAAAATAATAGTGACCCCTCCCATCCAAGGGGGAAACTATAAAACAGAATCTAAAATGGAACTGGCAAAAACCCCCGGTCCGGCAATTGGTTTATGGTAAAACCTTTGGAACGTTTGTTCATTGGACCATCCTGCAGCTGCTAGGATGTGGTCGAGAGGGACTTCCATTGCTCTCGCTGCAGATGTAGATGCAGCCCTGGTGGAGTGAGATTTTAAAATGTCAACGTCCACACCTGCACTTGCCAGGACCTCTTTTAACCATCTAGAAATGGTTTGCACTGATACCTTATTATAAGGTTTTTTATAACTTATGAGTACAGATGATTCGGAGCCTCTGATGCTCTTGGTGACCTTGATGTATGTAGTATGTGTGTTATTACACACAACCGTAGGTCCATGGGGTATGCCAAGAACACTAGTTTGAGCCCTGACACCCCCGGTCTGCTCGGTTTGATTAAATCGTAAATGAAAAAGGTAATATTATTAACTGATAAAACCATGCTGTCCAGTCGTAATTTGTGTAACGTCTGGACCCGTTGCGCTTTGACCAGTGCCATGAGCATGACCACCTTGAGGGTGAGTTTGGATAAAGGCAGGGACGGAGCTGGAGCCCACTGGCAAAGCAGTGTGAGCACCACGCTCACATCCCATATCGCTGTGTGGGGCCTGGGTGGTATAGAGTTAAAAATGCCCTTCATAAACCTTATTATTAAAGGGTGTGTTCCTACAGAGTGGTGTCTCGATCCCAGCACTAAGTATGAGGATAATGTGCTCCTGGCACTATTGATGGCACTACAGCTCAGTTTCTGATCAAAGTATAGGGTTGATAGAAATTTCAACACATCCGTGATTCGTGCTGTGTCATACGTTATAACCATATAACAATTACAGCACGGAAACAGGCCCTCTCGGCCCTTCCAGTCCGTGACGACCATTTGTTTTCCCCTAGTCCCATCTACCTGCACTCAGACCATACCCCTCCATTCCCTTCACGTCCATATACCTATCCACTTTAGTCTTAAATGTTAAAATCGATCCTGCCTCCACCACTTCTGCTGGAAGCTCATTCCACACAGCCACCACCCTCTGAGTAAAGAAGTTCCCCCTCATGTTACCCCGAAACTTCTGTCCCTTAATTCTCATGTCATGCCCTCTTGTTTGAATCTTCCCTACCCTCAATGGGAAAACCCTATCCACGTCAACTCTGTAAAGTCTGTTATGTCTGTGAGTGAACAGAACATCTCCCATTTCTTGATGTGAGAGATGTACTGTTTTTTAGTACTGTCCCTCCAGGCTGCAGTTATCACATCCACCATACGTTTTGATACTCCAAGCCCCAGGTATGGTCTCCTCAGAATCTGCAAACCAATAAATTGATTCGGTCATGTAGTGAATGGTTACTTCCCGTCACTGGGTGAACCAGCAAATTTCTGCATTTGGGGTCAGCCATAAAAGGCTGTGTTATCATTCCCAGGACTAGTGGGAACAAAGGTTGCGTAGGCCAGTCAGGCACTACTAAAATGCCTATGGCGTTGTCTTGCTTGATTTTTGCCAAACACCGACTGATGAGGCAAAATGGGGGGAAAGCATACAAAAACATTCCTCCCCAGTGTAGCGAGAATACGTCTACTGCCACTGCCCCTGGGTCTGTTTCCCATGATACTTATTTGGGTAACTGGTGATTTAGTCTGGATGTGAACAAATCAATATCCGGTACGCCATACTGGGCGACAATGTCGATAAACACTTCATGATTCAACATCCATTCTGTGTTGTCATTGCATTTCCGTGATCTAGTGTCTGCCACTATGTTGAATCTACCTGGTAGGAAGATGGCTGAAACCCAAATGTTCCTCGTAATACACTAGTGTCAGATAAGGTTAGCCCATTTATCACAAGATACAGAATTGATTCCACGCATGTGATTAACATATGCCACCGCTGTAGTGTTGTCAATCTGAAGTTGAACATGCACATGTTTTACATTGCTGCAATAAGCCTTCAGCCCATAGAGTGCTCCCAACAACTCTAAGTTGTTAATACCATGTTGCTGAAGAATTAATGACTCCTGCACATTCCATCTCCCACCGCAGCTCGAGATGGTATTTGTAGCTCCCCATCCTAGGGCGCTTGCATCAGTTTGTAAAATAACTGATGGAGTATCGACCAAAACTTTCCTGGAGCAATGACGAATATTCGTTACCCACCACTGTAATTCAGCAATGACCTCTGCCGGCCATCGCATAAGTCTACCGAAGTGACCTGCATGGAAGTGACCTGCAAGGAGTGCCTGCTCCTTGGCACGTTGTAAATTTTGATAGTGCAAAGGCCTGAACTGTACAGCTGGAAAGGCAGCCATTAGTTTGCCAATTACACTAGCTACTTGTCTAATAGAATGCTGCTTCTTAACCATGAGATTGTTACAGGCTTCTATTAATTCTGATCGCTTGCCCCAAGGCAGAGTCACAGACATGTGAATTGAGGTAATGGTAAATCCCAGGTAATCAATTACCCTGGTAGGTATCAATTTGGACTTAACTGGATGGATGAGAAACCCCAATCTCTCAAGCATGAGTTTGGTGGCTGAAACAGATGATTCAGCTAGTTTCATAGTTTCCCTTATGATTAGAATGTCATCCAAATATGCCATGACAATATGATTCTGAGCTCGGAGTAGCCCCAGGACTGGTTTTAATAGTTTTGTAAATAGCCTGGGGGCTGAAGTTAGTCCATTAGGCAATGCTTTAAACTGCCACAATTGTCCCATCCAGTTAAACTTCAAATATCTCCTGTGCTCCCTGTGAAATAGAGAGAGTACAGAGGAGATTTACTAGAATGTTGCCAGGGTTCCAGCAACTATGTTACAGAGAAAGGTTGAACAAGTTAGGTCTTTATTCTTTGGAGCGCAGAAGGTTAAGGGGGGACTTGATTGAGGTCTTTAAAATGATGAAAGGGATAGACAGAGTTGACGTGGATAAGCTTTTCCCATTGAGGGAAGGGAAGATTCAAACACGAGGGCATGACATGAGAATTAAGGGACAGAAGTTTAGGGGTAACGTGAGGGGGAACTTCTTTACTCAGAGGGTGGTGGCTGTGTGGAATGAGCTTCCAGCAGAGGTGGTGGAGGCAGGATCGATTTTAACATTTAAAAGTAAAGTGGATAGGTATATGGACGTGAAGGGAATGGAGGGGTATGGTCTGAGTGCAGGTAGATGGGACTAGGGGAAAACAAATGGTCGGCACGGACTGGAAGGGCCGAGATGGCCTGTCTCCGTGCTGTAATTGTTATATGGTTATATGGTTATATGGTAATGCGTACCGAGTAGTATGCGTCTTTTAAGGTCAATGCATGCCATATAACCTCCTTTAGAAACCAGTTGTTTGGCAGTAACAAAGTTATCCATTTTGAAGTGTTTATACTGCAGAGAGGTGTTAAGTTCAGTCAAGTCAAGGATGATACGGCATCCTCCATCCTTCTTTCGCTTTGTAAATATGTTAGATACAAATTGGTGAGATTCATGAGACGACCTCTCAATGACTTATTTTTTGTGTAAAGTTTCAATTTCAGCTTGTGCATCCAAACTTTCCTGTTGTGAAAAAACATATGTGCGGTTTGGTATATGTTGTGTGGGTGGTGGCGAATTGAGAAGGAATTCAATTTGGAAGCCTTGTATACTGTGCAGTATAAACAAATCTGGTGTGATCCAACGCCATTAATTCAAGAAATGTTGCAATCTTCTCCCAACTTGTGACTGAGTCATGCGTAATGTGTTCCGCAAGGAACTAGATTCACCTACCTCAGATGTTACTGGTGGTATGGTGTTGGTTTCCGCCCCCGAGATTTGGTGGGTAGGACTGATGGCGGGTGCCCTCTGTGCATCTTGGAAGTGGGCCGGCTTGGGCCTTGGTCTAAAAAAGACCTCTGTGCCATTTGTTCGGGTCTCCCACCAGTTCCAGTGTACCGTCTGGTGCTGCCGTCGGTATGATGAGACCTTGGGTGTATTCAGGACTCATTAGGCGTACCGTCTTTGCCTCATCGACCAGCTCCCGGACCTGCTTAGGCAGATCTTCCCTGAACAGGTAATTCGGTGGTTGGACATTGCTGGCCTTACACAGCGCAGCGAATTTGGGGTTCAGTGCTGTCCGAATGCCATTTTTCTGCAGGCAATTAATTTCAAAATGTGCATTGCACATTAATGCCATGGCATCCTGCTGTATGTCAGATAGGGGCTCCCCATCCACTGACCTGGCAAAGGCCGTAATGCCTGAGGCGAGCAATTTTAATATTTTTTGGAGCTTCACCTCCTGAGCTCTGACGCCCCCTCCATGGTAACCCCAAATGGAGTGATTTACGGCCGGCACATTCAATGAGGCACATTTGGCAGGAGGTTGGTACTTGTTTGTAGTCTCCTCCATGGCCAGATCTTGGAGCTGGTGAGAGGCCAGACAGTTGATGCTACTGGCTAGATCCTTGTCCAGAGGTTCCCCTGATTGCGACGGGATGGCAAATTTTGATGCCAATACCGGCACTTCTGATATGTGCCCCCGGGTATGCTCACCAGCTATACCACCGAACTCCGAGTCAGATAGGTACTGACCCCGTATGCTGCCCTCCTCAGAGAGGGAGACATTGTGCAACCCTGTAACAGGCGCCGCTGGTACGGACCCCCATGGAGACCCGCGCTGATATAGCTCCCTCCTTTGGAGCATATCATTTTGGAGCAACCTCTCCATCAGGTGCTCCATGTGGGTTAGTCGTCCGCAGACGCTACCCTCTTGGCCCGACTCATCCGAGTCCATTGGCCTGACAGACATTTGAGTGGCTTTCAGCCCAGGACTGCCACGGTGATATCTCCCGGCACCAAGTCTGATGTCACTGGCTCTACCGCCAGCGACCCGGAAGGCGATATCGACAGCCACCCGCTACCCGCACTCCCGCGGTCTTCGGTAGCTGGTTTCCCCGCGGACCGTCTCTTCACCTTCGACATTCTCCAAAGGTTCAAACTTGAATGTTGGCAAGAATTACAGAACCAAGCCAAACGACCTCAGAAAGTTTAAACACTTACCTGAGGATTTAAAACTTATCGCTGGAAGGAGCGACGCGCCTGCCAGTCAGTCGTTGCGCAATGCGTCAGACGTAATGACGCGCATGCGGGCTGACGGCCTCCTTCACGTCGTCACTCACGTGACTCCGAAGTAAAATAACCTATATATATTTGTGTGTATATATATATATATATATATATATATATCGATCCAAGATGGCGTCGCGTGCACAACGCGAGGCTCTGTCTCCGTAGTTTTAGCAATTTTTTAAAAATTCTGTTAATAATTAACTTAGTTTTCGCCCGGAGCACTCGAGCGAAGACTGTGTACGGCCGTCAGGAGCTACTGGAGCTCGGCCGTCTCTACGTAACGAGCCCCAGAAGCGACTTTCAACTGCCGCCGGAGATCGTCAGGGCACCGGGGCTAACGGGCCAGCTTCCCCGACAGGAAGTGCCCGGAGGCGACGCAGGGACCGCAAACAAAGACGTGGGAAGCGCGGAGGCTGTCGAGCTAGGCTGAGATCAAACCCGCACCAGCCAGCTCTGCCCAACATTTTCCTCGCAAATGTCCCGTCCCTGGTGAGTAAAATCGATGAACTGCGGCTGCGGATCACCACACACAACCGGATCGCCGACTGCAACGCCATGGTCTTCACAGAAACATGGCTCACCGACAACATACCGGACAATGCCATCGAGCTGGAGGGGCGCACTATCTTCAGGGCCGATAGAACAGCGGAGGACTCCGGTAAGACCAAGGGCGGCGGACTGTGCATTTATGTGAACAACTCATGGTGTACAGATGCTGTCAGGATTGGTAGTCACTGCTCTGCTGACCTGGAATACCTGATGATAAAGTGCAGGCCCTTCTATCTGCCCAGGGAATTTACATCGATTGTTATCACTGCAGTATATGTACCCCCAGACGCTAATGCCAGGCTAGCAATGGAGGAGCTGCAAGATGCTATAAGCAAACAACTAGCTGCACACCCAGAGGGGGCTTTTATTGTTGCAGGTGATTTTAACCACTCCAACCTTAAAACTGTACTCCCCAGATTCCACCAACATGTCTCCTGCCCAACCAGAGGAAACAAGACTCTGGACCTAGTATACACCAATATTACTGAAGCATACAAAGCCCTCCCCCTTCCCCACTTGGGACAGTCTGACCACCTCTCTCTGTTCCTGCTCCCCAAATACACACCTCTGATCAGACGCGTGAAACCTTCAGTGAGAACAGTGAAGGTCTGGCCTGAGGGGGCTGTCTCTGTCTTACAGGAACAGTTTCAGCAAACAGACTGGAGTCTGTTTGCCACTCAGGTCACCTTCAACTCCCAAGTGAACATCAACTCATACACCTCAACTGTTCTGGACTATATAAAATTCTGCACGGACAACATCACTACCCACAAAGAGATAAAGACCTACCCTAACCAGAAGCCGTGGATGAGCAGGGAGGTCAGACTCCTGCTGAAGGCTCGCGACGCCGCTTTTAAATCTGGCGACGCTGAGGGATACAGCTCATCCAGCGCCAATCTGAAAAAGGGAATTAGGAATGCTAAACTCAATCACAAACGGCGGATCGAGGAGCATTTCCGAAACAACTCTAACCCCAGGCGCATGTGGCAAGGAATAAAATCCATTGCGTATTACCATAAAGTCAACACCCCCCCCCAGACAATGCCTCCCTTCCTGACGAGCTAAACCATTTCTACGCCCGCTTTGACCGGGACAACAAAACTCCAGCCATCAAAGTTGCTCCACCCCCGCATGAACAACCCCTCAGTCTCTCCACCTCTGCTGTACAAGATGCACTGAGCAAGACGAATGAGCACAAAGCTGCCGGCCCCGATGGCATCCCCGGGTGGGTGCTCAGGGCATGTGCTGGACAACTATCCCTGGTCCTCACTGACATTTTCAATCTGTCACTGGCCCAGGGTGTCAGCCCCACTTGCCTCAAGACATCTACCATTGTGCCAGTGCCCAAACAATCAGCGACAGGGAGTCTCAATGATTTCCGGCCAGTGGCACTCACCCCTGTCATAGCCAAGTGCTTCGAGTGGTTGATCTTGGCTCACCTCAAAGCCAGCCTCCCTCCCACACTGGACCCCCATCAGTTTGCCTACCGGTCCAACAGGTCTACAGAGGACGCCATATCGGCGGCCCTACACTCTGCCCTGACCCACCTGGACAGTAATAACACCTACATCAGGTTGCTGTTCATTGACTTCAGCTCCGCCTTTAACACTGTCATACCCGCTAGCTTGATCACCAAACTCAGCGGTCTTGGCATCTCCACTTCCCTCTGCAACTGGATACTGGACTTCCTCACTAACAGACCACAGTCTGTTAGGATCAACAACCTCACCTCCTCCACTATAACACTGAACACTGGCGTGCCACAGGGCTGTGTGCTCAGTCCTCTCCTCTACTCTCTCTTCACCCATGACTGCATCCCTAAGTATGGCTCCAATGCCATCATAAAATTCGCCGACAACACCATGGTGGTAGGACTGATCAGTGACAACGACGAGTCAGCCTACAGGGAGGAGGCCCAGCACCTGACAACCTGGTGTGCCAACAATAACCTCGTCCTCAACTCCCAGAAGACGAAGGAAATCATTGTCGACTTCAGGAAGAACAGAGGGGGCAGACACACCCCCATCCATATAAACAGGACTGAGGTGGAGCGGGTCTCCAACTACAAATTCCTCGGGGTACACATCTCGGAGGATCTGTCCTGGTCCCTCAACACCTCCAAGCTGATCAAAAAGGCGCACCAGCAGGATGAGGAGTAGCTTGTATAATAACACCATCGCACTGCTGAACTCAGAGTCCCGCCGATAGATTTCCACACCTGTATTTATTTATCTGTATTTACCTATATATTGCTATCACTTCGTACTGTCACTAAACTGCATTTCGTTGTACCCATACTTGTATCTGTGCAATGACATTAAAGTTGAATTGAATTGAATGAATATATATATATATATTCATTCAATTCAATATGTATATGTATATATCCTCGTAGCTTGCTTGTGTCCTCTTCACAACCAACTTTTTTGCCTAAATTTGTGTTGTCAGCTAATTTAGCAATAGTACCTTTGGTAGCTTTATCATCAACATGTATATACATTTTGGAAGGTTGAGACTCCAGCACTGATCCTTGTAGCAGATAATTTGTTCCGTCTTGGCAACCAGAGAGAGCCTTGCCTCTGTTTTCTGTTATACTTGCATGGCTAAGCTGTTTGTTGACACGTACTTTTATGTCCTGTGGTTATTTTTGGTGTGGAACATCTGACTATCCATGTTCAACACATCCATTGGTTTGCCTCTCCAAGAAATTCTAATTTCTACATCATTTCCAAGAACTGGTAAATTGATCAAACACGATCTCTTGTTCTCAAGACCCTGTTGACTCTGCCTAATTTCCTTGAAATTTTCTCAGTGCTCAGAACGCATTTAATAATAACTTTGAAGTTTTTGCTTTGGTACAAATTGAACTAACTCGCCGAGAGTTTCATGGTTTGTTTCTCCCTTGCCTTTTGAATAACTACTTTCCATTTTAATAGAACCCTTTCACAAATCCAGGGAGTTTTGAAATATTAAATCCAATGCATCAACTATCTCATTGGACTGTGGGGTCATGGAATGCATATAGTTCTGCTTTCCTCGGCAGATTGCTTCAGTCTTCGGTCTTGCAGCTGTCTTTGAGGGCGGTCTGGCCCCTCTTCATCACGCAGGAGGCTCAGCAGCATCATGGCTATGCTATTCTCTTCATGAGGGAAAAAAAAGGCTGTACTCTGGTTTGAAATGGCCAATACTGACACGTTCAAAGTTTATGGTCAGCATGGATTTACAAAAGGTAAATCATGTCTGACGAATCTTGTGGAATTTTTCGAGGATGTAACTAGTAGCGTGGATAAGGGAGAACCAGTGGATGTGGTATATCTGGACTTCCAGAAGGCTTTCGACAAGGTCCCACATAAGAGATTAGTATACAAACTTAAAGCATACGGTATTAGGGGTTCAGTATTGATGTGGATAGAGAACTGGCTGGCAAACAGGAAGCAAAGAGTAGGAGTAAACGGGTCCTTTTCACAATGGCAGGCAGTAACTAGTGGGGTACCGCAGGGCTCAGTGCTGGGACCCCAGCTATTTACAATATATATTAATGATCTGGATGAGGGAATTGAAGGCAATATCTCCAAGTTTGTGGATGACACTAAGCTGGGGGGCAGTGTTCGCTGTGAGGAGGATGCTAGGAGACTGCAAGGTGACTTGGATAGGCTGGGTGAGTGGGCAAATGTTTGGCAGATGCAGTATAATGTGGATAAATGTGAGGTTATCCACTTTGGTGGCAAAAACAGGAAAGCAGACTATTATTTAAATGGTGGCCGATTAGGAAAAGGGGAGATGCAGCGAGACCTGGGTGTCATGGTACACCAGTCATTGAAAGTAGGCATGCAGGTGCAGCAGGCAGTGAAAAAAGCGAATGGTATGTTAGCTTTCATAGCAAAAGGATTTGAGTACAGGAGCAGGGAGGTTCTACTTCAGTTGTACAGGGTCTTGGTGAGACCACACCTGGAGTATTGCGTGCAGTTTTGGTCTCCAAATCTGAGGAAGGACATTATTGCCATAGAGGGAGTGCAGAGAAGGTTCACCAGACTGATTCCTGGGATGTCAGGACTGTCTTATGAAGAAAGACTGGATAGACTCGGTTTATACTCTCTGGAATTTAGGAGATTAAGAGGGGATCTTATAGAAACTTACAAAATTCTTAAGGGGTTGGACAGGCTAGATGCAGGAAGATTGTTCCCGATGTTGGGGAAGTCCAGGACAAGGGGTCACAGCTTAAGGATAAGGGGGAAATCCTTTAAGACCGAGATGAGAAAGACTTTCTTCACACAGAGAGTGGTGAGTCTCTGGAACTCTCTGCCACAGAGGGTAGTTGAGGCCAGTTCATTGGCTATATTTAAGAGTGAGTTGGATGTGGCCCTTGTGGCTAAGGGGATCAGAGGGTATGGAGAGAAGGCAGGTACGGGATACTGAGTTGGATGATCAGCCATGATCATATTGAATGGCGGTGCAGGCTCGAAGGGCTGAATGGCCTACTCCTGCACCTAATTTCTATGTTTCTATGTTTCTATGGTAGCTAATTTCAAGGGGCTCTATTCTAATGAACTCTCCAGCAAGTTTTCAGTTAAGAAGCACAGGTGCCGGGCTTGTTCCTGTATTTTATGCCTGATTTCATATGTAGGTTGCAGATTGTGTGGTTATTGCACTTGCATGAATCATTTACAAAGGGAAAGCATGGCACAGCAAAATTGGGTTCAACGATTTGGATGTATGCAATTACTTGGAACTGTGATCATATGCTTCACAAAATGCGGAGTAACTCAGCAGGACAGGCAGCATCTCTGGAGAGAAGGAATGGGTAACGATTCGGAACACCTATTCCTTCTCTCCAGAGATGCTGCCTGTCCTGCTGAGTTACTCCAGCATTTTGTGTCTTCCCTACGATTTAAACCAGCATCTGCAGTTCTTTCCTACACATCATTTGCTTCACCATCCATAAAGTTCATTTTAAGCTGCCAATTGTGTATCACAATACATTTTTTTTGTACACTGCGTTTTGTGCACTGCAAGAAAAACAACGTTAAATGCTGTAGAGCTCAGATCCTATGACAGTTAGTATAGTTGAGATAAGGTGTTATGTTTACAGATAAGATTAGGTTAGCACATTGAGAGCTGATGCAATTAAATTAGGGAGTAGTTTGATGCTTGTTTACTCTCCATGATGCTGGACAGGCCTCATTTCTCAGCCTCTAAACTTACAGCATACAGTGTAACATTGAATACTCAAGGGTGTAGAACGAAATTGTTTACTTCACCATTTTGGTGACATCATCTGGCATCGGTCTTTGAAGAGCAGCATCTGTTTCACCTCAAAGTGGTGAGAGTCAAGTGGATGAACATAGCAGAGACTTGAAGTAAAACGGCGATTTGGGGATACATATACACATCAATAAAGCCAGTGCTGTCTGTTAATATGGCCATGAAAAGCAGCTTAAGAATTGGGGTTCCTTTCCAGAGCAATAGTATTGAAAGCCAGTGAAGATGTGTTAAATTTGCTTTGTCAAATTGTCAAAAAGTATTTTTGTCAAAGAGCCTTGGCTATGATATTTTGTGCATTGTTTGGATTTAAAGACCGGCAAATGTACAAAGTAGATTCACAATTACAGTTGTGTTCTTGTACACCGGGTGGTATGGTGGCACACCATGTAGAACTCTGCCAAGGGTGCATAAGTTCTAGTTCGATCCCAACCTTGGGTGCTGCCGTTGAGGGGTTTACACATTTTCCCTGTGACTATGTGGGCTTCCCAGACTGCCGATTTCTCCACACCCAAAAGATGTGTGAGAAGATGGTGGATTTAATTGGCTTGCATATGTTGCCCATATGTAGGTGGGTGTTAGGAGAATATGAGTAAGAGTGATTGATTTACAGGAACATAAACGTGGGAATGGAATTGATTGTAATCCTTTGATATACACCAGATGGGCATCTTGTATCACAAGGAAATAGGAACCAGGTATTATCTCAGCTATTCATGTTCCAGGTCCATGAAGCTGCTTCGTCCCAACAGTTTGAGACTTCCAAGTGATTCTGAAGTGGAATCTGATTCTCGAGCAAGCTCCCCAAACTCCACCATTTCCAACAACAGCAGCGAGGGCTTTGGAGGATTTATGTCATTTGCCAGTAAGTGTATTGTTATTTTGCCACAGGTTTGGTATGTTGAGCTTTAGTATGCTCCATTTAAGTTGGCTTTAGTATGCTCCATTTAATTTGCTTACGTATTTTTGTCAATCCAGCTTACCTTACCAGCCTGTTTGAATATTAAAATTTCCCATTATTTTTGCTGGTCACATGAGCTTCACACTGTTCCCTTTCACCTTCCATCTCCATTTTATTCCTCTCCTCTCCTTATCTGATGATCCCCCTTTATCTCCTTTTCACCTCTAGCCTTTGTCACTTACTCCACCCATCTGCCAATTAAACTCCCCACACCTGCATCTACCTATCACTCGCCAGACTTTGTGCCACGTCCACCCTCTCTCCTGCTTTTACCCCCCACTACAATCTGTCTGAAGAAGGGTCTTGACTCCTTTCCCAGAAGCTGTCTGATCCACTGAGTTCCTCCAGTACTTTGTGTTGGTACCCTTGGGACTTTGGTAAACTGGCAAATTTTCTGATCTATTTGGATATTGTCTGTGGAAATACCTCAACATATTTATTTATTTTAAGATGTTACATAGTAATATAAATGTTTGCGTAAACTACATGTTGAAGTGTTAAAAATAAGTCCCTCGTTGTGCAAATGTATGCAGGAAATGGGACCCTTAAAGGAAGCACAACAACCAATGTCCTGTTATGCCTGAGGCTGTAACATATGTATTTCCGAACGATCAAATTATTAGAGTTGTATTGCATTTAATGTTCTGTTAAATAATTTTTGTTTATTGAACATTTTGTACATGAACAGAACGTGTCTTGTTGAGGATAATGCCATTACTGTACAGTGGTACCTGAAGTTGAGATAAAAGAATGTAAAATTATTAGAAATAGGGTCAGGTGTACAGAGCTGCCAAGTAGTACGGATTTTCCGTATTTTGTACGGAAATGTGATCAGAATATGGATGCACGGATTTGCTTTGTAAAATACGGATTTTTTAAAATTAGCCCGACTTCCTGTTTCATCTTGCTGCTTAAAAAATACATGGGAATAAATGTACTTCTAAAAATTATAGCAGATTAAATCTATTAGTATTTTAAATCTCAAGATCTGGATGATTATATTTGTAAGCTTTGATCTGCCTGTCCCACTACAGGTTTAAACAGCGCTGTCAGTTTAACACGTGGGAATCTAAACGAACAGCGCTATGGGTTGGAGCGTTATTGCCTTTACACATAGTGCTGTGGGCTTTACACACAGTGCTATGCCCACAGCGCTATGGATCACAGACTGTTAGGGGAGTGGGAGGGAGGGGGTTAATAAGAGAGGGAGGTAGAAAAAAAGGAAGGAGACAGGGAGGAAGAGAGGGAGGGTGGGAACGAAAGAGGGAGGGGGAGGGAAAGAGGGTGGGGGTGGACGAGAGAGAGGGAGGGAGTGGGAGAGAGAGAGAGAGGGAGAGAGCGGGAAAGAGAGGAAAGAGGGAGGGAGAGGGAGGCTTCCAAAATGGCTTCTACATCACCATCTGGTGCTAAAAGCAGGAAGCAGCCATTCAAACAGCAGTGCACAAAGAGAAATCAATGAATGCACTGTCAAGTATGGTGCGTAGAAGACATGTCTTAAGGGCTTAAGGGGTTGGACAGGCTAGATGCGGGAAGTGTGAAGTGCTACATCTTGGCAGGACAAATCAAAATAGGACGTACATGGTAAATGGTAGGGAATTGAGGAATGCTGTGGAATAGAGGGATCTAGGAATAACTGTGCATAGTTCCCTGTAGGTGGAATCGCATGTAGATAGGGTGGTAAAGAAAGCCTTTGGTGTGCTGGCCTTTATAAATCAGAGCATTGAATATAGGAGTAGGGAAGTAATGTTAAAATTGTACAAGGCATTGGTAAGACCAATTCTGGAGTATGGTGTACAATTTTGGTCGCCTAGTTATAGGAAGGATGTCAACAAAATAGAGAGAGTACAGAGGAGATTTACTAGAATGTTGCCAGGGTTCCAGCAACTATGTTACAGAGAAAGGTTGAACAAGTTAGGTCTTTATTCTTTGGAGCGCAGAAGGTTAAGGGGGGACTTGATTGAGGTCTTTAAAATGATGAAAGGGATAGACAGAGTTAACGTGGATACGTTTTTCCCATTGAGGGTAGGGAAGATTCAAACAAGAGGGCATGACATGAGAATTAAGGGACAGAAGTTTCGGGGTAACGTGAGGGGGAACTTCTTTACTCAGAGGGTGGTGGCTGTGTGGAATGAGCTTCCAGCAGAAGTGGTGGAGGCAGGATCGATTTTAACATTTAAGAGTAAAGTGGATAGGTATATGGACGTGAAGGGAATGGAGGGGTATGGTCTGAGTGCAGGTAGATGGGACTAGGGGAAAACAAATGGTCGGCACGGACTGGAAGGGCCGAGAGGGCCTGTTTCCGTGCTGTAATTGTTATATGGTTATATGGTTAAGATTGTTCCCGATGTTGGGGAAGTCCAGGACAAGGGGTCACAGCTTAAGGATAAGGGGGAAATCCTTTAAGACCGCGATGAGGAAGACTTTTTTCACCCAGAGAGTGGTGAGTCTCTGCCACAGAGGGTAGTTGAGGCCAGTTCATTGACTATATTTAAAATATTTTGTGGCCCTTGTGGCTAAGGGGATCAGGGGGTATGGGGAGAAGGCAGGTACGGGATACTGAGTTGGATGATCAGCCATGATCATATTGAATGGGGGTGCAGGCTCGAAGGGCCGAATGGCCTACTCCTGCACCTAATTTCTATGTTTCTATGTCAATTGGTAGCAAAGTTATGCATTCTTGTACTCTTACATGGGTATGACAGCACATAAAAAATAACACTTTTTTCAGCAAAATTGCACTGCGTAAAAATACTGATTTCCTCAGTAAAATACTGATTTTTAGGTACTAGAATACTGAAATACTTTGACAAAACTAGGCAGCTCTGGGTGTAGGCTATTTAATAAGCCATCATGGCTGTTCCCCATAGGACTCTATTTCCCAATCCCCAAAGTTGCATCAAAATCAGTGTTGAATACACTCTGGGAACCATAGCACAGGTCAGCAAATGAAAGGGCTGATTAATTAGTGATCACAATAAGGGAGTTTGGTATTCCGACTGCGCATGCCCAGGTCATAGGTTACTAGCTATAAAAGAATCTCGGCAACGGTGGTCCTGCATTGTGTGCAGGCTTGCATTTCGTCCATAGTCGGGGTGGGCTTTCCGTCGCTGCAGATACTGTTGAGTTGCTGCTGGGCCGTCCCCAATCCCTCCCCGATGTCCTGTCCCTGTCCGGAGGTGTCTGGGGAGCCCAGAGCTGGCGGGGCGGCCACAGACCTACAGCCGCTGGTTCCAGCTCGGCTCTGCCTGTCCTGCCTGGTTGGCCGGCAGCCCTCCACCTCCACCCCCTCAGTCCGACACCAAGATCCTGCTGAATATGGGCAGCTGACTGCTCTGCTCGAAGACAGGCGACTCGGAGCTGTTGCTGCTGGAGTCATCCTGGTAGGAGAGACAGTATGCAGATGGGCTCCTGCCGGCCATTGATAGGCCGGGCCCTCGCTGGAGCTGCTGGTGGTGCTGGTGACAGATGTAACCTCTTCCCCCTCCCTTGCCCAGCTCCAACTCCAGGTCGGGTGCCGGGCCGCCCGCGGCGCGACACAGTCGATCACTGGACTGGAGGAGGCTGAGCCCAGGCTGGCCCTCTGGTCAGGGCCCTCGTTCCTCCTCGGGGTTATGGATGAAGTGGCAGCCGTGGTAGGGGTAGAAGCCGGTCATGTCGAAGGTATGGCTTGTACCTGGGGTGGCAGCTGAGGGAGCGCAGCACAACCAGGCCGTGGGCAGACTGGCACTTGTCGACGTAGCGGCCCGTCAGGGAATGGGTTCCTCTGGAGTTGGAACGGGCTTAGTCTGGAGTTGGCGCTAGCTATGGGTTCTGTGGGCCTGGGGCCGCTGATGTCGTCGGACAGGGCTGTCGGTTGGCCCGGCAGGAGAAGCGGAGGTGAGCTGGGGTTGGCACTTCTCCACGGTGGGCCTGGGGGCCATTGTCCCATCAGTCAGATGAGGCGCGGTTATGTGTGCGTCAGCTGCTGAGTACCGGTCCAGTCTTCCCCCCGGTCACCCCCCTTCCCCCCTGGTCTCTCCCCAGTCCATTCCCCGCCCTGTCTCTTTCCCCCTCCCCCCCTACCGTCTGCCATTTTAAGATTGTTTTGAATAGGGATCTGTCTGGATATTGAGGGAAGGCACTTCATTGGGGCAAGGCAGATTACAATGTCATTAGGCAGGAGCAAGGGAGGGTAGATTGGGAGCAGTTGTTATTGGATAAATCCTCAGATGTCGTGGGAGTCGTTGGCCAGCTGATTGAAGTGCAGGAGATGCGTGTTCCAGTAAAAAGGTGAGATAAGGATGGCAAAGTAAGGGAACTGTGAAAGATCAAAGGGTTGTTAACATGGTCAGGATGGAAAAGGAAACATATGTCCTGTGTAAAAAGGTGGCATCAGATCCTTTTGGCAAGTGAATAGGAATGAACTAAGCAGACAATTAGAAAGGCCAAAAGGGGTAGTGAAATGTCATTGGCGAGTCGGATTAAGGAAAATCACTAGGCGTCTTATATGCAAGTTAAATATACGAGGGTGACAAAGAAAAGGAAAGTCTGCTCAAAGCTAAAGGTAGGAGTCGGCAGATATAGGTGAGGTACTAAACGAGTACATTGCATCTTTATTCATTGAGGAGATAGACTTGGAGAACAGCAAGATCGGTGCAGTGAATACAAACATGCTAGGGCAGTTTGAGATCGAAGGAGAGAGTGCTGAGGCTCTTGAAGAACAATAGGGTGGATAGGTCCCCAGGACTTGATGGGATCTATCCCAGGTTATTGAAGGAGGCAAGAGAGGAGATTGCAGCAGCCTTCTTGGAGAAGGCCGCTGCAATGGGGATCTTTGATTCTTCTCTATCCATGGGTGAGGTCTTGGAGGACTGGAGAATGTCCAGTGCTGTTCCTTTGGTGAATAAAGGAAGAATCAGCTTGTATACTCTTGAATTTAGAAGGATGAGAGGGCATCTTATTGAAACATAAGATTATTAAAGGCTTGGACACGCTAGAGGCATGAAACATGTTCCCGATGTTAGGGGTCTCCAGAACCAGGGGCCACAGTTCAAGAATAAGGGGTAAGCCATTTATAACGGGAAGAGGAAACACTTTTTCTCACAGAGAGTTGTGAGTCTGTGGAATTCTCTGCCTCAGAGGGCCGTGTAGGCCGGTTCTCTAGATACTTTCAAGAGAGAGCTAGATAGGGCTCTTAATGATAGCGGAATCAGGGGATATGGGGAGAAGGCAGGAACGGGGTACTGATTGTGGATGATCAGCCATTATCACATTGAATGGCGGTGCTGGCTCGAAGGGCCAAATGGCCTACTCCTGACATTGTCTATTGTCTAAATAGAGAGAATCCAGGGAACTATAGGCTGGTGAGCCTCACAATGGTGGAGAAAATGGAGAGAATTCTTCAAGATAGGATTTACTTCCATTTGGAAGAGATTGGGTGAATCGGGAATAGCCAGCAAGTGAGATTGATGAAGGTAGGGCAGTGGATGTTGTATGCATGGATTTTAGTAAGGTTTTTGATAAGGTACCTTATGGTAAGCTGATTATAATGTATGGGATTGACAATGACACAGTCTTATGGGTTTAGAACTGACTTATTCAGAGTAGACGGAGGGTTTAGGTGGAAGGTAGATATCAGGCACGTGCCGTGAGTAATTACTCGGGGTAGGCAGTCAGCCGGCTTTTCAAAAAATCTTATACCGCGCATGTGCAGATTGTTCTTTTCGTAAAAAATTAAAAATAAGTAACAATTCAATTTTTCCCAAGGCTTCTCATTCTCCTTCATTTTTTAATTACTGAATGGGTGGGGGACGGAGGGTGAAGGCAGGTGGAGAGATGGTGGGAAAAACGGGAGCACACCGGGACGTTGAATCAGTTGTCATCTTATTGAATGACAATACTAATTCTAGGGTCCATTTGGAGGAAGTGTTCCTTTCACAGCGTGTGGAGAGTCTGTGCCAGGGGTTAAAGATGCGGGGAGTCAAAGTCAAAGTCAAAGTATCAATAAAGAATGACAATAGTCATTCAGATCTTTCGGTCTGAACGAAATTTCATTGCATTCAGGAATGGGCAGGGGGGGCAGGAGTGGCATTGAGGGCAGGAGTGTTGAGAAGGAGGGGGTCAGAGATCATATCAGTAACTCACTCACTGCTGCCGCAGCGCTCCAGGCACGGACAGCAGAACTGGCCGCCACTTCCGGGGATAGAAGCAGCTCAGGTGCGAGCGCCTGCCGGAACCCGACAGCAGAACCGGCTGCCACTTCAGCGCCTTCTGCCGGCCCGCTCACCTCTGGCAGTGCTCTTTGTCTGAACATCTCTCACCTGCCGCTCGCCGGCTTCGCTCATGTCAACCGCGTCCCGCAAATCCTTAAATTCCCACAGCCAAGTAACCTCAACTGGTCCCGTGAACGCGCTGTCGGAATCTAAAGATTTGCGGGAAGCTGGCCGGCGAGCGGCTGGTGAGAGATGTTCAGACGGAGAGCACAGCCAGAGGTGAGTGGGGACCAGCTGAAGTGGCAACCGGTTCTGCTGTCGGGTCCCAGCGTCCGCTCAAAGTCAGTCACCCGAGCTGCTTCCTTCCTCGGAAGTGGCGGCCAGTTCTGCTGTCCATGCCCGGAGCGCTGCGGCAGCCACCCAAGCTAAATCACTCCCCTGCCACAATAAAACCATATAGCAATTGCAGCACGGAAACAGGCCATCTCGGCCCTTTTAGTTCGTGCCGAACACTTACTCTCACCTAGTCCCATTTACCTGCACTCAGACCGGAGCGTGGCAAGTGGGTTACTGACCCAAATCCCCTCCCAAACACTGTGAACGGAGCTCTCCCCCCACCCCAGGAAATACAGTATTTAAAAAAATGAAGCACCAAGAAATGCACTTACCATGTTATTGGTACATTAAGTCCATTCTTCACTCTTTGTTTCCGGAGATACTATTAAAATAATGGCAATCCATATTTGAAAATCCCGCCAAGAAACTCGCGCTGCGCATGTGCAGTAGGCTGCTGCGCCTGCGCAGTGCTGCAAAGGCAGAATTTCTGCTGCCTTCAGCTCCCCTTGAAACTGACGGCTTCAGGCAGCGCTGACGGCACGTGGGCTGCACAGAACTTCCCGTATTACAAGCGCTGCGGATGAAAGTCACGGAGAATTATCCCTAGCTAGGAGATCGATCTCTTAGATAGGCATAATTCTCCCATGCCTTTACTATTTATATTTAATAATTGCCATTTCATAATTTTAGTCAGGGTAGACCGTGCCTACCTTGCCTACCCTGACGACACGTGCCTGGTAGATATTCTGGCTGTAGGTCTGTGGCCAGTGGAATTCCGTAGGGATCTGTGCCAGGAATCTCTGCGATGTACATAAATGACCTCGGCGTAAATGTAGATGGGTTGGTGAGTAAGTTTGCTGATTACACAAAACTTGGAGGAGTTGCAGACAGTAATGCCCTCAGAAGATACAGCGGGATAAAGATCAACTGCAGAAATGGGTGGTGAAATGGCAGATGGATTTTAATCTGAGCAAGTGTGAGTTGTTGCACTTTGGAAGGTTAAATGTAAGGAAAGAGTATCGAGTTAATGGTAAGACCCTTAATAGCATTGATGTGCAGAAGCATCTTAGAGTCAAGTTCATAGCTCACTAAAGGAGGCAGCACAAGTAGATAAGGTGGTAAAGAAGTATATGTTTGTGCTCATTGCTGGGGGCATTGAATACAAGGGCCAGGAATTCATGATACAGCTCTGTAGGACTTTGGTTAGGTCGCATTTAGAGTATTGCATGCAATTGTGGTTTCCCCTTTACAGTAAAGATGTGGATGTTTTGGAGAGGGTGCAGAGGAGGATTACCAGAATGTTGCCTGAAATAGAGGGTTTCAGTTGCAGGGAGAGGTTGGGTAGACCTTGATTGTTTTTCTTGGAACATCACAGATTGAGGGGAGACTTGATAAAAGTATATAAAATTATGGGAGGCATAGGTAGAGTTGACAGCCAGAACCTGACAAGGAACTGGGAATGGATATTAGAAACATAGAAGCATAGAAAATAGTTGCAGGAGTAGGCCATTCGGCCCTTCGAGCCTGCACCACCATTCAACATGATCATGGCTGATCATCCAACTCAGTATCCTGTACCTGCCTTCTCTCCATACCCCCTGATCCCTTTAGCCACAAGGGCCACATCTAACTCCCTCTTAAATATAGCCAATGAACTGGCCTCAACTACCTTCTGTGGCAGATAATTCCAGAGACTCACCACTCTCTGTGTGAAAAATGTTTTCCTCATCTCGGTCCTAAAGGAATTCCCCCTTATCCTTAGACTGTGACCCCTTGTTCTGGCCCTCCCCAACATCGGGAACAATCTCCCTGCATCTAGCCTATCCAACCCCTTAAGAATTTTGTAAGTTTCTATAAGATCCCCCCTCGGTCTTCTAAATTCTAGCGAGTACAAGCCAAGTCTATCCAGTCTTTCCTCATATGAAAGTCCTGACATCCCAGGAATCAGTCTGGTGAACCTTCTCTGTACCCCTTCTATGGCAAGAATGTATTTTCTCAGATTTGGAGACCAAAACTGTACGCAATACTCCAGGTGTGGTCTCACCAAAACCCTGTACAACTGCAGTAGAACGTCCCTGCTCGTATACTCAAATTCTTTCGCTATGAATGCTAACATGCCATTTGCTTTCTTCACTGCCTGCTGCACCTGCATGCCTACTTTCAATGACTGGTGTACCATGACACCCAGGTCTCGTTGCATCTCCCCTTTTCCTAATTTGCCACCATTAAGATAATAATCTACCCTCCTGTTTTTGCCACCAAAGTGGATAACCTCACATTCATTCACATTATACTGCATCTGCCATGCACTTGCCCACTCACACAGCCTATCCAAATCACCTTGCAGCCTCCTAGCATCCTCCTCACACCCAACACTACCCCCCAGCTTAGTGTCATTGCAAACTTGGAGATGTTGCATTCAATTCCCTCGTCCAAATCATTAATATATATTGTAAATAGCTGGGGTCCCAGCACTGAGCTTTGCGGTGCCCCTCTAGTCACTGCCTGCCATTCTGAAAAGGACCCGTTTACTCTTACCCTTTGCTTCCTGTCTGCCAGCCAGTTCTCTATCCACATCAATATGAACCCCCAATACCGTGTGCTTTAAGTTTGTATACTAATCTCTTATGTGGGACCTTGTCGAAAGCCTTCTGAAAGTCTAGATATAACACATCCACTGGTTCTCCCTTATCCACTCTGCTAGTTACATCCTCAAAAAATTATATAAGATTCGTCGCAAGTACAGTCAGTATCGTGAGTGCAACACTGGGATGAGGAAACTTGACAGTATCTTGAACGGTAAACCCTGACCTAGAATCACAAGTGCTGTGGGAGGACTCTGTCATGAGTGTTACACCAGACCCGTGGCAGTACAACAAGTACTGCTCTTCGACGTGGAACCCTATTGTGAGTGTTGCACCTGAACCAAAGCATGATTGCAAGTTTTGTGCTGGTACCATATTCCCAGTGCTTGAGGTAATTGAATGGCCACATGTTTCTTGCTTAGGCCATGGTTTATTTAGTCTGTTTGAATTTAATTTGCTGATGTATTTCATGGAGTGTGTGCATAATGAAAGCAGATGGATTGTTTGTGTACTGCAGAGCTGAGCTGGTGGCATGGGATATGTTTATTCACTTTATGTCCTTGATGTGTAGGTAACATCTACAAGAACCGTGGCAGCAGCTTCAGCCTCTCTAACCTGGCATTACCAAGCAAAGCAGGGCGAGACAAGAGCACACCGTTCCCCAGCCTCAAAGGTAGAGATCTCTCCATCCTATCGGACTTGTGTTGTAAATGGAGTTTTGAAGCACTTTCAAGTGCAGGCTGCTGTTATCTTAGGTTCAAGAATGCCCAGGTTTTACATTCTGTCATTCTTTTATTTTAAATTCATCAGTGAGCTAGTATCTTATGGCCTAATATACCTCCAAGATATCAGTACGTTTCCAAATCTGGACTTTGCACATCACTGTCCTCCCTCACTATGCCTTCAGCTCGAATTCCCTCCCTAATCCTCTCCCTCCCCCTCTGTCTCTGTACTCAAATATGTTTTTTAAAGCCAGCCACTTAACCAAACCTTCCATCATTGGCCCTGTATAGCTTGGTGTTACATTTTTGGTAGTGTTCCCGAGAAGCACACATTATGGAACACTGTCCTCCCTGAAGGCACTCGGTCAATGCTAATTTGTTCAGAGGCCTTATGAGGTTTAGAGGATCAACTGTGCATCACACACCAAAGGAGCACAAAGAATTTGAAACCACTTCTTCCTTTGACAGGTTGTTTGAACTTGAGTGTCCCCTGCCTTTACATCTCCCTCCTGCATGTCCTTTTGCCCGTGTGTGTTCTTGCCTGCCTTCCCCAGTAAGCATGTCTCAGCGCAGCTAACCACGTGGCTTGTTGTCTTACTGCTTGCTGGGCTCACTCATTTTATGTATAAACTCTGTAGTAGAGGAGGAGTCATCAAATTAAATAACCAGCTCAGCTGCCTGAGGCACTGGACATGACGTGATAATCGGCACTCTTAGCCAATGATGATTGAGGTTCTCATTTTAACAGACTTTTATCCACATCACGATGGCGGGTGGTACTTTGGGTAAGTAATAACTGATTTGGGCTATCCAGCGCTTTATTCTTGCACCATCATTCGATAAAATAATGCGTGAATTGATTTACACCAACTCGATCTTTCTATTGCTTGACTTTTTAAAATGCCGAAAAATTAATTACAGTCAGCCATGGACATAACCATTGACTAATCCCTAACAGCACTCTGATCTAGAGAATTCAATAGATTTCCACCTCATCGTCTTAAATAGCTGACCATCTTTTCATTTTCATCTTAAATAACTAATCCTTGTTCTAGATTATCAAAGCTAAAATTGCTTCCAAGCACCTAACCTGCAAAGCCCTTGAAGAATAGTGAGGATATTTCCTCAATTCTACAGAATGAAGGGCAATTCTGCCCAGCCATTTCACCGGATGACAAGACAGTATTATATTTATTCTGACATTTGAACAGGGAGACAAAAAATGGAAACTGGCTGAGTTCCTAAGTGACTCTGTCCCGAGATCTGGTTATGGGAGTGGGGTTACTGTATGAATGTAACCTATTGCGTGCATGTCTGCAGCATCCACGCTCTCAGGTAGGATGCAGTGCGCCCTGAGCTACCTTTTTCATTTCCTCCATTATGCCCTTCCCCATTTTTTGAAGAAGTAACGAAACGGGTTGCTGAGAGCAAAGCCGCAGGCATTGCCTTTATTGTGTTCAGCAAAGCATTTGATAAGGTTTCGCATGGTGGGCTGCGCTGGAAGGTTAGATTGCATGAGATCCAGGGAGAGCTAGCCAACTGAATAGAGAATTGGCTTCATGGAATGGAACAGAGGGTGATGGTGGAAGGTTGTTTTTCAGACTGGAGGCCTGTGACTTTTGGTGTGTCTCAGGGATCAGTGCTGAGTCTTTTGCTGTTTGGTTAATATCAGTGATTTGGATGAAAATGTACACAGTATGATTAGAAAGTTCTCAGGTGACACAAGTGGGTGGCATCGTGGATAGCGAACTTGATCAGTTGGACAGGTGGGCTGAGGAATGTGTAATTGGAGTGCAGGAGGATGAGGGGTGATCTTATAAGGGGTTAAGGGGTTGGACAGGCTAGATTGTTCCCGATGTTGGGGGAGCCCAGAATAAGGGGTCACAGTTTAAGGATAAGGCCAGTTCATTGGCTATATTTAAGAAGGAGTTAGATGTGACCCTTGTGGCTAAGGGGATCAGGGGGTATGGAGAGAAGGCAGGTACGGGATACTGAGTTGGATGATTAGCCATGATCATATTGAATGGCGGTGCAGGCTTGAAAGGGCCGAATGGCCTACTCCTGCACCTATTTATTATGTTTCTATAAAGGTGTATACGATCATGAGGGGAATAGGTAGGGTAAATGTACGGAACCTTTTACCCAGAGTAGGAGAATCGAGAACCAGAGGGCATAGATTTAAGGTGAGAGGGAAAAGCAGATCAGAGAATGGATATGTGCCTCTAAGATTGGTGACCACTCTCTCATTTTATATGCCCTTGAAGCCTCTCTACATCCTCATCACTTCCCACAATCCCACAGTTTTCTGTGTTCCGTGAGCTTGATGCTCACAGCCAAATTTAGACATGAATTGTGAATAATTGTGGATCAAGCTCCTATTTGTTCAATACTCTATTTGTCACAGCCTCTAACCCGAGAAAAAACAATTTATTCCTACTGTTCACCAAATCTCAGACCACACTGGTATATTACCCTCTGTTCTATGAGATCGATTTTGATCATCTCCCTTGTTGACATTATTCGAACATAGAACATAAAACAGAATAGCACCGGAACATGTCCTTAGCCCTGACCCTGAGCAACCAACATTTTCATGTCTGTGCCAAACATGATGCCAAATTAAACAAATTTGCCTGCACATTTGTCGCCTAATTATAGGAAGGATGTCAACAAAATAGACAGAGTACAGAGGAGATTTACTAGAATGTTGCCAGGGTTCCAGCAACTATGTTACAGAGAAAGGTTGAACAAGTTAGGTCTTTATTCTTTGGAGCGCAGAAGGTTAAGGGGGGACTTGATTGAGGTCTTTAAAATGATGAAAGGGATAGGCAGAGTTGACGTGGATACGTTTTTCCCATTGAGGGTAGGGAAGATTCAAACAAGAGGGCATGACATGAGAATTAAGGGACAGAAGTTTAGGGGTAACATGAGGGGGAACTTCTTTACTCAGAGGGTGATGGCTGCGTGGAATGAGCTTCCAGCAGAAGTGGTGGAGGCAGGATCGATTTTAACATTTAAAAGTAAAGTGGATAGGTATATGGACGTGAAAGGAATGGAGGGGTATGGTCTGAGTGCAGGTAGATGGGACTAGGGGAAAACAAATGGTCGGCACGGACTGGAAGGGCCGAGAGGGCCTGTTTCCGTGCTGTAATTGTTATATGGTTATATGGTTACATGATCTATATCCCTCCATTCTCTGCATATTCTTGTTCCTATCAAAAAGCCTCTTAAATGTCACTATCATATCTGTTTCCACCAACATCCCTTGCATTCCAGTCACCCACCAGTCTCTGAAATCTGAAATTACTTACACAGCATTAATACCGAGGGTTGTGATGTGCCCAGTTAGAAGACACTTTGTGGGAGCAGGTTAGGAGCTGAAGAGGCCATTCTGCAATGCAGTTCTGAATCCACTATTCTGAATTGGAAGTTGTGCAAGTGAATCTCTGGCTCACATGGAGGCACTGTTTGGATCAGTAATGGTGGGAAAGGTTAAAATGGAAGGTTTGGAGTGGTGAAAGCAGTGGGCAATAGCAGAAATTATGAAGGATCAGTTTGATGTAGATGGTAGTTGGGTGGAAGATGAGGACAAGTGGAACCCTAACCTTGTTCTGGCTGGTGACAGAGAGGGTGAAAACAACAAAGGTAGATAGGATGTTAATGCAGACATACAGGACATCAGCCTACAATAGTCAGGGAATGGAATGTAAGGGCAGGAAAGGTATGGTGCAACTTCATAAAATATTGATTATGCCACAGCTGAAGAATTATGTGCAGTCCAGGTTACCACACAGAATGAAGGATGGTTTAAATGGGGCAGAATTATTTAGGTTGGTAGGAAATGTAATGTTTCAGAAAACATTGTGACAGTTCAACTTGTGAATCTAGGCCTTGCATTGGGAAATGAGGCTGACCATGTGATTAAATTTCAGTGGAGAGCATTGGTGAATAGTGATCATAATTCTGTAAGTTTCAAGTAGTTATCGATAAAATTAAGGCAAGAACTAGGGAAAGTAGATTGGGAGTAGCTGTATGAAAGTAAATTTACATCGGAAGTAGGTGTCCTTTTAAGGTCTGCTGATTAGAGTTCAGGAGCAGAATGTTCCTGTGAGAATTTAAGATAGGGATGGCAAGGTTCCAGAGAGAGATTGTAAGTTTAGTTAAAGAGGAAAATGAAGCACATGTAAGGGATGGCACAGTGGCGCAGCAGTAGAGTTGCTCCAGTATAGTGCTAGACACCCAGGTTCGATCCCGGCTACGGGTTCTGTTTGTACTGAGTTTGTACGTTCTCCCTCTGACTGCATGGGTTTTCTCTGGGTTTCCTCCCATGCTTCAAAGATGTACATCCTTGTAGGTTAATTGACTTCTGTAAATTGTCCCAAGTGTGTAGGATTATGGAGAATCTCAAGGCATTTTACACGTATATTAAAAGCAAGAAGATAGCTAGGGAACGGAGAGGTCCACACATGGACAAAAGTGGCTTGCTGAGAGCTAGGATTTGGGTGAGGTCATAAATCACAGCTTTGCATCAGAATTCTCCAAGGACAAGGATGATGGTAAGATCAGAGAGGGGTTTCTTGATGTTATCGGTAGTGGTGTTGGATGTCTGTAGAAACATTGGAAATAGGTGCAAGAGTAGGCCATTTGACCCTTTGAGCCAGCACTGCCATTCAATATGATCATGGCAAATCATCCAAAATCAGTACTCCGTTCCTGCTTTCTCCCCATATCCCTTGATTCCGTTAGCTCTAAGAGCTACATCTAACTCTCTTGAAAACATCCAGTGAATTGACCTCCACTACCTTCTGCATAAGAGCATTGTGGTGGATAACTCCCAGGACCTGATGGGATCTATTCCAGGGAGTTAAAGGAGGAGATTGCTGGGCCTGGAAGAGGTAATTGTATCCTATTTAGCCGTAGACAAGGTTCCAGAAGATTGGAGCATGGTCGGTGTTGGGGTCCTTTGTTCAAGTAGGGTAACAGGGATAATTCCAGAAATTATAAACTAGTGAGCCTTCCATCAGTGCTAGAGAAATGATTGAGAAGATTCTTGGGGACAGGATTTAAATTTGGAAAAGCATGAATTTAGGAGGGATCGTTAGCATAGTTTTGTGTGCGGGGAAATCCTGTCTCACAAATTTGATTTGAGTTTTCTGAAAAAGTGAGGAAAATGATTGATAGTGCAGTGGACGTTGTCTACTTTGGATTTACTAAGGCATTTGACACTTATAGTTGGCTGGTCCAGATGGTTTTGTCACATGGAATTTGAAGTTGGTAAGTTGGATACTGTCAAAAGAAGACGGAGTCGTGATGGAGGGGTGTTTCTCTGACTGAATGTCTGTAACCAGTTTGGTTCCACAAAGATCAGTACTGGGGCCTTCATTGTTTATAATACATATGTAAATTATTTAAACAATATAAATTAGTGGTCTGATTAGGAAATGTGCAAACAACATGAAATTGGTGAGATTGTGGATAGTGTGAAAGGTTGTCAAAGGATACAGCTGGATATAGATCATTTCAAAATTTGAGTAGAGAAATGGCAGAAAGTTTAATCCAGACAAATGTGAGATGTGTTTTGGGAGTTGAAATGCAAGAGTAAAGTCTATAGTTAATCTTAGGACCATTTGGAGTGTTGATGTAGTGAGCGATCTTGGGGTGCAAGTCCTTAACCCCTTGAAAGTGACAACACAAGTAGATAGGGTGGTGGGGAAGGCATACAGCATACTTATTTTTTACCAGCTGCGCCCATCAATATGACAAATTGGAAGTCATGTTGCGTCTTTATAAAACGTTGGTAAGGTAGAAGATTGGGATTGAAGGGGAAAAAATAAATCAACCATGATTGAATGGTGGACTAGACTTGATGGGATGAGTAATTCTGCTCCTATGTCTTATGCTCTTATGATGCAAAGATGATTCGCCAGGATGTCGCCTGGGATGAGACATTTTACTTCTGAGCTGTAACTGGATGGGCAGGTATTCTCCGTGAAGTTATGTGGACATCTGATGGAGGTGTACACAACTATGAGGGGAATAGATTGGGTAGAGAGTAGGAAACTTCCCCACAGTAGAAGTGTGAAAACCTAGAGGGTATATGTTTAGGGTGAGGGAAATGAAGGGATCTGATGAAAAATATCCCACAGACGATGTTTGGAATCTGGAATGTATGGTGGAGGCAAAGACTTTCACAGCATTTAGGCAGAGTGGTCTTGTGCATCAGAAATCTTGTCTCACTAACTTGATTAAGATTTTTAAGGAAGTAATCAAGGAGCACTAGATAAGTACTTGAATCGACAAAAAAAAAGTTCTGGGAAATGGAATTAGTATGGATAGGTACTCGATGATCTGCATCAACATGATGGGCTGAATGGTCCTCTTCTATGCTGCATGTCTGACTGAGAATAGTGCAATCCTGGAGACATGTTCCAGAGGGGTGAGTCACAAAAACAGTTTGGTTAGAACTACGACACTCCACCACTGAATATTATCTGTGTCACCAAAGAGCGGAAAAGATACAGAGGAGCAAATATCCAGGGAAATTACTGCAGTGCAAAATCCACAGGATAGTTATTGTGGGGTACTTTAATTATCGCAATGTCGAGTAGAATAGTTATTATAGGTCCTGTATGAAGAAACTGCAGATGCTGGTTTCAATCGAAGAGAGACACAAAATGCTGGAGTAATTCTGCGGGACAGGCAGTATCTCTGGAGAGAAGGAATGGATGACATTTTGGGTTGAGACCCTTCTTAAGACTGATGTCAGGGGAGTGGGAGGTACATAGATAAGGAAGTGTATAGACAAGGAAGTGAAAACAGGACAAAGTGAATGGAGATTAAAGAAAATGTAGAATTGATCATTGTTAGTTGGGAGAGGGAAATAACAAAGCAAACAGAGATAAAATGTAGTCGGAGACAGTAAGACTGGTCGGAGAACTGGGGAGGGGATGGAGAGTGAGGGAAAGCAAGGGTAACTTAAAGTTAGAGGTCAATGTTCATACCACTGGGGTATAAGCTACCCAAGCAAAATATGAGGTTCCTCCAATTTGCGCTGGGTCTCACTTTGACAATGGAGGAGGCCGACAGAAAGGTCAGTGTGGGAATGGAAGGGGGAGTTAAAGTGTTTAGCCACCGGGATATCAGGTAGGTTTAGGTGGACTGAGCGAAGGTGTTCAGCGAAACGATTGCCGGACCTCTGTTTAGTTTTGCATATAATCAGGAGTCCACATCTGGAACAGCGGATACAGTAGATGAGGTTGGATGAGGTGCAATTGAACCTCTGCCACACCTGAAAAAACTGTTGGGGTTCTTGGACGGAGTCGAGGGGGAAGGTATAGGGACAGGTGTTGCATCTCCTGCGGTTGCTGGAGAAAGTACTTGGGAAGGGGATGGCTTGAGTGGGAAGGGGATGGCTTGAGTGGGAAGGGACGAGTTGACCAGGGAGTTGCAGAAGGAACGGTCTCTGCAGAAAGGGGTGAAGATGGGAAGATGTGGATAGTGGTGGGAGGTGGTTAAAATGTTGGAGGATTATGTGCAGTATGCAACGGCTTATGAGGTGTAAGGTGAGGCAAAGAGGGACCCTGTCCCTGTTACGAATGGGGGGAGGGGGAGCAAGTGCAGAGCTGCGGGGCACCGAGGAGACCCTAGTGAGGGTCTCATCTACAATGGAAGAGGGGAACCTCTGTTCCCAAAAGAATGAGGACATCTCCGATGACCTGGTATGGAACGCCTCATCTTGGGCACATTTGTGGCATAGACGGTGGAATGCAAGTAGGGGATAGAATCTTTACAGGAAATGCGGTGGGAAGAATTGTAGTCTAGATAGCAGTGGGTTTAGTTTAACCATATAACCATATAACAATTACAGCACGGAAACAGGCCCTCTCGGCCCTTCCAGTCCGTGCCGACCATTTGTTTTCCCCTAGTCCCATCTACCTGCACTCAGACCATACCCCTCCATTCCCTTCACGTCCATATACCTATCCACTTTAGTCTTAAATGTTAAAATCGATCCTGCCTCCACCACTTCTGCTGGAAGCTCATTCCACACAGCCACCACCCTCTGAGTAAAGAAGTTCCCCCTCACGTTACCCCGAAACTTCTGTCCCTTAATTCTCATGTCATGCCCTCTTGTTTGAATCTTCCCTACCCTCAATGGGAAAAACGTATCCACGTCAACTCTGTCTATCCCTTTCATCATTTTAAAGACCTCAATCAAGTCCCCCCTTAACCTTCTGCGCTCCAAAGAATAAAGACCTAACTTGTTCAACCTTTCTCTGTAACATAGTTGCTGGAACCCTGGCAACATTCTAGTAAATCTCCTCTGTACTCTCTCTATTTTGTTGACATCCTTCCTATAACTAGGCGACCAAAATTGTACACCATACTCCAGAATTGGTCTTACCAATGCTTTGTACAATTTTAACATTACTTCCCTACTCCTATATTCAATGCTCTGATTTATAAAGGCCAGCACACCAAAGGCTTTCTTTACCACCCTATCTACATGCGATTCCACCTTCAGGGAACTATGCACAGTTATTCCTAGATCCCTCTGTTCACAGCATTCCTCAATTCCCTACCATTTACCATGTTCTTTCTATTTTGATTTGTCCTGCCAAGATGTAGCACTTCACACTTAACAGCATTAAACTCCATCTGCCATCTTTCAGCCCACTTTTCCAAATGGCCCAAATCTCTCTGTAGACTTTGAAAATCTACTTCATTATCCACAACACCACCTGTCTTAGTATCATCTGCATACTTACTTATTCAATTTTCCACCCCATCATCCAGATCATTGATGTACATGACAAACAACAGTGGACCCAACACAGATCCCTGAGGCACCCCACTGGTCACCGGCTTCCAACCTGACAAACAGCAATCCACCATTACTCTCTGACATCTCCCATTCAGCCACTGTTGAATCCATCTTGCTACTCCGCCATTAACACCCAAAGATTGAACCTTCTTAAGCAACCTTCCATGGGGAACCTTGTCAAAGGCCTTACTGAAATCCATATAGACAACATCCACTGCTTTACCCTCATCAACTTCCCTAGTTACCGCTTCAAAAAATTCAAGAAGGTTTGTCAAACATGACCTTCCAGGCACAAATCCATGTTGACCCTGATCAGACCCTGTTTATCCAGATGCTTATATATATTATCTCTAAGTATCCTTTCCATTAATTTGCCCACCACTGATGTCAAACTAATAGGTCTATAATTGCTAGGTTTATTCTTTGAACCCTTTTTAAACAATGGAACAACATGCGCAGTACGCCAATCCTCCGGCACTATTCCCGTTTCTGATGACATTTGAAATATTTCTGTCATAGCTCCTGCTATTTCTACACTAACTTCCCTCAATGTCCTGGGGAATATCCTGTCAGGACCTGGAGACTTATCCACTTTTATATTTTTCAAAAGTGTCAGTACTTCCTCCTCTTTGAATCTCATAGTTTCCATAGCTACTCTACTTTTTCCCCTTAACTCACAGAGTTCAATATCCTTCTCCTTGGTGAATACCGAAGAAAATAAATTGTTCAATTTCTCCCCATCTCTTTTGGCTCTGCAGATAGCTGTCCATTCTGGTTCTCTAATGGTCCAATTTTATCCCTCGTTATCCTTTTGCTATTAATATAGCTGTAGAAACCCTTTGGATTTACTTTCACCTTTCTTGCCAAAGCAACCTCATATCTTCTTTTAGCCTTCCTAATTTCTTTCTTAAAATTCTTTTCACATTCCTTATACTCCTCTCGCACCTCATTTACTCCATGCCTCCTATAATATTGTAGATATCTCTCTTTTTTCGAAACAAGTGTCCAATTTCCCTTGAAAACCATGGCTCTTTCCAATTTTTACTATATCCTTTCAACCTAACAGGGACATAAAGATTCTGTACTCTTACAATTTCCCCTTTAAATGTCCTCCATTTCTCTTCTACATCCTTCCCATGAAACAAAGTGTCCCAATTCACTCCTTTAAAATCCTTACGCATTCCCTCAAAGTTAGCCTTTCTCCAATCAAAATCTCCACCCTAGGTCCAGTTCTGACTCTCTCCATAATTATATTGAAACTAATGTGATCACTGGTCCCGAAGTGCTCACCAACGCATACCTCCGTCACCTGACCTGCCTCATTTCCTAACAGGCGGTCCAGCACTGCCCCTTCTCTGGTCGATACCTCTATGTACTGCTGCAAAAAACTATCCTGCACACATTTAACAAACTCCAAACCATCCAGCCCATTTACAGAATGTGTTTCCCAGTCTATTTTTGGAAAATTGAAATCTCCCACAATCACTACCTTGTGCTTACTACTAATATCTGTTATCTCCTTACATATTTGCTCTTCCAATTCTCGCTCCCCATTTGGCGGTCTATAATACACCCCTAAAATTGTTGCTACACCGTTCCCACTTCTCAGTTGCACCCAAATAGCCTCCCTAGACGAGCCCTCTAATCTATCCTGCCAAAGCACTGCTGTAATATCTTCTCTGACAAGCAATGCAACACCTCCCCCTCTGGACCCTCCAATTCTATCACACCTGAAGCAACGAAATCCTGGAATATTTAGTTTCCAATCACAGCCCTCCTGCAACCATGTTTTACTGATTGCCACAACATCATATTTCCAGGTGTCAATCCAGGCTCTAAGTTCATCCACCTTACTTACAATGCTCCTAGCATTAAAATATACACATTTTAGAAACCCACCATCCCTTATTCTCTGTCTATTATCTTTTTCATCTTTCTCGCCTACATTTTGGATCCGAGTGCTTCCCTTCTCTGCCTCTTGCCCCACACCCTGACCCCTAGCCCCCTCTACCCGAGTCCCTCCCCCCAGCCTTTCTAGTTTAAAGTCTCCCCAGTAGCCTTTGCAAATCTCCCTGCCAGGATATTGGTCCCCCTCGGGCTCAAGTGCAACCCGTCCTTTGTGTACAGATCATGCCTTCCCCAAAAGAGGTCCCAGTGATTAAGAAACTTGAATCCCTGCCCACTGCACCAGTCCCTCAGCCACGCATTTATCCTCCACCTCATTTCATTCCTACTATCACTGTCACGCGGCACAGGCAGTAATCCTGAAATCGTTACCCTTTTGGTCCTTCTCCTTAACTTTCTCCCCAACTCCCTAAATTCTCCCTTCAGGACCTCGTCACTTTTTCTGCCTATGTACCACAACATCAGGCTCCTCTCCCTCCCTTATCAGAATCCTTTGGACACGTTCTGACACATGCGAGACCCTGGCACCAGGGAGGCAAACTACCATCCGGGTCTCCCGACTGCGTGTACAGAATCGACTATCCGACCCCCTAACTATAGAGTCCCCTATTACAATTGCCCTCCTCTTTTTGCTACCCTTCTGAGCATCAGGGCCGGTCTCTGTGCCGGAGGCCCGGCCGCTGTTGCTGCCCCCAGCTAGGCTGTCCCCTCCAATCGTACTCAAACTTGAGTACCTATTTTCCAGGTGTACGGTCACAGGAGTACTCTCTAGCCCCTGCCTCTAGTTTGTCAGATGATGGTTTGTTTCCTGTGATGGAGATGGTAGGGTGATGTCAGAGATGCTCCAAGTGAATTTGAGTGCAGGATAGAAATTAGTAGTAAAGTTATTATGGGTCATATAGAAAGGTAGCCAAATATGTACACCAAGGTGAACGAGGTGGAAGATCATGAACTCATGGTTAGGAGCATCGGTATTCGTGGACAGACTGGTGTTAAGAAGGAGGAGGTGTTTGAGATCTCTTTGTAGTGGATAAATCTATATGGCCTGACAAGATTATTGTGGGGGGCAAAGGAGGAGATTGCTGGAGTTCGAAGCTCTGTAGCCACATGTAAGGGTCAGTTTATTTGGGGGGGGGGGGGTAACTCCAGGCCTTTGAGCTTTACATCAATGGTAGAGAAATTATTGGAAATTCTGAGAGACAGCAGACCATGGACAAAGGACAAAGGACATTTATTATCACATACAACAATTGGTGTAGTGAAATTTGACTTGCCATTGCAGCACACAAATAAAGACTGGCGAGCTGAAGGTGACCGTTCTGCCGAACACTTGCGCTCAATCCTGCAAGATCTCCTGATGCTAACCATTTTAACTCCTCTTCACATGCCCATACCAACCTTTCTCTCCTGGGCCTTCTCAATTGCCTGAGACCTCACACAAACTGGAGCCACATCACCTCATATTTTGCTGGGGTAACTAACAATCCAACGGTATTGAATTCTCCGATTTAAGTAACTAATAAACAACATCCTGCTTCCATTTTCTCTCCCCCCAATGTGCCACACCAGGATGTGCATACATTTTTTCCACTATCCCGCCCCCTTATGCCATCTTCATCCACCCATATCCTTTTCTCTGGCATCACATTTCATGCATCTTCTTTTATCTCACGACATTTTGCCCATCTCTATCTCCTAATCAAAACTCATCTGCTAATGAAAATCCCCCCTCACCTGTATCCACCTATCACTTGCTGGCTTTGTCCTGCCCCCAGCTCTCTGCCAACTTTCTGACCCCAATTACAATCAGTCTGAAGAAGGGTCTTGACCTGAAACGTTACCTATCAATGTTCACCAGCACTTTGTGACTGATTACAGATATTCAGTGTGGTCTTGTGCATCAGAAATCTTGTCTCACTAACTTGATTAAGATTTTTTTTGAGTAATCAAGGAGTATGATGAAGGCAGAACGGTAGATGTTGTTTCTCGTGGACTTCAGTAAACCCTTTGGCAAAGTCGCACATTATCAGTTGGTTTATGCTAGTGCACGAGATCCAAGTAAGCTGAACAAATGGATCCAAAAATTGGATCAATCATAAGAGGCAGAGGATGGTAATCGAGGGATGCTTATCCAGTCGAAGGCCACATTAGGCCATGCATCAGATGGGAAAATGGGTGCCGCGTTGGAAAATGGGATTCAATCCTGACAAGTGCATGGAGATGGATTTTGATATGTCAAACAAGAGTAGGATATGTACAATAAATGATAGGATGCTAAGGAATGCTGATGAAGCAAGAGACCATTGGATACAAGAACTGGATGTTCTTCTTGTTAAGCTGGAATGAGTGCAGAGAAGATTTACAAGGATGTTGCCAGGACCTGAGAGGTTGAGGTATAGGGAGAGGTTGGGCAGGCTAGGACTTTATTCCTTGGAACGCTGGAGGCTGAGGGGTGATCTTACAGAGATGTGTATAAGATCATGTGGGGAATAGATAAAGCTGATTGCAAAGTGTCGTTTATCCAGAGTAGAGGAGTCAGTTGAGGACATAGGTTAAAGGTGAGAGAGGAAAGATTTAATTTGAAACAAAGGACCTATTTCCATACTCTATGACTGAAAATGGAAACATTGGTTAATAGGATAGTGAAGACGGTACAAGACCTGCTTGCCTTCATAGAATATAAAAACTAGAATTTTGCAACATTACAGAATGATATATGGGTGTTTCCGTTTGCTAAAGGTACCAACCTGTACTGTGGCATGGGTGGCCAAATTTGAAAGTTATTAAATCATAATGAAATACCACAGCATTAAAAATGGGCCCCCCTATGATCCTTTTGAGCTAATTTGTGATCAAAATTTAACCAAAATTTAATGCTTCCAAAATTTGAAAAAAAAACTAGACTGATTTCTACGCTTCCTTTCAAAACGGCGGCACGTAACCCACTACGAGGCCCGTAGTTCAGGTCAGGGTCATTACAATCACATTGTTTGAATTTGTTTTTAAATCGCGACAAGTGCAAAAAAAAAGGTCATAGCATTGACGAGGCAGACAACGGGGAGGGACTGCAGAATGAGACAGTGATAAAATAGGTGAGCAAACTAGATTTTTATTTCATGATTTTAAATTCTATTCATTATCATTATTAAGTATTTCAATGGAAAGCTTAAAGAATGGGGACTAGGGGAAAACAAATGGTCGGCACGGACTGGAAGGGCCGAGAGGGCCTGTTTCCGTGCTGTAATTGTTATATGGTTATATGGTTAATGAATATAAACAATAAAAAAGAAACAATAAATATAAAAAAAACGTTATTTACTCTGCTTTTAACTCACACATTTTACGTGTGACAAAATGGACACTGCTACTCACGTGCTGCAAAAACTTGGGGCATCAGAAAACCATTTCATCGGGTGATAAATCATGAGCATAATCAGAATTTGGCTTACATAGTTATTTAATTGCAAAATTAATGTAATCTTTCTGGTATAAATTAGCCTAAGCGATTGATGAAAACCTGCTTGAAAAATATCAGAAAAAAGGCAAGAAAACACAAGGACACACCTGATATTTTTCTTTGTAAAACGGATTCATTTATTTTTGCTTCATCTCGTTACTTTGGCTGTATACTATGATGTATAATGCAGAATATGAAACAATGGGAATATTACATAAAAAGCAAGAAAATAACCTGGAAGTTTGGAGACCTTCAGTTTTGCTATTGAGTGCTGTATTTATGGAAACACCCATGTGTGCTGTTCTGATTGCCACACAAGGAGAATATGATTGCAAAGGACAGTCAACAGGAAGTTACCTGGAGTGGGGGCTTTGGCTGCAATGTGTGATTTTGGATAGGCTTGTTTTGCTTTCCCTGGAACAAAAGAGGCTGAGGGGTGTCGTGCTATATTATTGCAAGTATAGGTAGGGATGGTAGTCAGAATCGTTTCCCCATGGTTGATGTATCTAAAGCACAATGGGCGACAAAAAGTAGGTCAGAGGCGAGGAATCATGTGACGGGTATCTCACTCCTTACTGCTGAAAATGATTGAGTTAGGAATGTGGTTGGATACTCTTCACTGGGGGCTCCTATTGTTTATTGTCTCTGTCAGTGATTTGGACATGGCGATGGTATAATCTATCCAGCCTTCGGCTGCAAATCCAGCTTGAACTAATCCTCCTTAATGTGGGTGCCTAACAACTTGTGTGCATTCTTTGTTAAGGGCCTCCAGGTATCAAAGACATATCTTGTCAATCATTGCTGGGCTTTGGATCGATCAGAAGCCTGTGTGTATTACATTTAGGACTCTGCTCATTCAACTCCTTATGATCCTGGCAGTTGATGCCCTTAATAATTGGGGTCATGGCACCACTACAGATTTCTTCCACTTTTTGCCACCATTGAGGACTTTTTGGATCATATTTTGGAATCTCTTCCTCAGATTTGCACTGTATCCGACCTTATCAAGAACATAGCCGTAGATGGCGTTACTCGTGATGTTGTTGGACCATGTAAGCCTCTACAATAGAATAACACATCAAATTTAGAAAGTAAGAACAGGAGAAATTCGCCAGGCTCCTCAAGCCTGTCCCACTGTTCAAAATGATCATGGTTGTCCTGCCCAACCATCATCTATCTTTTACCAGATCCTCACAGCCCTCAATTCCCTGATATTTCAAAAATGTATCAACTTTTTAATTCCCCCCCCCCCCCCCCCCTCCCCACGATCTTGCCTCCACAACCCTCTGTCATAGAGAAGTCCAGATATTACCAACAGTGACAAGTTGTTACTGGGCACCTCAAAGCAGATTGCTTGGTACTACACCTTGGGCAGAGCTTCTTTCCACGTTGAAAGCTACAGATTCCTCTCATTCTTTTCAGCATTGCTGAATGAATTGCTGAAAATGATTGAGTTAGGAATGTGATAGGATATTCTCCACTGGGGGCTAACACTGTTTATGGTCTCTGTCAATATGAATGACAGAATGAAGCCATGACTAGTTCTGAGAATGCGGGAACAGCTTACAACCATGAACCCCGGCAACCGCCTGCAAACTTGTGGCGACCGCATAGTCTCCTGTGATTGCCTAAAAAGTTGCCTAAGTGGGGCAGGCTCATAACTGCCGACAATGCAACATATCCTTATTGCCATTCCTCCAGCACCGTGCCACTCCAACACGTGTTTCTCCTACAGTAATGTTCCTTCCTTACTGACTTTGCATTTCTCCCTTGGGTACTGTTCACTCATTCTTTGGCAGCCTGAAGAAGGCATAACACTCCCTGCATGCTTCTGGATACAGACTGCTGGAGTTACTCAGCAGGTCAGGCAGCATCCCTGGAAGACATGGATAAGTGACGTTTTGGGTTGGGACTGAAGAGGGATCCCACCCAAAGCACCACCTATTCTTGCCTTCCAGAGATGCTGCCTGACTCAGTGAGTTATTACAGCACTCTCTATTTTTGGTAAATCAGCATCTGCAGTTCCTTGTGCCTATACTGTATATTCTGGGCAGTGCTACCTCCTGTGCATTGCACCCCCTGATGCAGGTTGTCCAGTGTGATGCCCCTCCTGTTGATTGCATGTTGCCCCTGCAGCCAAGGCACTTTCTTCCCCGTGCTCTCTTGATGCTGCCCTCGATGTTGGCCCGCCATCCACCCAGTCTGCCTTTCTGTCTGAATGTTCAAGTCTCTGTTACTAATCATTACAGTCATTTAACAACCGATGCACATTTGAGGGCATTATTTTGCTTGTTTTGTGAGTGGATTTCTTTGTGCCTCTGTGCTTTTTGCTCCTTGCCCAGATCTGCTTTGTGTTTATTGAGTTCTGCCTGATCAGTATTCCAATGGGCTGTTCAGCAGGTCAGTAACAGGGTGTGTGAACTAACAGGAAGATTGATCCTCTTGCCTTTGGATTGGGTTAGGAGTGATGAACAAAGTAACAGCATTGTTTCATGCTGAAAATCCATTGAGTAAAGTGTCATTTGAAAGCATCACAGACTCCCTGCTTGTCCAGAGATGTTAGCTGGTCACCAGCTCACTGCTTCTCTTTGACTGCATGTCGTTGTATGATCTCAGCACAGTTGGTGGAGTAAAGACCAGTCTTTATCAAGAAGCCAATACTGTCCTTGCTGACCCCTGGAATACTGTTGGACTGACTGGCTCGTATGTTGGATTGATTTATTTTACTCTTGTTTTGCTGAATGAGCACTAACTATAATTTTGTGTCCCAGTATTTGGGCTAAATACTATAATGGAGATTATAACCGAAGCTGGAGTGGGTAGTGAAGGTGGGTCTCTTGCATGGGCTGTCTTACTCTTCGCCTGAATGCTCTGCCTCCCTCATTAGGCTGTTCGTAATTCTTGATCTGCCCTACCCATCTATTGGGTGTTAGATGCCCTCCATCTCAGCTCACTCATGGTCCTGTTGGTGCCAGTCTGCTTCTCATGCACAGTTCATCTGGTGCTTTGTTGGTGTTGCATGTGATGAGGGCAAAAGCTTTGCTCCCAGCTCCTTTGCCTGGTCCTTTAACTCCCACTACCTCTCTCAGTTGTCCCTTGCTATTGGGTGGTCTGCTTGTCCCTTTCCCAGGCCTGACCTGCTCATCAGTCTCTGTCATCCCCCTCCCCAGCTCATCACAATTCTGTTCTGATCTGCATCACAGACCCTTCCTTTCCCTTCCATAATCCCCCATGTTCCTGCCTAGCAACCTAGTTGCCTTTTCCTGTACCTTGCCTCCTCGCACCTCTTACCTACCTGCTCTCAGATTGTCTTAATATCTTTTAACTATCACTTGTCCAACACACAGGGGTTTGCCTTTCCCAAATAATTATGTAGAAATCAGTGTATCCTTGGCATTCCAATGAAAGAGGCCCCTGCCTTTGCCCAGTTTTTTGCCGTCCATCACTTGCACTTTGAGGCTATTGCAATGGTATTCCTTTACGATGCCCTCTCAAACCCCTTGCTAATTCAGTATTTCTCCTTGCCTGGTTTGGGGTGTTGCAGGAGGAGCTGGGTTTTGTCACTGGAACGTTGGTAGGTAGTTTCTGCTCACTGAAAGGATGACTGAGGCCAAAACCCCCAATGGCACATCCGTCTTTCTGAAGGTGCTGTGAAGGAACCTGCAAGATCCACTTGTTCAATTTCTGCACTAGCTCTGCTCTGATCTGTCTCCTGTTCCTCATCGCCTCCCACACCCCCTCCCCACCCGTCACCACCCCCATTGATCCTGCGGCCTCCCACATTCCAATAGCCCCACCTGCCCATTCCCAGGCATGACCTTCGCTCAACCCTTACCTCAAAGTCACCGTCTCCCACCCCTCCCCAGAGTGAGGCCGCATGCCCTTCAGTCACCTCAGTCACCACAGAGCTGGGTCAGTCCAGCCAGCTGTTCCTACCTGTTCCCCTGAGGTGTTGCTCACATCCAAACACTGCATACTCTGCTCAGCACTCATCCTCCCCACTCACATTTTGTATTTACTTGTTGGAGCCTTCTTTGCTTCCCTGTGTTCTTCCACCACGACACTGCAATCCCAAGATTGGACGTACATCATTCTGAGCCAGCATTCTATCCCGCTCTCCTCCAAGTCTCTGTAGCACTTGTACCCCAGTCTGACTTGTATTTTTACACTGCATTCATTTAATTCTCTGACTTGTATGTGTTTGCATCCTGCGCAATGAGCATGGCTCATCTAACACAGTGGGTTCACTTAATTCAGGTACGAGGCGAGCTCTCGTGGATCAGAAATCATCAGTCATAAAACACAGCCCGACTGTGAAGAGGGAGTCTCCATCACCGCAAGGCAGAGCGAACAACAGCAGGTACAGTGAGAGAAGAGGGAGCAAGGCCGGTGAACGCGGTGTGGGTGAGAGATTCGGGGCTATTATGTGGTAAGAGAGGGAGCGACGTAGCATTCAAGGAAGGAGACTGCTGGAGGCCAGCAACAGCATGGGACTTGCCTACTACAGGCACCGCTCATTAGAACTAGAGCGTGGACTGTGAACATGGCGACATGTTCGCCCTCTTCCACTGTGTCCTGCCATGGCGCCTCCTGCATGTGGTTCTGTAGATTATTCCTGTACACTTGCTGATCCTGTATACTTGGTGATACTCTACTGGACTGTTTGTAAGGGAAATAATTTTGCTGTTTTAACAATTGACACGTGACAATCAAAAAACCCACGATTGACTATTGACGAATGACAGGTGGGAGAGGAGGAAATACAGGCAGGACACAGTGGGAGAGGGGTAGCAACAGGCAGGACACAGTGGGAGAGGGGGAACAACAGGCGTGATGCAATGGGGAACGACTGGCAGGACATGGTTATAGTTATAGGAAGGATGTCAACAAAATAGAGAGAGTACAGAGGAGATTTACTAGAATGTTGCCAGGGTTCCAGCAACTATGTTACAGAGAAAGGTTGAACAAGTTAGGTCTTTATTCTTTGGAGTGCAGAAGGTTAAGGGGGGACTTGATTGAGGTCTTTAAAATGATGAAAGGGATAGACAGAGTTGACGTGGATACGTTTTTCCCATTGAGGGTAGGGAAGATTCAAACAAGAGGGCATAACATGAGAATTAAGGGACAGAGGTTTCGGGGTAACGTGAGAGGGAACTTCTTTACTCAGAGGGTGGTGGCTGTGTGGAATCAGCTTCCAGCAGAAGTGGTGGAGGCAGGATCGATTTTAACATTTAAGAGTAAAGTGGATAGGTATATGGACGTGAAGGGAATGGAGGGGTATGGTCTGAGTGCAGGTAGATGGGACTAGGGGAAAACAAATGGTCGGCACGGACTGGAAGGGCCGAGAGGGCCTGTTTCCGTGCTGTAATTGTTATATGGTTATATGGTTATATGGTGTGAGAAGGGGAGCAACAGGCAGGACACAGTGGGAGAGGGGGAACAACAGGCAGGACACAGTGGGAGAGGGGGATCAACAGGCAGGACACAGTGGGAGAGGGGGAACAACAGGCAGGATGAAATGGGGAATGACATGCAGAATGCAGTGGGGGCGAGAAAACGACAGGCTGACATTGGTGGAAGATGGGGAGCAAAAGGCAGGACATGGTGGGAGTGGGGCTGTGGAGAGAGGAGTTGTGTGAGCTGTGTTCAAGTTCTCAGTACAGGTCGTGACCATAAACTTATTGGTGTTACAGTGAGAATCAGCAGTTCCTGAAGGAGCTTGTACAGAATGTATTAGACGGACAGGGTGTTGGATGGTTAAGCATGAAGAAGGTACGGCGTCTCCTGGAAAATGAGCAGCTCCGTGTGTTTGTCCTCAGCAAACTCAACAGGACAATCCAGTCTGAGGAGGATGCTCGGCTGGATATCCTGAAGGATGTGGTAAGCTGGTCTCGGGGATATTTCATTAAGACTTGCCGTTCCCTATCCCTTGCCTGCCATTTCATGATGAAATCAAGACATAGGCACCACAGTCTTCTCTGTTCAACTCCTGGACAATCTATCAGTCCTCTTCCTATTCCTCCTTCCAGCACTGGCCCACTAAACCCTCCACCACCTCTCAATCACAATCCCGGTACCCTACTTCCTCGCCCCCCCCACCCCCCCCCACCTCCCTCCTCGCATCCCCATCTCATTCCTCTAACCTGCCTCCATCCTCATTTCCTGATTCCGCCCTCCACCCTCTCCCCCCCCCCCCCTTCACTAGCCCTCCTTTCCTCACCGCACCCCATTCCTCACTGCGTCCCCTTCCTTGCGCCCCCTCACCACCACCTCGCTACCTCCCCCTACCCAGACGCACCCCCCCCCAACCCCTTTCCCTCACAGCCACTGGGTGCTATTGTTGCAAGCTGCGTTCTGTTGCATTCGGTGGTGATTGTTGGGCTTTGCTATTATTGCAGGAGGTCAGTAAGAAGGTTTATAGGGGGATGTTGGACCTACTGAAGTGTTGTGTGGCCAGCCTGGAACACTCATACAGCAACGCTGGCCTGGGGGGAATGGCCAGCGTTTTTACCCTACTGGAGATCGCACACACTCACTATTACAACAAAGGTAAGAAAAAACTCAACTGTTCTTAAACCTCTATGCGTCAAAAGTAAGACTTCATTCGGAAAGGGAAAGGACCAACAGAATAGGGAGGTTATCGTGTACACCTTGTACTCACTTTGAAGCTGTGACAGGCAGCTGCACTTCACAGCACACTGACAACAGCTGCTGATCCCACTGCCCTGACCTAGAGGAACACCGCGTCGCAACGCAGATACGTCAGGGACCACTATTCCCCATCCACTACTGCCTGGGCACACTGCCTGGATCGGACATAGTAGTACTGGGTACAGGCACCACTGCACGGATACACACAGCACTGGTTACAGGCACCACTGCAAGGATACACACAGCACTGGTTACAGATACCACTGCATGGATACACACAGCACTGGTTACAGACACCACTGCATGGATACGAACAGCACTGGGTAGGCACCACTGCATGGATACACACAGTACTGGGTAGACACCACTGCTCGGACGCAACACTGGTTACAGACATCACTGCACGGACACACACACAGCACTGGGTAGACACCACTGCTTGGACTCGCATCACTGGGTTCAGACATCACTGCCCGGACACACAGCAGCACGGAATATTGCTTCACCCTGCCCCACTAGAGACCGTTGCACATGACTCTAGTTAATGACATGCCTGAGCTCAAAACTAAGTCCTGCTGGCAGCAGGTTGTCTGTTTCACATTTCTACCTTCCAATGTAACGTAGAACTGTGGAACTGTTTGTATTTGTGTTAACGAGTTGCTCAGTGACCATTCTACATTCATTACCTCTGCTTTCTCTTCCTTCTGATTCAGAGCCAGACAAGAAGAAACGAAGTCCGACAGAGGGAGGCCCCTTCATCGGTAGGAAGGAGCCCATGCCCTCAAAGGGAGATATGAAGCCCCTCAATGTACCAGTGACCCATCTACAAGTCCCACCTAAAGCCACCGTCAACAAAGGGCTGGGCGAGTATGACTCCCGGAGTCTAAATGAAGAAAATTTTTTAGCTTCAATCGGTGTGTACTTCATTTGTGCATGTTTCAGAATGCAACCTGGGTCCAATGCATTTAGCTTGAGCACCGCAGACCCTCTGACAAGAAAGCATGTGGATGACAATGTCCAGTGGGGTGTGTATATGTGTCATTGCCAGGCCTGCGCTTGTATGCCTGGTACTGGTGAATATCCATACCAAATTGGATTTTATGGAGGCACTGCTGCATTTTACAAAGCTTGTTATATGTTGCAATTCCACCCCCACTTTACCAGGTATTAGAGTCCATGCTCTGGGGCTTAAAACCCTCTAATTCTGGTTGACAATAGACAATAGGTGCAGGAATAGGCCATTCAACCCATCGAGCCAGCATAACCATTCACTGTGATCATGGTTGATCATCCACAATCAGTACTCTGTTCCTGCCTTCTCCCCATATTCCTTGACTCCGCTATCTTTAAGAGCTCTATCCAACTCTCTCTTGAAAGCATCCAGAGAATTGTCCTCCACTGCCTTCTGAGGCAGAGAATTCCACAGATTCACAACCCTCTGTGTGAAAATGTTTTTCCTCATCTCTGTTCTAAATGGCTTACCCCTTATTCTTAAACTGTGGCCCCTGGTTCTGGACTCCCCCCTACATCGGGAACATGTTTCCTGCCTCGAGGGTGTCCAAACCCTCAATAATCTTATGTTTCAATAAGATGCCCTCATCCTGCTAAATTCCAGAGTATACAAGCTCCATTTTATCAACATACGACAGTCCTGCAATCCCAGGAATTAACCTTGTGAACCTCTGTTGCACTACCTCAATAGCAAGAATGTCCTTCCTCAAATTTGGAGATCAAAACTGCACACATTTGAAGAATGCAAGTTAAGCTTTATTGCAGATCCAGGGGCCATGCATCACAGTAGTGTATTTTCTAGGAAAGACTGAAGGGTAAATGTATCTGATAAACTTCAGACATAAGGGTAATTACCCTCACTCCTAAGCGCTGACTATGTTTACTGAATGGGTAGAGAGAACAACTTAGTCAGGAAGATTGCAAATAAGTCAATTTGATCGATCAAATCCAAAATGATGAATCATGGATGTTAAACATCTATGGTGCAATATTAACTCTTCTGTTCAATCATTAGAACTACTGCATCCAACGTATGTCTTGTGTAACCTCTTTCCCTTGCCCTAACCAGTGAGTTATACAATTATTTGTTCTTAATACTGTCTGCCTCTTTCTTTTTCCAAATATTTCAATTTTTTTTTTAATTCATCTTATTAACTTGCCCTGCTGCTTTTAATTTATTATATTGACTTTAAGATGTCTCTGCCCATCTTGATCCTACATGCAAATAAAATCCTAAGCTGTTTTACAAGAATAAAGAAAATGGGGATAATTAAGGGAATTAACAGACCCCACTGGCCCGTTGCACAGCACCATTGGGTACAGACCTCACTGGCCTGATGCACTGCAGCAGTGGGTATAGACCCAACTAACAAATTTGTCCCTCTTCAGATTGTTAGGCACAGAAATGCACGGTAACACTCAGTGCAATTTCGCACAGTACTAAGGATGGGGGGGGGGGGGGGGGGGGGGGGGGGGGGGGGGGGGGGGGCTGCACTGGCTGAGATGTCATTTTGTGGATGAGGTGTTAAATCATGGTCCAGCATGCTCCCTCTGGTGGATTAAGAAGATTCCTTTGCAGTATTTCATCAAACAGAATTGCCTGTCTATATTCTTCCTTATCAAACATTGCTAAAAGTACATTCTTTGGTCTTTGTTTAGGGAAGCTCACTGTGCAAAATAAGCTGCATGAATTATATTTTTCAATTGTAGCTACACTTATCAGAAGTAGCCCTGAAAGGGTATGAAAGATACCACAGATGCATTTCTTTATCTATGTTTCAATCTTTTAGATTCAATTGAATGTTTGCTAATCTTTCGTAACCCTGTTCCCTCCCCTATTAACCTTTCACTTTCCTTCTGTGCTTTATAGAATCTTCCTATTTATTAGCTGAATCTTGCACCTAACATTTATCTGAAGCTTCCATTTCCTGATTTTGACATTCTTCACTTTTGTCATCAGGTTGCATTAGTTGGATGCTTCATATCTTCCCTTGAAAGGAATATACGTAGTTTGTATCTGAACTCTTTGAAGTGCAGGAAGAAAGTTCTGCTGGTGTCAGGTGGAAAACCCTTGTCACTCCCAAGATAGACACAAAATGCTGGAGTAACTCCACGGGACAGGCACATCTCTGGAGAGAAGGATTGGGTGACGTTTCTGGTCAAGTCATTCCCCATCCCCATTCCTTGAAGGACATTCAGTCGCATTGATTCCAACTGCCTGACGACACTTATCATAGCCAAGGAAAGAGAGACGGTTGGAAATGCTGATGTTAGGAAAGATCTTGAGTGTGGTTATGGGCTGTGGTGAAACTCTGTGGTTGCACTGGAAGAAAGGGATGTCAGAGTTCTCTAGAACGTAGAAAGTTTTGAGACAAAGCAGAGGTTATCGAGGCCACTTGTGAACCATGCAGATGAACTTGTGCTTCACTGATTCTCATGTGATCACTGAGAAGACGTCTCCATTGGAGAATGAATTCCTGGTTGTGTTGTGTCCTCCATTTCTCCTATCCAACCAATCTCTGACTCTCTCTGTCTTTCTTTCCTGCTTGCCATGCATCTTGGGTTGTAGAGTTGTGGAACAAGCACCAGGATGTGAGAAAACAAAAAGCTATGGAAAAACAGAGTAAGGATTTTGATAACTCAGGCCTGTTGTACAAAATACTTATTACTTTTCGTAGCTAGGTGCCCTAGCCTGTCTTCTGTTTCAAACATAGTCTTTTGCAAAATGTGCTATAGACTCATTCCCTCTCACCTGTAGACATGCTGTTAGGTTTGTGTACCTCTTCATCACTTTCTAGCTCAGTCCTTTTTCTTTCTCTCTCTTTCTCTTTGCCCTCTCTCTCTCTCGCTCGCACTCTTTCTCACCCGTTAATCTTGCAAGGTGCAGGTGTGGTGGAGTGGGGGTGAGCTCATTGCTGTGTAGTTGCACCGCATGCTTATGTACAATTTGGCCAACGGGTCATTTGATCACTGACCAAAGTGTCAGCACCGAGTTCTGCTCTTTGTCTTCCATTGCTGCCCAAATCCCTTTGAACTTCTTTGACCTTGCCTTGGTCTCCAGGGTGTTTTTTTCTAAATGAATGGGACTTGCTGTTTGTGCAGTTAAATCATGAACCAAATTTTGCTAAATTGACAATCTGGACCAGTGATTACTCGAGTAGGAAGGAAAGGTATTGGGATGCTGTTGAGAACATCTTTGTTAAAATCTAGCAGGCTTTTAAGAGGAGAAACAGTGAACAGTTGTTTCTGTCGCAGGTGAGTTGGGTGCAGTTTAGACTGAGGATTATCGCCAGCAGAATGTTGATGAAATTACTCAAGACGTTTGTACAGAGTGGCTAAAATGGGGAATGCATTATTTGCAATATTTCAAAGCGAAGATGTAGATTGGGAAGGATACAAGGATATGGGAAAGTGTCAAAACAACAATATTTGGGCAGACAGCTCTGTATGCAGCTACTCAGAGTTGTTCGGTTTTTGTAGCTGCTTTTAATTTGCATGCCCATCATAATTGGACTGGCTTACTTCATTTGCAGTGAAAAAATGTAATGGATTAATTAATTTCGGCGGATGAATGTGCTGAAGTCCCAGTGGTTCTACAATTAAACCGATTTACTCTAATCTGAAAGCTGTCAAACATGTACCCTGTTACAAAAAACACCCCTCAAATTTGTAGCAGTGGAACACAAACAGCTTTGGTCTCTGGTTTCGTTAGAAGCTCTATCATTCTGGTACTGTGGATGAGAGTCACGGAGTAAGTGACTACAGACTGAATCGGTACAGTTCATTTATCTTCCTGCATCGTGATGTCGAGTCTGTTGCCTGTAGGTACTGAGAGTCCAAAACACTTACCGGACTTCGACCCAGATGAGAAGAAATCACAAATCAGTGCGGATAGCGGCATGAGTGTAACAAGCTTGCAGGTTAGTCCTTGCAAATCATCGATACAGTTAGTAGAAACGTATAGCATTAAACACATTGCACCAGCACCTAGTTAGCGACAAGTCGCTCATAAACGCAAGTGCATTATGATATTGTCCAGATTCAGGTCTCTCCGGGGTGGAAAACTGTCAAGGAATGTGATTTTAAATTGTGAACGGAGTTCATTATGAGGTAGGTGATATATGTGGGGCTGGCTATGGAGTAAGGGTGGGGGTGTAGTGAGGGGAGATGTTTGTTGGTGAAACAACTAACAAAGTGGAAGAAGGAGTCTTGTCCTTGCAATGATTTGTGAATCCATTTATCCCCATTTTCTGGGAAACATTCCCTCTATCCTTATTTATCTGCAACCCTGCAACCTATGGTATTTCACACATGCCCATCAACTCCTCTTCTGTTTTTTGTTGTCATTAGCACAAACTCGGGTAATTAAGTTGAAAACCTTTATTTGTTTATATGATCAAATGGAATGTTATTTGAATTTGGACCAAAGACTTATTTCTTCGATATAATGCCTTTTGCCATCCAACCCAAAATTGAATTTCACTGACTCGGAAAGGATTGGATAGGCAAAGACTATAGTGAAGGCAGAGCATTGAGGCCCAAGTTATCCAGTGATGTGAAAGAGTTTGAAACATTTGCTAGGGTGGGTGGTGGGAAGGGGGGGATATTGTATCAGTACATGGTGTGGTGGTTAAACACTCAACCGCAAGGCTTTATGCCAGAGTTCCCTGAATTTTGGATTGGTTTTCATCTGCTGTAAAATTCATCACAAATTTCATTCCTATTTATCTCAACTGTCTATCTTCCATTCCAACATTATTAAACGTCCAAACAATAGCACAATAATTCCTGTCATAGTTGATTGAACACGATCGTGGATTGGGGCTGGTGGGCGATGAAACAGGAGATATGAAGAAGGCCGACAACGTGTTAAAGGCGAACCCTGGGAAATGGCAATCCCGATTTGGTTGCTAGTTTCATCAGATGAAATGCATATCAAAAGACAACGTAGAATATTTGTACTGGTTACAAGTTATAGAATGCAGTAGCCCTCTTAATTAATATACAATGAGTCTGGTTAAACTTTTACAATTAAACTGTTTTTCTCTTGGCTGTTGCAAGTAATATTCTCTCCATTATTGTTCTGTTCTCTTCCTTTTACCCTTTTTTAAATGTCTCCTTCCCACCTTCTCAACAATGCTTTCACCACCTTCCACCTGCACCAGAAGAGTGACAGTGAGTCTATCACCAGCTCTGAGCCGCCTGCACTCACCAGGAGCACCAGCCAAGAATCGGAAAGCAGCACCGTGGTAGGGCAGTGATGAGCTGAGGCATGTGCATGGTGTTCTTCCAGTGTGATGAAGTGAAGCAGCATATAGCCCATTATCCCTGTGAAAAGTCGGTCCAGAATAATTTCACGATTAAATTGTGAACAGAGATTTCCCCAGTCCATATGGTATTTATCCCTGGGTGTCAAAAAAACAAGTGAGGGACGGACCCCTAATTTTAGTTAACTAGTGAGATCAAAGTATATTAATCATGGCCATATTGAAGGTGGAAGGTTAATATCATCGGTATGTTGTTTTCTGTGCAATATTATGCTAGCGAGCAACAGCCGCAACGACTAAAAATGGATAGGCACTCTAAGAAACCAGTAACCCGAGAATAAGGCATGATGTATTCTGACTTCCAAAAGTTCAACGTGAAATGGCCTTGGTTAAGCACATAGCTACCAATATTCATGCAATTGAAAATCACCACTATTTATATTTCCACAGGCAGCATCTGTGGAAGTAGAAACAGTGTTCACATTTCAGTTAAAAGCCCCTGCATCAGAAACGGAAAAGAGAGATAAAAGTTGGTTTTGCGGTGCAGAGTGTGATAGCTTGAGGGTTGCTTTGGTATGGATTGTCAGTGGGATGGTGAAAGAACTTTGTTGTGGTAGATTTCGGACAGTTTTGAATAGATTTCAATTTCAGGTCGGAGCAGAAAAGCAAAGATAGGTTTGGAACAAGTCAATTTCAGGGAGTGGGAGCCTTGAAAGCAAGTCCGTGGCAGGTTTTGGCAAATCAATTTCATGTCGCAACAGAACGGATGCCTTGAAAGGCAAGTCAGTGACTGGTTGGACTCCCTGATAAAAAGTTCAGCTGACAAAATAGGCATGAGAGGGAGTGAGGAAGGACTGTTGGGTTTAATTGTACTTATTTTAATGCGAGAGGCCTGATGGATGAAATCAGGGCATGGATAGTGCGACTGGGATGTTGTAGCTATCCCAGAAACCTGGCTAATGGGTACAGGACTGGCAGTGTACCAAAGCTGCAGGAGATGTACAGACGGGGGTAAAAGAGGAGAGGGTGTTGCCTTATTGATCAAGGAGAATGTCACAGCATTAGTCTGAGATTACATTACTGATGGTTCATCCAGTGAATCTGCATGGATGCAGCTAAGAAATAAAAAGGGATCGTTGGGAGTGTACTACAGGCCCCCAAATAATCAGTGGGAATTGGAGGAGCAAATATGCTAAGAGATTGCAGGCATCTATAAGGCTAATAAGTTAGTCCGGGTGGGGGATTTCAACATTCCCAATTTAGGCTGGGACTGTCATAGTCCCAAGGGCTCGGATGGGGAGTTATTTATAAAATGTGTTCAAGAAGGTTTCCTCAGGCAATATGTATAGGGCTCTACATGGGAGAGGGCACAGCTGGATCTACTCTTAGCAAATTGGGAAAGGCAAGTGACGCAAGTGGTGGGACCAGCGATCACTTCTATTAGCTTTAAGACAGTTATGTATAAAGACAGGGCAATTTCTGAATAGGGGCTAGGTCAACTTTGATGGTATTAGGCAGGAATGTGTTCAAGTTGATTGGAGTAGGTTGTTTCTGGCAAAGGAATGTCTGGTAAATGGGATGTTTTTAAAACTGGTGACAAGAGTTCAGGTCTTCAACTGATGACAAGAGTTCAAAACTGGTGACAAGGGCCAATGTTCCTGTTACAATTAAGGCCAAAGCAGGTGGGAGGAAAAAAAGCTTGGAAGTTAAGATAAACTGTGATCTGGTCAGGAAAAAAGAGGGTGCATGGGACAGATATAGGAAGCTGAAATCAAGTGTTTCATAAGTTCATAAGTTGTAGGACCAATATTAGGCCATTCAGCCCATCAAGTCTACTCCACCAATCAACCATAGCTGGTCTATCTTTCCCTCTCAACCCCATTCTCCTGCCTTCTCCCTTGACACGTGTACTAATTAAGAATCGGTCAATCTCCACCTTGGATTATATCTATAATATCCATTGACAGCCTCCACAGCCTTCTATGGCAACGAATTCCACAGATTTACCACCCTCTGACTAAAGAAATGTCTCCTCATCTCCTTTCTAAAGATATGTCCTTTTATTCTGTTATGGCCTCTGGTCCTATACTCTCCCACTAGTGGAAACATCCTCTTCACATCCACCCTATTCAGACCTTTCACTATTCGGTAAGTTTCAATGCGGTCTCCCTTCATCCTTCTAAACTCCAGCGAGTACAGGCCCAGTGCTGGCAAATGGGTGACTAATGTTGTGCATCTATCAAAGTCACATGGAAAAGCCTCAGAACTATAGACCAGTGAGGCTAATGTCTGTCTCTCATTGTCTATCTCGCTCTGTCCCTCTCTCCCTCTCTCTCTCTCCCCGCCCCCTCCCCCATTCCCGCCCCCTCCAGCTCTCCCCCCCCTCCAGCTCTCCCCCCCCCCCACCGCTTCTCCCGCCCCCTCTCCCGCTCTCCACCTCCCTTCCCCTATCCCCCTCCCCCTCCCGCCCCCTCTCCCCCTCCCGCCCCTCTCCCCCTCCCGGCCCCCTCCCGCCCCCTCCCCCTCCCCCTCCCGTCCCCTCTCCCCCACCATCTCCCCCCTCTCTGTCTCTCTATCGGTGGTGGAACATAATGCATCCTGATTATTTGGCTGAGCTAGGGGTATTGGAACTTACTGATTTTTTGTTGTTGTATGTTGTCCCAGGTCAGTAACAGTTCTGGGGAAACTCTGGGAGCGGATAGTGACTACAGCAGCACTGCTGGTGAAACTATGCTGGGGAAAAACAACTTGGGGACAAAGGTATCCAGAGGGACTCTTTCTGACAGCGAGATTGAGACCAATGCTGACACCAGATACATCTTTGTAAGTCTCTATGGGGATGGTGGGCCTATCTTTGAAGTTGAGAACCAAAGTTGTAGCCTGAGGTGCGGTAACTCACTTTCGGGTAATGTCTCTACTCTACAGATGAAGGGCCAATATTTGGAGCCCAGTGCTCAGTAAGATTAAGGGGAGTGATGGACAGAGGCAGGGGGAGAATTGGAAGGAATGGACTAGAATAGATTAAAGTAGTGGAAGAATCTGCATGCTACTACTTTAACTAGATAAGAAAATCTCACAATGTCAAAAAGCAGACAAGTTTGATGCCACTCCAAAATTGCCGTTGGTTAAACACAGCAGTTTGTTACAGCTGTGGTTAAAAGTCAAACATTTGACAGTGTGCCTGAAATCACACCTGAAAGCACCAATTTCCTTCCCTGAAGGAGAACATTGGTCTTGATGGAGGGTTTGCATATGTGTTATCAAAGGGAAGCCCAGGGGTTAGGTGCATCTAGGAGAGACAAATTGCAATCCTTACCCACTGGCCACTGTGCACCTCAAATATACTAACAATGGGGTTGACCTTTTTGGAAAAATGAGAAACGCCCCTTGAAGTAGTCAGACTGTTTCTTTTCAAAGGCAGTGGGGGATGAACAATAAACGATGGTCTTGTGGCTGCTGTCCACCTCCTGAGTGTGGCAGGGTAGTGTGGAGAACTATGGAGAAATTCATCAGCATCCAGAAAGTGAAGAGATCGAGGGATGTATATCTTGCAAAAGTGAGGATACGATCCAAGTGCCATGCTGACATTAATGGACTCTTTGCTGTATTACAGGGTAAATCGCACATGCTGGTACCTGGATTCAATGCTCCCAAAGGTGGCATTGTGAGTCCTCAGCCTCCAACCCCACCAGAAGATATCAGTCAGAGGGTTTACCTGTTTGAAGGATTGCTGGGTAAGTTTGGAAACAAATCCTCCCATTCCATTCTAAAATGATGGTAAAGTACTCAATCAAGGATGGATCAAAAAAATCACTTTGTCCTTTGGACTGACAATTTGTGGGTTCTCAAGATATCAGAGCAGAATAATGACATTCTGCCCATCAAGTCTACGCCGCCATTCAATCACGGCTGATTCTCAACCCCGTTCTCCTGCCTTCTCCCCACAACCGCTGACACCCGTACTAACCACGAATCTGTCAATCTCTGCATTACAAATATCCATTGACTTGGCCTCCAGAGCCTTCTGTGGGAATACATTTCACAGATTCATCATAGAAACGTGGAAAGGTAGGTGCAGGAGTAGGCCATTCGGCCCTTAGAACATGCACCGCCATTCAATATGATCATGGCTGGTCATCTAAAATCAGTACCCTGTTCCTGCTTTTCCCATATATCCATTGATTCCTTTCTCCTAAGAGCTAGATCTAACTCTCTCTTGAAAACATCCAATGAACTGGCCTCCACTACCTTCTGTGGCAGAGAATTCCACAGATTCACAACTCTCTGGGTGAAGAGGTTTTTCCTCATCTCAATCCTAAATGGCCTACCCCTTATTCTTAAACGGTGACCCCTGGTTCTGGACTCCCCCAACATCAAGAACATTTTTTGTACATCTAGCCTGTCCAATCCTTTAAGAATGTTATATCTTTCTATAAGATTCCCCACTCATCCTACGAAATTCCAGTGAATACAAGCCCAGTCGACCCATTCTTTCATCATATGTGAGTCCCGCCATCCCGGAAATTAACCTGGTGAACCCAATCTGCAGTCCCTCAATAGCAATAATGTCCTTCCTCAAATTAGGAGAGCAAAACTGCACACAATACTCCAGGTGTGGCTTCACCAGAGCCCCGTACAACTGCAGTAGGAACCTCCCTGCTCCTAAACTCAAATCCTATTGCAATGAAGGCCAACATGCTATTAGCTTTCCTCACTGCCTGCATCACCTGCATGCTTACTTTCAGTGACTGATGTACAAGCACAACCAGGTCTCGTTGCGCCTCCCCTTTTCCTAATCTGACACCATTCAGATAATATGTGTACGAAGGAACTGCAGATGCTGGTTGAAACCGAAGATAGACACTAAAAGCTGGAGCAACTCAGCTGGACAGCAGCAGGAGAGAAGGAATGGGTGACGTTTCGGGTCGAGACCCTTCTTCAGACTGGTCGAGACCCAGTCCTAAGAGGGTCTCAACCCGAAATGTTACCCACTACTGCCTGTCCCGCTGAGTTACCCCAGCTTTTGTGTCTACCATTAAGATAATAATCTGCCTTCCTGATCTTGCAACCAAAGTGGATAACCACATTATACTGCATCTGCCGTGCAAATGCCCACTCACCCAACCTATCCAAGTCACCCTGCAGCCTCATAGCATTCTCCTCGCAGCTCACAGTGCCACCCAGCTTTGTGTCATCCGCAAACTTGGAGATGTCACATTTAATTCCCTCGTCTAAATCATTAATATATATTGTAAATAACTGGGGTACCAGCACCGAGCATTGCAGCACCACACTAGTCACTGCCTGTCATCGTGAAAAGGACCCGTTAATTCCTACTCTTGGCTTCCTGTGTGCAAACCAGTTCTCTATCCATGTCATTACCCTACTCCCAATACCATGTGCTCTAATTGTGCACATTAATCTCTTGTGTGGGATCTTATCAAAGGATTTTTGAAAGAGTAGATACACCACATCCACTGGCTCTCCCTTATCCATTATATTTGTTATATCCTCAAAGAATTCCAGAAGATTAGTCAACCATGATTTCCCCTTCATAAACCCATGCTAACTTTGACCGATCCCGTCATTGCTTTCCAAATGCAATGCTATAACATCTTTAATAATCGTGTCCAGCATCTTCCCCACCACTGATGTAAAGCTAACTGGTCTATAATAGTAAGATTAAACGAGAACTTACCAAGTTCGAAGGTTGATCTTTATTTTAGGAGGAGTTGCGGTGAGGGATTTCGTGAAGACCCCGCTAGCACGCATGCGCGACGCCCTTCAAAGCAGCGGTGTGGAATCACAGAACGCACCATGACTGAAAATAGTAAGATGAAGAACGTAGAACTTCCCAGTTGACCTTATGATAGAGGGTGGGAGCGGGGGGCACGAAATCCCTCACCGCAACTCCTCATAAAATAAAGATCAACCTTCGAACTTGGTAAGTTCTCATTTAATCTTACTATTTTACTTCGGAGTCACGTGAGTGACTTTGCGAAGATTTCAAAGCTCTGTGATTTCACGCCCTGGACAACGTCCATGCTATCACACTGCCGCAATCTGTTAATTCTGGAAGGCTGTTAATGCTGTTCAGTCAAAACTGGCTGAAAAATAATGCATATTTATTAACCAAATAATAACAAACAAATAACCCCTAATTCGGGGACAAACATTCACTGAGCGGCTCCCAGCACAGCTTCTGCGAATGTCGCGGGGGCGACCAGTGGCTTATTGTAGAACCTTTGGAAGGTCGCTTCACTGGCCCAGCCCGCGGTGGCGAGGATGTGGTTCATGGGCACCTCCATGGCCCTCGCCGCTGATGTAGATGCAGCCCTAATGGAATGAGATGTTAAAATATTAGTAGCGACTCCTGCTGCACCCAACACCGCCCTGAGCCATCTGGCGATAGTCTGCACAGTCACCCGGTGATGCGGAGGTTTGTGGCTGATGAGGAGCCCCTGCTCCTTTTTCCTGATGGTTCGTGTAGTGCGGATGTAGTGGTGGAGATGGGTGACTATGCAGAGGGTGGCATCAGTGGGGTATGCCCGAAACTCCAACTGCAGCCCATGAGCCCCTGGCCTGTGCTGCTTCAATATGTCCTGGACAAAGAAATTCATCTGTGTAGGGGTGGAGGCCATGCTATCCAGCCGCAGCTTTTGTAATTCCTGGACTCGTTGGGCTGTAGTCAGTGCCATCAGCATCACCACTTTGAGGGTGAGCTGTTTGAGTGGTAACTCGTTCATTGAAGACCAGCTCCTCAGTAGGGTCAGAACGATCCCTACATCCCAGGTGAAGGTGTATCTGGGCCGTGGAGGGTTGGTGTTAAACACTCCCCTCATGAATTTAGACACCAGGTGGTTGGAGCCTATACCTATACCAGGTATGAGGACAGTGCACTCCTGGCGCTGTTGATGGCACTGTAGCTAAGGCCAGCATCGAAATGAAGGCCAGCTAGGAATTCCAGGACATCAGGGATTGTTGCCGTGTTGGTACGAGAGCAGAATGCCTCCCACTTCCTGATCTGTGTGAGGTACTGCCTCCGGGTTGATTCTCGGCATGATGCTGAGATGAGTTCCATGGCTCGTGGTGAGATGCCCGTCTTGATGAGTGGTCTTTTTAGAACCTGCAGGCCAACAAGTTAGGTGACCATGGCATGGGTGACTGTCCCCCGTTATGGGGTGTGTAATTAATTTGGGGTGTTTCCCAATCGAAAGTCATGGTCGTTTCAAAATTTTAAGGACCATCGGGTACCATGGCTGTGTAGGCCAGTCGGGAATGATCAATATGCCAGTTGCAGAGTCCAGTTTAATTTTCTGCAATACCTGACTGATGAGGCAAAATGGGGAAATGCGTAGCAAAACCATTTCCCCCAATGGATAGAAAACACATCCATTGCTATTGCCCCAGGGTCTGGTTCCCAAGACACATACGTTGGTATCTGATGGTTCAACCTGGACGCAAAGAGGTCAATATCTGGTGTCATAGTGAGCTATGTCATAGTGAGCAATATCATAGTGAGCTATAATGTCTCCAAAAATTTGGGGGTTCAACATCCACTCGATGTTGTCATTGAAAACTCGTGACCTGGTGTCCGCCACTGTATTAAGCTTCCCTGGCAAATAGGTCGCTGTAATAGTGCCGGAGGATTGGCGTACTGCGCATGTTGTTCCATTGTTTAAAAAGGGTTCAAAGAATAAACCTAGCAATTATAGACCTATTAGTTTGACGTCAGTGGTGGGCAAATTAATGGAAAGGATACTTAGAGATAATATATATAAGCATCTGGATAAACAGGGTCTGATCAGGAACAGTCAACATGGATTTGTGCCTGGAAGGTCATGTTTGACAAACCTTCTTGAATTTTTTGAAGCGGTAACTAGGGAAATTGATGAGGGTAAAGCAGTGGATGTTGTCAATATGGATTTCAGTAAGGCCTTTGACAAGGTTCCCCATGGAAGGTTGGTTAAGAAGGTTCAATCTTTGGGTGTTAATGGCGGAGTAGCAAGATGGATTCAACAGTGGCTGAATGGGAGATGTCAGAGAGTAATGGTGGATGGCTGTTTGTCAGGTTGGAAGCCGGTGACCAGTGGGGTGCCTCAGGGATCTGTGTTGGGTCCACTGTTGTGTGTCATGTACATCAATGATCTGGATGATGGGGTGGAAAATTGGATAAGTAAGTATGCAGATGATACTAAGATAGGTGGTGTTGTGGATAATGAAGTAGATTTTCAAAATCTACAGAGAGATTTGGGCCATTTGGAAAAGTGGGCTGAAAGATGGTAGATGGAGTTTAATGCTGATAAGTGTGAAGTTCTACATCTTGGCAGGACAAATCAAAATAGGACATACATGGTAAATGGTAGGGAATTGAGGAATGCTGTGGAACAGAGGGATCTAGGAATAACTGTGCATAGTTCCCTGAAGGTGGAATCGCATGTAGATAGGGTGGTAAAGAAAGCCTTTGGTGTGCTGGCCTTTATAAATCAGAGCATTGAATATAGGAGTAGGGAAGTAATGTTAAAATTGTACAAGGCATTGGTAAGACCAATTCTGGAGTATGGTGTACAATTTTGGTCGCCTAGTTATAGGAAGGATGTCAACAAAATAGAGAGAGTACAGAGGAGATTTATAACCATATAACCATATAACAATTACAGCACGGAGACAGGCCCTCTCGGCCCTTCCAGTCCGTGCCGACCATTTGTTTTCCCCTAGTCCCATCTACCTGCACTCAGACCGTACCCCTCCATTCCCTTCACGTCCAAATACCTATCCACTTTACTTTTAAATGTTAAAATCGATCCTGCCTCCACCGCCTCTGCTGGAAGCTCATTCCACACAGCCACCACCCTCTGAGTAAAGAAGTTCCCCCTCACGTTACCCCTAAACTTCTGTCCCTTAATTCTAATGTGATGCCCTCTTGTTTGAATCTTCCCTACCCTCAATGGGAAAAGCTTATCCACGTCAACTCTGTCTATCCCTTTCATCATTTTAAAGACCTCAATCAAGTCCCCCCTTAACCTTCTGCGCTCCAAAGAATAAAGACCTAACTTATTCAACCTTTCTCTGTAACATAGTTGCTGGAACCCTGGCAACATTCTAGTAAATCTCCTCTGTACTCTCTCTATTTTGTTGACATACTTACTGTAACTAGGCGACCAAAATTGTACACCATACTCCAGAATTGGTCTTACCAATGCCTTGTACAATTTTAACATTACTTCCCTACTCCTATATTCAATGCTCTGATTTATAAAGGCCAGCACACCAAAAGCTTTCTTTACCACCCTATATACATGCGATTCCACCTTCAGGGAACTATGCACAGTTATTCCTAGATCCCTCTGTTCCACAGCATTCCTCAATTCCCTACCATTTACCATGTACGTCCTATTTTGATTTGTCCTGCCAAGATGTAGCACTTCACACTTATCAGCATTAAACTCCATCTGCCATCTTTCAGCCCACTTTTCCAAATGGCCCAAATCTCTCTGTAGACTTTGAGAATCTACTTCATTATCCACAATACCACCTATCTTAGTATCATCTGCATACTTACTTATCCAATTTTCCACCCCATCATCCAGATCATTGATGTACATGACAAACAACAGTGGACCCAACACAGATCCCTGAGGCACCCCACTGGTCACCGGCTTCCAACCTGACAAACAGCCATCCACCATTACTCTCTGACATCTCCCATTCAGCCACTGTTGAATCCATCTTGCTACTCCGCCATTAACACCCAAAGATTGAACCTTCTGAACCAACCTTCCATGGGTTACTAGAATGTTGCCAGGGTTCCAGCAACTATGTTACAGAGAAAGGTTGAACAAGTTAGGTCTTTATTCTTTGGAGCGCAGAAGATTAAGGGGGGACTTGATTGAGGTCTTTAAAATGATGAAAGGGATAGACAGAGTTGACGTGGATACGTTTTTCCCATTGGGGGTAGGGAAGATTCAAACAAGAGGGCATGACATGAGAATTAAGGGACAGAAGTTTCGGGGTAACGTGATGGGGAACTTCTTTACTCAGAGGGTGGTGGCTGTGTGGAATGAGCTTCCAGCAGAAGTGGTGGAGGCAGGATCGATTTTAACATTTAAGAGTAAAGTGAATAGGTAAATGGACGTGAAGGGAATGGAGGGGTATGGTCTGAGTGCAGGTAGATGGGACTAGGGGAAAACAAATGGTCGTCACGGACTGGAAGGGCCGAGAGGGCCTGTTTCCGTGCTGTAATTGTTTTATGGTTATATGGTAATCCAAATATTTATCTCGATGCACCAGTGCCAAATTGTGTTTGCCAATTCATCACAAGATAGCGACCTGATATCACCCATATGATTGATATAAGCCACCACTGTTGTGTTATATATTTGGAGGCGGACATGTAAGTCCCGTGAGTTAGTACAGTAAGCCCGCAGTCCATGGAAAGCCCCTAACATCTCAATATAATTTATCCCGTGTGACTGAAGGAGGGTAGACTCATGAGAATCCCATCTGCCACCACAACTGGACATGGTGTCAGTTGCACCCCAGCCTTGTGCGCTTGCGTCAGTCTGTAGTACGACGGATGGGTTGCTTACTATGATGGGTCTGTGATCGCTAATATTGTCAATCCACCATTGTAGCTCGGCTCTAGTCTTTGGTGGTAATCGGACTGGTCGATCAAAGTGCCCCGCATTTGCTTTTAACGCTGCGATCTTTGTTCTTTGTAAATTTTGGTAATGTAACGGCCCAAATTGTGCAGCTGAGAATGTAGCTACCAGCTTCCCTATTCCTTTTGCCGTTTGCTGGATGGTCGGTACCCTGGCGCAAGCAAGACTGTGGCACGCTTCTTTTATAGCGATAGCTTTGTTGGTTGGGATGGTGATCATCATTAAGGTTGTGTCTAGGGTGAACCCCAAATAATCCATAATCGGAGATGGGTGCAGTTTTGACTTGTCTGGATGGATTACAAATCCTAGCTTCTCAAATAAAGATTTAATTGCTGTAACTGCCCGTGTAGCCAATTGGAGGGTCTGACCCACTATTAGGATATCATCTAAATATGCCATGACAATGTAATTATGTTGTCTGAGGAGAGCCAATATAGGTTTCACTAATTTAGTAAATAGTCTGGGGGCTATGGTGAGACCATTGGGCAATGCTTTATATTCCCACAACTGTTCCTTCCAGACAAATTTCAGAAACCTTCTGTGAGATTCAGTGGTGGGCACTGTATAGTATGCATCTTTTAAATCGATGCAGGCCATAAAGTACCCCGGGTAAAGCATCTACTTGGCTGTTTCAAAAGTATCCATTTTAAAGTAGGTATTATTGTACAAAAGTGTTCAGCTCAGTTAGGTCTATAATAATTCGACACCCCCCATCTTTTTTGGTTTTGGTGAAGATGTTGGACACAAACTCAAGGGCTTCGTGCATTGTTTTCCCAATCACCCCTTTTGCTGCAAGCCATAAAATTTCGGCATGTCCTGCTTCAACCTCTTTTTGGGAGAGTGTAAATTTCCGATGAGGCGAATGCTGGGTAGGGGGATTTTTACTATCGATTAATTCTATGACATAACCTTGAACACTTTAAAATAAACTCGTCAGTGGTGATAGTGTCACAAATTCCCCAATTGGCCCGCAATCATCCACCAATTTGTGCAGGAAGGGATGCTACAGTATGAGAGGAAACAGGCCCCCTTACCTCCATGGTTAATGGCGGGTCCTGGCGTATGTCGTTTTGGGTGGACGTTGTGGAGGTTGTCGGGATGGCGGCCGCATCTTCCATGCAGGCCGCTGTTGGCCTTGCCCTAAAAAAGGCCGCTGTGGTTGGGGAAGTGGAAGGGGATAGGTCCTTGGCGTCCAATCCGGCTGCCACGATTTCCAGTTGGTGTATGGTTGTTGCCGGTGGTATGGGTGAGGTCTAGTCGGAGGAGGTTTCATAAGGCCCGCTGTTTTGGCCTCCTCGTCTACTTCCTCCACTTGTTTGGAAAGATCTGTTCCAAACAGTTGATGAGGCGGTGGAGCGGTAGATGGACGGCACAACCCCGCAAATTTGGGGTTGAGGGTGGGCTTTATGGAGCTCTTGCGCAGGCAGTTGATTTCATACTGGGCGTTGCATAAGAGTGCCAGTGCATCTTGTTGCTCACTGGACACATTGTCCCCATCAAGGGTCCTAGCAAACGCCGTTATGCCCGTGGAGAGGACCTTCAGGATACGCTGGAGACGTACATCCTGCATCTTGGTGGCCGTGCTCAAATGTCCGCAGATCTGAGCATTGACCAGGGGAACACTGAGCTTGATGCAGTTCTTGGGTGGTTTTATTTTCTTCATTGTCTCATTGAGTACCTGACCCTGAAGTTGGTGAGTGGTCAGGTAATCAATGGTGCCCGCCAGTTTGTGGTGCAGGGGTTCCCCAGTTTGTGTGGTCGTGGCAAACTTGCCCACAACCTCCAGCATATCCTCCTCGTGCTCTGGCTCAGCGGTCTCTGGCAGTCCCGGGTCGTCTTCAAATACAGCGGCTGGGCAACTGCTGGCACTTATGGCTGGTGAAGACGAGAGGCTGGGTGGACTCCTGGTGCGGCTTGTAGAGGCCCGCGAGTCCCGTTCATCCCGGTCCCTGTCCCGCTGGAGGAGTTGCTCCACTAAGAGCTCCAACCGCTCAATGCGACCGTCCCTGCTATCTGCAGCGGACAAGCCAACTTCCCCAGGCCCTGCGATTTCACTGGGGCTTCCATCATCGGACCACACCTCCGTAAGGTGCTGACTAGGCAGGTTGTCGTGGCCTACCGCCCGAGTAGGCTCCCGCACGGACTCTCCGCTAGTCTGTCTTCTTGCAGACTGTGGCGGCACACCTGTCTGGTACGAACGAAGGTGAGTTGGATCGGCGTCGGCCCCTGGAACCTGGCTCCCCGAGGTCCGTGCAGGCTTACCTCCATTGTCGCCCAATAATCGGCGTGGAGGCGCATGGTCGGCCGCTCCCAGAGCTAAGCTGACCGACCGTCTACTGCTGCCACCAACGCCCTTGACCGCAGCCTGACAAGGTGTTTTGCCTGCAGCACCTGCTCCTGCAGGCCTGCTCAGCGCAGCAGTAGCTCTGCCAGACTGCCCTACGACAGATATCCCTGGCAGTTGTACGTGGCGGCGTGCAGCTGCAAGGCTCCCCCGTCCCCGTGGGTCTGCTGGAACTCGGGGGAGGTCGCTGGTGACGAGCGAGGCTCCTTCCCACGTACCTGTTTGCCCCCCCTTTTCCTGGGGGATGGGGGCTCGAAATCTGGGTCAGCAGGCTCCACCTCCGGTGCGGTAAACCATTCAGGTGATGAGTCGGGCGCTGGTGTAACGGGAGCGCCCGACTTCCGCATTCTTACCCCCAAGCGTCCCGAAGCTGCCGGTGGTGCTTGCAGCTCCGGTGACAAAGGCCGCTGGCTGGTCGATGCACCACGGCTCCTGGAGAGCGTCGCCTTCCATTTGCCTTTGTCCATCCTGTGGGAGTAAGGTAAGTACTTACCTGACGGTCCTTATGAAGGAGCTGGTGGAGAGAGCGCACTCCCCCCCCCCCCCCCCAGCTTGTCGAGCAAATGCGCGTGACGATATGTCGCGCATGCGTGCTGGCGGGGTCTTCACGAAGTCACTCACGTGACTCAGAAGTAAAATTCCTTGTTTCTCTCCCTCCTTTCTTAAAAAATGGGGTTGCATTAGTTACCCTTCAATCCACAGGAATTGATCCAGAGTTGAGAGAACATTGGAAAATGTTTACCAAGGCATCCATGATTTTTAGGGCCACCCCCTTGAGTACTCTGGGTTGCAGATGGTCAGACCTTGGGGATTTATCTGCCATCAGTCCCAACAGTTTACCTAACACCATTTCCCGACTATTGTGGAATTCCCTTCAGTTCCTCCGTCCTACTAGATCCTCAGTCCCGTAGTATTTCTGGTAGATTGTTTGTGTCTTCAATAGACAATAGATAATAGGTGCAGGAGTAGGCAATTCAGCCCTTCGAGCCAGCTCCGCCATTCAATGTGATCATGGCTGATCATCCACAATCAGTACCCCGTTCCTGCCTTCTCTCCATATCCCCTGACTCCGCTATCTTTAAGAGCCCTATCTAGCTCTCTCTTGAAAGTATCCAGAGAACCGGCCTCCACTGCCCTCTGAGGCAGAGAATTCCACAGACTCACAACATTCTGTGTGAATAAGTTTTCCTCATCTCCGTTCTAAATGGCTTGCCCTTATTCTTGAACTGTGGCCCCTAGTTCTGGCCTCCCCCAACATCGGGAACATGTTTCCTGCCTCTAGCGTGTCCAAATATGTTTCAATAAGATTTCCACTCATCCTTCTAAATTCTAGTGTATACAAACCCAGCCACTCCATTCTCTCAGCATATGACAGTCCCGCCATCCCGGGAATTAACCTTGTGGACCTACCCTGCACTCCCTCAATAGCAAGTATGTCCTTCCTCAAATTAGGGGACCAAAACGGCACTCCAGGTGTGGTCTCACTAGGGCCCTATACAACTGCGGAAGGACCTCTGTGCTCTTGTACTCAACGCCTCTTGTTATGAAGGCCAACATGCCATTCGCTTTCTTCACTGCCCACTGTACCTACATACTTATGTTCATTGACTGATGAACAAGGAGCCCAAGATTCCGTTATACGTCCCCTTTTCCCAACTTGACACCATTTAGATAGTAATCTGCCTTCCTGTTTTTGCTACCAAAGTGGATAACATCACATTCATCCACATTAAACTGACTCTGCCATGCATCTGCCCACTCAACCTGTCCAAGTCACCCTGCATTCTCATAGCATCCTCCTCACAGTTCACACTACCACCCAGCTTTGTGTCATCTGCAAATTTGCTAATGTTACTTTGAATCCCTTAATCTAAATAATTGATGTATATTGTAAATAGCTGCAGTCCCAGCACCGAGTCTTGCGGTGAGCCTTCCTTAGTGAAAACAGAACCAAAGTATTCATATAAACTGTTCTGCCGTTTCTTTGTTTACCATTATAGGTTCACCTGTCTCTGATTGTAAGGAACCTACATTTGTCTTCACCAATCTTTTCCTTTTTAAATATCTAAAGAAGCTTTTAGAGTCAGTTTTTATATTCCCCGCAAGTTTCTTAATTACCTCCTCTTAATTAACCCCTTTGTCCTCCTCTGTTGAGTTTTAAATTTCGCCCAGTCCTCCAGTTTGCTGCTTCACCTGGCCAGTTTATATGCTTTTTCCTTGGATTTAACACTAACCTTGATTTCCCTCAAACTTGGCCACAGAGCTTTCAATTCCCTCATCCAAATCATTAATATCACATGAAGAGTGGTGGCCTTGCAGAATACTGCTAGTTACTGGCAGCCAACAAGAAAAAGCCCTCTTTATTACTACTCTTTTGTTATCCATGCTAGTATCTTCCCTCTGATACCATGGGCTCTTATCTACTTTATCAGCCTCTTGCGATACCTAATTAAAGGCTTTCTAACAATCCAGGTAAATCACATCCACTGACTCTCCTTTGTCTCTCCTGCTATTTACTTCCTCAAAGAATTCTAACAGGTTCGTCAGGCACGATCTCCCTTTCACAAAACCATGCTCACTTCAGCCTATTTTATCATGTGCTAACTACTCAGAAATCTCATCCTTTGTAATGGACTCCAAGATGAAAAACTTGCAAATATACAGAATTAAACGTTGGAGAAACTCAATGGGTCAGGCAGCATCTGCTGAGGGAGTGGACAGGACACGTTTCGGGTCAGGACTTCTTCAGACTGATGGAGTTGGGGAAAACGTGTCAAAGACAGATGGGATGGAGCGAAGCCTGGCAAATGGATACAGACCGGGGGGTGTGGACAGATGGGTGGAGTAAGTTTTACATGGATAGGAAAGGTTTAGAAGGATATAGATCAAGCGCAAGCAAGAGGGACTAGTATAGATGAGGCGTCTTGGTCAGCATGGAAGAGTTGGGCCAAAGGGCCTGTTTCCATGCTCTGCAACTATGACTTTGTTTTAGTTAAGGTGGGTCGAAACACATGACATGAGTTTATATTATGTGTAATAGAAACACATATTTCTCAGATTCTAAAGACATTTTTTGCTCTACATTTGGTGTGTTATCTTGCGAGTGATCTGAAACCAGGATTTTCCTCCAGTTGATTAAGTCTCGCCGTTCTTCCTGTGTTCTCACGTGGTGCTGCTTTTGTTCTGTTGTGACTGTAACTGGGATTGTGAATGTTTGTGTTGTATTCTGTATGAAGGAGTAAACCCTACATGCTATCCTGCCTGATGAATGTAACTAAATGCTGGAGTCTTTTCATTTCTACCTGCTGGCTGGCTCGCTTGCCTTGGACACGCTCAGGGAGAGACAAGAGCTCAATGTGGGACCAACTGGAGGATGCGGCCATGGAAACATTATCTATGAGTAAAGAACGCTTTTACTGCCTGTAATCGCATGGTCATGCATGACTAGTTGCTGCATGAATATGGAGAGTTCTCCAGCCATTCACATACGATTCCAATCCTCTGAACAGAGAATACATGGACTCCATTCTGTGCTCATGCACTCATGACAACTGTTAACCTCCTCGATTGATCCTCCTAAAATCCAGGCACTCGTATTCCATCTGCCACCCTGGTTCTCACATCCACTGCTCTAATATGGCCTATTATCTCTTCTTCCTCCTCCTCTTCCCCACAGTCTCCCTATGCCCCCTCTTTTCCCACCCACTCAAACATGTGCTCCCTCTTCATATGCCATTGGCCTGGGCTAGCATTGACCCTGCTCAATGACCTGTCCTTGCACTAATTATTCCAGCTGATCACAACCCACATGGCCTTATTACCCCACCTGCTCCACCTTTCTTCACTTGCTGAATGCTGCTTTGTGCCCCTTCACCTGCCCTCAGCCCCTCCACTACCAATGCCTATTCATCTCCCTTCATCTCCATCATAACTTCTCCCCCCCCCCATATTCACCATTGATCCTTATGATTCCCATTTGCCATGGTTCCCTGCCACATGCTGGGGTGCTACTCCATGTACATTTGGCCACAGCCAGATGGCAAAGTACGATGAGAAGTTAACTGAAAGGAAAAGTGTGTGACTCACTGGAGACATACATGTAGCATGCTCACAGTCATGCTTATAAGTTACTGCTCCCTTTCACTTTTCTGACAGTCACTGTTTGAGACTGGAGTGCGAGGTCCAGTCGAATTCTGAGCCGGTTTAGGTTGTACCCTCTGTCTGGGGCATGCATGTCCCAGCCTATACAGCTGAGCGACTGCATACCCCCGCCCACATGGCTGGCAGGTGCCCCTCCCCATCCTCATGGAAAAGGTCCAATGTTGTATTTCTGCTCCAGCCCCTTGCTGTGTGATGGGCTCCTGTGCCCCTCTCTAGCCCCTCTCTACCTAGCTGCTGTGTGGTGCTTTATTTGTGTGTAGTGATGGCCATGTGCTCTAACACAGCTCCTGTTAGACATTTGGTATTCTCGATTAGTCAGAGAGGATCTTTGGTGCATGCCGTTGTTGTGCATCGAGTAATGTGCTAGTTTCCCTGGATATGGGTGAGGGGAAAGGGGCAATTTGCTACTACAGTCTCATCTGCTCATCCTCAGGTAAGGAACGCTCAATGCTGTGGGACCAGGTCCAGTTTTGGGAGGACACCTACCTTGATGCGGTGATGTTAGAGAGAGAAGGAATGGGCATGGACCAGGGCCCACAAGAAATGATCGACAGGTATGCATGCGTACCGCACAGCGGTTGATGGCTGCAGTGGGTGTGGGTGAAGGCAGTGGTTCTCCGTCAATTGACTTGTTGTTTCTTAACACAGGTATGTGTCACTGGGGGATCACGACCGGAAGCGGCTGGAAGATGATGAGGACCGCCTGTTGTCCACGTTACTCTTCAACATGATTGTATACATGCTGATGGTCAAGGTCAGCCCTTTACCATGGACCAGGGGCTAGGGTGCTGTAAATAGGAGTGTTTGATTGTCATATGTCCCAGCTAGAACAATGAAATTCCTACTTGCAGCAGCACAACAGAATATGTAAACATAGTACACTGTAAACAATATAATAAATGAAAGAGGAAACAAAGTTCAGTATGTGTGTGTATATATACACATACTCACAAATACATACGTGTATATATATATATATATATATATATATATATATATACACACACATACGCGCACACACATATGTACACACAAAAAGCAAACAATAAAAGTGCAATAATAACAATAATAGTCTATTGAACTTCAGAGCTTATATGAGGTTGTAGTGTTTAATAGCCTGATGGCTGTAGAGATGAAGCTGTTCCGAAACCTGGCGTTACAGTTTTCAGGCTCCCATACCTTCTTCCCAAGGTCAGGAGTGGAATGAGAGTGTGGCTAGTGTGGTGTGGGTCTCTGATGATGCTGGCTGCCTTTTTGAGGCGGTGATTCCGGTAAATCCCTTCGATGGTGGTGATGGACTGGGCAGTGTTCACAATTTTTTGCAGTTAGTAAATACAGGTAAATAGTAGGGGCTGGTGTAAAGGGAATGTGTCCCTCCTGGAGTTTACACTGCCTCTCGAGACTTCCAGGGCAGGTGTGATCCTTTGTTTTCCCACTACTGAGAGCTGTTCTTGTAGTTGAATTATTTCTGACTGCATGGCTTATGACAGGTCTGAACCAATAGCTGCTCTTTTGCTGAAACGTTATGTTGTGTATTGATGTAGTGTTGTAGCCTGTTGACTGGCATCCGCCCCCTGTTACAGGTGAACAAAAATGACATCCGGAAGAAGGTGCGGAGGCTGATGGGTAAATCGCATATCGGTCTGGTTCATAGCCAGGAGGTGAATGAGCTGCTGGACCGCCTGCCACAGCTGGTGAGCGTTCTACTTTGTGGGTGTGCACTGGGTGATTTGCGCAATCTCCTGCATAGTAAATCCGATTAAACGGACCCAACTCTAAGGCAGTAGTCAGTCGGGGCCAGCCACAAGGAAGAGCTGCATAGGAAGGGTCTCAACCCGAAATGTCACCTATTCCTTTTCTCCAGAGATGCTGTCTAACCCACTGAGTTACTCAAGCTTTTTGTGTCTATCTTTGGAAGAAAGAGCTGCCTCAGGACAGGCCTAAGCAATATGGAGTGAGAATTGCAACAGGCCTGGGTCTGCCAGCAGATAGGGATGAAGCACTTACTGTGGGCAGGAGGAGTGCAGGTGGATGGTGTACAGTGGGCAGAGGTTGCACAGTTGAGGTGGATTAATGCAAAGGCAGGGTTGGGGAATGCAGTAGTTGGGTTGTACTGTGGGTGGACATTTGGAGAAAGGTCAACGGGAGGGGGAGTAGTGTGTTCGAGATATACAGTGAGGCGAAACAAGCTTGGGTGAGGGCTGCTCTGATGGATGAATGCACACAGATGGACAGGTGGGTGAATGTCAAAGTTCCAGAATTGACAGAATATACAACATGCAGCAACATAGGAACAGGCCCTTTGGCCACAATGTCTGTGCTGAACATGATGCCAAGTTAAAATAATCCTTTATCCCCAACTCCATCTGTCTGAAGAAGAGTCCCGACCCAAAACATCAGTCCTGTTCACTCCCTCCACAGATGAAACCTGACCCGCTGCGTTCCTCAAGTGTTTAATTTTGTATAGTTTGAGTGTATGTGATCTCCATCCCTCCATTGCCTGCATATCCATGTGCTATCTAAAAGCCCCTTAAATACCACTATCGTATCTGCTTCCACCACCACCTTTGGCAGAACATTCCAGTCACCCAAAGCATTTCCTTTAAACTTTTTTCCTGTGACCTGAACACTCTGTCCGCTAATCTGACATTTCCATTCGGGGAAAAAGGTTTTGACTATCTAATTTCCAACTATCCCTCTCATAATTTCTTATACTTCAGTAGGTCGCAGCCTCCGACACTCCAGAGAAAACAATCCAAGTTTGTCCATCCTCTCCTTGTAGCTAATATCCTCAAATCCAGGCAGCATTCTGGTAAAACCCCTGTGAACCCTCTCCAAAGCCTCTCCATCCTTCCTATAATGGGGTGATTAGAACTGCACACTATACTACAAGCATGGTCGAACCATAGTTTTATAAAGCTGCACCATGAAGAGTGCATTCACACTACGCCAAATCTGCGCTCATGGTAGGGTAAATTTAGTCAGCGTGTAGGAGCACCAAATTTACATCCATCTAGCATGTGTAGGTGAACTAAGGTGGCCCAAATAGCAATTTGTGCTTCACCAGGGTGGGGAGCAAAATCAAGGGTCAATCCCTCGACATGTTGACTGGTGCTCATGTTGGAACCGGTCAGTGGGTGAATCTCACCAGCTGCTCCTTTAACAGCCATGCATTTTTTCTGCAGGAGAGCCACGATCTCCACATCCGACCCTGTGGCAGTCGTCACATCAAGAAGCAGACCTTTGTGGTGCACGCAGGAACCGACACCAATGGTGAAATCTTCTTCATGGAGGTATGAGATACATCATGGTCACCAGGGTAGGCTGAACACCTTCCTGTGAGAGAGGAGCAAAGAGTTTTCTCCTGATCATATAGCTATACAGAGTGGAAATTGGCCTTTTGTTCCACCTTATACAAGCTGATCAAGTTAGCATTCTAAGCTAGTCCAATTTGCCTGCATTTGGCCAATACCACTCCAAATCCAACCTATCCGTATATCTGTTCATACCACTTTTGGAAGTCATAATTGTATCTATTTCTATAGCTGCCTCAGACAGTTCATTCCAAATACGGACTACCTGAGTGAAGAAATTGCCACTGAGGTTCCGCCTACATCTGTCACCTGTCACCTTAAGCCTATGCCAACTCGTTTTAAGAGTCGTCTACCCTGGGGAAAAAGTCTGTGGGTGTTCACTTTATTGATGCCCCTCAAGATTTTGTATATTTAATTGTGATTATGCAATAAGATCACTTCTATGCTCTAAAATAAAAATGGATTGTTCTCATGCACTAGTCCAGTTGGACTGGACTTTTTGTAAGAAAATAATTTCACTGTGTGTTTGCACTTTACACGGACAATAAAAGCACCATTGAAATATAGTCAGGAATTTATGCTAATTTGTGGAGCTGTTCACTCTGTTCCATACAAAACAACACCTGGAAATCTGCTCGGGCTTTTCCCAATCCCGGTTCTAATTTCTGGCATTGTGCTCCTCTTACTTGTAGTGCAGTCTGCTAATTAAATCTTTAAGAAGGAACTGCATATGCTGGAAAATCGAAGGTAGACAAAAGTGCTGGAGAAACTCAGCGGGTGCAGCAGCATCTATAGAGCGAAGGAAATGGGCAACATTTCGGCTCGAAACGTTGTCCATTTCCTTTGCACCACAGATGCAGCTGCACCCGCTGAGTTGCTCCAGCACTTTTGTCTATCTAATGAAATCTTTATGTATATTGGGACTATGGCTTGGTTGGTTTATTCGAGACTTGTTGATATTGACTGCCATCGATGATCTTGCTTTGTGTGTTTGGCATTAGGTATGTGATGACTGCATAGTTCTCCGCAGTAACATTGGGACAGTCTACGAGCGATGGTGGTATGAGAAACTCATTAACATGACGTACTGTCCCAAAACAAAAGTTCTATGTCTCTGGAGACGTAACGGGCAGGAGACTCAACTCAACAAATTCTACACTAAGAAGGTACAGGTCAAGTCATTTTCCAGATCAGTGTGCATCGACTGAGCCCTTGCCTCATCTCCTGCTCTTCTGCTTTCCTCCACACGCAAACTTTATGCTCGGTTCTTTCACTGCCCCTTCCACCTCCTTGTGTCTCTGGCTGCTGCTGAAGCTCTTAAGGGCCTGTCCCACACGTGTCCTTGGCTGCGACGGTCTCGCGAAGGTCGCGCGCCATTTAATGCGTACGCAAAGCCGTCTGGAGCACGTGACGTCATTTGAAGGTGAACGTAAAATGCCGGAGTAACTCGGTGGGACCGGCAGCATCTCTGGAGAGAAAGAAAAGATGACGTTTTATTCTGAAAGAAGGGTCGTGACCCGAAACGTCATCCATTCCTTCTCTCCAGAGATGCTGCCGGTCCCGCTGAGTTACTCCAGCATTTTGTGTCTATCTTCAATTTTCTTGGCCCCACTCTTTTTTTTTTTTTTTTTTACAAATGCTTTTATTCAAACCAACAAATACAAAACAGTAACACGATCAGAGAATGCCTATATTGGCATTTACAAAGAAAGTTCTCAAATTAAAATATTATCATCTTTGTCAATAATATATTCGACCTCCTGCGGCGACCAGCGTTCACGGAAAGCCTCCACAGTCCCCGTGGACACCGCGTGTTCCCTCTCTAGGGACATGCGGGCACGGACGTCACCCCGGAAGAGGGGCAGGCAGCCGACTGCCCGCTGCCTGGACCCGCGAATGGCCATCTTGGCCAGGCCCAGGAGCAGACTGACAGGGAGACCCCCTACTCCCTCCCGACCCTCCCCCCTCTGCACCGGGTGCCCAAAAATCAATAGCGTCGGACTAAAGTGGAGCCAAAACTTGAGGAGCAGCCCCTTCAGATACTCGAACAAGGGCTGCAACCTCTCACACTCCATGTAGACATGGAACACGGTCTCCTCCTCGCCGCAAAAGTGACAAGCGGCGGACGAGTCCGTGAACCGGCTCAAGTACCTGTTACAGGCCACACCTTTGTGCAACATTCTCCACCCCAGGTCCCCGATGTAAAGGAGGAGGACTCCCTTATAGAGAGACCTCCACTGAGGACCTCTCCCCTCGTCAGGTGGTAACACGGACCGCCAGGGCGTGTCTGGACAGAAGACGAGGGCGAGGAAGTGGAGAGTGTGCAAGAGCAACCTGTACAACACGCGCCTCTCCGCATCACGGAACGGCACGCTGGGCATCTCGGAAAGGCGGCTCATGTTGCGTGGGGCCGGCTCTCGGGGAGGGAGCCGGGCCATGGGTCCTATGAACAATTCCGATGGAGCGGGGTTAAGCTCATCCGGAATCGCTCCACGCACACGCCTCTCCTCAACACCCCCCGTCACAGCCACAACACCCCCCTCCCCCTGAGGAGCAGCGCCCTGGCTGAAGGTGACCAAATTCCTGGCCTTCAGGAGGTCACGGTAAAAGCCAGGCAACTCCCGCCGAGGGCGTCGACTCATACCCGCTACTGGGAGCTTTGAGCCCTCCTGAAGGCAGCGCCCCTGGCGGAAAAAGTACGTCGCCAGCACGTGCCATTTAGGAGGGTAGTCTGAGTAGACGTATCTCCGCAGGGTCCTTAGTCGGAGAGCCGCCACCTGGGTACGAACACAGACCAGCGCCTGACCACCCTCCTCCAATGGGAGACTCAGAACCCCCGCAGAGACCAAGTGGTTCCTCTCACCCCAGAAGAAGTTGACCAATCTCCTCTGTAACCTGATTATAAATAAAGAGGACGGGACCATAGTGGCCAGCCGGTACCACAGCATAGAGGCCACCAGCTGGTTTATAACTACAGCCCTGCCCCGGTAAGAGAGCACACCAAGAAGGCCTGACCAACGTCCCAGCCGAGCGACCATTTTCGCCTCCAGCTCCTGCCAGTTCGCCGGCCACGCCCCCTCAGTGGGACTCAGGTAGACCCCCAGATAGAGGAGGTGCGTGGTGCTCCACGCAAAACCTGCCATCTCCTCCGGCAGGGAGTCCACCTCCCACTGACCCACCAAGAGACCAGAACATTTCGCCCAGTTGATCTTGGCGGAGGATGCAGCTGAGAAAACCTGCTGGCACTCACGCATCCTCCGCAGGTCAACAGGGTCGGTGAACATCAAAATGACATCATCGGCGTAGGCCGAGAGAGCCACCTCCATCTCTGGCCCCGGCACAACCAGGCCCGTCAACCGCCTCCGGAGAAGGCACAGGAAAGGCTCTACACAGATGGAATACAGCTGACCGGACATGGGACATCCCTGACGAACCCCCCTCCCAAAGGGAATGGGGGCCAATAAAGAGCCGTTGACCTTAACAAGGCACTCTGCAGCAGTGTATAAAAGTCGGACCCAGGACACAAAATGCGGTCCAAATCCGAACGCCTGCAGAGTCCCAAGAAGGTATTCGTGCTCCACCCTGTCGAACGCCTTCTGGTCGAGGGAGAGATAGGCGACTGACTGTCCAGCCCCCTGGGACAGATGGATCAGGTCCCGGAGCAGATGGATATTGTCCTGGATGGACCGGCCCGGGACGGTGTAAGACTGGTCAGGGTGGATCACCCGAGACAGCACGGGACCCAGGCGATTCGCCAATGCTCGTGCAAAAACTTTATAGTCCGTGCTGAGGAGAGAGACTGGGCGCCAGTTCTTCAAAAGGCGGAGATCGCCCTTCTTAGGCAACAGGACAACTACTGCCCTGCGCCATGAGAAGGGCATCTCCCCGGTCGCCAGGCTCTCCCCCAGGACCTTCATATAGTCACCCCCCAGGACATCCCAGAAGGCTCTAAGATTCTCCACAGTCAGACCATCCAGCCCTGGAGACTTGCCCCCCCCTGAGCTGGTGCAAGGCACCAGTCAACTCGTCCAGAGTTAGGGGATCATCCAGGTGTTCAGCCACATCATTGCACACAGCGGGTAAGCACTCCCACAGGACCTCTTGCGCCTCCGCACTCGATGTGCCTGCTGAGAACAGAGTCCTGTAGAAAGACCGAACCGAGGCACCAATGCGCTCTGGATCCGTGACAGAGGAGCCATCATCCGCAAGCAACTCTACAAGCTGCCTGCGGGCTCCTCGCCCCTTCTACAGAGAAAAGAAAAAGGGGGAGGCTCGGTCCAGATCGTGCAACATCTGGACTCGCGACCTCACATACGCGCCCCGAGACCTCCTAAGCTGCAAGTCCCTAAGTGCTCCCTTCTTCTCCTGGTACTCCTCCCACTCACACGAAGCCCCACCAGTCTGATCCAGACGAGCCTCTGAGTCGAGCAACTCCCTCTCAAGCCGTCCGATCTCGGAGTCCCGCCCCTTGGTCGACCCCCTCGCATAGTCCTGACAAAACAGACGGACGTAGGCCTTCCCCACGTCCCACCACTGCCTTAGGGAAAGGAAACGCCCCTGCCTCTCTCTCCACCTCGCCCAGAACTGCCTGAAGGAATCCCGGAATCGGCGATCCTCCAGCAGCTGGCTATTAAAATGCCAGTACGCGGACCCAGCCCGTGCGCGCGTCGGGATAAAATCCACTCGCACCAGGCAATGGTCCGAGCATGGCGCCGGCCGCATGGAGGCCGCCGAAACACAGGAGACATAGGCCTTGGACACGTATAAACGGTCAATACGGGAACCACCCCCCTCAAACCTGTACGAGAAGGCATTAGAGTCAGGATGGAAATTCCGCCAAGCATCTACTAGCTCAAAAGAGTCCACCATCTCCCTTAAAACTTTACTGCAGCCGGGTCACGCTGAACGCCAGAGCGATCTCTCACCTCGAGGGTACAATTAAAATCTCCCCCAAGGAAAACACACTCCCCACGGTCGATAGTGTTCAACAACGCGGTCACTTCCCTTGTTAAGCGCGTCTGCATTGCGCCGATTTTGGGGGCGTACACATTAATGAAGTGTAATGGCACGCCATCCAAACGCACGGCCAGATACAGCAAACAGCCCGGTACAATGTCCTGCACTCTGAGGATCTCCGGCTGGAAAGACGGGGCCAACAGGAATGCCACTCCACTCGAATTGGAGCTGAGGTGGCTCATGTAGACCCCCCCCTTCCCACTCCAGGAGCCAGGTGGGTTCATCACTAGCCACAGTGTGTGTTTCCTGCAGGAAGCTCACCGCGTACCTCCCGTCCCTGAGCACTGAGAGATGGTGATACCTACGGAGAGACCCCCTGCCCCCATTGATATTAAGGCTGGCTATAGTGAGCTTCATTTTGAGTGTACACTAGATCTTTTACCAGCCCCCAGTGAAGGAGTGGAGCCTCCCCTAGCCTTCTGCCCTCTCTTTAGGGCCTTAAAAAGCTCTTGGAACTGGCGCCGCTCATTCCGTATTAGCCCCGCCTCATTCCCCTTCTTCTGAAGGATGGCATAAATGGACCGCATGGGCACCCTCAGGTCCGACCAGCGGTCGACAGCCAAATCCATCTTGTTCCTACTCCCTCTAGTATCCTTTAAGAACTTCCGAAGTTCCCAGACTTCGACAAGTCGTGACACAGGGCCGCGGGTGGGGCAGTCCGTCAACGCACTGTCGACGGACTCCGCGTACCCCTCCTCCTCGCACTCAATGTCCGAGCCCGAGTCCGGAAGGTTGCTACTCTCAGCCACCTCGCTCACCTCTCCTTGTGAGGTGGGCGTTCCAGCCACATCACACGGTCCCTCCTCTGTCACCTTCCCACCCCCAGGCTCAGTGACAGGGGCAGGTACCGGTGCCTCTGACTGCGGCAAGCTATCTGCTAACTGGCCAGTCTCCTGCACTCTCCCACCGCCCTCTGTAACCTGATTGGGAACAGTGAAGTCGGAGCAAGTCTCCGGGCCTTGCTGTAAGCGGGCCTGTCTAGAGTCCGACCGAAGGACACGATCCGAAACGACCTTGCCCTCCTCCGCGCCCAGGCTACCCGCCCCAACACCATCACCCAGAGAGGCCCCTACCCCCACCACCAGGTGAATCACCTCACTGTGACCCTCAGGGGCCGATGTTATTGAAGTCCCCCCTGCTCCCTCGACCAGTGGGACATCACACCCCTCATCTGGGCTTATAGCCTCAACGAGGAGCTCAGACTGGGGACCCTCCTCCTCACCCAAGTCCCCCTCTTCAGGCTGCCCCCGGTCATCCTCTAAGCTAGCAGACGCACTCTCTGGGGGAACAGCCCCCAAGGGTAATGTATCGCCACTCTCAGGTGTTCCCTGCACTACAGAGGCATCCTCCCCCTCAGAGGAAGAGTGCCCTGGGTCCCCCACCTCAACAGGAGGGGAAGGCCCCCTTTCAGGTTGCTCCTGAACTTCAGGGCCCTTCTCTATATCGGAGGACCCATGTCTCCTCCTCTTTGAACCACTGGCGTGCGGTGGTACAGTGATCGCCATTGCGGAAGCCTCTACCTCCACACTACCGTCAACTTGTTCAACCTCTCCAGCCCCTCGTTGGACCCTAGGCCCCTTATGCTTCCCTGGGCCGGGTTCAGAGGCGAGCACAATTTTATACGCTGCCAGGGGTCCCGCTTGGACGTGGTCTTCTTCCTGGGGCCCGCCCTTCTTCTTTTTCTTGACTTTCCTCCCCCCCTGAAGCTCCCAACCGTCCCTGTCCACCCCACGCACTTCACCCGCATCCACCGCCGCAGGTAGGGGACATGGGGGTGGTGGGGGGATGGGGGGTGGAGGTAGGGGAATAGAGCCTTCACGGGCTACCGTGGTAGAACCAGCAGCCCCAGATGGGCCAGCAGTGCTCTCCCGGGCCACCGTGGTGGAAGTGGCAGCCCGGGTCCTGGGACAATTCCTGCGAAAATGCCCCACCTTTTTGCAAGCGTGACAACGCACTTGGCCCGCGTTCCAAAACACGCGATAGGAGAAATCATCCACCTCCACATCAAAACTCCCCTCCGTGTCCATCCCCTGTGCCATCTGTATATACACACGACGTTTGAACGTATATATATGCTGCATCTCAGGATCATCAAACCTATACAACAATTTGGTGAGCCCCGACCGCACCTCCCCCAGCTTCCTTACATGTGGGAGCAGGAGCGCATCCGGAACAAAAGTGGGAACGTTGGACAGAATGACCGGCAGCACGGGACCCCCCCCATGGGTCCACCGCCGCAAAATTCCCACCCGCTGTTATGCCCCTTTCCAGAGCCAGAGCCACCGTCTGTTGAGTCTTCAGTAGAACAACCACCTTCCGACTGGCCACCGCGCCCGAGACTATGGCTTTCTTGCCAACAGTCTCACCCAGCGCATCTAGAAAGGACTTGAAGGGCAGGTTGCTCTGCATGTACATTTTTACCCCATGTGTGCGCCCCATCAACTCATGGCCCTCAGTCTCGGGGACTGCCGACCGTGCGACAGCTGCATAACTCTTGAGGGGTCGCCATCTTTAGGGCGCGGCACAACACACAGTATCCGTCCTTTTTAAATCAAAGCAGTCTTTCTGCTGTTGCTGCACCTCCACTCTTTTGCAACAGTTAATGAGTCTTGTGAAGGCTTTCTTGGCAAAGCAACAGAAACAGTCTCCTCCTGATAAGATAGGAATGTCCGTGTCAATCCTCCCGCCATCAAAAATGGAGCTTCCGGAGGCTTCTTCCCCAGGTCTCCGTTGCTTCCCCGGCTTCAACGAAATCCAAGGCACTGTTGCCGCACTTACCCAGCACACCTGGACCGGGCAAGTCGGTGTAGGAGGGAGCTTTCCGATGTTATTAACTACAAACACCGCTCCAGACTCAGCTCCCACCAGCTCAAGTGAATCTTGGCCTTCCGCCAGCCACTGCAGCTCCTACGACTTTCCAGATACACACAGACAAACCTTACTAATTAGAGGACTCTTTGAACAAAGAAAGCCTCTGCAGTCCGACAAAGCTCTGAACTGCAAAGTCTGACTGCTTTTGTTCCTCCCCACCTTCCGAAAAGTTCATCAAATCCTCCCCGCCAGCAGCACAGCTCTGCTCCTGGCCCCGCTCTGGGAGTAGAAGTGGGAGTGGATCCAGACCTCAACGGCTGTGACCCCCAGGCCGAGCTCGGCGATCGTTTGCCTGCTTCTGCTGCTGTTAGAGGTGAGACGTTGTGTTGCGCCAGGGTCTTGGGCCTGTCCCACTTTGGCCGTCTGTTCCGCGACAGGCCATTGGCGCATAACGATTTCGTTCGCTACAAAAATTTCGAAGCGATGTTGCGCACAACTACATACCCCTCTGCACTTCTCAGTGGGACCGGCCCCGCGCGGCCATACGATGCCCGTGCGTCTCAACGTGACCACGAGGTCACGTAATTTGCGTGCCAAGAGCACGTAAGTGGGACAGGCCCTTTAATCTCTCAGGCAATTTATTCCAACCCCTCTTTGACATGCCCAAACCAGTGCATCTAAAACCTTATTGCATTGTTTTTTGACAGTGTCGTGAGTTATACTACTGTGTGAAGGACAGCATGGAGCGTGCAGCTGCAAGGCAACAGAGCATCAAACCAGGTAATTAATGAGTAAACAATGTACTGGTATACATTAGTGTAAAAACACCGACAGATCCAGATGCGTTGCACTGCCAGCGTGTGTGCAACCAAAACAAAAGATGCTGACTGTTGCATTCTGTGAGTAAGCGTATCAATGTCATCTCAAGCATATTATTGTAATATTTGCACTCTGAAGTGGACACAGTGCAGAGAATGAAACATTGTTACATAGCAACATGAGGAGGCCATTTTACCTCTTGAGCCAGTTGGGGCATTTACTCTGATTGTGGTGTCTACCTGGATGATCTTTCACTTAAAATGTAATCTACCTGAATCATCAAAACTTTAACTGCTATGGCTTTGTAGAGATTTGATGAAAAGTTGAAGAATTCTACAACTAATGTTCAGCAATAAGTATCCTGATAAATATTCTTTCCTGTAGAACCGAGCTCAGGTGTTACTGACCTCCGGGATTCTTCATCGTTTTATTTCTGACTATTAAATCCTTTGGTGTGGTAAATAACAATGACACACTTGTAATCCTTTTTATTCAAAATATATAACTGGGCCTCTGTGTTAGTCTGGTTAATTTGTGCTAGTTATAATCTTAGTGGCCAAAAAAGATGCAGTAGTCTGAATAAGATCTAACAGTTTAAAACGTTTTTAACATAACTGCCATCCTAGATATTCCTGAACATTTTTGGTAAAGATTAGGAATATCCAATGTCAATTAATCTCTCCCTCCATGCATTCTTTCTGCCCCCGTCCTCTTTCATTTCGCTCAATTCTGCATCCTCTCTTCACCCTAAACCCACCCGTCTCACTTTGTCTATCCCATTCCCCTCCACCCCCACTTACCTCCTCAGTAGGACTATATTTTAGCAAAGAGTTAAAGGACCAAAATGTTAATTGTGTTTTTTCCACTAATGCTGCTTATCCAGCTGTTTCCAGTATTTCCAGATTTTATTTCAATAAGAACAAGTCCGATGTTGCTAAGTTTTCCTTTACAATATCACCTCTGCTTTCATTTAAGGGACTCGAATCAGTCTTGTTCAGTCACATATCCCAAATCTATTTCCTTGGATATACACAAAAAGCTGAAGTAACTCAGCATCTCTGGAGAGAAGGAATGGGTGACGTTTTGGGTCGAGACCCTTCAGACAAATCTTTTTCATTGTTCTGTGTTGCCTCTCTTATAATGCGTTAGTACCCTTTCCTCCCTTCAATATCTTTCCCATTTTTCAAGAATACCTACATTCTTTTAATCATATGATCCTCTCAAAGTTATTTTTGCATGGAGCTTTGTCTTTGGGTGTACAAGGGTCTTGCAATCTGCAAAGTTCTTTGAACAACAATGAACTCCCATATTCATCTCCAGCATCATGCTTCAGCAGTTCCACAAGATGCAAGTCCCTTACTTAAATTTAAATCCTTTGCGTGTGTTTTGCCCACTCAATGCGCACACTGAACCTGTTTCAATTAGATGTTGCCTCATCAAAATTTTTCCTTTATTTATGATTCTTGCTCTTCATTAATTCTGATATTCTGCAGAGTTTAGTCTAATATCTAGTGCAGTACTGTGGCAACATTGCTCTGCAATGGAAGACAGTGTTTGAAGTAGTGCTGCACTTTATAGTTGTGGGAGATGGGCTTCGGTTGATAAAAATGAAACTGGTCTTGTATTTAATTTGCACCAAGGAGTAAATTACTTTTAATTACATAACTGATTGTGAGATCTTGCTGCAATTCCTACCTTGAACCACCAACTATGCTTTAAAAACACAATTGATTTTGAATGACCTGAGGTTGTGAAAGGCACTTGATAGATTAGTTGTGATGCATTTCAATGGCTGTAGCTATACTTTTCACCATTACCTTCAATGTTGTATTTCAGGTCCTGAGCTTGGAGGTGAGTTCCCAGTTCAGGATATGAAGACTGGTGATGGAGGCCTGCTGCAGGTGACCCTGGAAGGGATCAATTTGAAGTTCATGCAGAGCCAGGTAGAGACTTTTACTGCAGAGAGAGACATTAGTGTGGGAAATGGTACCAGCTTCAGGCTTCATCTGGGCAACCGAGCGAGTGTCTGTGTCCTTGATCAGTTTTATTTGCTCGGTGTTCCCTTTTTTATTTCTGTTGCTGTATGAACAGAGACGTTTTGACATTGTGAGGTGCAGTGCTATGGAATTAGTATGCTCTGTATACATGCATGTAACATTCTGAATCCTCCGTGAGCTGCCCTGTGGCCTCCATTTGTCCAGGGTTAGTTTTAGGTTGTTTTTAGAGATTCTGCACGGAAACAGGACCTTCGGCCCACCGAATCTGTGCCAACCAGCGATCCCCTCACATTAACACTATCCTACACACACTAGGAACAATTTAAACATACACCAAGCCAATTAACATACATACCTGTACATCTTTGGAGTGTGGGAGGAAACCGAAGATCTCGGAGAAAACACACGTAGTCACGGGGAGAACGTACAAACTCCGTACAGACCGCGCCCATAGTCAGGATGGAACCCAGGTCTCTGTCACTGTAAGGCAGCAACTCTACAGCTGCGTCACCGTGCCGCCCCTCTGTAGTTCACAGCGCTTTGTTGATTAGATTATTTTGTCGCATACTTGAGATTGGCAAAAGGGTACGTTTCTTCTTAAAATATGTAATAATACATAATTTTGTTCCTCAACCTTCGAAAAGCCTTGCGAATTAACTGCTAGATTTCTGTGAAACGTCTGATCGTGGCTCCCTTTAAATCCCTCTGGTAGAGATGCTGCTGCTGAGCAATGATACAGCTTCATTCTGATGACGATTGGGATTATGAGAAGAAGCTCTGCACCCTTCACTAAATGAGTGTGGCACACAGCGGAATTGCCTTGCAGCCGTACAGACATATGGGTTGCAAGCTTAGACTGACGCAGTGAAAGGATTTCAACTTGGAGCCAACCTTCAGAGGGGTTCTCACCCACCCTGCTTAATGTCTCCCATGGTGGGGTTCATGGTGACTTGTTCGTATAAATTCAGAACTGGCTTACTCATAGGCACAGGCCTGTGGTGGAAGTACAATATTCTGGCTAGAGGTCTGTGACCAGCGGAGGTCCACAGGGGTGCGTACTGGGGCATCTGTCGTTTCTGATGTATATGAATGACGGGTATAAATGTAGATGAGTTAGTTAGTAAATTTGTAGACAGCACCAAGATTGTTGGAGTTGTGAACAGCGAGGACGGCTGTCAAAGTATACAGTAGGAAATAGATCAACTGCAGAAATGAGGGAGGAATTTAATCTGAGCAGGTATGATGTGCACTTGGGACATTGAATGAAATGTTATACAGTTGATAGAATATAAGGGTATACAGTGGATAGCAAGAGGGATCTTGGGGGTTTGGTCCGCAGCTCCCTGAAGTGGCAACACAGGTGGATCGTGATAAAGAAGGTGTATTGTATGATGCCTTCCTTGGTTGGAGCATTGGATGTAAGAATCTGGAAATCATGATGCAGCTTTCTAGGAGTTTGGTTCAGTCGCATTTGGAGTATTATGTGCAGTTGTGGCTGCCCCATTACAGGAAGGGTGTGGAGGTAGTGGAGAGGGTGCAGAAGACCTTTGCCACAATACTGCCAGGATTAGGGTATTAGCTACGAAAGAGGTGGGACAAATTTGGATTTTTCTCTGCAATGCCGAAGTTAAGGAGAGGACTGACAGAAGTTGTATAAACTTATGAGAGGCGAAGATAGGCAAAACTTTTACAATGGTGGCTATGTCAAAGACGAGAGGGCGTGGTTTAAGGAGAGTGGATAGAAGTTTAAAGGAGATACATGGGGCTGGTTTTCCATTCAGACAGTGGCAGGTGCTTGGAACGTGCTGCCAAGGATGGTGGTGGAGGCAGATAGGATAGTGGCATATAAGAGTCTTTTAGATTTCCACATCATTACTAACTTCCACCCTGCCCTCAAATTCACTTGGTCTATCTCTACAACCTCTCTCACCTTTCTCTATCTCTCTTTTTTTCCCATCGCAGGGAACAGACTATTGACTGACATCTGCTGTAAACCCACTGACTCCCACAGTTATCTAGACAGCACCTGAATCCACCCAGCCATCCCCTGCTCTCAACTTTTCTGTCTTTGCTACATCTACTCCCAAAATGTGTCTTTCAACTCTCAGACATCCAATATTTCCTCTTTAGTAAACATGAATTCCCCGCTGATGTTGCAGATGTTTTTTTCACCCATGTCTCCTCTGTCCTGTTGTTTTGCTCTCACTCCCCCTCCACCCAGATGGACAGAGAGTTCTTCTGTCTTTAAATTTCACCCTACTGGCCTCTGCATCCAACACATTATTCTCAAACATTTCTGCCCCTTTCAATGTGATCTCACCACCATTCACATCTTCCCACCCCCACACCTTTCTAATCTCCATAGAGACCATTCCCTCCAATTGGGAATTGTTTCACATCCCTATAAGGAGAGGTTTTATAAAGTTGCATTGTTTTCTCTGGAGCTTTGGAGGCTGAGGGGTGACCTGATAGAATAATTTAAAATTGAGAAGCATAGATAGGATAGAGAGTCAGAATCTTTGTCCCAGGGTGAAAATGTCGAATGCTTTATGGTGAAAGAGGCAAAGTTTAAAGAAGTGTGGGGTACATTTTTTCGCATAGTGTGGTAGGAGCTTGGAATGCACTACCAAGGGTGGTAGCGGGGACAGATGCGATAGTGACATTTGGGGATTTTGGATAGGCATGTGGATGTGGAAGGATATGGATCACATGCAAGCAGAGAAGATTAGTTTAACTTGGGTTCATATTCAGCTGGTCATTGTGGCCTTTTCAAAGCTGGAAAAGGCGTGGCAGGTAATAGATCGACACAGGCAACGATTTCTTTTGACAGGCAGATGGTTGGAACAAAGGCCAAAGATAAGAGCCAAAGGAGTGAGCTCTGCTTCCCATTCTGACGCTGTCCTGGGCTTCGTTCATTGCCAGAGTGAGGCCACATGCAACCTGGAGGAACAGGTCCTCATATTCTACATGAGGAGCTTACAACCCAACAGCATGAATGTTGAATGCTCCAACTTTAGGTATCCTCTAACTAGCCCCCATCACTTCTCGCCCACAACTTTCCTATCACCCATCCATCCCCTGTGACCCCACCTGGACTCCCACATATTTCTCCCTTCCTCTCTCCACAACTTCTGTTAATTTCCTCCCCTTGGCTTCACAGTCCGCAACTCTTCAAACCCGACTCACCCTTGGCTCTTATCTCTGGCCTTTGTTGCAACCGTATGCCTGTCAAAAAAAATACCCTTACTTGTGTTGACATTATCTTTCACGCTTTGTTCGGCCTCTCCCCTTTTCCAATTTCCTCGCCCCTTCCCTCCCACCTGCAATCTGTCTGAAGTAGAGTCTCGACCTGCAACATAACCTATCCATGTTCTCCAGAGATGCTGCATGACCTGCTGACTTACCCAGCACTTGTGCCCATTTGTTCAATTAGTACAATTGCAAATGAGGGCCTAGTGAACAGTGGAGAGTTGTCAAAGGTTACACCAAGATCTTGAACAACTGGTAAAGTGGACAAGGGAATAGTAGGTGGAATTTAAATCAGAGTGGTGTGAAACAAGGGATTTTGGAAAGTTAAACCAGTATAATTGGAAAAGTGGGCTGAAAGATGGCAGATGGAGTTTAATGCTGATAAGTGTGAAGTGCTACATCTTGGCAGGACAAATCAAAATAGGACGTACATGGTAAATGGTAGGGAATTGAGGAATGCTGTGGAACAGAGGGATCTAGGAATAACTGTGCATAGTTCCCTGAAGGTGGAATCGCATGTAGATAGGGTGGTAAAGAAAGCCTTTGGTGTGCTGGCCTTTATAAATCAGAGCATTGAGTAGGGAAGTAATGTTAAAATTGTACAAGGCATTGGTAAGACCAATTCTGGAGTATGGTGTACAATTTTGGTCGCCTAGTTATAGGAAGGATGTCAACAAAATAGAGAGAGTACAGAGGAGATTTACTAGAATGTTGCCAGGGTTCCAGCAACTATGTTACAGAGAAAGGTTGAACAAGTTAGGTCTTTATTCTTTGGAGCGCAGAAGGTTAAGGGGGGACTTGATTGAGGTCTTTAAAATGATGAAAGGGATAGACAGAGTTGACGTGGATAAGCTTTTCCCATTGAGGGTAGGGAAGATTCAAACAAGAGGGCATGACATGAGAATTAAGGGACAGAAGTTTAGGGGTAACGTGAGGGGGAACTTCTTTACTCAGAGGGTGGTGGCTGTGTGGAATGAGCTTCCAGCAGAGGTGGTGGAGGCAGGATCGATTTTAACATTTAAAAGTAAAGTGGATAGGTATATGGACGTGAAGGGAATGGAGGGGTATGGTCTGAGTGCAGGTAGATGGGACTAGGGGAAAACAAATGGTCGGCACGGACTGGAAGGGCCGAGAGGGCCTGTCTCCGTGCTGTAATTGTTATATGGTTATATGGTTAAAGCATATGCTCTGGGGAGTGTTGTTAAACAGGGAGATATGTGCATAGTTCCAACACAGTTAGGCAGGATGGTAAAGAAGGTGTATGGCATGCTTGCCTTCATTAGCTCAATCACTACAAGAGCAAAAAAGAAATTACTAAAGAAACTCAGCGGGTCAGTCAGTATCTATGGAGGATATGAACAGATGATATTTCAGGTCAGCACCCTTCTCTCAGCATGTTGACAGATTTGGTGGATTTGAGTTGGGAGAGATTGTGTAGACCATATGTAATAGAAAGGAACTGCAAGTGCTGGTTTAAACCAAAGAAAGACACAGAATGCTGGAGTAACTCACTGTGTCAGCCAGCATCTCTGGAGAAAATACATAGGTGACATTTCTTCAGACTGATTGAAGTTGGGAGAGTGGTGGGGTGGGGGGAAAGAGGGACTGGAAGTGAAGAGAAGAAACTGAACAAATCACGGCCAACAACAGATGACTTGGGCAGGGAGGTTCCCTGATGAGCTGCGTGTTTGCTTGAAACAGGTGTGAATCCAAGAGGCATACATTGTTGCAAACTATAGAACTAGTTAACCATATATAACCATATAACAATTACAGCACGGAAACAGGCCCTCCTGGCCCTTCCAGTCCGTGCCGACCATTTGTTTTCCCCTAGTCCCATCTACCTGCACTCAGACCATACCCCTCCATTCCCTTCACGTCCATATACCTATCCACTTTACTTTTAAATGTTAAAATCGATCCTGCCTCCACCACTTCTGCTGGAAGCGCATTCCACACAGCCACCACCCTCTGAGTAAAGAAGTTCCCCCTCACGTTACCCCGAAACTTCTGTCCCTTAATTCTCATGTCATGCCCTCTTGTTTGAATCTTCCCTACCCTCAATGGGAAAAGCTTGTCCACGTCAACTCTGTCTATCCCTTTCATCATTTTAAACATAGAAACATAGAAATTAGGTGCAGGAGTAGGCCATTCAGCCCTTCGAGCCTGCACCGCCATTCAATATGATCATGGCTGATCATCCAACTCAGTATCCCGTACCTGCCTTCTCTCCATACCCTCTGATCCCCTTAGCCACAAGGGCCACATCCAACTCACTCTTAAATATAGCCAATGAACTGGCCTCAACTACCCTCTGTGGCAGAGAGTTCCAGAGACTCACCACTCTCTGTGTGAAAAAAGTCTTTCTCATCTCGGTCTTAAAGGATTTCCCCCTTATCCTTAAGCTGTGACCCCTTGTCCTGGACTTCCCCAACATCGGGAACAATCTTCCTGCATCTAGCCTGTCCAACCCCTTAAGAATTTTGTAAGTTTCTATAAGATCCCCTCTCAATCTCCTAAATTCCAGAGAGTATAAACCGAGTCTATCCAGTCTTTCTTCATAAGACAGTCCTGACATCCCAGGAATCAGTCTGGTGAACCTTCTCTGCACTCCCTCTATGGCAATAATGTCCTTCCTCAGATTTGGAGACCAAAACTGTACGCAATACTCCAGGTGTGGTCTCACCAAGACCCTGTACAACTGAAGTAGAACCTCCCTGCTCCTGTACTCAAATCTTTTTGCTATGAAAGCTAACATACCATTCGCTTTTTTCACTGCCTGCTGCACCTGCATGCCTACTTTCAATGACTGGTGTACCATGACACCCAGGTCTCGCTGCATCTCCCCTTTTCCTAATCGGCCACCATTTAAATAATAGTCTGCTTTCCTGTTTTTGCCACCAAAGTGGATAACCTCACATTTATCCACATTATACTGCATCTGCCAAACATTTGCCCACTCACCCAGCCTATCCAAGTCACCTTGCAGTCTCCTAGCATCCTCCTCACAGCGAACACTGCCCCCCAGCTTAGTGTCATCCGCAAACTTGGAGATATTGCCTTCAATTCCCTCATCCAGATCATTAATGTATATTGTAAATAGCTGGGGTCCCAGCACTGAGCCCTGCGGTACCCCACTAGTCACTGCCTGCCATTGTGAAAAGGACCCGTTTACTCCTACTCTTTGCTTCCTGTTTGCCAGCCAGTTCTCTATCCACATCAATACTGAACCCCTAATACCGTATGCTTTAAGTTTGTATACTAATCTCTTATGTGGGACCTTGTCGAAAGCCTTCTGGAAGTCCAGATATACCACATCCACTGGTTCTCCCTTATCCACGCTACTAGTTACATCCTCGAAAAATTCCACAAGATTCGTCAGACATGATTTACCTTTCGTAAATCCATGCTGACTTTGTCCAATGATTTCACCACTTTCCAAATGTGCTGCTATCCCATCTTTAATAACTGACTCTAGCAGTTTCCCCACTACCGATGTTAGACTAACTGGTCTGTAATTCCCCGTTTTCTCTCTCCCTCCCTTCTTTAAAGACATCAATCAAGTCCCCCCTTAACCTTCTGCGCTCCAAAGAATAAAGACCTAACTTGTTCAACCTTTCTCTGTAACATAGTTGCTGGAACCCTGGCAACATTCTAGTAAATCTCCTCTGTACTCTCTCTATTTTGTTGACATCCTTCCTATAATTAGGCGACCAAAATTGTACACCATACTCCTGAATTGGTCTTACCAATGCCTTGTACAATTTTAACATTACTTCCCTACTCCTATATTCAATGCTCTGATTTATAAAGGCCAGCACACCAAAGGCTTTCTTTACCACCCTATCTACATGCGATTCCACCTTCAGGGAACTATGCACAGTTATTCCTAGTTCCCTCTGTTCCACAGCATTCCTCAATTCCCTACCATTTACCATGTACGTCCTATTTTGATTTGTCCTGCCAAGATGTAGCACTTCACACTTAACAGCATTAAACTCCATCTGCCATCTTTCAGCCCACTTTTCCAAATGGCCCAAATCTCTCTGTAGACTTTGAAAATCTACTTCATTATCCACAACACCACCTATCTTAGTATCATCTGCATACTTACTTATCCAATTTTCCACCCCATCATCCAGATCATTGATGTACATGACAAACAACAGTGGACCCAACACAGATCCCTGAGGCACCCCACTGGTCACCGGCTTCCAACCTGACAAACAGCCATCCACCATTACTCTCTGACATCTCCCATTCAGCCACTGTTGAATCCATCTTGCTACTCCACCATTAACACCCAAAGATTGAACCTTCCATGGGGAACCTTGTCAAAGGCCTTACTGAAATCCATATAGACAGCATCCACTGCTTTACCCTCATCAATTTCCCTAGTTACCGCTTCAAAAAATTCAAGAAGGTTTGTCAAACATGACCTTCTAGGCACAAATCCATGTTGACTGTTCCTGATCAGACCCTGTTTATCCAGATGCTTATATATATTATCTCTACGTATCCTTTCCATTAATTTGCCCACCACTGACGTCAAACTAATAGGTCTATAATTGCTAGGTTTATTCTTTGAACCCTTTTTAAACAATGGAACAACATGCGCAGTACGCCAATCCTCCGGCACTATTCCCGTTTCTAATGACATTTGAAATATTTCTGTCATAGCTCCTGCTATTTCTACACTAACTTCCCTCAATGTCCTAGGGAATATCCTGTCAGGACCTGGAGACTTATCCACTTTTATATTTTTCAAAAGTGTCAGTACTTCCTCCTCTTTGAATCTCATAGTTTCCATAGCTACTCTACTTTTTTCCCTTACCACACAGAGTTCAATATCCTTCTCCTTGGTGATAACGAAGAAAAGAAATTGTTCAATATCTCCCCCATCTCTTTTGGCTCTGCAGATAGCTGTCCATTCTGGTTCTCTAATGGTCCAATTTTATCCCTCGTTATCCTTTTGCTATTAATATAGCTGTAGAAACCCTTTGGATTTACTTTCACCTTTCTTGCCAAAGCAACCTCATATCTTCTTTTAGCCTTCCTAATTTCTTTCTTAAGATTCTTTTTACATTCTTTATACTCCTCTAGCACCTCATTTACTCCATGCCTCCTATCATTATTGTAGATATCTCTCTTTTTTCGAAACAAGTGTCCGATTTCCCTTGAAAACCATGGCTTTTTCCAATTTTTACTATTTCCTTTCAACCTAACAGGGACATAAAGATTCTGTACTCTTACAATTTCCCCTTTAAATGTCCTCCATTTCTCTTCTACATCCTTCCCATGAAACAGTGTCCCAATTCACTCCTTTAAAATCCTTACGCATTCCCTCAAAGTTAGCTTTTCTCCAATCAAAAATCTCCACCCTAGATCCAGTTCTGACTCTCTCCATAATTATATTGAAACTAATGGTATTGTGATCACTGGTCCCGAAGTGCTCACCAACACATACCTCCGTCACCTGACCTGCCTCATTTCCTAACAGGAGGTCCAGCACTGCCCCTTCTCTGGTCGATACCTCTTTGTACTGCTGCAAAAAATTATCCTGCACACATTTTACAAACTCCAAACCATCCAGCCCATTTACAGAATGTGTTTCCCAGTCTATTTTTGGAAAATTGAAATCTCCCACAATCACTACCTTGTGTTTACTACTAATATCTGCTATCTCCTTACATATTTGCTCTTCCAATTCTTGCTCCCCATTTGGCGGTCTATAGTACACCCCTAAAAGTGTTGCTACACCGTTCCCACTTCTCAGTTCCACCCAAATAGCCTCCCTAGACAAGCCCTCTAATCTATCCTGCCAAAGCACTGCTGTAATATCTTCTCTGACAAGCAATGCAACACCTCCCCCTCTGGTCCCTCCAATTCTATCACACCTGAAGCAACAAAATCCTGGAATATTTAGTTTCCAATCACAGCCCTCCTGCAACCATGTTTCACTGATTGCCACAACATCATATTTCCAGGTGTCAATCCAGGCTCTAAGTTCATCCACCTTACTTACAATGCTCCTAGCATTAAAATATACACATTTTAGAAACCCAACATCCCTTATTCTCTGTCTATTATCTTTTTCTTCTTTCTCGCCTACATTTTGGGTCCGAGTGCTTCCCTTCTCTGCCTCTTGCCCCACACACCGACCCCTAGCCCCCTCTACCCGAGTCCCTCCCCCCAGCCTTTCTAGTTTAAAGTCTCCCCAGTAGCCTAGTAGTTAACTCAAGATTCAAGAGAGTTTATTCTCATATGTCCCAGATAGGACAATGACATTCTTGTTTTGCTTAACTAACTTTTAGTGGAGGAAGGGGGCGGGAGGTGTTTACAGAAGTTGCCTAAAATTAGAGAATTCAACATCCACACCACTGAGTTGCAATCAACTCAAGTGAAATATGAGGTGCTGTTGTCCAATTTGCGTGTGACTTCACTCTGGCAATAAAGGAGGCATAGGACGGAAAGGCCAGTAAGGGAATGGGATGGGTAGTTAGCAACCATGAGCTGATGTGTTCAGCAAAACGGTCGCCAAGTCTACGCTTGGTCTCACCGATGTAGAGGAGCAAACAATCTCTGCAAGACAAAGACGGTGATCGACTTCAGGAAGCAAAGTGGTATACATGCATTGTATGCATTGATGGGGCCAAAATAGAGATGGTTGAAAGCTTCACGTTCCTAGAAGTAAATATCACCAGTAACTTGTCCTGGATTAGCCACATCAAAGCAATTGCCAAGAGAGCACACCTACGCCTCTACTTCCATCGAAGGCTTATGAAATTTGACATGTCCCTAACAACTCTCACCAACTTCTACAGATGCGCCGTAAAAATCATTTTTTCAGGAGGTATCATGGCATGGTTTGGGAACAGCTCCACCCAAGCTTCCTCTTCCTCTTCTCCCATCTCCCATTGGGCAAGAGATACAGAAGTGTGAAAACACACACCTCCAGAATCAGGAATAGTTTCTTCCCAGCTGTGGTGAGGCAACTGAAACATCCTATCAACAACTAAAGAGCAGTCCTGAACTGCTGCTACCTCATTAGAGATCTTTAATCGGACTTTGCTGGATTTTATCTTGCACTAAACATTATTCCCTTCATCATGTAACTGTACACTATGGACAGCTCAATTGTAATCATGTATAGTCTTTCCACTGACTGGTCAACACGCCACAGAAAGCTTGTCACCACTGTACCTTGGTAAACCTGACAATAAACCAAACCAAATCACACCACATCAGAATACCAGATGCAGTGGATGAGATTAGAGGAAGTGCATGAGATCCTCGGTCTCACCTGGAAGGACTGCTGGGGTCCCTTGATGGAGGTGAAGTTGGAGGTATATGGCAGATGTTACAACTCTAGTGTTTGCAGGAGAATGTACCACTTTCTACTCCTCCCACTTTCTCCATTAAAGGTGTAGCCATGGGAACACACATGGACCCCAGATATGCCTGCCTTTTTGTTGGTTACTGCGAACAGTCCTTGTTCCAGTAACGACACTGGCCCTATCCCCCAACTCATTCTTCGCTATATCGGCGACTGCATCGGGGCTACCTCCTGTACCCGTGCAGAACTCATGGACTTTATTAACTTCACCATGAACTTCCACCCTACCCTGAAATTCATCTGGAATACCACTAGCACCTCTCTCCCCTTTCTTGATCTATCTGTCTCCAGCACGGGAGACATACTATCGACTGACGTCTACTACAAATCTACTGACTACCACAGTTATCTGGACTATACTTCTTCCCACCTTGGCTCTTGCAAGGAAGGTATTCCCTACTCTCAATGTTTCTGTTTCTGCTGCATCTGCTCCCAAGATGAGGATTTCCATACATCTGAGATGTTCTCAATGTTTAGTACACGTGGGTCTCCCCTTTCTTTCATAGATGGGTCTCTCATATGTGTCGCCAGTGCGTGAAAGTACTGATCCCTGGGGAAACTCCAGTATACACTTCCCACCAACCCTGAAAACAACCTTGGACTATTATGCAAATTCCTGTCACTTAGCCCATTTTCAATGTATGCAGTGTCCCATTTGTTCCACGGCCTTCAATCTTGATGACAGGACTCTTTTCTAATGACTTCTGCAAATCTTTTTCTTCCTTTCTTTTAACGTCTTTTTATTAGTTTTTTTCAAAAGCAAAAAGAAAAGAACAAAAAAGTAATGATAAACATAACAGTGATATTGATACATAGGAATCAGGATTACATTAATGGCAGGTATAACCTAAATATGAGTCCAGTGTCAACATGCACATTAAATATAGACCTCCCGGTCTCTATGTAAATATAGTTAAGTGTTTAAAAGAGAACTTAAATGTATAAAAACAAAGAGATAAAAAGAAAAAGAAAAAAAGAGAAAAAATGGGAAACAAAAGAAGAAAAAAAAACGCCCTAAACTAAAGAAGAAAACAAAAAACAGAATCTGGGCTGCAAAGAGTTTCAACAATTTAAGTCCTTGTTTGTCGTCAAGTACTTCTCCACCTCTCCACAGACATAAGAGGAACAGAGCTGCCCTCACCTCATCTTTCATCCCTTACTATTCAAACCACCCCCTCTCCACAGCAGGCAATGAAGAAATCTAATGGCATGTTGGACTTCATAACGAGAGGAGTTGAGTATAGGAGCAAAGAGGTCCTTCTGCAGTTGTACAGGGCCCTGGTGAGACCGCACCTGTAGTATTGTGTGCAGTTTTGGTGTTCAAATTTGAGGAAGGACATTCTTACTATTGAGGGAATAGAGATTAATTCCCGGGATGGCGGGACTGTCATATGATGAAAGAATGGAGCGAGGTAGCCTATCAGGGAACCTCCCTGCCTGAGGGCATCTGTTGCCGGCCGGGATTTGTCCTGCTTTTTTTCTTCGCTTCCAGTTTTTTTCTCCCCCCACCCCCTACTATAATCAGTCTGAAGAAGGATCCCCACATGAAACATCACCAATCTATTTTCTCCAGAGATGCTACCTGACCTGCTGAGTTACTTCAGCATTTTGTGTTTATCGTTGGATAGACCAGGTCTATTTTCTCTGGAGCAAAGGTGGTTGAGAGATGACATAGTTGAAGTATATTAAATTATGGGAGGCTTCAAGTGGGTAAATAGATAGTATGTTTCACATGGTGAGAGTGTCTAAAATTAAAGAGTGATGATATAAGATGAGAGGGAGATGATCTGAGGGGTAAATGTTCACATAGAGAGTGGTGACTATCCTGCATGAGTTGCCAGAGGAGATGGTGGAGGCAAGAATCTCACATCATTTATGTGCCATTTTTACAGATACTTAAATGGGCAAGGCATAGAGGGATTTGGAATTATTGCAGGCAAGTGGGATCAGTGTAAATACGAATGATGGCCGGCATAGAGCCTGTCTCTCTGCTACACAACTCTGACTCTATAATTCTAAATTCTTTTTTACAACCTCTCCAAAGCCTCCATGTCTTTCCTGAATTGTGGTGTGTAGAAATGGAGATGATACATCAGATGTGGCTGGGCCTGTGTTTTATTACAGTTCTTCATTACTTGTGTATTCTTATGGCTTTATTTACCAATGCTAGGATCCTGTTTGCTTTTACTTTCTCCACCTGTTCTGCACTTTAAACAAACTGTGAGCATGTTGCCCAAGATCTCTCTGTTCTTATGCTCTCTTGTTTATTCAGCGTTTCATTCTTCATACCAAACTTCCAACCACTTGTATTTCTTAGCATTAAATTTCATCTTCCACCTATCCATCCATTCCACAAGGCTCTTTTAGTATCTGTGAAGTTTTATATCTCAGTTCACTATGTCTTTTAGACATTTGCAAGATTTAAATATTGTACCCTCTACTCTAAAATCCAACAACAATATACATGAAGGAAAGTACTGATCCCTGGGGAAACTCCAGTATACACTTCCCACCAACCCTGAAAACATCCTTGGACTATTATGCAAATTCCTGTCACTTAGCCCATTTTCAATGTATGCAGTGTCCCATTTGTTCCACGGCCTTCAATCTTGATGACAGGACTCTTTTCTAATGACTTCTGCAAATCTTTTTCTTCCTTTCTTTTAACGTCTTTTTATTAGTTTTTTTCAAAAGCAAAAAGAAAAGAACAAAAAAGTAATGATAAACATAACAGTGATATTGATACATAGGAATCAGGATTACATCAGCATGGATTTACGAAAGGTAAATCATGTCTGACGAATCTTGTGGAATTTTTCGAGGATGTAACTAGTAGCGTGGATAAGGGAGAACCAGTGGATGGGGTATATCTGGACTTCCAGAAGGCTTTCGACAAGGTCCCACATAAGAGATTAGTATACAAACTTAAAGCATACGGTATTAGGGGTTCAGTATTGATGTGGATAGAGAACTGGCTGGCAAACAGGAAGCAAAGAGTAGGAGTAAACGGGTCCTTTTCACAATGGCAGGCAGTGACTAGTGGGGTACCGCAGGGCTCAGTGCTGGGACCCCAGCTATTTACAATATATATTAATGATCTGGATGAGGGAATTGAAGGCAATATCTCCAAGTTTGCGGATGACACTAAGCTGGGGGGCAGTGTTCGCTGTGAGGAGGATGCTAGGAGACTGCAAGGTGACTTGGATAGGCTGGGTGAGTGGGCAAATGTTTGGCAGATGCAGTATAATGTGGATAAATGTGAGGTTATCCACTTTGGTGGCAAAAACAGGAAAGCAGACTATTATTTAAATGGTGGCCGATTAGGAAAAGGGGAGATGCAGCGAGACCTGGGTGTCATGGTACACCAGTCATTGAAAGTAGGCATGCAGGTGCAGCAGGCAGTGAAAAAAGCGAATGGTATGTTAGCTTTCATAGCAAAAGGATTTGAGTACAGGAGCAGGGAGGTTCTACTTCAGTTGTACAGGGTCTTGGTGAGACCACACCTGGAGTATTGCGTACAGTTTTGGTCTCCAAATCTGAGGAAGGACATTATTGCCATAGAGGGAGTGCAGAGAAGGTTCACCAGACTGATTCCTGGGATGTCAGGACTGTCTTATGAAGAAAGACTGGATAGACTCGGTTTATACTCTCTGGAATTTAGGAGATTGAGAGGGGATCTTATAGAAACTTACAAAATTCTTAAGGGGTTGGACAGGCTAGATGCAGGAAGATTGTTCCCGATGTTGGGGAAGTCCAGGACAAGGGGTCACAGCTTAAGGATAAGGGGGAAATCCTTTAAGACCGAGATGAGAAAGACTTTTTTCACACAGAGAGTGGTGAGTCTCTGGAACTCTCTGCCACAGAGGGTAGTTGAGGCCAGTTCATTGGCTATATTTAAGAGTGAGTTGGATGTGGCCCTTGTGGCTAAGGGGATCAGAGGGTATGGAGAGAAGGCAGGTACGGGATACTGAGTTGGATGATCAGCCATGATCATATTGAATGGCGGTGCAGGCTCGAAGGGCTGAATGGCCTACTCCTGCACCTAATTTCTATGTTTCTATTAATGGCAGGTATAACCTAAATATGAGTCCAGTGTCAACATGCACATTAAATATAGACCTCCCGGTCTCTATGTAAATATAGTTAAGTGTTTAAAAGAGAACTTAAATGTATAAAAACAAAGAGATAAAAAGAAAAAGAAAAAAAGAGAAAAAATGAGAAACAAAAGAAAAAAAAATGCCCTAAACTAGAGAAGAAAACAAAAAACTGAATCAGGGCTGCAAAGAGTTTCAACAATTTAAGTCCTTGTTTGTCGTCAAGTCCATTCCACCGTTTACCAGTAAAAAAAATTGGAGTTGGAGAAGGGGCAGTTTATGTCGTATTAAAATGTTGAATAAATCTTCCCCAAGTTCTATCAAATTTAACCAAGGGTTCAACAATGTGACTCCTATTTTTTTTTTTAAATTTAAACATGAGCAGTGCTGGACCTCCTGTTAGGAAATGAGGCAGGTCAGGTGACGGAGGTATGCGTTGGTGAGCACTTCGGGACCAGTGATCACAATACCATTAGTTTCAATATAATTATGGAGAGAGTCAGAACTGGACCTAGGGTGGAGATTTTTGATTGGAGAAAGGCTAACTTTGAGGGAATGCGTAAGGATTTTAAAGGAGTGAATTGGGACACTTTGTTTCATGGGAAGGACGTAGAAGAGAAATGGAGGACATTTAAAGGGGAAATTGTAAGAGTACAGAATCTTTATGTCCCTGTTAGGTTGAAAGGAAATAGTAACAATTGGAAAGACTTGGTTTTCAAGGGAAATTGGACACTTGTTTCGAAAAAAGAGAGATATCTACAATAATTATAGGAGGCATGGAGTAAATGAGGTGCTAGAGGAGTATAAAGAATGTAAAAAGAATCTTAAGAAAGAAATTAGGAAGGCTAAAAGAAGATATGAGGTTGCTTTGGCAAGAAAGGTGAAAGTAAACCCAAAGGGTTTCTACAGCTATATTAATAGCAAAAGGATAACGAGGGATAAAATTGGACCATTAGAGAACCAGAATGGACAGCTATCTGCAGAGCCAAAAGAGATGGGGGAGATATTGAACAATTTCTTTTCTTCGGTATTCACCAAGGAGAAGGATATTGAACTCTGTGAGTTAAGGGGAAAAAGTAGAGTAGCTATGGAAACTATGAGATTCAAAGAGGAGGAAGTACTGACACTTTTGAAAAATATAAAAGTGGATAAGTCTCCAGGTCCTGACAGGATATTCCCTAGGACATTGAGGGAAGTTAGTGTAGAAATAGCAGGAGCTATAACAGAAATATTTCAAATGTCATTAGAAACGGGAATAGTGCCGGAGGATTGGCGTATTGCGCATGTTGTTCCATTGTTTAAAAAGGGTTCAAAGAATAAACCTAGCAATTATAGACCTATTAGTTTGACGTCAGTGGTGGGCAAATTAATGGAAAGGATACTTAGAGATAATATATATAAGCATCTGGATAAACAGGGTCTGATCAGGAACAGTCAACATGGATTTGTGCCTGGTAGGTAATGTTTGACAAACCTTCTTGAATTTTTTGAAGCGGTAACTAGGGAAATTGATGAGGGTAAAGCAGTGGATGTTGTCTATATGGATTTCAGTAAGGCCTTTGACAAGGTTCCCCATGGAAGGTTGGTTAAGAAGGTTCAATCTTTGGGAGTTAATGGAGGAGTAGCAAGATGGATTCAACAGTGGCTGAATGGGAATTGTCAGAGAGTAATGGTGGATGGCTGTTTTGTCAGGTTGGAAGCCGGTGACCAGTGGGGTGCCTCAGGGATCTGTGTTGGGTCCACTGTTGTTTGTCATGTACATCAATGATCTGGATGATGGGGTGGAAAATTGGATAAGTAAGTATGCAGATGATACTAAGATAGGTGGTGTTGTGGATAATGAAGTAGATTTTCAAAGTCTACAGAGAGATTTGGGCCATTTGGAAAAGTGGGCTGAAAGATGGCAGATGGAGTTTAATGCTGTTAAGTGTGAAGTGCTACATCTTGGCTGGACAAATCAAAATAGGAAGTACATCGTAAATGGTAGGGAATTGAGGAATGCTGTGGAACAGAGGGATCTAGGAATAACTGTGCATAGTTCCCTGAAGGTGGAATCGCATGTAGATAGGGTGGTAAAGAAAGCCTTTGGAGTGCTGGCCTTTATAAATCAGAGCATTGAATATAGGAGTAGGGAAGTAATGTTAAAATTGTACAAGGCATTGGTAAGACCAATTCTGGAGTATGGTGTACAATTTTGGTCGCCTAGTTATAGGAAGGATGTCAACAAAATAGAGAGAGTACAGAGGAGATTTACTAGAATGTTGCCAGGGTTCCAGCAACTATGTTACAGAGAAAGGTTGAATAAGTTAGGTCTTTATTCTTTGGAGCGCAGAAGGTTAAGGGGGGACTTGATTGAGGTCTTTAAAATGATGAAAGGGATAGACAGAGTTGACGTGAAGACGTTTTTCCCATTGAGGGTAGGGAAGATTCAAATAAGAGGGCATGACGTGAGAATTAAGGGACAGAAGTTTCAGGGTAACGTGAGGGGGAACTTCTTTACTCAGAGGGTGGTGGCTTGTGGAATGAGCTTCCAGCAGAAGTGGTGGAAGCAGGATCGATTTTAACATTTAAGAGTAAAGTGGATAGGTATATGGACGTGAAGGGAATGGAGGGGTATGGTCTGAGTGCAGGTAGATGGGACTAGGGGAAAACAAATGGTCGGCACGGACTGGAAGGGCCGAGAGGGCCTGTTTCTGTGCTGTAATTGTTATATGGTTTATATGGTTATATGGTTAAAATGATATATTGTCAAAATAGGAACAGTAAATCTCCAATTATAACGTTAATCAGCTATCAGTAGCTCCCAGTCGCGGCTTCACCCTCAAACGCCTCCAGAAAGCTGGAAGCGTCTTGAGGATTGTTAAAAAATCGAATGTTACCATTAAAGAGTCATATACGCAGTCTAGCTGGATAAAGTAAGGCAGGGCACAACTTTTTCTAAAACAACTCAGGCATTACATTATGGAAAAACTTTCTTAATTCTAAAAGCTCATGACTGTAATCAGGAACAAACCGAAACTTGCATCCTTCATATTCAACCATGCCCAACTTTTTTGCTGCCTGGAGAATATTCTCCTTCATCTGCAAAAAGTGAAACCGAACATTCAAATGTCTCGGTTTAACTTGGGGACCAGATTTCTTCCCGATCCTGTGGGCGTTATCCAAAAAGATTTTCATAGTGCTTGATGTTGAAAGTCTCCTTTATCATTTTAGAAGCATATTTTATAACATTATCTCCTTCTTGACCTTCCGGTAAGCCAACAACTCGCAAACTCGGTCGACGGCTTCTGTTTTCCAGATCCATATTTTTAATCTTGTATTGCTGGAGTGCCCATGTATTTTCATTCATTCTCCGTTCCAGTTTTTCAATCTTCAAATCTTTCTCCTGGCCCAGGGTTTGCAAGTTATCAATTTGTTCCTTCTGTTCACGAGATTCATCTTGTAACATAATCAGCTTGTCTTGAACTTCCTTCAATTTGCTCGAAATTCCTTTCACCATTTCTTCCAAACTGCAAAATCTTGTTTTCATTTCATTTTTCATTGTTCATTTTGATATTGCTTCTAAGATACCAGAGTCAGAAGCTGAGCCTTTCCCACACTCCTTCCTTGGAGAAGCTCCTTTCCCTCTTGTCTCCATCCTTCACACGATTAAAGCGTATAAAAGTGTTAGCAACACTTTAAGAAAAGTTAGACCGTGCCTTGAAATCAAGTAATAACAAGTAACATTGAAAGAGTGGTCAGTAAAAGTAAAAAGTTAAGGGAGCAAATGAATTTGCAACCTTTACAGCATGCCGCCACAAGGAGATCTGCAAATCTATATGTACCACTTCAGCTGCATTTCCCATTGACTCTTTGTGTTAACTTTATCAAAAAATTCTTCAATTAATGGGCACAATTTGCCTTTAACTTCCATAATGGGATATCGAAGCAGTCCATATATCCAGTGGATGTGAATTCTTATTTTTTCCTAAATAATGTACATGGTTTATTCCTCCACCCATTTCTGAGCCAGGGTGTAAAATTTGCAGTTTTCCAGTCCCCAGGTACTACTCTTGAAGCTATAGCTGCCTGGAAGATTGTGACCAGGTCCTCTGCTACTTTCCCCTCTCACTTCCCTTGCCAAGCTTGGATGCATCCCAACTGGACCAGGTGATTTATGTGCATTGTGCTGCTCGCCCTTCAAGTAGCTCCTGGATGCATGTATAAAGTTAGCAGGGGAGGGTGATTAGATGTGGAGCGATGCTGCAAGATACGGGAAACTGGATAGATCATCCATCAAGGGAAAGCAGCACAGTTTAAAGGGCTTATAACACACTTGGATATCACTTGACAAGGAGAGGCAGGTGTGATGTTTATAAAGGTATTAAAGGTCTTTTATTGTCAATGATACCAATGTACAGTGATATTCGAATTACCATACAGCCAAATTTAATAAAATAGCAACAAGACTCACAACTACATTAAAGTGAGCATAAACATCCACCACAGCAGATTCCCCACATTTCTCACTGGGATGGAAGGGAATAAAGTCCAATCTTCTTCCCTCTTTATTCTCCCGCGGTTGGGGCAGTCGAACCGTCAGGCCGATTGAAGCTCCCGCAGCCGGCAGTCGAAGCACCTGCGGCTTAGAGCTCCCGTAGTCGGTCTCTAATCAAGGACCGCGAGCTTCACAATGTTAAAATCCGCAGGCCCCCGCAGTTGGCGCTCACAAATCGACCTCCAGCAAGAGGCCGCCAACTCCTCGATAAACGCATATCCGTCGAGGTAAGAGATTAAAAAAGTTTCCCCCACTCACAACCCCCACGTAAAACAAGGTAGAGAACTCTAAAACACACATTTAACACATACTATTGAAACAACAAAGAAGGAATGGACAGACAGACTGTTGGCGAGGTAGCCATTGCTGGCGCCACCTGGTGGAAAAATGTGTAGTGTCTTTCCACATTTGTACCTGTACTATGAGGTTAAACGTAACATTTTGGCATGGTTGTGCATGTTTTCCTTACGATGGGATTTGGATGCATATTCACACAGCTGATGCCAAATGGACAGGACTATACATAAATATTACATGGGAGGGGTTAGTATATTGGGATTCAACACTTGGTATTACTGTCTCCCTGTGCTTGTCACAGCATGAACGAGAGTAGGAGAGTGCAGTGCGTGGGTGAGTGTTTCCTAGATGTGCCCAATATTAATTCCGACCATTTCTCTTCCATGCTTTCTCCTCCTGCAAGGAGTGGAAGGTACCAGTCTACTGCTGTCTTTGCTTCTTAGCGATAATTTCTCATACTTTTAGTTTTGCTTTGTGGCAGCAGATTGTGGGATTTGTATTTTTTATTTATTACATGCTCTGCTAGATCTGCTGTGACATTAAACATTTTAATTTATATATATATATAATATATATTATATATATAATGTTAATATATATATACATTTTTTTCCTGGCTTTTGGTTAGCATCTTGGCTAATGGCCTTTCCTTTTTGTTTATTTTCAGGTTTTCATTGAACTGAGTCACATTAAAAAGTGCAATACAGTCAGAGGAGTCTTTGTCCTGGAAGAATTTGGTAATTAAATGTTTAATATTGGCTCCATGCCAGGTACAATCATCACGCAAACATGAAAGTGGCAGAGGCACTCCTTCAGAAGGGTGGGAGCAAGCATGGAGAGACGTGCAGCCGCAGCCATAAGAGATGGACTTTACACGCATGCTGTGGGAAGTTTAGGTTCAGAGCCTCTCGGATGTTTGGAGAGTTCTCAGTGAGATCAGCATGTGGTGAGTGGGTGTACCGTTTGACTGGTAACTGCTTTGGGTAGGATCAGTTTGATAGTTTTAATGTTTCAATCCCAATAATAGAAGCAGACTCCAAGATCAATATTATGCAATGACAGTGGATCCTCCCAAATAGCATCTCTGGTCCAAATGTTCGTGAGCTCATTAGGAAGAATGTACAAGAGTACAAAATGGAAAAATTAGAGTATTCCAACAAGTTCAGAATTTAAAAAAGAGGAATGTAGTTTTCTCCCAGCTCAGAGACCGACATATTGTTTTTGCACTAATCTTTCACAACAATTAAACGTACCATTTCACTCTTCAGTCTGTCTGCTCACTGTATACCTCAGTCCTATCTCTTCTACAAGTCTTCTATCATCAGCGAGTTTTGTTTTATTCCAGTGACTAGTGGTATGGTGATGAGTGTTGCCATTCCTCATATTCTGGTTACCCAACTACAGGATGGATAGCGTTAAATTGGAATGAGTGCAGAAAAGATTCACCGGGATGTTACCTGGACATGTGGGCTTGAATTATAGGGAGCGGTTGGATAGGCTGGATTTTTTTCTCTTTAGAGTGTAGGAGGCTGCAGGGTGACCTTATTGAAGTGTACAAAATCATGAAGGAGTGCAGGAGAGAACTGCAGGTTTAAACCGAAGATAGACACAAAATGTCAGAGTAACTCATGGAGCAACCTGGAGAGACGGAATGGGTGACGTTTCGCGTCACGTCCCTTCTTCAGACAGAAGGATCTCGACCCGAAACGTCACTCATTCCTCCTCTCCAGAGATGCTACCTGTCCCGCTGAATTACTCTAACATTTTGTGTCTAAAATCATGACGGACATGGATAAAGTGAACACTCGTTTTCGGGTCGAGTCCATCTTCAGACAGAAGGATCACAACCCGAAACGTCACTCATTCCTTCTCTCCAGAGATGCTGCCTGTCCCGCTGAATTACTCGAGCATTTTGTGTCTAAAATCATGACGGACATGGATAAAGTAAACACTCGCCAATCTTTTTCCCCCAGTAGAGGATTTTAAAACTAGAGGTGCAGGCTTAAGGGAAAAGGGAAGAGATTTAAGACGAACCTCAGGCAACTTTTTAACTGAAAAGTAAGGGGAATGAGCTGGCTGTGGAAGATATAGAAGTGGATACAAATACAACTTTAAATAGATATTTGGACATATAAATGGATAAAAAGGGTTGAAACGGATATGGTCCAAATGGGAAGAGCCCACAATGCAACTTGGCCCTCACATCTCTGTTGTTAAGGAATGCATGTTGTTGGCAAGTGGGAACCACTTGAAGTGATGAAGTTCTATCTACCTCCTCCATACACCTTTTCCACAAGAGGAGGAATGGAATATTCCATTTTGAGTGTAGTGCCCCTCATGTAGAACAGTACAGCACAGGAATAGGACCTTTGGCCCATAAGGTCTATGCCTATCATGATGCCAGGTTAATCTCTGCCTGCCCTCCCTGTCATTTCTAAAAGACTCTGAAATGCAACATTCATATCTGCTTCCATGTGTGCGGCGGGCAACTCGTTCCAGGCACACACCGCTCTCTATTGGAGAAAAAAACATGCCCCAGATATTTCCTTAAAATTTGAAGCAAGGCCCAAGTGTAATTAACATTTCCATCGTGAGAAAAAGGTCTGTGTCTACTCTTATGCTGTCTCTTGTAGTTTTATATACAGGTTGAACATCGATTTTCCAGCAGCTGATGGTCCGCTCACCCCTGTAATCCGGACCAAATTACAAGAGCTCAGTTGAAATTCCCCGACCGGCCACGAATGGCATTGTGAGTGACGAACACTCTTTCCCATCTTGTCCCTCGTCGTGAAATAATCAACTATGCTTTCAATTTTCTCTCCTAATTGTTTCACTAAGAAAACATAATAAATCCTTACATTCCACCTCAAAAAGTCCAACAACGCACTTGCTCAGATTAAACTCCATCTGTTATTTCTCTACCCATTTCTTTAGCTGATTTATATCCCGGAGTACCCTTTCACAACCAACCTCGTTGTCTGCAGCTTTACCAATTCTGTGTCCCCAGAAAACTTATTAACCAACCCATCTGAAAAAGGGTCTCAACCCGAAACGTCATCTATTCCTTTTCTCCAGAGATGCTGTCTGACCCGCTGAATTACTCCAACTTTTTGTGTCTATCTTCGCTTTAAACAAGCATCTGCAGTCCTTCCTGCCCATCTACATTTAAGTTGTTTAAGACGAGGATATGCTCGACATTCTCAGTTACTTGAAACTAGATAAATCACCCGGGCCTGATTATATATATCTGAGGACGTAGAAGAAATTGGAGGAGCCCTTGCTGTGCTATATGGATCATAGTTATACACGGTTGAAGTGCCAAATGACCGGAGGATGGCTAATGTTCTGCCTCCTTCTATGAAGGGTTGCAAGGAAATATTTCGGAACTATAGAGCAGTGAACTTGACATCTTTAGTAGCTAAGTTACTGGAGAGCATTCTGAGGGATAAAATATATACACATTTGAATAGTCAGGGGCTAATTAGGGATGGTCAGCATCGTTATGTATGTGGGAGATTGTGTCTCAGGAATTTGATTCAGTGTTTTTAAGAAGTAACAAGAAGTTTGATGAGAACAAGGTTGTAGACATTGTCTATATGAATTTCAGCAAGATAAAGTTTAACATGGTAGCTACTCAGGAAGGTTAGATCACGTGGGATTCAGTAGGACTGACAGGATAAAGAATTGGCTTCATGGAAGGTTTGGCCCATATATTTTATAAACCTTACCTGTCCATGTGCCTCAACTACCTCATCTGACAGCTCGTTCTATACACCCATCACTCTCTGAGTGAAAAGGTTTCCCCTCAAGTTCCTATTACATCTTAAATCAATGTTGATTAATTATTGATTCCCCTACCCTGGGTAAAAGACAATGCATTAACCCTATCAATTCCCACCATGATTTCCCACCTCTATAAGATGGCTTTTCTGCCTCCAAGGAATACAATTTTAGCTTGCCCAGCCTCTCCCGATCACTCAGACCCTTGAATCCTGGCAATATCCTCATAAATCTTTTCTGCACTCCTTCCAGCTTAATGACGTCCTTTTTATTGTACATCATTGAGATTGAGTAGATACATGGACTGATATATGTTCTTAAGGCTTGCTCCATTTAGGTATTTGAGGGTGAAGAAAATCCTTGCTGTGCTTTGGTGGTTGTACAATAGACTGCTGCTGCCAGTTCGCCAAATAAAGGGGAGAAAGTCGGGCTCTTGTGATGGAAAGTGCTGCTTTAAAGGTCATCTGGAATTCGGTGTGTATTTCTAGATGGCACAAGAAAGGGCCGGATTCATCAATGCAGATTCATCAGAGTTGGTTAAATTAGGATTGCATTCTGATAATATAAGTAGTTGTTTTGATTTAGGATTGAAGGAATTTAAAGGGTATGTATTTCTGTTAAAGTGTGAATCTACGACTAAAGAACCTGCTTTTAAAATTCAGGATAGCAAGTAGAAAACATTTCTTCAGAAAAGGTCCAGAATATGTCACTTTCTACAACAAAAAATAGATGTGCCAAGTTATTAAGTTTGCTGAGTTTCTGAGAGTTGAGTATATTAAAGGCAATGAAACACTCGCAGGCCAGGCAGCATCCATGGAGAATGAAGCAGAGTTAAAATGTTAATTCCTTCTGCTACTATCTGCCTGAAAAAGCTCTTCCTCAGATTGCCCCAAATTTCTTGCCTCATAGTCATAACTCTCTAAAGTATGCACGATGCAGTGCAGAATGTAGAGGCAGGTTGGTAGACATAAAATGCTGGAGAAACTCAGCGGGTCAGGCAGCATCGATGGAGAGAAGGAATGGATGATGCTTCGGGTCGAGACCCTTCTTCAGACTGGTTGAATTGGCTTAGTTGAAGGGGATTAAGCATGAAAGCTTTTTCAATTCATTCTTGAATATGGTATTTATATTGTATATTTCTGTATTGTTAGGTTTCTTCAATCCTATTCTGCATCTGTCCATACTAGACCTACACAAGACCTTGATTTGGAGATCTACACTTGGAGAATTGTGTACTACCTACTTAAAAACAGAAATGTGTGATACAAATAGTACAGCAGAACCTCTTTGGAATGGTTCCCGAGATAGTGAGGCTGTCATATGAGGAGAGGTTGAGAAAGCTCACTTTGAATTGAAACGGAGAACAAGTGCAAGGCTGTAACAGATGGATGCTGAAGGGATGAAACAGTCATCGCAGCTTTTGGACCAGAGATAGATAATCTACGAGAGACGGTGGTGATTGTTAGCAATTATCAACCCTGGTCAGCTCTGGAAACTTAGTCGTTCGATGAACGACAGATTTCTGGATGTGACGGAAACTGAAGAGTGTGAGATTACTGCAGGAAATAGATAATGACCATGATGTTCATCCGTAATCTTATGCAATGGTGGTACAACTGCAAAGAGCCAAATGGAGAAGAAGGGTTTCAGCCCGAAACGTTGCCTATTTCCTTCGCTCCATAGATGCTGCCGCACCCGCGGAGTTTCTCCAGCACTTTTGTTTGGCCTTTTAATACCTTGGACTCTTTGATTTTACAGTGGAATTCATAACTTAGCTCCTGCTCTCAGCTTGTCTCAAGTCCACCACCGATTTTCTGGCACCCTTGGTTTCAGATCCTTTCTGGATTATTTGTTTTGTCGGACTAACAGAGGTCAAGGCTTTGGAGGGCCGAGATACTGGCCCGCAAAGTCGGCCATAGACGTCGACTATGGGAATGGATCTTCCGGCTTTGGCCAGGCCGGATTTCCAGAGTCCCGGCCTCAGACAGCATATCTGACCCACGGATTGTTGCGTAAGTCCCGATGAGGTCGGGATCTCCGTCTCAACATGCCTAAGCGCAACATTTTCGGGAGGACTCCCCGGTGGGGAGGGGGGATTTTGTCCAGATTACAGTGGGGGTCCGGTTCACCAGTTGCTGGCAAAGCAGTGGTGCACCTGTATTTAAAATCTGATGCGCGATCCCACTCCCTCTCTACTGAACCCAATGATCTCACACTTTTCTTCCTCCCCGCGACCTCCCTCCCTCCCCCTCTGGCCACTGCGATCTCCCCCCCACCTCTGACCCCCATGACCCTCTGGCCCCCTCGACTCCCCCCTCTGGCCCCCTCAACCTCCCTTCATGCCTGCGACGCCCGTCCCTCCCTGTGGCTCCAGCAATCTCGCTCCCTCCGTCCATCCCATTGACGATTGAGCTCGTGCCCAATGCCTCCATCTGGCTCCTGAGATATTGCTCATTCCCAAACTCTGGTATCTACAAGCTCCCTTGCTCACTTCCTCTCCCATGGTCTCACTCTTTCACTAACTAGCTCCGTCTGACGCCCACAATCTCACTTCCTCCACCTACACCCTCCCACCCACCCTCTTCCTGTCACCTGGAACCTTGCTTCCACCCTCTGGAATCCTCGCCCTCGCTCACCTCTGGCGCCCGCACCTAATCCCCCCTGTCGGGTTCAGAGAGGTCCCTCCCTCTGGCACGCATGCCCAATCTCTAAGTATCCGCTTCTTCGCTCACTCCCTCCATTTGGCACCTGCACCTTCCGCTCCCACTCTCCCTGCCTCTGATGCCCATGATGGCGCGCGGTCCCTCCCGCCCTCTGGTGCCCACATCCTTGCGCACTCCCTCCCACTCTCGCCTCCGCAGCATTGTTTTCTTCCTCCCTACCTCTGGCATTCATGACCTCGCTCGCACTCTCCCTCCCTTCCTTTGGCAGCTGCTACCTCACTTACTCTCTCACTGTGGTTTGCTCCCTCCTCATGACTTCGCTCCCTCTCTCACTCCATCTTGCACCTGCGACCTCTTTCTTTTTCTCACTCCCTCCACCTGTCTCCTGCAACCTCAATCTCCTCCCCCCCCCCCCCCACAACCTGCAACGTCCCTCTCTCCCTCTTGCGCCTGCAAACCTGCTCCCTCACTCCTTTAGACCCCCCCCCTGACCCTCCTCACTACCTCTCTCTGGCCCCAAAACCTGCTTACCATCGTTACCCCCTCTGAATCTCCCCCTCCACCCGCATATTAGCGCCCTTCGTCCTTTCCACTCCATGGATCCTGCAACCTCACTCCTTCCCTCTCTTCCTCTAGGCTCAAGACTTCTCACCCTCTCTTGGCACCAACAAATTTGCTCCCTCCAGCTTTCCCTTTTGAACCTTGACCTCGCTCGCTCCCCCTGGTGCTCGGTCCCTCACTCCCTCCATCCGGAGCCCTTGACCTCGCTCTGTCTTTCCTTTTGACATCCTTGAACTTTTCCTCCCTCGCTCTTGTTCCACGACTTCGCTCACATGATCCCATCAACCTTCCTCCCTGCGCCTGTATCCTCACTCCTTCCCCCCCACTGGCATCCACAACCTCATTCTATCTGGTGCCCACAAACTCTCTTCATCCCTACCAATTGCACCCACTCCCTCCCTCACTCCATCTGGCATCTGTAAACACACTTCCACCTTCACTCTGGTTCCTGCAAACTCACTTCCTCCCTACGTCTGGCACCAGTGACCAGCTCCCTCCATCACTCTTGTGCCCATGACCTTGCTTCCTCCTTTCCTCTGGCCTGCAACCTCGCTCCTTCCCTCGTGCTGGGATACCTGACCTCACTCCCGCCCAACCTCTGCTCCTCCCCCCAATCTAGCTTCCTCCATCCTACAGGTCCCCATCACTTTGCCCTCTCCATCCCTCCCTCCCTTTGGCACCAGCTCCCTTCCCTCTGTCAACAGCAACCTTCCTCCCTCCCCTGGTGCCCTCATCCTCTGCGCTGTTTCATCCCTCTGCTGTCTGCTCACTCCCTTCGCCGCCTGCTACCATGCTCACTCCCTCTGGTGCCTGCGGCCTCGCTCACTCTCTGCCTCCAAACTTCCTCATCCGCTTTCTCGCACAGCCACTCTCTTCTGTGCCCGCGACCTCCCACTCACATGCCTCCCTCCCTCCCTCCCTCCTATGGCACTCTTGAGCGTTCCCACTTTTCTCTGTTTTCCTTGCATTCTTCCTCACACTATTCCTCCTTTCATCGTACACTCTTTTGATCCCTCCGGTTACTTAATCATTCACTCCCTCCTACATCCACAACCTCTCTCCCCCCCCACCCACCGCCACCATCACCCATGACTTAATTCTCCCGCTACTTCTGATACCCACAACCTTGATTCCTCCTTGTGTCCTGCTGTCTCCATCGGGATCCCATGACCTTTCTCCTTCCCTCCAACTCCTATCCTTGCCCCTCCATGACCCTGCACTCTTCCTCCCTGCAACTACTTACAACATTTTATTCTTGCACTGATGTACTCACACTAACTGCTCTAATTTTTATTTGTAACTGCAGAGTTATTGTCCACTTTTGACTTTTCCTTTTAGCAGGACATTGCTCCCGTCTCTCAGTCCGGGACAGGTTGAAACATAGCTGTAACCACACATCTGTTCCCCTTTATCGAGTCTGGTTCCACAGCTTCGGTCTAGAGTCTCATTTTGGGCAAACCAGACTATGTGCCTCTATCCATGTGCATGTGTGGAATTTCCATGTGCATGTGTGGAATATTTTGGTCTTGATATGCAAGTATGTGTATTTTATTTTGGTTTCTTCCATTTTTTAATTTATTTGTAGGATGTGAACACAGTTGGTAGCAAATGGAAAAGTAATTAGTCCTATTGGATTTTATAGATTGGATATATTTGGGTAGTCGTCTATACTATCATGTAGATGTTGGCATCACAATAAATCTGGAACTGACAGGATAACTCACTTCCAATGCATATGGCTCTGAGCAGTGCACCCCACATTTGTTACAACACATAGCCATTGTGGTTAAAATGGAGTGAGAATATGTCTGTCCGTATTGACTTTGACCAGGTTGCAGTGAATCCCCTTCACGAATGTCTGCTGTCTGTCCTGAGAAAATACATTGACAATGATGGAACAGAGATTACATTCTGTTTCTGAGCATGGTGTTCTCTCATATTTCACGATGATAATGAAGCCTTGGTGAATTGCTGCAATGCACACTGTAGATATTTCACACTAGAGCCATGGTGCACTGGTGTGAAGGGAGTTAATCTTTAGAGTGGTGGATGTGGGGACACCCATGTACTGCTTCATTCTAGATAAAATTGGCTGCCATGGCAAGTGGGGAATATACCAATCCATTCTTACTTTACCTTTTAGATGATGGAATAGTTTTGGGATTTTGGAAAATTGGCCTTTGCCCAGTGGTATTTATTTGATGGATATATACTAGTAATTTGTACACCTGATGGATATTGTTTGTGGAATTCCATTCTTGCCAGACTTTCTTACTGATATTTATGTGATGCAGAGATCACTCACTAATTTATCACACTTGAATGTATTGAGGTCTTCCCACATGCAGATGTGGTCTCTTTCATATTGTGAGGCGTTGTCAATAGAATCAAACATCGTGGGTTTACCAATGAACACACTTGTGACCTGTGTAGAGGGTCATTGAAGAAACAGCTGAATACTGCTTTGGGATATTGCTCTGAGAAACTCCTGCATTTCATAACAGAAATTGTTGGAGGTACTTGAAAAATCAGCCAACGTTGTGGAGAGAGAAACAAGGGTTAATCTTTCAAGTCGGTAACCCTTCACCAGAACATGAAAAGTGTGAAAATAGTGTGCTTAAAGCCTCAAAGCAGGGGATTGGTGGAGAACCAAACTGTGATGGGGTGAAGACCAGGGTGATCCAAATGAGATGGATGCTTTAGATGCCCTCTCAGAGTGATGGCTGCCTGTTAATAAGTTGTTTTATCTGGAGGTCTGTAAAGAAAGGGTGATGCATGAGCGATTTTACTTCTGACACAAGTAAAATTGTTTTGTTTTAGAGATACTGCTCGGAAACGTCTTTCAGCCCACCAAGTCCACGACGACCAGCAATCACCTATACACTAGTTCCATCCGACTCTGAGGACAATTTAACACTAGGGACAATTTACAGAAGTCAGTTAATCTACAAGCCTCTACGTATTTGGAATGTGGGAGGAAACCGGCGCATCCGGGGAAAACCCATGCAGTCACGGAGAACGTGCAAACTCTATTCGGACAGCACCTATATTCAGGATCAAACCCAGTTATCTGGTGCTGTAAGACAGCAACTCTACTGCTGCGCCACTGTGACGCCCCTACTCAGTTCAATATTGTGCCCGGAACGACGATAAGTCAGATAGAAGATGAGGTGCTGATCCTCAGTCATGACAGTGTTGTCTCCACCCTTTTATTCTCTCTGCTAACATGCACTTTTGTCTCACCTTTTCAGTTCCAACGAAGCGTCGTTGATCTGAAACTTTGATTCAATTTCTCTCTATGTAGATGCTGTCTGTCCCACTGAGCAAATAGTTTTTATTTTACCAGAGTCTGCTGAGGCACGGGTGAGCTCAATAGGCTTTTGGCAGACTTACAGGCACTATTGCTGTTTTTTTTTAAATAATTGATGTGTTTATATGGTTATAAATTCTTCAGTTGCAGTCATGGTTTGTACAGATCTACTTTCAATTCTCTGGATTACAAACAGTAAAATAGCTACAGTGTTACTATCTGCTGTGTATCACAGTCTTTAGTGAGTGCTGGTTTGCAGTGTTTATAGGTAGTGGGATATTCAGTGCCCTCCATAATATTTGGAACAATGACCCATCATTTATTTATTTGCCTCTGTACTCCACAATTTGAGATTTGTAATAGAAAAAAAATCACATGTGGTTAAAGAGCACATTGTCAGATTTTAATAAAGGCCACTTGTATACATTTTGGATTCACCATGTAGAAATTACAGCAGTGTTTATACATAGTTTCCCCCCCTCCCCCATTTCAGGGCACCCATAATGTTTGGGATACAGCAATGTCAAGTAAATGAAAGTAGTCATGTTTAGTCTTTTGTTGCATACCCTTTGCATGCAATGACTGCTTGAAGTCTGCGATTCATGGACATCACCAGTTACTGGGTGTCTTCTCTAGTGATGCTCTGGGTGTCTTATCTAGAATTGCAGCCATCTTTAGCTTATTATTATTTTGGGGGCTAGTCCCCTGCAGTTTTCTCTTCAGCATATAAAAGGCATGATCAATTGGGTTCAGATCGAGTGATTGACTTGGCCATTCAAGAATTGACAATTTTGTAGTTTTGAAAAACTCCTTTTTTGCTTTTGCAGTATATTTGGCATAATTGTCCTGCTGTAGAATGAATCACCAGCCAATGAATTTTCAGGTATTTGTTTAAACTTGAGCAGACAGGATGTGTCTATACACTTCAGAATTCATTATGCTACTACCGTCAGCAGTTAACCATATAACAATTACAGCACGGAGACAGGCCCTCTCGGCCCTTCCAGTCCGTGCCGACCATTTGTTTTCCCCTAGTCCCATCTACCTGCACTCAGACCATACCCCTCCATTCCCTTCACGTCCATATACCTATCCACTTTACTTTTAAATGTTAAAATCGATCCTGCCTCCACCACCTCTGCTGGAAGCTCATTCCACACAGCCACCACCCTCTGAGTAAAGAAGTTCCCCCTCACGTTACCCCTAAACTTCTGTCCCTTAATTCTCATGTCATGCCCTCTTGTTTGAATCTTCCCTACCCTCAATGGGAAAAGCTTATCCACGTCAACTCTGTCTATCCCTTTCATCATTTTAAAGACCTCAATCAAGTCACCCCTTAACCTTCTGCGCTCCAAAGAATAAAGACCTAACTTGTTCAACCTTTCTCTGTAACATAGTTGCTGGAACCCTGGCAACATTCTAGTAAATCTCCTCTGTACTCTCTCTATTTTGTTGACATCCTTCCTATAACCAGGCGACCAAAATTGTACACCATACTCCAGAATTGGTCTTACCAATGCCTTGTACAATTTTAACATTACTTCCCTACTCCTATATTCAATGCTCTGATTTATAAAGGCCAGCACACCAAAGGCTTTCTTTACCACCCTATCTACATGCGATTCCACCTTCAGGGAACTATGCACAGTTATTCCTAGATCCCTCTGTTCCACAGCATTCCTCAATTCCCTACCATTTACCATGTACGTCCTATTTTGATTTGTCCTGCCAAGATGTAGCACTTCACACTTATCAGCATTAAACCCCATCTGCCATCTTTCAGCCCACTTTTCCAAATGGCCCAAATCTCCCTGTAGACTTTGAGAATCTACTTCATTATCCACAATACCACCTATCTTAGTATCATCTGCATACTTACTTATCCAATTTTCCACCCCATCATCCAGATCATTGATGTACATGACAAACAACAGTGGACCCAACACAGATCCCTGAGGCACCCCACTGGTCACCGGCTTCCAACCTGACAAACAGCCATCCACCATTACTCTCTGACATCTCCCATTCAGCCACTGTTGAATCCATCTTGCTACTCCGCCATTAACACCCAAAGATTGAACCTTCTGAACCAACCTTCCATGGGGAACCTTGTCAAAGGCCTTACTGAAATCCATATAGACAACATCCACTGCTTTACCCTCATCAATTTCCCTAGTTACCGCTTCAAAAAATTCAAGAAGGTTTGTCAAACATGACCTTCCAGGCACAAATCCATGTTGACTGTTCCTGATCAGACCCTGTTTATCCAGATGCTTATATATATTATCTCTAAGTATCCTTTCCATTAATTTGCCCACCACTGACGTCAAACTAATAGGTCTATAATTGCTAGGTTTATTCTTTGAATAAACCTAGCAATTATCAATTATCAGTTGTATCATGAATGAAGATAAGTGAGCCAGTTCCTTCAGCAGCCATACACGCCCAGGCCATAACACTCCCCACTACCGTGTTTCACAGATGAGGTGGGTATGCTTTGGATCTTGGGCAGTTCCTTCTCTCCTCCAAACTTTGCTCTTGCCATCACTCTGATTTAAATTAATCTTCATCTCATCCGTCCACAAGACCCTTTTCCAGAACTATGGTTGCTCTTTTAAGTACTTCTTGGCAAGCTATAACCTGGCCATCGTATTTTTTGCGGGTAACCAGTGATTTGCATCTTGTAGTGTAGCTTCTGTATTTATGTTCATGAAGTCTTCTGTGGACAGTGGTCATTGACAAACCCACTCCTGAAGAGTGTTTCTGATCTGTCGGTCAGGTGTTTGGGGATTTTTCTTAATTATAGAGAGAATTCTTCTGTCATCAGCTGTGGAATTCTTCCTTGGCCTGCCAGTCCCTTTGTGATTAGTAAGCTCATCAGTGCTCTCTTTCTTCTTAATGATGTTCCAAACGGTTGATTTTGGTATGCCTAAGATTTGGCTGATGTCTCTAACAGTTTTATTCTTGTTTCTCAGTCTCATAATGGCTTATTTGACTTTCATTGGCACAACTTTGGTCCTCATGTTAATAAACAGCAATAAAAGTTTTCATAGGTGATGGAAAGACTGGAGGAAAGACTAGGTGCTGAGAGCTCTCTTATACCTGCATGAACGGGGCAATTAAACACACCTGAGCAATTACATACACCTCTGAAGCCATGTGTCCCCAAAATACCCTTTAATAAAATCTGACAATGTGCACTTTAACTGCATGTGATGTTTTTCTATTACAAATCTCAAATTGTGGAGTACACAGGCAAATAAATAAATGATGGGTCATTGTCCCAAACATTATGGAGGGCACTGTATGTGCATGTTTCTACATTCTGTCCTTGTTTGCGTGCTTGTATCTGTTCTGTTTCTGTTTGTGATACTGTATTAGTGTAAGAGACAGAGGCAAAGGTGTGTGTTCACATGCAGCGGGCTGTGGATGCAGTATGTATGTGTATCTGTACATGTGTGAAAAACGATGTGCCTGTCTGTGTCCACACAGTTTCCATTTGCATTGCATTGCAAGCTTTGTTCCTGGGTTAAACTTTCTGTTTTGTCTTTTGCTCGTCTGGTTTTAGTTCCACAAACTAACGAAGTGGTGATTCACAAGTACAAGACCCCAATGGTGAGTAAGCTCTTTATCTGGTGTTACTGATCATGTGATTCTGCCTTTCTCGCTCCAATTAAACATTCAATGAATTTTAGCGGTGCACAAAGGATGTTGATGTAACACTCCACTTAGCTCTGCGTTTGCAGCTGTCCCTGCCTATTAATTGGGATCTTGCCCTTTTCACTCAGAAGTTTAATAGAGTCGAAAGTATGGTGAAATACAGCCAACATGGATTACAAAAAGGAAGTCCTGCTTGGTGAATTGTACAATATAACAAAAAAAACATTGGATATCAATTTTACATTTCTGCCTTCTGGGAGTTAGGGATTCTGGGAGTTAGGGATTCTGGGAGTTAGGGATTCTGGGAGTTAGGGATTCTGGGAGTTAAGGATTCAGTATTTAGTAGTAAAGTTTAAAGGATAAGTTTTTGTGTTTTTTTAATATTTAATACAGAGTAATTTGGGAGTAAGGTATGGCAGTAGAGATTGGCCCCGTGGTTTGTTCAGCCTGCAACATGTGGGAGATCAGGGAGATGGTCGGTGTCCCTGGTGACTACGTTTGCAGGAAGTGTCCAGCTGCAGCTCCTGGCAGACCGCATTGAACGATTGGAACTGCGGCTGGATTCATACTGGAGCATCCACGATGCGGAGAAAGTCGTGGATAGCACGTACAGTGAGTTGGTCACACCGCAGGCAAAAGGTAAGAGGACAAAAAGGGAACGGGTGGCCAATAGCCAGCAAAGCAGTAGGCAGGTAGTGCAGGAGTCCCCTGCGGTCATCTCCCTCCTAAACAGGTATACCATTTTGGATACTGTTGAGGGAGATGGCTCATCAGGGGAATGCAGCAGCAGCCAAGTTCATGGCACCATGGGTGGCTCTGCAGCACATGAGGGGGGAAAAAAGAGGGGAAGGGCAATAGTAATATGGGATTCAATTGTCAGGGGAATAGATAGGCGTTTCTGCGGCCGCAAACGAGACTCCAGGATGGTATGTTGCCTCCCTGGTGCAAAGGTCAGGGATGTCACTGAACGGCTGCAGAACATTCTGGAGGGGGAGGGTGAATAGCCAGTTGTCGTGGTACATGTTGGCACCAACGATATAGGTAAAAAAAGGGATGAGGTCCTACAAGGTGAATTTAGGGAGCTAGGAGATAAACTTAAAAGTAGGACCTCAAAGGTAGTAATCTCCGGATTACTACCAGTACCACGGGCCAGTCAGAGTAGAAATAGGAGGATATTGCAAATGAATACGTGGCTTGAAAAGTGGTGCAAGGGGGAGGGATTCAAATTTTTAGGGCACTGGGACCAGTTCTGGGGGAGGTGGGACCGGTACAAACAGGACGGTTTGCACCTGGAATGGAATGGAACCAATGTTCTTGGGGGAGTGTTTGCTAGTGCTGTCGGGGAGGATTTAAACTAATGTGGCAGGGGGATGGGTACAAGAGCAGAGAGGCAGGTGGGTGTAAAATGAGGGTAGAAGCAATAGGTAGCAAGGTGAAAAGTAAAAGTGGCAGGCAGACAAAACCAGGGCAAAAATCAAAAAGGGCCACTTTTCAGCAAAATTGTATAAGGGGTAAGTGCGTTGTAAAGACAAGCCTGAAGGCCTTGTGTCTCAATGCAAGGAGTATTCGTAATAAGGTGGACGAGTTGAACGTGCAGATAGATATTAATGATTATGATATAGTTGGGATCACGGAGACATGGCTCCAGGGTGACATAGGCTGGGAGCTGAACATCCAGGGATATTCAATATTCAGGAGGGATAGAGAGAAAGGAAAAGGAGGTGGGGTAGCGTTGCTGGTTAGAGAGGAGATTAACGCAATGGAAAGGAAGGACATTAGCTTGGAGGATGTGGAATCGGTATGGGTAGATCTACAAAACACTAAGGGGCAGAAAACGCTGGTGGGTGTTGTGTACAGGCCACCTAACAGTAGCAGAGAAGTTGGGGATGGTATCAAACAGGAAATTAGAAATGCGTGCGACAAAGGCAAAACAGTTATAATGGGTGACTTCAATCTACATATAGATTGGGTTAATCAAATTGGCAGGGGTGCTGAGGAAGAGGATTTTTTGGAATGTATGCGGGATAGTTATCTAAATCAACATGTAGAGGAACCAACGAGAGAGCAGGCTATTTTACACTGGGTTTTGAGTAATGAGGAAGGGGTAGTTAGCCGTCTTGTTGTACGTGCCCCCTTGGGCAAGAGTGACCATAATATGGTTGAGTTCTTCATTAGGATGGAGAGTGACATTGTTAATTCAGAAACAATGGTTCTGAACTTAAAGAAAGGTAACTTTGAGGGTATGAGACGTGAATTGGCCAAGATTGACTGGCAATTAATTCTAAAAGGGTTGACGGTGGATATACAATGGAAGACATTTAAAGACTGCATGGATGAACTACAAAAAATGTTCATCCCAGTTTGGCAAAAGAATAAATCGGGGAAGGTAGTGCATCCGTGGATAACAAGGGAAATCAGGGATAGTATCAAAGCAAAGGATGATGCGTACAAAGTAGCCAGAAAAAGCAGCATACCAGAGGACTGGGAGAAATTCAGAGACCGGCAGAGGAGGACAAAGGGCTTAATTAGGAAAGGAAAAATAGATTATGAAAGAAAACTGGCAGGGAACATAAAAACTGACTGCAAAAGTTTTTATAGATATGTGAAGAGAAAGAGGTTAGTTAAAACAAATGTAGGTCCCTTGCAGTCAGAAACAGGTGAGTTGATCATGGGGAACAAGGATATGGCGGACCAATTGAATAACTACTTTGGTTCCGTCTTCACTAAGGAAGACATAAATAATCTGCCGGAAATAGCAGGGGACTGTGGGTCAAAGGAGGAATTGAGTGAAATCCAGGTCAGTCGGGAAGTGGTGTTGGGTAAATTGAATAGATTAAAGGCCGATAAATCCCCAGGGCCAGATAGGCTGCATCCCAGAGTACTTAAGGTAGTAGCTCAGGAAATAGTGGATGCATTAGTGATAATCTTTCAAAACTCTTTAGATTCTGGAGTAGTTCCTGAGGATTGGCGGGTAGCAAATGTAACCCCTCTTTTTAAGAAGGGAGGGAGAGAGAAAACGGGGAATTACAGACCAGTTAGTCTAACATCGGTAGTGGGGAAACTGCTAGAGTCAGTTATTAAAGATGGGATAGCAGCACATTTGGAAAGTGGTGAAATCATTGGACAAAGTCAACATGGATTTACGAAAGGTAAATCATGTCTGACGAATCTTGTGGAATTTTTCGAGGATGTAACTAGTAGCGTGGATAAGGGAGAACCAGTGGATGTGGTATATCTGGACTTCCAGAAGGTTTTCGACAAGGTCCCACATAAGAGATTAGTATACAAACTTAAAGCATACGGTATTAGGGGTTCAGTATTGATGTGGATAGAGAACTGGCTGGCAAACAGGAAGCAAAGAGTAGGAGTAAACGGGTCCTTTTCACAATGGCAGGCAGTGACTAGTGGGGTACCGCAGGGCTCAGTGCTGGGACCCCAGCTATTTACAATATATATTAATGATCTGGATGAGGGAATTGAAGGCAATATCTCCAAGTTTGCGGATGACACTAAGCTGGGGGGCAGTGTTAGCTGTGAGGAGGATGCTAGGAGACTGCAAGGTGACTTGGATAGGCTGGGTGAGTGGGCAAATGTTTGGCAGATGCAGTATAATGTGGATAAATGTGAGGTTATCCACTTTGGTGGGAAAAACAGGAAAGCAGACTATTATTTAAATGGTGGCCGATTAGGAAAAGGGGAGATGCAGCGAGACCTGGGTGTCATGGTACACCAGTCATTGAAAGTAGGCATGCAGGTGCAGCAGGCAGTGAAAAAAGCGAATGGTATGTTAGCCTTCATAGCATTTGAGTACAGGAGCAGGGAGGTTCTACTTCAGTTGTACAGGGTCTTGGTGAGACCACACCTGGAGTATTGCGTACAGTTTTGGTCTCCAAATCTGAGGAAGGACATTATTGCCATAGAGGGAGTGCAGAGAAGGTTCACCAGACTGATTCCTGGGATGTCAGGACTGTCTTATGAAGAAAGACTGGATAGACTCGGTTTATACTCTCTGGAATTTAGGAGATTGAGAGGGGATCTTATAGAAACTTACAAAATTCTTAAGGGGTTGGACAGGCTAGATGCAGGAAGATTGTTCCCGATGTTGGGGAAGTCCAGGACAAGGGGTCACAGCTTAAGGATAAGGGGGAAATCCTTTAAGACCGAGATGAGAAATACTTTTTTCACACAGAGAGTGGTGAGTCTCTGGAACTCTCTGCCACAGAGGGTAGTTGAGGCCAGTTCATTGGCTATATTTAAGAGTGAGTTGGATGTGGTCCTTGTGGCTAAGGGGATCAGAGGGTATGGAGAGAAGGCAGGTACGGGATACTGAGTTGGATGATCAGCCATGATCATATTGAATGGCGGTGCAGGCTCGAAGGGCTGAATGGCCTACTCCTGCACCTAATTTCTATGTTTCTATGTTTCTATAATTGATACTATTCAACCGTGAATTTTCTAAAGTATTGAATGATAGGTGCATGACATAGACAGTAGAATAAATAGCATGCTGACTATAGAACTAAAAACTGTGATTCGGCTTACCAATTATTGGGATGTTTTTTACAGGGAATCGGTGCCAGATTATATATAGATGAGAGTTCATAGTCACACAGCATGGAAACAGGCCCTTCAACCCAACCTGCCCACGCCGACCAACATTAGTCCCACCTGCCTGCATTTGGCCTATATCCCACTAAAGCTATCCTATCCATGTACTAGTGCAAATGTTTCTTAAACATGTGATAGTACCTGCCTCAACTACTTCCTCTGGCAGTTCGTTCCATACAGCCACCACCGTTTGTGTAAAATAGTTTCCCCTCAGTTTTCTATTAATTTTTTTATCCCTCATCTTAACCCTAAGTCTTCTGGTCTCGAATCCGCTACTCTGAACAAAACACTTTGTGCATTTACCTGATCTATTCCTCAAATGTTTTTGTACACCTATATAATTTCACCCTCATCCTCCTGCGCTCCATTGAATAGAGTCCAAGCCTACTCAATCTCTCCCGATTGCTCAGATCCTCAATTCCTGGCAACATGCTCATAAATCTTATCTGCACCCTTTCCAGCTTGACATCTTTCCTACTACATGGTTCCCAAAACTGAACATAATATTCTAAATGTGGTCTCACCAATGTCTTGTATAACTGTAACATGATCTCCCAACTTCTATACTCAATACTCTGACTGATGAAGCCCAATGTGCGAAGAGCTTTTTTGAACACCCTATCTACCTGTGATGAAACTTTCACTGAACTAGGTACCTGCACTCCTAGATCCCCTTGCTCTGCAACACTTCCCAGAGCCCCATCATTCACTGTGTCGGTCCTGCCCTTATAACCATATAACCATATAACCATATAACAATTACAGCACGGAAACAGGCCCTCTCGGCCCTTCCAGTCCGTGCCGACCATTTGTTTTCCCCTAGTCCCATCTACCTGCACTCAGACCATACCCCTCCATTCCCTTCACGTCCATATACCTATCCACTTTACTCTTAAATGTTAAAATCGATCCTGCCTCCACCACTTCTGCTGGAAGCTCATTCCACACAGCCACCACCCTCTGAGTAAAGAAGTTCCCCCTCACGTTACCCCGAAACTTCTGTCCCTTAATTCTCATGTCATGCCCTCTTGTTTGAATCTTCCCTACCCTCAATGGGAAAAACGTATCCACGTCAACTCTGTCTATCCCTTTCATCATTTTAAAGACCTCAATCAAGTCCCCCCTTAACCTTCTGCGCTCCAAAGAATAAAGACCTAACTTGTTCAACCTTTCTCTGTAATATAGTTGCTGGAACCCTGGCAACATTCTAGTAAATCTCCTCTGTACTCTCTCTATTTTGTTGACATCCTTCCTATAACTAGGCGACCAAAATTGTACACCATACTCCAGAATTGGTCTTACCAATGCCTTGTACAATTTTAACATTAATTCCCTACTCCTATATTCAATGCTCTGATTTATAAAGGCCAGCACACCAAAGGCTTTCTTTACCACCCTATCTACATGTGATTCCACCTTCAGGGAACTATGCACAGTTATTCCTAGATCCCTCTGTTCCACAGCATTCCTCAATTCCCTACCATTTACCATGTACTTCCTATTTTGATTTGTCCTGCCAAGATGTAGCACTTCACACTTAACAGCATTAAACTCCATCTGCCATCTTTCAGCCCACTTTTCCAAATGGCCCAAATCTCTTTGTAGACTTTGAAAATCAGACCCTTGTTAGACCCTTGTTAGACTTCCCAAAATACAACACCTCACATTTCTCTGTATTAAATTCCATCAATCATTCCTCAGCCTACTTGCCCAACTGATCAAGATCCAGCTGCAATTTTTCACAACCATCTTCACTATCTACAATGCCACCCACTTTAATGTCATTTGCAAACTTGCTAATTATGCCTGGTACATTCTCATCCAAATTATTGATATAGGTAATAAATATAAATGAACCTAGTAATGAACCCTGAGACACACTACTTGTCACAGGACTCCGGTCCGAAAAGCAACCTTCCACCATTACCCTCTGCTTCCTTCCATGAAGCCAATTTTCTATCAAGCTAGCTCTCCTTGGTTCCGATGCAATCTGACATTCCAGAGCAGCCTATCATGCGGACCTTGTCGAATGCTTTGCTGAAGTACATCCATACAACATCTACAACTGCCCTCATCAACCATTTTGGTCTTGTATATGACAAACTTAATCAGATTTGTGAGATATGACCTCCCATGTACAACATGCTGACCATCCCTAATCACCCCTTGTCCATCTAAATGCATGTGTATCATATCTCAGAATAATCTTTTGTCCCTTTCTGACCATAGAAGTTAAGATCACTGGCCTGTAGTTCCCAGGCTTTTCCACACAGTCACACAGCGTGGAAACAGGCTCTTCAACCTAACTTGCCCACACTGGCCAACAAGTCTCATCTACACTAGTCCCACGTGCCTGCATTTGGCCTATAATACTCTAAACCTGTCCTCTCCATGTACCTGTCTTAATTGTTTCTCAAACGTTGCAATAGTCCCTGCCTCAACTACTTCCTCTGTCAGCATGTTTCATTTAGCCTCCAGCCTTTCTGTGAAAATGACGCCTTTGATTCCTATTAAATCCTTTCTCCATTCTCCTTAAACCCATGTCCTCTGTTTCTCGATTCCCCTACTCTTGTCAAGAGACTATGTACTCGATCTATTTGTCTCGTGATTTTATACACTTAATAGAGTCCCAGCCTGCTCAACCTCTCTCTTTAGCTCAGACACTCAGTCCTGGCAACATCCTCGTAAATCTTCTCTGTGCCCTTTCCATCTTGACAACATCTTTCCTGGTGCCCAGAAGTGAACACAATGCTCTAAATGCGGCCTCACCAACGTCTTATACAACTGCAACATTACCTCCCAACTTCTATACTCAATACTCTGACTGATGAAGGCCAAAGTGCCAAATGCCTTTTTTACCACCTTATCTACCTGTGACGTCACCTTAAAGGAACTATGTACCTGCGCCATTGCTCTCTTGGTTCCACCAAGTTCCTCAGTCCTCGTGTCTTTCTCCAAGCTCATCATAAAGATTTTAGAAACCACATTGCTTATACCATGAAAGTGTGAATTGTTTCAGATGAACAGACGGGTTTAGTGATTTGCACACATATGACAGGGGATATACAGTGTGGGCTGAGGTGTTCTCAAAAAATAAAATTAATGGAAATCTTGAAGAGTTTAATTGGGTAGATGTAGGATAAATACTTCAGTCAATGGGTATAACTAAAACTGGAAGCCATACATATACGATAAATCAACAAAACGTGTGAGAAATATCCTTGAGAGTGATTCTGTTTCAAATATGACTGCCACAGGGAACTGAGACTTAACAGCTGGTGTTTAAAGGGGAGCTGGATGAGTACAAAGAAGAGAAAGAAACGTCAAAGAAAGGAGCAGGAAGTAGGTCATTCATTAGCTCCACCACTCGACAACATTACGGCTGACTGTCTACCTGAGCACCATATTCCTGCATTAAACAATAAATCTTTGATTCCCTTAATAACTAATAAAGCACAACAAACAAGTTGGTTTAAAATCACTCAAAGTTGTCAGATTGAAATCTGAAAGTATAGCCTGCCCTCCCGCTGTTCAACTGCAGTCTGTATCACCATGCGTTTGATCACTTCTAATATAGCCTGCATTTTCTCCTCACCCTAAAAGCAAAAGATTGCACAAGCAAAGGTAAATAAATGTGCCCAAACAAATGCACGCCGACCAGATTGCAGGCAAAATACCCTATTTTAGTTTGCCCTTTCATGGTTACTGGTGCTGTGTCCCCATGCACCTTCTTTCCCAATAGATCCCTTCACTGTTCCCAGCCATTTCTCTTCCCCTGAACAGCAACAGTATATGTGGAAATGCCAATCCTTCCAACACATTGCTTTGTCACTTAAGTTTTTAGTGGTTGGAGTCAGTGTGATTTTGATTTCAATGTGGCATATTATTACAGCGTGTTTCTGTTCTGCCTGCCAGCTTGTTAGCTACAGCAGATTGACTTATGGTGGCTTCAATCGCCCCTGCCCTTGTCTTGTTGCAGGCCCATGAGATCTGTTACTCTGTACTGTGTCTGTTCTCCTACATGGCTGCAGCAAAAGGGAAAGAGATGGAGAGCAAGAACAAGGTAACCCCAGCACGGTAAGACATCAGCTTGTCACGCCATCCCAACCGCTGCCCATCGCTCAACATCCAGGTCAGCACTCCTGCAGCTCAAATACACTTGGGTTCATGGCAATAACTGCTGCTTAACTTGTACTCACCCTCCCCAATCCAACCCCATTTGCCTGCAGCTTGCCCAGTTTAGAACATTTAAGCACTTGGGCTAAATGTAATTACATGCTAGCTTCTGCATTGTAACAATAAACTATGGGCAAAATCTTCAATATTAGTTCTACACTGGTTTTTATAACTTTCACTGGATTCACTGCAAACCTGCCCATCAAGGACCACTCCTATACTGGATTCACTGTAAATCTGCCCATCGAGGACCTCTCCTATACTGGATTCACATAAACCTTCGCATTGAGGGCAGTTCCTACACTGGCAAACCTACATGATGAAGACCACTCCTACATTGGATTCACTGCAAACCTACCCATCAAGAACCACTCCTGTTCAAGGTAAATCTGCCCGAGGATCACTCCTTTACAGGATTCACTGCAAGCTTACCCATCGAAGCCCACTCCTGCAATGAATTCGCTGCAAATCTACCCATCGAGAACCACTCCTATGTTGAATTCACTGATAAGTTCCTATTGAATGTCGTTCCTACATTGGATTAATTCCCACTGCGGACTTTTTGTTTACTGAAATCACTGGATGTTTACCCGCAGAGAACTAGTTCTGCGCAGAATCCACTCCATGTTCTCCAATTGGGACTGCTACACCCAATTTATATTTCACTTGCACATTTAGGATTTACTCAGATATTTGCAGATTCATCCACTGATCACTTCTGACGACCGCACTGAAAGGAATCGTGGATCAGAGTTGCTCGTTTAGACCCTGCTAATTAATTGCAACATCATCCCATCACTCAATTCACTGCAGAGGCGTCTGTTCAAAAGATTTTCGCACCCTGGATTTGCCAGCTGAGAAGCAATCTCAGTTTGGATTCCCTGAGGACTGACCACAGGAGGGATCCTCCCAAGGCTGCCTACAGTCAGTTTGAAGAATGTTCCTGTAATTCCATTGCTCAGACTGACATAAGTCTGCTACATACAATACATGATGACTAACAGAGCAACGTGGGCAGTCAGGTCCACTCCTCGGATTCCAGTGGTTTTCGTTGCTCTTTTCCTGCATGCGCCATGCCAGAGCTATGTGCCGATCACACGTGAGACGTGAGGTGCAACCTTGTTTATGAGCAGATGATTTGCACTGTGCATAGAGTTCTCCAGACTATACAACACACTCTGTTGCTCTACGGCCTCCTACTTAGTCTGTAACTGACCACATTCAGGTGCCCATTGATCCCTTTGTGATCGTTGGGATTGAGAGATATTTAACCAAGTTGAGTACTTAAATGTAACTGCCTGTAGGTGACTGGGAGAGGTTAAAGTACTCCCAGCACTGACATCAGACATGGGCTGCCTTCTCCACCACCTCGCCACCATTCCAATCCCAGCCAGACACTTACAGCATTACCCATATCAACTGGGCACTTCCATATGCTGCCTCTTGGGTACCATCTGAAAGGGTCACACTATCCAGTACCCCACGTTACTCTTACCTTTCCAAAGCTCAATCCCTAGTATTCATCCTCGAATGCAGGATCAGGGAGATCTGTAACAACTGTAGGTCCCCTGTCAAACTAGAGGAAGTGTTTTCATTGCAAAGTTCTCAAGAGCAATTCAGAGGCTAGGGCAAGGGTTCCCAACCTTTTTCGTCCCGTTACCCTGGTAACTTTAATAACACATAACAATGTTATTTCACTTATTTATGAACAACTAATGATGAACAGATACCAGTATACCAGAACCAAAAGCAGTCAGTCAATGAGAAAAAATATGTACAAATCCAGAATCAACAAATTTACCTCCTGGGTAGGCAAAATTTACCCCCGGTTGGGATCCCTTGGGCTAGGGTAAGAGTCATTATCTTTCTGTGCATAGTGAGATGCATAAACATCTCCAGACTAAATGATCCACCCAGAAGAATTATTTCCTCTCTATTCACAGTAACACAAGGGTCCATTCGCTGTATGCAGAGTATCAGAGGAATAATCCACTCTCATTTAGCAACAGTACACACGAGGAATTGCAGATGCTGGAATCTTGAGTACTTGAGAGTAATCTGTCCATAAATGTAAGCAAAGCCTCTGTCCTTACCCCTCCCCCCACCCCCCTCATGCCCAGTGACATCTATTCAGTATCCAGAATGAAAGGAGGGGCCCTCATGGAACCAATGAAAGAGGAATACTCCTCCTGGTGTTGAGTATGGCGAATAATTAGACCTGTGCCCCGGGGACAGAGGGATAATTACCTCTATGCATTCTGGAGAGGAATAATGCACTATATCCCCACCTCCCAAGGCGTGATCCTCATCCAACAGAGTGAGAGAAGAATAACTCCATCCCCATCACCAGACAGTGAAGCACCCTGTGCTCGGTGTGAATGAAGGTGAATCTATTTCTCTCCAAGGATGTTGTGTGACTAGCTGAGTGTTTCTGGCATTTTCAGCTTTTCTTTCAGGTTGCCTTTAACTGGAGAGATATTCCTGTCCCCGTAGAGTGCAGAGGAAGAACGCACTTCAAGCACACTGCCAGAACATACTGCCACTGTGCACAGAATAATTCCCATACAATGGGTGAGGGGGGAAAACCTCTCAATAACCAGAGACAATAAGACATAGGATCAGAATTAGGATATTCAGCCCATTGAATCTATGCTGTCATTCAATTACAGCTGATCTAATTTTCACTTTCAACCCCATTCTCCTGCCTTCTCCCCATAACTTTTGACATCCTTACTAATCAAGAATCTACCAATCTCTGCTTTAAAGATACCTATTGACTTGGCCTCCATTCTGAACGTACATCCATTTTTTGTGAGGCAGTGCCTCCTGCTTCTAGGCTCTCTCATTGCTGGAAACATCCTTTCCACATCCACTCTATCTAGGCCTTTCATTGTCCGGTAAGTTTCAATGAGATCCTCCCTCATCCTTCTAAACTCCAGTGAGTGCAGGCCCAGAGCTTTCAAATGCTCCTCGTATGCTCCTCCAATCATCCCCAGGATCATTCTCGTAAACCCCCTCGGGACGCTCTTCAAACCCAGCACGTCCTTCCTCAGATATGGGATCCAAAACTGCTCACGATATATCCAAATGTGGCACCTGATAAAGCCACAGCATTACACCTTGCTTTTATATTCTAGTCCCTTTGAAATGAATATTAGCATTGCATTTTCCTTCCTTGCCGCCAACTCAGCCTGTAAATTAACCTTTAGGCAATCCTGCACCAGCACTATCGTCCCTTTGCACCTCTGATTCTGAATCAGCTATGCATTTGTAAAGTAGCCTTTGTTCCTGTTACCAAAGTATATGACCCTACACTTTGCTACGCTGTATTCCATTTGCCAATTCTTTGCCCACTCTCCAAACTTATCTTAGTCCTGCAGCCGCAAACTTAGCCACAAAGCCATCAATTCCTTCATCCAGATCCATTAAAATATGATGTGAAAAGTAGCGGGTCCAACCAACCCCTGTGAAACACCACAGGTCACCGGCAGTCATGCAGAAAAGGCCCTCTTTATTCCCACTCTTTGCCTTCTGCCAGTCAGCCATTCTTCTATCCATGCTAGTACCTTGCCTCTAATTCCACGGGGCCCTATCTTGTTTCACAGCCTCACATGTGGCACCATATCAAAGGCCTTCTGAGAGTGAGGACGAGTTCTCCCCATACAGAGAGAGAGAGAGGGGTCACCTCCCCATACACAGAATGAGTAGTCATTCATTCCAAAATGAACAACGTAGATCCTGAGAGAACATTCCAACCTCTTACACCCCAGCAGTATGAATATTGACTTAACCCTCTCTCTCCATCCCTAGTTTTTCGACTCTCTGACAGTCTGACTCTCCCCTGATTACATTTTATCTCTGTATGCTTCGTTGTCACCTCCTAGCTAACAATGATCTGTTCATTTTTCTTTGCTCATCCCCTTTGATGTCTCATTTTCACACACCCTCCCTTCCTTATCTCTTGTCTCCCTCTTCCCTGACTGTCTGAAGAAGGATTCACGACCCAAATCGCCACCCATTCCTTCTATCCAGAGATGCTGTCTGAGTTAGTCCAGCATTGTGTGTCTATCTTCAATGTAAACCAGCTATACAATTTGTTTACCTTCGCAGTTGGCTCTGACTTGCTTATTTCCCAGTGATACCTTCCTAATACACTTGACCTCTCCTCATCCTCAACCTGTTGACCTCTCCTCATCCACCTACTACATGAGATGGGAGGTGAAGCAGGCAGTGTATGTTTTAAGCACTGACTGCAGGCAGTGTGTCAAAAGTCAGGGTTTTCAGCTTGATGTGAAGATGGAACTTACAGCCTTTCTCCTTTTTGTCGTGTGTGTTTTATGTTAGATATTCTGATCTAGTTTGGCCAGCAGGGATGGTATTCTTTGTGTTTGTTGCTTACTGTTATAGGAATGGGATTTCTGGTGTAAATAATTCAGTATTACATGTATTTATAGCACTGTACAGTATCTTGAATGTTGCAATAAAACCAGTCCATGTGTCTCTGTCTCACTCTTGTTCCTGGTTACTTTGTCCAAGATTGTAGATGCAGTCTCATCTCTTAAACAACGTATGTGTCAGTGGGGAATGTGACCATGGTAGGCAGTTCGGACAATCACCACACTCAGCTGTTGGCTGCACTGTCACAGAAACAGCTGCACAAGGACATGTGCATACATTCATGGCCATGTAAGTGCGGGATATTGTGTTCAAACGGGACCATGCGCAGGTCACACGTACACACTATAACACACGCACTTGCAAGTGATCATGTGCACAGCCAAGGAAAAGATTAGCTAAGTTACCCATTGTTCTCTTAAGGGTGTGGCTATGTAGTTAATGGGAACCTAGAAAATAAAGCTGGTCAGGCCTACAAGTGTGCTCCACCATTCAACCAGTTGGCCTTTTACCTAGCAACCATTTTCGCAGTAACCCATCTTGGGAAAATTGAAGAAGAAAAGAGATGGAAAGCATAATTTGCTGTCCTGGTGCCCTTCATTTAACAATTATTAAGGAGATCACAGCAGAAATGTCGAAAACAATGACAATTCATCAGAGCCCAACGGGTCTTGTTGTCCCTCAGCAAGGGAAATATTTTCCCCTAATGCCCGATTTCCTTTGCAGAGGTCATTTAGACGCTGTGCCAATTGAGTGTATGCATCAATCCACTGCCGATTAAAGTTGCATAGGCCTAGAAAGGATCTAAATTCCTGGATAGTAGTGGGCTGTTTGGCCTCTCGGATGGAAGCAGTCTGATCCTGGGTAAGGTTTCTTTTTCACTGGGAGATTTTCTGTCCCTGGTAAACAACTTCTTCCTGTACAATTTGTGCTTTGGCTAGACTGGTTTTGTGGCCCCAAGAGGAGAGGTAATCGAGGTGTTGGTGGAGTTCCTGTTCATGCTGCTCCTTGGTCACTGAAGCAAGAAGAATGTCATCAATATTCCAATAATAGGAGGGTCTGGGACCAGAGGCCATAGCGTCAGAATAAAAGGACGTACCTTTAGAAAGATGAGCAGGAATTTCTTTAGTCTGAGGATGATGATTCTGTGGGATTCATTGCTACAGAAGGTGGTGTTAATAGTAAGATTAAACGAGAACTTACCAGTTTGAAGTTTGATCTTTATTTTATGAGGAGTAACGATGAGGGATTACGTGAAGAACCCCGCCTGGCGCTGGAACGGCATACTTCAAAGCAGCGGCATGAAAAACACAGAACATAATAGCCGGAGTAAGATAGTAAGGCTTCTCATAGATTTAGAACTACCAGATGATCATTTATTTTATGAGGGTGGGGAGTGGAGGGCACGTAATCCCGCATCGTTAATCCTCATAAAATAAAGATCAAACTTCAAACTGGTAAGTTCTCGTTTAATCTTACTATTTTACTTCGGAGTCACGTGAGTGACTACGTGAAGATTTTGAAGCTTTCTGTGTTTTTCATGTCGTAGAATTTATTCCATACGACAGTCCGGCTCATTCAACACAGTGACGAGCGAATAACACATTTTTCCCCAAACTTTGCCTCAAGTTATGTGATAAATTATTTCACATTATAAAGAGTAAAAGTAATGCCCTTTCCATTGAAAGGCAAGTTTATCACAAAATATCAATTGATCTATATATTTTGATGGTATGACAAAGCAATAAATATAGAGAACTCAACACTCCGTGTCCAAACCTGACACCATGACTGGTTCCTTTTTACTTTAACATTAATTTACACCCTCCTGCGGCCTTGCATCTTTGCTTGAGCGGCTCGTCCCGTGCCATTCCTGTGAGTGTATCTACCTCATTAACAGAGTGATTTTCCACCTTTCAGTGTCTAGTTCCACTGAGTGTATCCAATTTCTAACCATCTAGAATACATTCCTCTAGAACCATCAGTTTTTACTGAACCTAATGTGGTTTTTGTGTGTAATAAGTAGTGCTGTCTCATTACCACAGAGACTCTTACCTACTTCAACATATTTCATCAATGTTCACACACACACACACACACACACACACACACACACACACACACACACACACAACACTTAAGGCCGACAGGATATGCTTATAGGTTTACCTTGGTTTCAGCTCCTCTTGGTGTGCTTTGTTTGGTAAATTCATAAACATATATGATAATGCCATCTGTATCCACATGCAATTATAACGTAACATTTGCAATGTTTGCACTGTTATATTGATACTAAAGTCATCAGCATTATTATTTTCAATGTTAACTTTTTTGAATCATTGATAGAGTTAGAGTCCATTGCCTAAGGCAACTCAGGATTATTTATCTCCCGACTTATATATTACAATTTTGGACAGATTATATATATATATATATATATATATATATATATATATATATATACACACACACACACACATATATATATATATATATATATATATATATATATGTATATACACACACATATATATATATATATATATATATATATACACACACACATATATATATATATTTATATTAATATCCACATATATATCCCTTTCCATATCGGGATATTATGAATGCACCTGATAACTTCTTGGTTAGTATATTGTCCGTTAATAGGACGGTAACACTCTGAGCCCTATTATTGGCTCTATCAATTAGATGCTCAGAAAAATGCCATCCACAAGGAACTCCATATATCTAATATGATAAAATAACTTTACTGTATACACAGACTTCCAATTTCTTATAACAAAATATTGTTTTTTAAACTTTTTTCTGCAAATTGCAGGTATAACACTTCTTTTATACATAATTATTTTATTGTTATGTTGTTATATTAGTTAAACATTCATAGACTTCTTTGACCATCAGCTGTTGTAATGGTCTGGTCAACCTGCAGATAGTCAAATTCATATTTTCATTTCATGGATGCCTTTGTACAACAATAAATTACTGCAGGGTTACAGAAAACTGGAGAACCCAGCGGGTGCAGCAGCATCCAAAGAGCGAAAGGAGATAGGCAACGCCTCGGGTCGAGACCCTTCCTCAGACTTCAATAAATTACTGCAACTATGAATCATCACAAGTGGTTCAACATCACTCAATATTTATGAAACCATGAAGGATCCATATTGGGCCACCAAAATGCCTCTGGCAGTGTCCTGCTACATTTTCATCAGACACTACCCTATCAAACAAATTGAGGAACACAAAAGAACATCTTTTCCTCATGTAATTGAGAGAAAAGCATCCACCTTTCCTGTTCTTGGTTTACCCACAAGAAACATTTGAAAGATCGGTGATTTAATCTGTATGCAACCAGATTAATCGTAAGTAATCCATATTAATGACAATGTGTATTTCCTCCCAAATTTGTTGTCTCCGATACCATTGTCTCTTCCTTAGAGATAAACAGCTGGACTAAATTTTTTTAGAATATGCCACATCTGTTTACTCAGATAATCCCATGATTGTTATTTGACTTATCTTGTGTGTTTTAACATATGCCACAGCCGTGGTATTGTTCACCTTGATACGACATGGACACTTCCATAATAAAACAATCGATATTTTAATCCATAACTCCTTATACTTCAATAATTAATACAAATGTTTGGAAAATTTCTTAGGACAATCCATTTATGCTCACCTGGTATTATTGTCCGCAGAACCAACAAGAGACGTATCAATTATTCTTATAAGAATAGATAATATTCTTATCTTTACCCAAACATTCACAGAAGCTGTACATCATCTGTAACACTTGCTTCAGTTTGCAACAGCTGTTAAGCTTATAGTTGAAGCAGCTTGTGAACCTTTTTTACATTACTTTAATAATGATAATGTATCATTTGATATTTGTATAAGCCTCTCACAAAGGCATACATTTTCTTATAAGCTTCTGTATTCCTTCTTTTGGAGCTTTATTTACCCTTTACCTAACCTAATGGAGGGACAAAGTATGTCAACAACAATGAGACATATTTGTATCATGGAACAATTTTCCCCCTCTTATGGTGCTGAATTACTTCTAAATTCTGAATAGTAATTTATGAATATTTTATTAATGCCTAAGCATACGCTTTATATAATGGGTCAGGTCCTTACCTACCACCAGGTTTGTAATTGCAGCACTAATTTGCAGCCGACTCTTATAACCTTCCAATTTAAATGTAATCAAGATAACCCATGACCATGACTTCATTAGTGCAAGTGCTGATCTTTTATCAGCATAATTGTTCCTCCAGTATTCTGTTTAACAGCCTTGAACTGGTTTAATCCTTTGGACAATGTTTTAACTTGCACAGCTTGACCCATTTTAATTAATTTCAAGCACCTGTAATATTGATTAACAATTTGTTAATAACAACTGTATTTCCATGTTCTAGATGTTTCCATTTTAATAAATGTTCTTACACTGTGAAAGTGTATATAAAATGATGTTTTGTATGGTTTATACCATCAAATCTTTACACTGAGGCAATTTTATAATATATATGTACGTACCCCTTCTTTATTGGAGTTACTTTTGAGTGCAAACCTAAAACCAATTTTTAAGGTTTTCTTATACAGGTGAACCAATCCTTCCTTAGTTATATTAAATTAACGATCATAATACACCTGTAATCCCCCACAATTGGAGATTTCTTGAACTTATTTTGTAACAAGATGTTTGCACCTCTTCAACGTACTTCAAGCCTTCTTTTCCCAATTATATGGGTTTGGATAAGGCTATGTTGGATTATACCACTTCTGCCTTTGTTTTGATCCATTATCAAATCTTTCATTGGATCATAGTTTTTCCCCCCAAAGTTTAAAGATCAGTAGTCTGTTCTTTTGTAATCAATATCTTTGATTTATCATAAGGCAGGTTTATTCCATAATAATCAGGAGTTTAACATAACCTGATTTATATTGATCTGCGAATCTAGAGTGCAGATTTGGTAAATTATATATATGTCTTCCCATTGAGCTCCACAAACTGATGGCAATTGATTTTATTTTAAAAGTATTAGTTATTTGCACAACGTTTTATTTTATTTTATTTTTCTTTTTGAATAGTAATGCCATGCACCAGTTTGAAATACTTTGAAATTGTATTTCTTTATATCTCATATAATTTGAGACATGGATATCATAAACGGATTCACCGTTGATATCTTTATAAAACATAAAAGTTTTATCATATTCTGCTGTTTCAATCATTACAGCTTTGGTGAGTTTTTAGTTTCCATGTTTACTTTTCATGGCCTCACTCATCATTAGTTCATATATATTTTGGTGCTGTGGTGGGTACTTCATGACCAGCCACCACTATCAGTGCATTTTTAGGGTCAGTTTTTCCATTTTATTTTTCACTGCCCTTGTTTCTCCTGAGTTTTTTCCCCCTCAAGGAGACTACCTTCAGAAATATCTGAGGTAGATATTCCCACCATATTTCATCATATTTTTTCCCTTTTTATATGTGAAACCCCCTTAGGTTAGGTTAGGGAATATTTCCATTATTTTCCGTCTGAAGGCCTTTATTAACTTTTTAAATTATGGCCTTTCTGACTTATTTAAAATCCCCCCCCCCCCCCTGCCAAAAGTTTGTGGAGCATCTAAACCTCCCTAACGTATTTTTAACGGTCACCAGTATCGGAACCGGCTCCGTAATTAATCTCCCGTCCCGATCGCTGGGTATTCCCCCGGGACGTTCTTTTTTAAACTCCGTTGTATTATACAGAGTATTTTTGTTCTATTTTACTCTTTTATTTTATTTTTGTTTTTAAATTCATTTCAAATCCTGGTTCAATACACCAGGCACGGAGTTTTCCAGACCCTAAAAGTTTTTCAACTGCACTTACCTGCCGGTTCCGTACCTACCGCTGTCGATGAGCTAGCCTCTGCAGCTCTTCCTTCTGCCGTCAGCGTCGACGTAATGCCGTTCCAGCGCCAGGCGGGGTTCTTCACGTAGTCACTCACGTGACTCCGAAGTAAAATACTGTCCCAGTTAGGGAAGATAACCTCAATCATCTTCGATAGGTCTGGCTTAAGGCCAGCTACAAAGGTGGACTTCATAGGCCCGCAGTTACCGGTATCAAAATTGCCAAGATCGGTACTAGAATACTCTGCCAACACAGATCGAAATCATTCCTTAGGCTAGGTCACATCTTCACATGCAGCAAACTTTCCCCAATTGGGGGGGGGGGGGGGGGGGGGGGGGGGACGGAGGTGCATATCCCTGAAGCCATTGCCTTATCGCTTCCCATCCATCCTCAACCTGCTTGTTGTCACCTGGGGCCACCAGAACTCGCACCTCCAGTTGGAATCTCTTGCTCTGGAACCTTTTGGCCCGTCTAGTCACCCGCTATGAGTTCTTTCCTGCTCGCTTTGTATTCCTGAAGCCCTGTCTGGTGTGACCTTTTTAAATCTAACCAAGTTTGCAATCTCCTTGGTCATCCACAGTTCCCATGCCTTATGTTCTATCGCTCCTTACTGGAACATGCTGATCCTGCACTTTGATCAGCTGGCCTTTAAAGGACTCACATGTACTCCGTGGACTTATCCAATAACAACTGATCCCAATCTACTCTCCCTAGCTTCTGCCTAATGACATTGTAATTTGCCTTGCCCCGATGAAGTACCCTACCATAATATCCAGAACTACCCTTATTCAAAATAATCATAAAACTTATGGAGCCGTGATCACAATCTCCAAAATGCTCTTCTGTCATAACACCAGTCACTTGGCCAGCATAGTTTTACAATAGGAGGTCCAGTTTGGTACTTAACTGTACTTTTGTGTTACCCAGTGACAGACAAGTCCACACCAAAAGTATAACCCAGTGATACTGATAAATATTTGTAAAAATGTAAATACAGATGAAGTACGAATACTATAAATTTGAATGTTATAAACACAAACGCTATAAATTCCTATTAGTGTTGTGATTGAAGTGGAATACTTTTGAGTTCTCATTGCAGTGCTTCCCCAGTATGCACTGTGACAAGAATGTTTGATGACTTTACAACACTAAGACTGAATAATCCGACCTGTTCGAGAGACTCACCACTGCTACAGGAGGTTTTCTCTGTGTGCTGTCCTAATCTGATATGGAAGGAATAGAGGGATGTTGATCACGTGCAGTCAACAGAGATTAGTTTGACTTTGCATCATGCTCGGCATGGACATGCTGGACAGAAGGGCCTGTACCTGTGCTGCATTGATCTATGTCTTATATAAGAGCTCCAACACCTTTTTTGTAATATGGCACAGATAGGGTAGAGAGTCGGAACCTTTTTCCCAGGGTGGAAATTCATACATTAGAGGCAGGGAGGGGAGGGGGTATAATATATATGGTGGGGAATGCATTGCCAGGTGTGGTGGTGGAACCAGACATGATAGTGGCATTTAAGAGGATTTTAGATAGGCAAATGGAAGTGCAGGGAGTAGAGGGATATGGATCATGTACAGGAAAATGAGATCAGTTTAACCTGGCATAATTTTCAACACAAACATGGTGGGCTGAAGGGCCTGATCTTGTGCTTAGTTTAGAGATACATAGTGGAAACAGTCCATTCAGTCAATCCATGCTGACCATTGATCACCCATATACTGTTCAACGTTATCCCACTTTCGCATCCTACATACTAGGGGCAATTTACAGAAGCCAATTAACCTACAAACCTGCAAGTCTTTGGGAGGAATCTGGAGCACCTGGGGAAAATCCACACGGTCACTGGGAAAACACTGCATCAACAGCACCCGTAATCAAGATCGAACCTGGGTTTCTTGTATTGTGAGGCACTATACCGCTGCGCCACTCTGCTGCCCTGGGCAGCAGTGTTCTATGTAAAACGTCTATGTTAAAATTACATTGTGTAACATCTTATTGAGTCCAAATCACAAGATTAGATAATGTTCAGCCAGAGCTGAACACTTCTCGGCATCTTCATTGCAGGCAGCCGTGCATTGGCTTTCCAGTTGAGGGCATTTCAGCAGGTGTTAGCTCTGCCAACACTAATTCTCAATGAATTGAGGCATTTCCATCTGGACCAACCTGTGTCTGCACCAGGAGGGAGTTGCTCACTTGCCGTTAGTCCCATGGTAGTTGAGGGAGGTAGAGTGGATATTCTATCATCACATATGGAGACTCGTGCTTCACTTGTTGTAATGCCAACCTCAAGAGGAGTCACAGAGTTAAGAACTCTTTTCCCCTACTTTAGGCGGCTTGGAAATGGTGTCTGGCCAAACATTGGATGTCGTTTATCTTATCTGCCCCTGGCACTCCTTCATGATGACTTCTGCTCTTCTAATGTCTGGCGGGGCTATGCCTGCCAGGAGGTAGAGGCTGTCAGTATTTGTTGGCTTGAGACATCCTGTGACAAGTCTGCAGGGAGCATTGAGGGCTGGCTCCAGCTTCTTGGCATGGGTGGATCTTTCCCATACTCAGCAGCTGAATAGCAGAGGGCTAAAAGCAGTGGAACGTAGGGTGTGTGGGCTAGCACAATATCTTGTGTTGGTGAGCTTACTAACAACATTGTTGCATGCGCTCATTTTCGCCTTTGTCTTCTAAATATATAGATCTTGAAGGTAAGACATCTTATCGGTCAAGGGTTACACCAAGGTGAACTGGTTGCTCACAGTGTTCCACTGTTCCGGACCAGTTCACCTGAAATTGTCTCTTGGCTTCTCAGTTTCTCAAGTTGAAGGCATACACCTGTGTCTTAGACGGGTTTGCACGGAAGGCATTCTCATCATTCTATGGTGTTAGTTGATTGACAGCATCGGTCAGCCTTTCCTCCGCTTCTGAAAAATCCCACACATAGCTGACATAAGCTGTGTGGGACCACCACCTGGTAAAGATCATAGGGCTTGGGTCCTATGAGTAATTGCAGTCAAGCAGGGGTAAGCCCAGTCAGAATCACTCCACTCTCATGTCGCCTCCGCATCCAAGCGCTTTTCCATGGGAAGGAGTCCTCACCCCCTAGTGATGACCCTTTCTCCCGTCTCCAACAGACGACCTCCTCTTGGACTCCCCCTCATGGCCATCTACCTGCTTTAGACCTTTTTATTTTAAACTGCCGGCGGGACATCAACCACTTCAACTTCTCCACTCCCCTTTCTCACTCTAATGTCTACCCCCCCACCCCCCCCCCCCCCCCCCTCTACAGCCCTTCACTCACTCTGCAACAACCCAGACTGGGTGATCAAACCTGCCGACAGGGGAGGTGCCGTGGTAGTCTGGCGTGCTGATCTCTACAAGTCGGAGGCCAGTCGCCAACTCTCGGACACCTCCTCCTTCTTATCCTTGGACCATGACCCCACAGACAGGCCTCAAACACTATCACTGGCTTCATCACTTCCGACTCCCTGCCCTCCCAAGCTTCCAACCTCATCGTTCCCCAGCCCCGCACGGCCTGATTTTACATTCTCCACAAAATCCACAAACCTGACTGTCCTGACAGACCCATTGTTTCTGCTTGTTCGTGTCCCACCGGACTTATTTCCACATACCTCGACTCCATCCTATTCCCCTGGTTAAATCCCTCCCTACCTATGTTCAAGAGACCTCACACGATCTTTGTCTCCTCCAGGACTTCCATTTTCTAGGCCCCCATTCCCTAAACTTCACCATGGATATCCAGTCACTCTACACCTCCATCCTCCACCAGGAGGGTCTTAAAGCCCTCCGTTTCTTCCTCGACTGAAGAACCAACCAATCTCCATCTACCGATACACATCTCCTAGCAGAGCTGGTCCTTACCTTCAACAACTTTTGTTTGACTCCTCCCATTTCCTCCAAATCCAAGGCATAGTTATGGGCACTCGAATGGGTCCCAGCTAAGCCTGCCCCTTTGTAGGGTACGTCGAACAATCATTGAGGCGTACCGTGGCCCTATCCGTAAACTCTACCTCCGCTACATCGATGACTGCATTGGTGCTACGTCCTGCACCCACGCAGATCTCACTGACTTAATTCATTTCACCACTAACTTCCATCCTGGACCATTTCCGACATCTCCCTACCGTTTCTTGACCTCACTATCTCCATTGCAGGTAACAGACTACTGACCAACATCTATTATAAACCCACTGATTCCCATGGCTATCTGGACTACATTTCTTCCCAACCTGCTTCCTGTAAGGACTCTATCCCCTACTCTCAATTCTTCCATCTACGCCGCATCTGCACCCAGGATGAGGTGTTCCAAACCCAGGCATCGTAGATATCCTCATTCTTTAGGGAACGGGGGTTCCCCTCTTCGACTATAGATGAGGAACTCACCAGGGTCTCTTCTATACCCTGTAACTCTGCTCTCACTCCCCATCCCCCCACTCGTAACAAGGGCAGAGTCCCCCTTGTCCACACCTTCAACCCTACCAGCCATTGCATACAACAGATAATCTTCTGACATTTTCGCCACCTCCAACGGGATCCCACCACTGGCCACAACTTCCCATCTCCTCCCCTTTCGGCTTTCTGCAGAGACCGCACCCTCCGTAACTCCCTGGTCAATTCTTTCCTTCCCACCCAAACAACCCCCTCCCCGGTGGTTTCCCTTGCAACTGAAGGAAATGCTATACTTGTCGCTTTACCTTCCCCCCTTGACTCCATCCAAGAACCTAAGCAGTCTTTCCAGGTGCGGCAGAGGTTTACCTGCACCTCCTCCAACCTCATCTATTGCATCCACTGCTCTAGGTGTCAGCTGCTCTACATCGTTGAGACCAAGCGGAGGCTTGGCGATCGCTTCGCCCAACACCTTCGCTCAGTTCGCAATAACCAACCTGATCTCCCGGTGGCTCAGCACTTCAACTCCCCTTCCCATTCTGAATCCGATCTTTCTGTCCTGGGCCTCCTCCATGGCCAGAGTGAGTCCCACCATAAATTGGAGGAGCAGCACCTCATATTTTGCTTGGATAGTTTACACCCCAGCGGTAAGAACATTGACTTCTCCAATTTCAGGTAGTCCTTGCTTTCTCCCTCTTTCCCCTCCCCTTCCCAGCTCTCCCACAGCCCACTGGCTCTGCCTCTTCTGTTCTTCTTCCTGCCCCCACCACTCCCACAGTCTGAAGAAGGGTCTCGACCCAAAAGATCAGCTATTCCTTCGCTCCATACATGCTGCCTCACCCGCTGAGTTTCTCCAGCATTTTTATCTACCACTCTCATGTGGTACTCCCCAAAAACCCACCCCAGCAGTATGAGGTCCGGCCTCTCAGCCTCAACACCCTCCTTCCCAGAGGAGCCACATGTTGGCTGAAGGTGACCAGATTCAAGACTTCAAGTAAGTCCCAGTGAAAAAACAGGTAACTAACTCAGTGGCTAATGCCTACTGCCGGGTGCTGCATGTTCTTCAGAAGGCAATGAACAAGGTACTTTGCCTGAGCATGCCAATGATTAGGATTCTCAGACTACATGTATCTCTCAGGGTCCTAAGGTGGAGAGTCACAACCAGGGTGTGGATGCGCATCAGTGACTGACCGCCCTCCGCAAATGAACGATACAGGACTGCAGCAGAGATCTACTGTTTCCCATTGCATCAGTGAAGTATAACAATTTCCTCTAGATCCTGAAAATAAAAGCAGAGGGCAGAACCAAAGTCACCACCGGTACCACAACATGGAGGACACCTTTCTTTAAATTTCAAAATAGACTTTATTCAAGTAATAGATATATACAATACATGAACGTTGCAAAGAATTGATCCAACATTTTCAGAGGCTTTACAAACAATAAATAATGATTACATACATTGCTCAAATTTCTCCCCCACCCTTGCCATTTATGTGGCCCACTGGCGTGGAATCCCTTCCCTTATTTTGAGGGGGGGTCTCCACCACCTCCATGTCCAGCAGCGGAAAGACCCTAGACTTTGGTCGTCCCCCACAGAGCCTTTATGTTGGCTGCACCAAGCTTCAGTGCTTCCCTCAGCACGTACTTCTGCAGCGGGCCAGTCGGCAACATTTCCCAACAGACATCCCGCTCCGTTGGGAGGTGAACAAAGCTCGGGCAGACCAATGAGCATCTTTCACCGAGTTGATGACCTTCCCAGACTGCACAGCTTGTCTGGAGAAATGCCTCATTGCCAAAACTCACCGACAAGCACCAGGACCTTGTTTGGTTTGGGGAGCCCTCCCACAAATCCTTCCTGCACCGTCGGAACCGCACTACCAGCACACGCTGCCTTCAGGGCAGCTGCTATGGAGAGGAGACCGTTGCCCACCTCTTTGCAGAGTGTTGCAAAGAAAGTCTGGCGAGGTCCCTGTCAAGATTTATTCAGAAGAGCTCTGTCACAGAGTACAATGTGAATTACGGACTGTTTCCTGGGACGCATTCAGAGACTGACATCGAGTGCTGCTGGAACATGGAGGCCATCAGTTGGTTTATGTCCAACGCTTTGCTTTTGCATGAACTAACTCTAAGGTGACATGACCAGTGTCCTAACAGGGATGATCACAGTTGGGCTGGACAGAGTTCGGTTTCAGTAAGATGCAGTACAGAGACAGGCCTCCTGACTCACCGAGTCTACACTAACCATCAACCACCTGTTCAAGCTGTTGCAAGCTGCATTTTATGAGAGCAGAGACTCTAATTGTGCCAGTTTCTATTTATATCAGCATTTGTTTTCACTGTGCCGGACTCAGAATTGGTGAAGAGATTATGAAGAACGAGCAGGAGAACTCAGTCTACTGGAAAGACCACGTTGCTCAGAGGGTATGCACTTGGCTCAGCCATCAGGAGAGGAGGCACATCCTCCGGGAAGAGGTGTCTGTACTGGTAGGATTCAACCAGTCACCATGTTGCAGCTTTATCTAGATAAGAAAACTGCTGAAAGAGAGTGATTAAGGGCTGATGAACCACCTAATTTGAAAAGTTGTTTTGTTTGTGAAATCTCCAAAGTGATTACGCTTTAGTAAGAATAAAGGACAAGGAAGTTCCACTCCTGGAACTCAACTATAATCTCCAGATGTAGTATTGTTGCAGTGTTAGTGATGCCATCTGGTGGGTGAGATGTTAATCTGAGCTACTGGGCTCTGATATGGATATCATGACTGCTTCAGAGGGGAAACTGCTGCATGATCTAATTTATGTCTTGAAGAAATCCCATTCAAATCGATCATGCAGGTATCATCATATTTAATGGCGCAGTCTTGCCATGCCTAGTTAGTAATTTTTGGGGTCATAGAGGTAAGTATCTAAAACTATAAGATATAAAGTGGCCATGAGGCGAGGAAAGAGATGGGGTCGAGGAATCTTCAGGAGAATATGTATCGAAGATCCTTTGAACCTTGAGGAGCATCAATTCCTGCAAGGGAAAGAAAATGTTTCAAACCATTAAAATCTCACGGGGGAGGACTGAAATTACTGCAACAGGAAATATGTTAAGAGGTGTTCAGGTAGGAACTTAAGTAGGTAAAGTACAGAAGGATACAAACTTAATATGAACAAATGGGATGAGTGTATCTGGGCCGACAGGTTGGTGTGGTGGTCTGAAGGTCCTGTTTCTGTGCTGTGTTCGGATCCGCTCCTCTAGTATCTTTGGTTCGGACCCTAACTCCAGGACAGTATGGAGGAGTGAACTGGTGTTCATAATGAGACAGGTTGTGAGCATACAATGGCCTGCAGCTGTTTTCATCCCCACAGATCCTGCCAGACATGGTAATTATTGAGTCACAGAATACATGGTATGAATATCGATTTCTCTAACTACAAGTAACCATTGCTTTTCCCTTTGTCACCTCCTTGTCACCTTCCCCTCGCTAACAACGAACCATTGTACATTTCCTTACCTTCATCTGCTTTAATCTGTCCTTTTCACATCTTACAATTCCATATCTCTACACTCCCTCTCCCCTGACACTCAGTCAGAAGAAAGGTCTCGACCCAAAACGTCACCCATTCCTACTCTCCAGAGATGCTGCCTGTCCCGCTGAATTGCTCCAGCATTTTGTGTCTACATTGCACTGCAATGCAGCTGATAAACCTGCTGCTTTATTGCTCCAGTGATCTGGAATCATCAAGCTACATATTCAACTGCGTTTTAATAACATTAATTTTCTTAATGTTGAAGTACATTAAAGTGGATAACCGCAGTGCTAGAAGGGATCTATCCCAGAGATATGAGAAGAAATTGCTGGGGGCTTGGTAGAGATAGAGACATGGAGCCATACAGCATGGAAACAGGCACTTCAGCCCAGCCTGCCCATGCCGAGCAAAATGTCCCAACTACATTTGTCCCTGGAACAGTTCCTCATATTCCGTTTGGGTAGTTTGCAAAACCTTTTGTCATTGGGACATGGCAGAAAACTGGAGAACCTAGAGGAAACGCACATGGTCACAAGAAGAGCATGCACACTTTACACATGCAGCATCAGACCAGGTCACTGGACCCTTCAGGCAGAGAATCTACATGCTCCATCGCCCAAACAGAATGCACCACAGAGCATTATAGATGGTCACAAAAAGATTGTTTTTGCGTGCATTAGTTCACCCAAACATTTTCAATTTAGTGGTTGATTTTGTATCCATTGGGTATACTCCTTCTCAGGTACAATGATTCTTCTACGTTGGTGTGATAGACCCACAAATATGAATAATTCTGTCACCTCACCCATCCATTTGCCTTGGTTCTGCTCCTCAAAGCTGTAATCTGTGCTGAGATCTCTTTTTTTTGGTGATGTATTTATATATATATATATATATATATATATATGACTTAGACGTAAAGGTTGATTAGTAAATTTGTGGATGACACCAAAATTGGTGGAATTGCGGCCACTGAGGAAGGCTGACAGATGACTTTGGCTGTCAGATGACTTTGGTTCTATCTTCACTAAGGAAGACATAAATATTCTGCCGGAAATAGCAGGGGTCCAGGGGTCAAATAAGATGGAGGAACTGAGTGAAATCCAGGTTAGCCGGGAAGTGGTGTTGGGTAAATTGAACGGATTAAAGGCCGATAAATCCCCAGGGCCAAATAGTCTGCATCCCAGAGTACTCAAGGAAGAAGCCACAGTCTATGCATTAGTGATAATTTTTCAAAACTCCTTAGATTCTGGAGTAGTTCCTGAGGATTGGAGGGTAGCTAATGTAACCCCACTTTAAAAAAGGAGAGAGAAAACGGAGAATTACAGACCAGTTAGTTTAACATCGGTAGTGGGGAAACTGCTAGAGTCAGTTATTAAAGATGAGATAGCAGCACATTTGGAAAGCGGTGAAATCATTGGACAAAGTCAGCATGGATTTATGAAAGGTAAGTCATGTCTGACGAATCTTATAGAATTTTGCGAGGATGTAACTAGTAGAGTGGATAAGGGAGAACCAGTGGATGCGTTCGACAACGTCCCACATAAGAGATTAGTATACAAACTTAAAGCACACGGTATTGGGGGTTCAGTATTGATGTGGATAGAGAACTGACTGGCAGACAGGAAGCCTGTTAATCCTACAAGGGTAGGAGTAAACGGGTCCTTTTCAGAATGGCAGGCAGTGACTAGTGGGGTACCGCAAGGCTCAGTGCTGGGACCCCAGCTTTTTACAATATATATTAATGATTTGGACGAGGGAATTGAATGTAACATCTCCAAGTTTGCAGATGACACTAAGCTGGGGGGTAGTGTTAGGGTGTGAGGAGGATACTAGGAGGCTGCAAGGTGACTTGAATAGGCTGGGTGAGTGGGCAAATGCATGGCAGATGCAATATAATGTGGATAAATGTGAGGTGGCAAAAATAGGAGGGTAGAGTATTATCTTCCTTCGGGCGACGTATCCCCCGTCTCCGTCTGCGCTGAGGCCTGTCGCGGAGCTGACGGCCTCCAACAGGGACTGACCTCGAGGCTCCGGAGGCAGAGCCAGGACTTACCAACGCGAGGCTGGCCGACTTCGGGGCTGTGGTGGCGTTGCGACCCGACTTCCGACTGGACTTCAGAGGCTCGGCCGCGGGCCCAGTGGTCTCGGCCGTGGGCCAGTGGACGGCATCGTCGGGAGCTCGCAGGTCACAGGTTGGTGACCTGTTTTTCCGGAGCTCCCGCAACAGCAGCTGCGTCCGATGGACTGGAGGGCGGCAGCTTTGGCAGCTTCGACCGCACCAGGCCGTGATGTTTGCACCTGCCCGTTCGCAGAGCTCTGATGCGGACACTGGACTTACCGTCACCCGGCTGGGTCACAACATCGGAGGCCTGGATCGCCTCAGCGCAGAGGGAGAGCAAGGAGGGAAGAGACATGGACTTTGGGACTTTTGCCTTCCATCACAGTGAGGAGGTGCCTGGTGGACTCACTGTGATGGATGTGAAACTGTGTTGAGTGTGTGTTTTGTTATTTATATGTATGTATGACTGCAGGCTAAACCATTTCGTTGTACTGAAAAGTGCAATGACAATAAATTGAATCTGAATCTGAATGATGGCAGATTAGGAAAAGGGGAGATGCAACGAGACCTGGGTGTCATGGTACACCAATCATTGAAAGTAGGCATGCAGGTGCAGCAGGCAGTCAAGAAAGCAAATGATATGTTCGCATTCATAGCGAAAGGATTTGAGTATAGGAGCAGGGAAGTTCTACTGCAGTTGTACAGGATTTTGGTGAGACCACACCTGGAGTATTGCATACAGTTTTGGTCTCCAAATCTGAGGAAAGACATTCTTGCCATAGATGGGGTACTGAGAAGGTTCACCAGACTGATTCCTGGGATGTCAGGACTTTCATATGAGGAAAGACTGGATAGACTCAGCTTGTACGCGCTAGAATTTAGAAGACTGAGGGGGGATCTTACAGAAACTTACAAAATTCTTAAGGGGTTGGACAGGCTAGATGCAGGAAGATTGTTCCCGATTTTGGGGAGGTCCAGAACAAGGGGTCACAGTCTAAGGATAAGGGGGAATTCCTTTAGGACCAAGATGAGGAAAACATCTTTCACACAGAGAGTGGTGTGTCTCTGGAATTCTCTGCTACAGAAGGTAGTTGAGGCCAGTTCATTGGCTATATTTAAGAGGGAGTTCAATGTGGCCCTTGTGGCTTAAGGGGTCAGGGGGTATGGAGAGAAGGCAGGTACAGGATACTGAGTTGGATGATCAGCCATGATCATATTGAATGGCGTTTTAGGCTCGAAGGACCGAATGGCCTCCTCCTGCACCTATCTTCTATGTTTCTATGTTTCTATGATGCAGTGGGATATAGATCAGTTACAGATATGGGGGGCAAATTGCAAAGGGGATCAATCCAAGCAAGTGTGAGGTGTTGCAATTTGGGTGATCGAATGGAAGGGAAATGTACACTGGTAATGTCAATACACTAAAAGTATCGAGGCACAGAGGGATCTTTAAACTGCCCTGGAAGACCCGTTATTTCTTCTTGATCCTGCCCCACAGAACTCATCTCCTTGAAGAAGTGGCCTGACCAGAAACGTCACTAATCTCTGGCTTCCAGAGATGGTGCCTGACCCGATGAGTTACTCCAGCACCTTGTGCCTTTTGTGGTGTTCCACTCTTAATCTTAAAGTGGCAATGCAAGTATATAGAGTGGCAAATAAGGTGCATGGTGTGCTCACCTTCATCAGTCGTGCATTGAGTATAGGGGTCAGGAAATCCTGTTGCAGCTTTATAACACTTGTGTTAGGCCGCATTTGGAGTATGACGTGCAGTTCCAGTCACCTCATTACAGGGAGAATGTGTCTCCTTTGGAGGGAGAGCACAAGAGATTTACCAGAATGTTGCATGGATTACAGCTACAGTATGTGGTGAGGTTGGACATACTTGGATTTTCTTCTTTGGAGCATCAAAGACTGAGATGAATTCTAGATGGCATAGATTTGTGAGAGGGGCAAAGTTGAAAGCAGATGTTATTTAATACTGTGGTTGGTGTCTGGAATGTGCTGCCAGAGATGGTGGTGGAGGTAGATATGATTGTGGCATTTAAGAGGTTTCCAGATGAACATATGGATATGTAGGGAATTTGGGGATTGGATCACCTGTACGCAGAAGGAATTAGTTTAAATTGACGTAATGTTTTGCATAGACACTTCTTGTGCTTCACTGTTGCATGTTCGTAGGGCATTCGTAATCGAATGTAAAATCTCACCTGTCTCTGTCTCATAACTCTATCTCTCCCCTTCCTCTATCAAGCCCTTTCCCTACCATCCTACAGCACTTCTCACTCAACCAATCACCCATGGCCATGTCTGTCCAACCCCATCACTCCTTTATACCAACTATCTTCCCCCTCCACTCTCAGGTCTAATGCAGGTACAAAACATCAACCTTCCCCCTCACTACATATGCTGCTTAATTGCTGAGTTCCACATACAGATGGTATTGTACAGGAACTTATTCAAGTTGATTAGAGAAGATTGTTCACAGGCGAAGGAACATCCGATAAGTGGGATGCTTTTAAAAGTGTAATGACAAGAGTTCAAGGCATGCATGTTCATGTGAGAGTGAAAGGCAAGGCAGGTGGGTGTAAGAAAGTGTGGATGATGAGAGAAATTGAGGTTCTCGCCAGTAAAAAGATGGAGGCAAAGGGCAGGTATAGATAACCAGGCTCAAGTGTATCGCTGGAGGAAATTTATGGACAGAGTAGTATACTTAAGAAGGAAAGGATGTAAAATGCTGACATAACTCAGTGGGTCAGGTAGCATCTATGGAGAACATGAATATCTGATGAATTAAGATTTTTCTTCAGAGATGCTGCCTGATTCACTGAGTTCCAGCACTTTGTGTCCTTTTGTGTAAACCATCTGCAGTTACTTGTTTCTACTTAAGAAGGAAATGAGGGGCTCAAAAAGGTGGTGGGAGATAGCTCTGGCAGATGATATTAAGGGAAATCCAAAGTTTTGGAAATACATAAAGGGAAAGAGAGAGAAACGAGAGAGAATAGTACCCCTTAGAAACCAAATTGGTGATCTCTGTGTGGAACTGAAGAAAATGGGCAAAGGCGGCAATGTGGTGCAACTCCAGAGACCCAGGTCTGATCCTGACTGTGAGAGCTGTCTGCAAGGAGTTTGTATGCAATGCCATTCCTTCAGTTTGCATGTGGCCTCACACTGGCAATGGAGGAGACCCAGGGCAGAAAGGTCAGTATGGGGAATGGGAAAGAGTTAAAATGATCAGCCATCATGAGTTCCCGTAGGCCTTTGCAGATAGAGTGCAAGTGCTTGGCGAGATGGTTGCTGAGTCTATGCGTGTTCTTGCCAATGTACAAGAAGCCACACCGGGAATAACAGATGTAGTGGGTGAGGTTGGAGGAGGTGCACGTGAACCTCTGTCTCAATTGGAAAGACTGTTGTGGATGAAGGCAAGGGAGGAGGTACAGTATAGGGAGGAGGTACAGTACAGAGAAGTGTTGCTTCTCCTGCGGTTGCAGGGGAAAGTACCTGGGGAACGGGTGGTTTGGATGGGTAAGGGATGAGTAAACCAAGGAGTTGCAGAGGCATGGGGAGAACTGTTGGGGAAGGGGGAACAAAACTTTGTCAGTGCCTTTGTATACATTGTATACATTGTGTATGTAAGCAATGAATTTCACTGTGCCTAGTCACATGTGACAATAAAGTATTCCTATTCCCAGAGGTAGCAATTGCTGTGGAATCATAAAGGGGTGGAGACAGGAAGATGGCTAATGTTCTATGCCTATTTAAGAAGAGCTGCAAGGAACAGCCAGAGAACCTGGACTAGTGAGTTTAAAATCTGTGCAGGAAAGTTACTGGAGAGTATTCTGAGGGATGAGATATATATGCATTTGGATAGATGGACTGATTAAAAATAGTCAGCATGGTTTTATTCGTGGGAGATCGTGTCTCACGAATCTGATTAAGATTTTTGAAAATGTAGCAAAAAAGGGCAGTCATAGACATTGTTTCTATGGATTTTAGCAAGGTAATTGATAAGGTTCCACATGGTCAGCTGCTCTTGTAGGTTAGATAGCATGGAGAGCTAGCCAACTGGATAGAAAATTGACCAACAGGAAGCAGAGGGTGATGGTGGAAGGATGTTTTTTTGGACTGGAGGCCTATGACTAATGGAGTGCCTGGGCCCATTGCTGTTTGTGGTTTATATCAATGAACGGGATAAGAATATACAAGGCATGATTAGTATGTTTGCAGATGACGCTAAAGTGATAGGTATTATAGATAATGATGATAGTTATGAAAGTTACAGCAGCATCTGTAAATTGTAGCAGCAATTTGCTGAGGAATGATTAATGGAGTTTAATGCAGATAAGTGCGAGGTGTTGCAGTTTGGGAAATCAAACCAGGACAGGCCCGTTACAGTGAATGGCAGTGTATAAAATACTATTGACACCGAGTTATAAAACTTCATAATAAGTACTTTAATGAGAATACGTACATGCACGCATTTGGTACAGCTCATCAGCAGTACTCTTTACAGGTGATGCCGCCATAGGTACAACCTTCACCGGGAGTTTCTTAGCAGGCAATGACTCAACCAGCACAGGTTTCACAGGGGACTTCCCCACAGGCCTTACAGGAGATTTTACCAACAGCACCGGCCCCACTGGCGGTTCTTTCACAGGTGTAGAAACAGTCCTCATCCTAGAACCGCTCGAGGTCTTCTGTCACATGTCCATCGTTTGAACAATTGCATCAACAAAAAGAACCTCTTTTGCAGCACCCTGTTCCTGGCCTGCCCTGGTCCACCATGGCTTCTTGACTGGTGCGGCAATACTTGGTCCTGGTAGACTCTTACTCCGGGTGGTTCGAGATCGACTTGTTCCGCACAACCTCTTCTGCAGCCATCATCAAGAAACTTGCAAGACACTTCTCGGTCCAGAGGGCGCCTCTCTCCCTCTTGTCCGATAATGGTGGACAATTCATGAGCCAGCGTTTTAAGGACTTTGCAAGACAATGGGACTTTAAGCACATCACCAGCAGTCCGGAGTATCTACAGTCGAATGGATTGGTTGAGCGGGCTGTCCACAGTGCTAAGGAGGTCAAGGAGAAGTCCAGAAGAGCCGGGTCTGACATATTTTTCGATCTTTTCAATCTCTGCAATATTCGACACGATCCCACTTCTGACACCATGTAGAAAGTACTATTAACACTGAGTTACAAAACTTCATAATAAATACTTTAATAAGAATACATACAGTAACCATATGCATAGGTATTGCAGACTCAAAGTCATAGCTTAAACTAAAAGCATGGTTGCTCGCATTTCACAAGATGGCATGGTGGAAACCTGACATGGATTACGGATCGGGTCAGCAATAGCAAAACCAGACATGGATTGAATCAGCAATAGTGATTGGTCTACAGGCAGGGCCCTAAGGAACATTGTAGAGCAAAGGAATCTAAAAGTGCTGGTACATAGTTCTTTCAAAGTGGTGTTACATGTAGATAGGGTGGTCAAGTTGGTTTTCGGTGCATTGACTTTCATTAGTCAGGGTATTGGGTATAGAAGTTGGGATGTTATGTTGCAGTTGTACAATACATTGTTTTGGTCATCCTGCTACAGGAAAGATATTGTTAAACTGGAAAGAGTGCTGAGATTTCCGAGGATGCTACCTGGACTTCAGGGCCTGGTTCACCCACATTAATGATATAGCCAAGAATGCACACAAATACATCTACTCACTGAACAGACAAAGGAGATTGGCTTCATGGATAGAAAATTGGCTTCATGGAAGAAAGCAGAGGGTGATTGTGGAAGATTGTTTTTCAGACAGGAGGTCTGTGACTCGTGTGCCTCAGGGTTTGGTGCTGGGCCTATTGGTGTTTGTCATCTATATAACTGATTTGGGTGAGAACATACAAGGCATTAACAGTAAATATGTGAATGACATTGAAGAGGTTGGCACAGTGACAATTGACAAGTGACAATCAGGCAATACCGTGGTTAGTTTTAATCTGCAATTTGAGAAGGAGAACGTTAAATCGGAAGTGGCAGTGATGCAGTTGAACAAAGGGACTATGAAGGCATGAGAAGGGAGCTGGCCAAAGTGGACTGGAAAGGGAGCCTAGCAGGAATGACGGTGGAACAGCAATGGCAGGAATTTCTGGGCATAATCCGGAAGCTGCAGGATCATTTCATTCCAAAAAGGAAGAAAGATTCTAAGGGGAGTAGGAGGCAACCGTGGCTGACAAGAGAAGTTAGGGATAGAATAAAACTAAAAGAAAAGATGTATAACACAGCAAAGAGTAGCTGGAAGCCAGAGGATTGGGAAACTAAATGGGCAATACGGGCTGAAAAGATGAAGTACGAGTGGAAGCTGGCCAGGAATATAAAGAAGGACAGTAAAAGCTTTTTTAGATATGTTAAGGGAAAAAGAGTAGCAATGTCAAATGTGGGTCCCTTGAAGGCAGACACGGGTGAAATTATTATGAGCAACAAGGAAATGACAGAAGAGTTGAATAGGTACTTCAGATCTGTCTTCACTAAGGAGGGCACAAACAATCTCCCAGATGTACTGGAGGACAGAGGATATAAGGGGGTAGAGGAACTGAAATAAATTTTCATTCGGCGAGAAATAGTATTGGGTAGGCTAATGGTACTGAAGGATGATAAATCCCCTGGGCCTGATGGTATGCATCCCAGGGAGGTGGCTCTAGAAATAGTGGGCACATTGGTGATCATTTTCCAATGTTCCAATGTTCAATAGATTCAGGATCAGTTCCTGTGGATTGGAGGATAGCTAATGTTATCCCACTTTTCAAGAAAGGAGCGAGAGAGAAAACGGGGAATTACAGACCAGTTAGCCTGACTTCGGTGGTGGGAAAGATGCTGGAGTCAATTATTAAAGAGGTAATAATGGGGCATTTGGATAGCAGTAAAAGGATTAGCCCAAGTCAACATGGATTTGTGAAAGGGAAATCATGCTTGACTAATCTTCTGGAATTTTTTGAGGTTGTGACAAGTAAAATGGATGAAGGGGTGCCAGTGGATGTAGTGTAACTAGACTTTCAGAAAGCCTTTGATAAGGTCCCGCACGGGAGACTGGTGACTAAAATTAGAGCACATTGTATTGGGGGTAGGATAGAAAATTGGTTGGCAGACCGGAAGCAAAGGGTAGGAGTGAACGGGTCCTTTTCAGAATGGCAGGCAGTGGCGAGTGGAGTACCGCAAGGCTCGGTGTCGGGGCCGCAACTGTTTACCATGTATATTAATGATTTGGAATAGGGAATTAGGAGCAACACTAGCAAGTTTGCGCATGACACAAAGCTGGGTGGCAGTGTGAACTGTGAAGAGTATGTTAGGAGCTGGCAGGGGGACCTGGATAGGTTGAGTGTGTGGGCAGATGCGTGGCAGATAATTAGATAGATAGATAGTTAGATAGATAGATAGATAGATGGATAGATAGATAGATAGATAGATAGATAGATAGATAGATAGATAGATAGATAGATAGATAGATAGATAGATAGATAGATAGATAGATAGATGTGAGGTTATCCACTTTGGCGGCAAAAACAGGGGGGCAGATTATTATCTCAATGGGGTTAGGTTATGTAAGGGGGAGGCACAGCGAGACCTGGGTATCCTTGTACACCGGTCACTGAAAGTTGACGTGCAGGTACAGCAGGCAGTGAAGAAAGCTAATGGAATGTTGGCATTCACAACACGAGGATTTCAGTATAGGAGTAAAGAGGTTCTTCTGCAGTTTTATAGGGCTCTGGTGAGACCACATCTGGAGTATTGTGTACAGTTTTGGTCTCCTAATTTGAGGAAGGACATCCTTGTGATTGAGGCAGCACAGCGTAGGTTCACAAGATTGATCCCTGGGATGGTGGGACTATCATATGAGGAAAGATTGAAAAGACTAGGCTTGTATTCACTGGTTTAGAAGGATGAGGGGGATCTTATAGAAACATATAAAATTATAAAAGGACTGGACAAGCTAGATGCAGGAAAAATGTTCCCAATGTTGGGTGAGTCCAGAACCAGGGGCCACAGTCATAGAATAAAGGGGAGGTCATTTAAGATGAGGTGAGAAAAAACTTTTTTATCCAGAGAGTTGTGAATTTATGGAATTCCCTGCCACAGAGGGCATTGGAGGCCAAATCACTGGATGGATTTAAGAGAGAGTTGGATAGAGCTCTAGGGGCTGGTGGAGTCAAGGGATATGGGGAGAAGGCAGGCACGGGTTATTGATAGCGGATGATCAGCCATGATCACAATGAATGGCGGTGCTGGCTCGAAGGGCTGAATGGCCTCCTCCAGCACCTATTTTCTATGTTTCTATGTAGTAAATAGCGAAGATGGTTGTCAAAAATTATAGCAGCATCTTGATCGGTTGGGCAGGTGATGTGAGGAATGGTTAATGGGGTTTAATACAGAGAAGTACCAGGTATTGCATTTTGGGAAGTCGAATGGAGGCAGGACTTACACAGTTAATGGCAGGGTTCTGGGGAGTGGTGCAGAGCAGAAGATTCTATGAGTGGAGGTACCTAGTTCCTTGAAACTAGCATCACGTGTAGATAGGGTGGTCAAGAGGCAAAGTACAAAGGACATTTATTATCGCATACACCAATTGGTGTAGTGAAATTTGACTTGCCAATGCAGCACATGAATAAAGATAATACACAACACTAAAAAAAAAACATAAAAACATACCCCCACAATGATTCCCACTGTGGGGGAAGGCAGCAAAGTCCACTCCCATCCCCAGTTCACGCATAGTCGGGCCTATTGAGGCCTCAGCAGTCGCCGCTATGGCAGCCCGATGCTTCAGGCCCTCTCGCCAGGGATGAAGCTCTGGCGTCGGGTGAACACTCAGCGGCCCGGAGTGTCTGGAGCAGCCGCTTCCTCCCCGGAGTTCACAGCTCCCGAAGTCCACGCCGGTCGGAGCTCCGACTTTGGCGTTCTCATCGTGAGATCCCAGGCTCCGCGGTGTTCAAAGCTCAGCGACCCCCAGTGCTGTGCTGCTGCCGAAACCAAAGTCCCAGCCGGTCCTGGCAGGAAACGCTGCTCCAGACTGCCAGTAGGCCGCGAGGAAGGGGCGAAATCACGGCTTGGAGAAAAGCTGCATCTCCGACCAGGTAGGACTGAGGAAGATAGTTTCCCACTTCCCCCCCCCCCCCCACCCCCTCATCCCCCACATAAAAGACTAAAAGACCTCCAAAAACAAACACTTTTAACTAACTAAAAAATTAAAAAAGAGTGAAAAGACTAACAGCTGCTGGCAGGACAGCCATATTCGACAGAGCCCCCACTGAGACTTTTGACACATTGGTCTTCATCAGTCAGAGTATTGAGTTGAGATGGCATGTTTCAGTTGTACAAAACATTGATGAGGCCACATTTAGAGTATTGTGTTCAGTTTTGGACATCCTGTTAGAGGAAGGATGTTATTAACCATAAAAGTGTGCATAAAAGGTTGACACAGTTGTTACCAGGGCTGGGGTGCCAAAACTATAGGAAAAGGTTGAGCAGGCTAGGATTTAATTCCATGAAGTGCAGGATGACGGGGATGATCCTATAAGACCTTTAAGATTTGTATATGATCATGAGAGGAATAGATAGGGTACATGCACAGCCTTTTAGACAAGGGAATTAAATGTAACATCCCCAAGTTTGCGGATGACACAAAGCTGGGTGGCAGTGTGAGCTGTGAGGAGGATGCTATGAGCTGCAGAATGTCTTGGATAGGTTTGGTGAGTGGGCAGATGCATTGCAGATGCAGTATGATGTGGATAAATGTGAGGTTATCCACGTTGGTGGCAAGAACAGGAAGGCAGATTATCTGAATGGCGTCAGATTAGGAAAAGGGCAGATGCAATGAGATCTGGGTGTCCTTGTACATCAGTCACTGAAAGTAAGTGTGCAGGTTCAGCAGGCAGTTAAGAAAGAGTTGGACTTCATTGCGAGAGGATTTGAGTTTAGGAGCAAGGAGGTCCAAATGTACAGGGACCTGGTGAGACCGCAGCTAAAGTGTTTTGTGCAGTTTTGGTCTCCGAATTTGAGGAAGTACATTATTGCGAATGAGGGAGTGCAGCGTAGTTCACAAGGTCAATTCCCGGGAGGGTGGGACAGACATATGATGAAAGAGTGGGTCGACTGGCTTGTATTCACTAGAATTTAGAAGATTGAGAGGGGATCTTATAGAAACACATAAAATTCTTAAAGGAATGGACAGGCTAGATGCAGGAAAAATGTTCCCAATGTTGGGGGAGTCCAGAACCAGGGGTCAGAGTTTAAGAATAAGGGGTAAGTTAGGACTCAGATGAGGAAAAACTTTCACCCAGAGAGTTGTGAATCTGTCGAATTATCTGCCACAGAAGGCAGTGGAGCCCAATTCACTGGATGTTTTCAAGAATGAGTTAGAATTAGCTCTAAGGCCTAAAGGAATCAAGGGATATGGGGATAAAGCAGGAATGGGGTACTGATTTTAGATGATCAGCCGTGATAGCTCGAATGGCCTAATGGCCTACTCCTGCACCTATTTTCTATTTTTCTATGTTTTTACCCAGAGTTGGCGTATCGAGAACCAAAGGACAAAGGTATAAGGTGAAGGGGGTGGGGAGGGGAGATTTAATAGGAACCAGAGGCACAATGTGCTTCCAGAGGAGGAAGTCGAGGCAGGTACTATTACTGCATTTAAGAAAGATTTTGACAGGTACACAGATGGGATGAGTTTGGTGGGATATGGGCCAAATGCAGGCAGCTAGAACTGTTGTAGATGGGGCATGTTGGCCAATGTGGGCACGTTGGGCTGAAGGGCCTGTTTCCATGCTGTATATCTGGAATTTAGCATGTCTCCAATGACTCCTCATAGTTTTCACAGATGTATCTTACAAAGTATACTTTCACGATACTTCTCAGCTTAGTCTGACAAATGTTTAGCGCAAGACCGTAATAAATTGCAAAGAGTTGTGGCTGCTGCCCAGTCCATCATGCAAAGCAGTTGCCCTGCCCATTCCCCCCGACCCTCTCACAACTCTTGTCACATACCTCTGGAAAACAGCTAAAATGAAGGAGCATTCGCAGCCTGGTTGATTCCTGTTCTCTCCTCTCCCATTGTACAGAAGATACAAAACCTTGTAAGCACATACCATCAGATTGAGGAACAGCTTCTTGCCCGCTAATATCAACATCTTAAATGAACTTTTTAAATGCTAAGGATAATATCCCGATCCGCCAATCTACCTCTTGCCGACCTTGCACTTTTCTCTCTGCACTTTCTCTGTAGCTGTAATCCTCCTTTCTGTGCACAGCTTCCTTTCTCTCTTACACTACCTGGTGTTGTCATGGGGTCTAGTCTGTCTGAATAGCACACAAAATACACAGACTAGGACAATGGAGAAGACCTAGCTCTGTGTATGAATGGGAATGAAAATGAATGTGGCCGGCAACCGGGAGATCAGGTAGGTTCAGGCAAGCTGAGTGAAGGTGTTCCGTGAAACGATCGCTCAGTCTGCATTTGGTCTCGCTAATGTATAAGAGTCCACATTTTGAACAATGGATACAGTGGATGAGGTTGGAGAAGGTGCAAGTGAATCTCTGCCTAACCTGAAAGGGAGGAGTTAATGCGACAGGTGTTGCATCTTCTATGGTTGCAGGGGAAGGTACCTGGGGAGGGGGTGGTTTGGATGGGAAGGGATGAGATAATTAGGGAGTTGCGGAGGGAACGGTCTCTGCGGAAGGCAGAAAGGGGTGGAGATGGGGAAATGTGGCTAGTGGTGGGATGCGGTTGGAGGTGGCAGAAATTTCAGAGGATTATGTGTTGTATAACTGATGGGGTGGATGGTAAGGACTAAGGGAGACTCTGTCTCTGTTATGACTAGGGGGAGGGGGAGCAAGTGCCGGTTACCAAGGAGACATGATTGAGTGCCTCATCTTTGTTGGGAGAGGGGAACCCCCATTCCCTAAAAAATGAGGACATCTCAGATGTCCTAGTGTGGAACACCTCATCTTGGGCGCAGATGCGGGGTAGATGGAGGAATTGGGAGTAATGAATAGAATCTTTGCAGGAAGCAGGGTGGGAAGAGTGTAGTCGAGAGAGTCGTGGGAATCATTAATACTTATTTGTTACGTGCACGGGATATGAGCATGGAAACAGGCCCTGCGGCCCAACTTGCCCACACCGACCAACATAACCCATCTACATGGGTCCCACCTGGCTGTGTTTGGCCCATATCCAACTAAATCTGTCTTATACAACATTGCAATAGTCCCTACCTCAACTCCCTCATTTGATTACCCTACTCTGGTGCAAGAGACTCTACCTGATCTATTCCTTTAATGATATTGTACACCTCAAATAGTTTCAATTTAGTTCAGTTTAGAGATACAGCATGGAATCTGGCTCTTCAGCCCACCGAGTCCGCGCCAACCAACTATCCCCCCACATTAACACGGGGGACAATTTACAATTTTATCGAGTCAATTAGCCTACAAACCTGTACATCTTTGGAGTGTGGGAGGAAACCGGAGATCTCGGAGAAAACCTATGCAGGTCACAGGGAGAACATACAAAGTCGCTACAGACAGCAGCCATAGTCAAGATCGTGTTTCTGGCGCTGTAAGGTAGCAACTCTACCGTTGCATTACTGTAAGATCAGCACTCACCCCACTGTGGTCCAATGAATAGAGTCCTCCCTTTGGCTCAGACACTCGAGACCTGGCAACATCCATGTAAATCATCTCTGCATCCTTTCCAGCTTGACAACATATTTCCTATAACATGGTGCCCAGATCAGAATACTCTAAATGCTGCCTCACTAACATGATGTATAACTGCAACATGACCTCCCAACATACACACTCATCTGAATCGGAACAATTATATACTTACTGCAGGTTTACCGAAGCATGAAACGGAACAATACATATACAATAAATTATCAGTGGTTCGAACACAACGATGCTCACTTAATTAAGGAATTAGAATTGGAGAAATGTGTAATTGGCCTTTGCCCAACTGACTGCATTTCACAGTTCAATGTTCTTGTCTAACTTGCAATGGATGCCAGTCGGTGGGGGAGCTGCAAGCTGGCGCCCTATCAGCAGCGTGTCTGTTTTTTTTCTACTTTTTTAGTTTTTTTAGTATGTTTTTAATGTTTTTGTGTGTTTAGGGGGTGGTGTGGGGGGGTAAGGGGGAAACCGTTTCGGTCGCCTCCTCCCCCGTGGCCTAACATCGAGGATCGATGCGGCCTTCCCCCGGAGATGCGCCCGGGACTTCAGTGGCGGGCGCAACGTGGTCTCTTGGCATGGAGCGGGTGAGCCCTCGCTGGGGCGCACCGGAGGGAAGTGCTCCGTTTTGCTGGTCTATGGCAGCCAGCAGCCAGCAGCCTGAAGCCGCGGTCTGCAGAACTCCGGCCGGCTCGGCATCCACAGCCTGGGATCCCTCGTGGGGGACCCGGGGGAAGAAGAAGTTCCGAATGCCGGCCTGCGGCCTACTTCTACCGCGGGCGCGACGGGGACTTACCATCAGGAGCGGGGTCCCTCGCCAGGGATCCTAGGAGAGGAGCTCCAGACTGCCGGCCCTGCAGTCTGCGGTGCTTCTGGCTGCGGCACGAACTTTAAATCTCCGACCGCTGGCCTGCAGCCTACACCAGCCCGATTCAGGACTTACCTGGAATTTACATTGTCTGCACATCTGGATGCCCGCAGCGACGGCTGCGGAGGGTGGAGTTCCCGACCACGGGGGAAAATGGAGGAGGACTGGTCAAATTTTATGCCTTCCACCACAGTGATGAATGCTGTGGTGGATGTTTGTGTTAAATTTTTATTGTGTATTGTGTGTTCTTTATCATTGTACCACTGCTGGCAAATTCATTTCACTTAGGAAACGTGAACGAAAACCTCTGGAGACCTTGCGCCCTACCCAAGGTTTCCGTGAGGTTCCCGGTTGTTCCGGTCACTCTCCATGAGTCACCAGAGGTTTTGGTCACTTGCCTGGAAAGCCTCGACCGAAGCGTGAGCTGCATTTACTGATCAAAGAACCTGTGTGTGTGTGTGTGCTACCGACCGCACATACACACACAAACACATCGCAAAGGTGGGGGCCAGGGACAACGGAGGAGCACTGTGCGATGAAGAGGAAGGTAAACGGCTGCCACAGAGCATGGTAAGTCCTTTAGAGAGCGCGGGAGGGAGGGAGAGAAGGGGAGAGAATGACAGAGAAAGGGAGAGAGAAGGGGAAGAGAAGAGGAGAGAAGAGGAGAGACGGGGAGAGAACGGGGGGGGGGAGAAGGAGTGGAGACAGTTTTAAGAAGTTTAATAAAGTTAGCGGGACTTTTACCTTCCAGCCGATCTGTTCAGTGTACATATTGTAAATAATGTTGCTAGACAATTAACCTGCTGTTTGTTGTTTGGTTAAAGTGTTGAGCCCCTGGCAGGTTTGTTTGGATTCCAGGGTAAATGTTGCATTATTCAAGTTAAGTTAGCTTCTTCTGGAAGCTTCACTTGCAACAGTGTAAGGGAGATTCTGTTATTGGTCTGTGTAACTGTCAATAATGTATTGTTGTAATTAATATGTTTGATTGGATTGTAAATAGACCACCCCTCTGTAGTTCAGCCCCTCAAGGTTCGGGAACCTATAAAAGGCAGCCCCCACAAGGTCCTTTGTCAATCTTCTAGAAGAGCGCTTGGGACTGTGTGACCTTTTGGAGTGTTTCTGCTTGCACGAGGCTGAAGGGCTTGGCCAGGCAGATGCAAGGATCGAATCAGTGGTTTAGGTATCGTATAGGGAAATTTGCTGTTCTATCCAAAAATAAAAATTAGTTGTTCCAGTGTTTTATTGACTGAACTAGATTGAGAGGAAGCTTGGAAGAGCTTCTTTACATTGGGGGCTTGTTTGGGATCTCAACAGACCCCCAAACACAAGCTTGCGATTAAGGGTTTTGTGCTGTTCCCGATCGCAAGTGCAGAAGTCCGCGCCACGGTGTGGTGTTCGCATCGGTTTTCATCACCTCACTAGTCGGAGCAGATCAATTATTCGCAGGCTTGGGAAACGGTCTCAACGAGATCGTAGAACAGAGTCTAGCAAGCACTGGGAGGCAAAAGTGCCTTTGGGGTTCGAGGCCCTACAAGAATTGGGTTACAGTCCCATGACATCAGGGTTGGGTTAAAGGCCCTCTCCTCTGGGTTTAAGGCCCGTAAAACCTGGTCGTAGTTGGTAGCTGCAGCTGCTGGCAAAAACCAAAATTCTATTCCGTAAAAATATAAAACTAGAGGTTCGAGGCCCTATCCAGATCGGGTATGCAATTGAGTGGATATTTCAAGACGACCTGGGTGTAACAGTGCTAAGCAGCTAAGCACTGTGTCGTCTATGGAAGTGCGCTCCAAAAACCGGCATGGACTGCCAACGTGAAGAGGTTACGCGCTGACACCCGGTGCCAAGCAGGTGGAAAGGAAGAAACCTTTTTGACTGGGTGAGCCTATGCCTGTTAAAGTCCATGCATGTTTGAGATATCCGGATCTCTGAAAAGATGGGGGAGGACTCTCATTAAGGCATCGGGCACTCGGTGGTTAGAGTATAGATTGGTTGAGAATACTCCAATCATTCGAGAAATCTATCCAAACTAAATTTGAATTTGCTTTTGTGTGCGTCGAGTTACACACCAAAAAGCTAATGGGCCCGATCAGAGCGAACTGAAATTTTTCGATTTGAAAGTATATAAATTCAGAATCTCATATCTCATGTTTGTCCGCATTCGGTGAATTATAAGAACTTCGAAGTTTGTATAGAGTGTTTAAGATTGGTTTTGAATCGTGGCTGATGAACCAGGAGTTCGTACCCCCTCTGATCGATTGTTGATTAGTACCTGATAGTGAGAGAAGGGAAACTAATTTTTTTGTGAAAAGTAACCGGTTGGGAAAAAGTACCCCAAAGTCTGAGAACTTAGAGTGAAGGGAAGGGTCCCCCAATAAAAGTCTGAGCACTTAGTGAGAGGAAAAGTATCTGAAGATGAAGAGTAGCTAACTAAGAAGTAGTAACCCTCAGTAAAGAGTAGGAAGGGGAAGTCTTCTGTATTGGAGGGAGAGGTTCACTGGTTGATAACAGCGAGACAAAATATTGTGATTGTTTTTGAAACTGTGTATTAAAGATTGCTGGTTGTTTGATCGGGAGTTCATATCCTTCCGATCGATTGCTGCGGGGGAGGGATTGTTCCGTTGGCCGAGCACACCACAAGGAGGAATTAAAATAGTGTGTGATTTAATTGTGATAAGAAGTGAATGCTTGTAGTTTATATTGGAGTGTGTTTCTGTTTGCTTATCATAGACTGTATAGTTTCTTGCTTGGGTACAATTTTGCTTGCGTGGTTTGGATTTATTCATCTGTTAAATTGAAGTATTTTGAATGGCAGACACTGCTGCTATTTGAATATTAAGCACTTTAGTCTGGGAGACTGAGGATTCTTCCGGAACTATTTACAGATTGGAAGTTGAATGCAAAGATCCTATAGTAAGCAAGATAGACCACTCCTTCTAAATGCAATGGGGTGACATGTAGTACGCAACGGAGCAGAACGTGGGCCTTTTTTTCATCCATTTCAATGACCCGACCCGACCAGACTCGCAGTATAATCAGTGTTGCGGGGGAACAGTTTGTGTTAATAAATTATAACTCTGAAAATGTTTCCCAAATAACTTTTATTTTTACGAGGATGTTTCCGTCACCGGCTTCCATCTCCGCACTAGTATCCTATGGGATCTTTGGGGCCAAAAATTACCCATGAATCTGCTCATGACCATTCTACATCTTTGTCGTCGAGTGATCTAACTTGCTTGCTATAGGATCTTTGGTTGAATGGGTGATTGTGAATGAGACAGGATTGATAAGAGAGTTGAACAGAGTGATTGAATAGCGATTGAACAGAGCGATTGAGAAAATTAACTGTGCGATTGTTTGAGAAAGGTGTGAATCTGTTAGTGCTTTGGAGACGTTAGCTATTGGTCAAAAGTGATCTGAGTAGCCTTGGAGACTGAAAGGGAGGAGCGAATTATTGAAGAGGTGTGAGGTGTTAGTGAGTCAGAAATGTATCTGTGTCTGTATAAGGCACGTGCCGTGAGTAATTACTCGGGGTAGGCAGTCATCCGGCTTTCAAAAAAAAATCTTAAACCGCGCATGCGCGGATGGTTCTCTTCATAAAAAATAAAAAATAAGTAACAATTCAATTTTACCAAGGCTTCTCAATCTCCTTCATTTTTTTAATCACTGAATGGGTGGGGGACGGAGGATGAAGGCAGGTGGAGAGATGGTGGGGAAAAACGGGAGCACACCGGGACGTTGAATCAGTTGTCATCTTATTGAATGACAATACTAATTCAAGGGTCCAATTGGAGGGAGAGTTCCTTTCACAGCGTGTGGAGAGTCTGTGCAAGGGGTTAAAGATGCGTGGAGTGCAGGAGTGTTGAAAAGGAGGGGGTCAGAGATCATGTCAGACTCACTCACCGCTGCCGCAGCGCTCCAGGCACGGATAGCAGGACTGGCCGCCACTTCCGGGGATAGAAGCAGCTCGGGTACGTGCAGCCTCCGGGACCCGACAGCCACTTCAAGTGCCTTCTGCCGGCCTGCTCACCTCCGGCATTGCTCTTCGTCTGAACATCTCTCACCTGCCGCTCGCCGGCATCACTCATCTCAACCGCGTCCCGCAAATCCTTACATTCCCACAGCCGAGTAACCTCAACTGGTCCCGTGAGCGCGCTGTTGGAATTTAAAGATTTGCGGGAAGCCGGCCGGCGAGCGGCAAGTGAGAGATGTTCAGACGGAGACACTGCCAGAGGTGACGGGGACTAGCAGAAGGGGCTGAAGTGGCTGAAGTGGCAGGGTCCCGGCGGCCGCTCAAAGTCAGTCACCCGAGCTGCTTCCTTCCTCGGAAGTGGCGGCCAGTTCTGCTGTCTGTGCCCGGAGCACTGCGGCAGCCGCCCAAGCTAATTCACTACCCCGGCCACAATAAAACCATATAGCAGTCTGAAGAAGGGTCTCGACCCGAAATGTCGCCTATCTCCTTCGCTCCTTAGATGCTGCTGCACCCGCTGAGTTTCTTCCAGCCTTTTGTGTACCCTAGCAATTACAGCACGGAAACAGGCTATCTCGGCCCTTTTACTCCATGCCGAACACTTACTCTCACCTAATCCCATCTACCTGCACTCAGACCGGAGCGTGGCAAGTGGGTTACTGACCCCAATCCCCTCCTTCACAATGTCAGAATCCCCAAACACTGTGAACGGAGCTCTCCCCCCACCCCGGGAAATACAGCATTTAAAAACATAAAGCACCAAGAAATGTACTTACCACGTTATTGGTACATTAAGTCCATTCTTCACTCTGTGTTTCCTGAGATACTATTAAAATAATGGCAATCCATATTTGAAAATCCCGCCAAGAAACTCGCGCTGCGCATGCGTATCAGGCTGCTGCGCATGCGCAGTGCTGCAAAGGCAGCTTTCAGCTCCCCTTGAAACTGACGGCTCAGGCTGCGCTGACGGCCCGTGGGCTGCACAGACCTTCCCGTGTTACAAGCGCTGCGGATGAAAGGCACGGAGAATTATGCCTACCTAAGAGATCGATCTCTTACATAGGCATAATTCTCCCATGCCTTTACTATTTATATTTAAGAATTGCCATTTCATAATTTTAGTCAGGGTAGGCAGTGCCTACCTTGCCTACCCTGACGGCACGTGCCTGGTCTGTATTGTGTTGGTGAGTCAGAAAGTTATCTGTAGCTCTATTGCTTCTATTGTACAAAAACATGGGAAATAGTCTGGAGCAGAATTTAACGACCACTTCTGGAAAAATAAACAAAGAGTTAGGAAGTGAATTGTGGCCGATGGGTGGCCCGACTCAGTGACGGGGATAACGTACATCGAGAAAATTACTAGGCAGTATGGGAATAGCGAGAGAGGAAATTAGCTTATAGAGTTATGGATAATGTGTTTTATGAAGGGGAAAGTGACTAAATAAATTGTTAGGTTAACAAATTGGAGGACGGCAGCTTCAAGGCTGGGAATGGAGCATAAAGAAGTGGGAGTTGGTCCTTCTCTGGATATTTCTGAAAGGAAAGACAAAGATATCAAAGATCGAGGGCTGGAGCAGAGAAGAGGGGAGTCTCTTAATGGGGAGTTGACGCAGGTAATTATTAAAAGGGAAGTGGCCCCGACAAAAATAAAATTAATCAAATTTAGCAAGAGCGCAGCGGTTAGTGTGGATCTTGAAGGGAAGGCAGCCCAGTATTTAAAAGGATTGGCAGACCTTTTTGGTTTAGAATTGCAGCATTCCTCTCAGCCCTCTCATGTTCTTAATCCTAAGGTACCTTGTGCAGCTTGTGAACAGGGCACTCGAGTGGAGTCTACTGCATCTTTGACTCCACCCACTAAATTTAAACTGGTGGCAGAGACATTGGAAAGTGATTCTCTGGCCCCGATTGATTCATTGGTAAAGGATAATGTATTGAGTCATGGAGCAAGGAGTAAGGTTCCCTATAAGCCGGTGCCAGAACAAATTAAACGACCAGCCGGAGAAGTAAAGGAATCATTCCTAAAACATAGAGATTTCTTTAACAGAGGAAGCAGTATTTCTGAGGGTGAGATAATAGCGGGCTATGAGATAGCTTATCCTGATATCGCTAATATCATGGAAGCAGAATGAATTCCTGATATCATGGAAGTAGAACGAATTCCCCATAGGCAATTCCCTATTAAGTCGGTGCCTACTCCCACTTTGGATTTGGATATTGCAGTAGGTGCAGACCATCCCCAGGGTACAGATGCCCCACTCCAGTGAAACCCAGTTTGACAACGACTAATTCCTTCCAGGGACCAATGAAATTAATACAGAAACTGGAAATCAGATCAAAAGAAGAAGAAGAAGAGACTACCTTAGGGACATGTCTATTCGAGAGTCTGATATTCCTCAGTTCTATGGGAAAGGGTACAAAACGGTTGGGCCAGACAAGTGTTATGTCTGTGGAGAGACAGGGCATTGGAGCAGAGCTTGCCCCAATAAGAGATCAAAGAGGAGGAAGGGGTCAAAGGAAAGGGTCACGAGGTCCAAGAAGTCGGTGGATCCCTAGGGGATATAGGGATACTTGGGACCCTGAAGATCAAATGAGAGTACGCTGTCCAGAGGATCAGTGGGCGGGAGGCCAATCACCGTTCTCGCAGCCAAATCCATTTTTATAATCCTGATCTGCCAGCCAGTCCAGAGTGTGGATGGACTAACCTGACTCCTGCCTCAGAAAACAGAAATGAAACCTGAGAAGATAGAATACGCTTCTCATAACACTGGGATGGTCCAAAGGAAATAGTAACAACCACTATTCAGAATTAGAACGAGAGAAACCCCTTGAGAATACCTGGAAGGAAATAAAAAAGAGACGTAGCAATTCTAAGAAACTGCCTTAATTGTGTTAAATTGGGATCGAGAACAACCCACTGATAGAAGGAGCAAGAAATTAATAAAGAAACCAAGAAAGAGACAAAGTAGCTGGTGTCAGAAGACAAATAACAAATTCAAAGGAACTTAGATTGGCACTAGGGAAGGAAGAAAAGTAATCTATTGCACAGGAGGTGTAGGAGTGAGGAATAGGAGCAATTGTAAAGTCGTTTAATAACTTTTTGTTGAATTGTTGTGCCTTCAGGACAGTACTATCTACAAAACCCCATTATCTGGCAAATGAGGTAAAAGAGTATGTGGACCCTCAAGAACGGGCAGATGGCAGCTCAGGTTGGATGTATAATCATCATTTCCATCCAGGTAGCTCCCCAGAGACAGAACCAAACAGAAAGGAAGAAGTGATACTGTCCAGTCCCTTTAACGTCTACCATCTGGGAAAGGCCAACAGACAAAGAAGGCTGCTCCTTGGTATTCCTATTCGTACAAATTTAAACGAAGATCTCACACATACCGTAGTGCCGAACCGCACCAACGTAACATAATAATTGACTCCAGTGAAAAGGAAGAACAGGTCTCAAGAATTTAAAGAGAAACTAGATGAAGCGAAACCCGTTGGGTCCCATGTTTACACGGGAGGGCTGGTCCCCAAACACAATATTCCACCTCTCCACCAATTCCAATATTGGTGGCCAGTGGGGGGGTGGGGCTTTCTGGAGCACATGTATGGGTGTTGTGGGCCGAAGGAACTGGTTTTCAGATGGCTAGTATGGACATTGAGGGCCAATTGGATTCTTGGGCAGGCAGCTCAGTCACGCAGGCCTGGCGGGCTGGCAGATCAGTCACTCAGGCCTGGTGGGCTGGCAGCTCAGTCACTCAGATCTGGTGGGCGGGCAGCTCAGTTACTCAGGGCTGGTGGGCTGGCAGCTCAGAGATGTTGGGCTGCAAGCTCAGAAACTGCCAGAAATTCTGCCCAAACAGGTGAGAGACTCTGTGAGAGAGAAGGCGGAGAGGGTGGAGAATTAATTTTAGACATTTTAATCTTTTTCTACAGATCACAGCAATGAAGGAGGGAAGTCTAACCTGGAGTGGATCTCACAGAAAACCAATGAAGGGAGGGAGAAAAGTACTGGTGTGGGGTTTAATACTTACAAGGGAAATATTCAGTGAAGGGCCGAAGGGACTCTTAAAAAAATAAATAAATAAATAAAATAAAAAAGTGCAATCTCAGTGAAAGGCACTTTTTCTGGACTTTTCCTGGCCTGGCAGGGCCTTTTGGGCCAAAATGCTCCTCCTGAGCTAATACTGCCATTTTAGGCAAAAAGGGACTGATTTCTGGGCTAATGGGGGCCTTGTGTGCCAAAATGAGTTGTTTCAGGTAGGCCAAAGGTGGGCTGGCAGTTGTCTCACTCAAGGCTGGTGGGCTGGCAGTTCACTCACGGCTGCTGGGCTGGCAGTTGACTCATGGCTGGTGGGCTCACACACATACACCCTCCATCACACATGCACATGCACACACACACACACACACACAGCCACACTGCATCTCACATGCACCAACACACATACAGACACACACAGACACACTCCATCTCACACACAGCCACCTTCCATCTCACACACACTGACTCACACACACGCACTTATACACACTCACACACTCAAAATGTATATACAACAGTAAAACTCTCTTGAATCTAGTCACGCGGCTGAGCGCAGCCTCTCCACTGAGCGGGACATCCGCACTGAGTGGGACCTTTGGATCAAGCAGAATGCAGGGCGAACAATAGAATCCATTGCATTTCAAGTCAAGCACAATGAGTGCAGGGTCAACAATCGAATCCATTCCATTTCAAATCAAGCACAGTGAGTGCAGGGCGAGCAATCCAATCAATTCCATTTCATGTCAAGCATAGTGAGTGCAGGGTCAATAATCCAATCCATTCCATTCAATTTCAAGTCACATCAAGTCAAGTCTAGTAAAGTTAAGTCAAGCACAGTTAGTGCAGGGTCAACAATCCATTCATTTCAAGTCAAGTCAAGCACAGTGAATGCAAGGACAACAATCCAATCCATTCCAAGCCAAGTCAAGTCAAGTCAAGTGAGTGCAGGGCCAACAATCCAATACATTCCATTTGAATTGAAGTCAAGTCAAGTCAAGCACAGTGAGTGCAGGACCAACAATCCATTCCGTTCCATTTTAATTCAAGTCAAGTCAAGCTCAGTAAGTACAGGGCCAACAATTCAATCCATTCCATTCAATGTCAAGTCAAGTCAAGTCAAGTCAAGCACAGTGAGCGCAGGGCCAACAATCCATTCCATTTCAAGTCAATCCAATCCATTCAATTTCAATTCAAGTAGGGCCCCAATTTCAAGTCAAGTCAAGTCAAGTCATGTTAAGTCAAGCACAGTTAGTGCAGGGTCAATAATCCATCCATTTCAAGTCAAGCACAGTGAGTGCAGGGCCAACAATCCAATCCATTCCTTTCCAAGTCAAGTCAAATCAAACACGGTGAGTGTGATGTAGTTACCTATACTTGAACATAATTCAGGCAAGCAGAGTATTCTTCAATAAATTTAAACCTTTATTTGCAAATAAACTTTGGAGCACGTCACCTCATCAGCCAATGTGAGCACTCTCCCTACAAAGGATCGCCTCTTTTTAGAGCATGTTCAACTCTGCATGCTCCACCCCCATTGCATTTCCATAATCAATCATTTGCCGACATTTCCCTATCATCAGCCAATCACTTGCTCCCACCTATCTCCTCCTTCCCAGTACATTTCCATGTTTGCAACAGCTACAGTTTATGATTCCCCTTGGTGGCCCTTTTAAAGTGCTTGCTAGCCACATGGCTTTGCCTTCTTTGTTCAGAATTGCTTTGTTTTAACAAAGTGAAACCAAGGAAAAGTGGATTCAATTCTCAGAGATCAATCCTCAAAATAAAATACATATGACAGAGGTCACACAATTTATAAAAACAAAACACATTCTTCCCATTATCGCGGAAGAATGTTATCTTTTAAACTATAAATCTGAGCACAGGATCTAATATTTCTAATCCTAATTTAAACACAACATAATTCACACAGATGGTCTTATTACAAATTACATCATTAGAATAAAATTAAATGTCTTAAGTATATATCTTAAGTATTACAAACATTAAATGTAAAATAATGTCTCCAAAGACAGCCCATAACTCCAAACACCCAGGGTCGTGTAACTCTCCATCCTTGATTTTTGATAAATGTTTCTTGCCAAGCTCACATTCAGCTTCATTCTGAGTTATGCCCTGCCCCTCCTGTTATCTCTAGGGGAAAGGATTTTCAATCCCAACAGGGATTCTGTGTTTTCTCACTAACAGCGTTACACAGAACAAATGGAATGTTACAGATCTAATGTTCTCAGAACCAAATTACTCCTCTCAGATACATATAAACCTAAGAGTTCCAACTTATACAAAGGTCACAAAACTATCACCCGAATGCCTTTACATGTCTGATCTCTTATCTCGAATTAAACCTAGCAAAGGACTGAACCATAACATCCATTATTATTGTCAATGACACTTTGCTCAGAGGCACCTTCCTCAGAGGTGCCTTGTGGTCTAAGACTTGTATAAACAGTTTTAGAGCCATGTCATTACAACTTTATCCTGGAGCAACGAAAGCTGCTTGGCAGTGACTCTTACTAGAAAAGACTTAATACAGGGTAAGACACAACATAACACAGCAACCACCACCAGCAATAATCACCCCTTCTTAGTCAGCCATGCTCCCCAACTGCCTAACATATTTTCTAGCCAAGTATAGATGTCATGTCCAAAACCCGCATTATGCTTGATATATTTTCTCAGATTTCTCAACATCCATTGCTTTAGTGAAAGACCCCTCCAGGCTAGTATTATTAGGTATGAAGGTGCAGCATTGTTCCCCAAACAAGACACATACATCCCCTTATTCTGATCTAATTTACACCAGAGTCACTAATGTCTCCAAAAGCCTCACTTATTATCTGGCTAAAGCTCTGCTTTTCCCTCACTTCTTTGTCCTCCTGTTCACTTACCTCAGGGTTGTTGTCGAGCCATACCTGTGGGACAGCCCTCATGTAATGATTCAGATGGTACCAGGTACCTTCTACCTGAACAATGTTGGGTGGTTCTGAAAGCTCATACATACTCCTTGTCTCCGGGTTTAAAGGGTCCCTCCTCCTGGTCCACCTCCGACTGCTTTTGCTTTGCCTGTGCATAAATAGACTTGTGTATCATAGTTAACTGTTGCATATACTGCTTAAATTCAACCTCTAACTGTTCCAAACTCAGTCCCTTGTAGGGATCTCTCCATTGTGCCACCGGCATGGGATGGCCAGTAAGCATCTCATGTAGTGTTAGGTGGGTTATTCGGTTAGTTTGCATGAGACAACTCATCAGTGCCAATGGCAGGGCATCGATCCAATTCAACTTTGTAGTTATACAAATCTTGTTTATCTTAGCCTTCAATGTCCCATCGATTCTTTCCACCATGCCCTGTGACTGAGGATGGTACACACAACCAAACATATACCTCACTCTAAGGGCCTGTATTACCAGTTTGACTACTCTCTGAATGAAAACCAATCCGTTGTCAAAGCTGATTTCTGTAGGTCTACCAAACCTTGGGATTACCTCATTCATCAGAAACTTTACTAAAGTCCCTGCACCTAAATCTTTGGACAGTACTGCCTCCACCCACCTGCTAAATCTATCAATCACTACTAGCATATAACTTTTTCCTCTTACCTTCTTTATCATATCCACATAGTCGATCACCAGGTACCTAAACGGACCTTCGGGCACAGGTTTCTGACCTATAGGCATTGTTATTCCTTTTCTGACATTGTTTTGAGCACATACCTCACACTTACAAAGACGTGGTAAGCTTCCAATTTAATTACCTTAAACTCTGATTGGTCCTTTTGCACCACTGTAAACACTGCATTATTGCCATTATGATCCCTATAACAAGAAACATCCACAAACAAGACCTTTATGTCCTCATCATTCAATGGCTCTAACTGTAAAACCTGTGCTATAGCTTTTATTCCTTTGGATATTACTCGTCCTAAATATTCTACCTGCTGTTGACAAAACTGCAACTTCTTCCTGGATATTTTGTAACATCCTATGCCAGCTTTTCCAAGAGAATTAAAATGTCTCGCTCACATTGCTCCTCACTTGTCGAACAACCCAACACAACAAATCATCCACATACTGTATCAAGTACTTTATTAGGGTATGCCTTCCAAATCTGCCTTCAACATCTGATTAAAAACATGGGGCGAGTTTTTAAATCCCTGCGGCATTCTTGCCTAGGTGCATTTAGTACCTCTTCTTAATATTCCTATTATAGCTATATTCACCACTATCTTGATATAATTATTATTATTTCCTGGTTTCCATACCTGTTCACACCCCCAGCAAACCTTATCCATTACCTGCCTCCTTACTAGCCTTCTTCGACCTCCTCCTTGAGATCCCTCCCTCCCTTGGGGACCCCAGTCCTGTCTGGGTTATATCCAGATTTATTTTGCTCCTGATAGGGCATTTGAGGAAATGCTCCCCCAAAGACATATATTATTGGCATGGGATTCACTGCCCCCGTTTAACTCTCTCATAGGACTCACTGTGTGTCGGTGCATCACTTATTTCAGTCTTTTCAACCAGGTCTGTTGTTACTGACAACATTGTCTTTCCTTTTTCACGCTCTTTCTTTTTGAGCTCTTCAAGTTGCATTTGAATCACTTTTCTCTGCACCTCTTCCTGATGGTTTGCAAGTCTTTTTCTATCTCTACAATATTTCTCGACAGCATGGACCAAATGATCACTGAACTGGGGGTGTGACATAGATGACAATCCCACCACCTCCTCCAGTCTGGACTTTTTTTGAGGAGGCATGGCCACCACCACAGTGGTTTGGAACATAGTGTTCATTAACTCTTTGCCTTCTATTTCTTGTTCAGTTTCGAGTCTCCATCTTTTCAGCTGGTTCTCCAGATAGGCTGCTGGATTCTTTGCCTTCCCCAGTGGATCTCCTCTTAATGCCTTGGGGTCCACCTTAAGTGGGTAACAGTGTCTTTGGGCCTGCCATACCCTCTGCCTGACTGTGCCAAACGGTGTGCCATTGATCATTGCATTATTCACCGCATTTTTATACCAGCCATCTTCAGGAGTTCTGTCAGTTTAGTGGGTCCTATTCACTTTCATCAACAGTGCCTTCAAATCTCCCATAGCCAATACACATCCTACGTTCTCCTCCTCAAAAGCCCAAATACATTTGCTGCCTCATGAGGAGTATTGGGTAAGGTATTTTTTTAGCCCTCTCAGGTTCTGGGTCCCCCAAAGGATAATCTGCGTCTGTCCTGCTCTTTTTTATAAGCAGTGGCATCAGTTTATCCCTCTGTTCCTGATCCTCTTCTTCTACTGCTATGCCTTCCCACTTCAATCCTTTTTGGATGCCTTCTTTCTCATTCTAAATTAAATTTCCTGATTCTCAGATTTTCTAGCCTCCTTTGCAATTCTTTCACCTTCGTTTTAAAATCTTCCACTGACTCCTCCTGTCTTATTACCCTAACACCTCTTCTGCCATTTCCTGCTTCTGTTGCTTCCTCACTGTCTCGCTCTCCTTCCTCTCTAAACAGCTTAAGTACATCAAACTCATTGTCTCTCCTCTTTTCCCACCTTTTGAAATTCATAATTAACACTTCCATCTTGTCGCACATTTATCTTGAAGTGCCTTCCTTGGGCCGCTTCATCACAATTTTCCTCTCTTTTTCCCCATTTCCCAGAGTGCTTTATAATATCCTCTTTAGATATAGGGAACATTGTACTTAGTAATTCAACTGCAGTTACCTTACTTATCGTGTTATCTTGTGTTGTGCACTTTATCAAACAATCCATACTCTTATTTTGCCCCCCTACTGTAGTTCTCTATACTCTCCTATACACTGTCTGTTTCTGAGAATTCCAGCAAAGAATCAGATCAACCCACTTCGAAGGACCTCAGTGTGTCTGTGAAATCTCAGCTGGTTTGTCAAATGATACTGTTTGCATCTTAACAACAGGGAAAATAAAACAAATTAAAGTAAACCATACAAACTTTCACTTTTTCCGTCAAACAGGAGTGGTCAACGATGTTATAATCCAGAAAAATCCAGCTAGTTTATTTTTCTGGGCCTCTCTGATTTATTGACCTTTTCCCAACCAGAATGCTTATCTAAACAAACCATAAAAGCTGGTCGTTTTCCAGCAATTAACTTATTTCTAATTATTTCAACCCATTCTCCCCCACTATTCACAATTTCCAATTCCTAGTATAAATACATACTAGTAACAATTTTCCAAATTAACACATTTAATATAAATATATATATGTTTATCTATGTATATTACTAAAAGTCTGATCTTGACCACTTTTTGCTCACTGTGCTGTGATTTCCAAGAGAACGCCACTACCTATGGCCGTCATTTTTGTCCAACCCGCTCAGAGCCCCCACTCTGCCATCCTGGACCAGATGATTTTTTCCATCGATGCAAAATCAGAGAGATATTCTTATTTTTTAAAATTTCGTCAATCTCTCTGCTGCCCCCCGCTGGCGGTAGAGGGAGGGACTATAAAACCCGGAAGAGTTGTGCCTCACTCAGTCTCTGCCAGGCCCAGGAAAGCAGAGGGTCACGGGTCTTTGAGCTGTGAATAACACTGAACGTATTGGTTGTAAAGTGTTTGTAAATTTGTTTCTCTTGGCATTAAAAAAATGTTTTCAGAAAATGTATTGGTTGTAATGAGTTTGCAAATGTGTTTCTCTTGGGTTTAAAAAAAATGTTTACAGAAAATCAATTGGTTGTAAAGAGTTTGCAAATTTGTTTCTTTAGCTTTAAAAAGAAATGTTTTCAGAGAATGTATTGGTTGTAAAGTATTTGCAAATTTGTTTGTCTTGGGTTTTAAAAAATGTTTTCAGAAAATATATTGGTTCAAATGAGTTTGCAAGTTTGTTTCTCTTGGCTTTAAAAAACATATTTTATAAAACGTATTGGTTGTAAAGTATTTGCAAATTTGTTTGTCTTGGCTTTTTAAATGGTTGCAACAGTTTTCAGATGGATAAAGCATGAATAAAACTGTGTTTAATTTCAAAAAATTGGCGCTCATTCCGTGACTTCTGCTTAGTGACAAGATGGCGCCGATGACATCATTTCCGGTTAATGGCAAGACGCCGTTGAGTCCGGATCATGGCAAGATGGCACTGACTGCAGAAGACACAGAGTGAAGACTTTGTTGAATACTTTTAGAGAGCCGACTGCTCTGTCTATGACAAGTTTGTTTGTTGGACATTATTTAAAGCATGTTTTTGCTTCAGCAGCAGCATCTACAGGAGGTTTTAAACGTTTGAATCATTCAGTTTACAATTGTATGTTTACCACGTTCTGAAGTTACTTGGCATTTTAGTATTGGATGTAAGTGAGTGAGTGTGTCTCTGTGTGTTTTTTTCCAGAAAATGTATTGGTTGGAAAGAGAGTGTAAATTTGTTTCTCTTGGGTTTAAAAAAACATGTTTACACAAAATTTATTGGTTGTAAAGAGTTTGCAAATTTGTTTGTCTTGGCTTTTAAAAAAATGTTTTCAGAAAATGTATTGGTTGTAAAGTAATTGCAAATTTGTTTGTCTTGGCGCTGACTGCAGAAGACACAGAGTGAAGACATTGTTGAATCATTTAATAGAACTGACTGCTCTGTCTATGGCAAGTGTGGTTGTTGGAGGTTATTCAAAGCATGTTTTTGCTTCAGCAGCATCCTCTACAGGAGGCTTTAAACGTTTGAATTATTCGGTTTACACACTATGTTTACCACGTTCTGAAGTTACTTGGCATTTTAGTATTGGTTGTGAGTGTGTGAGTGAGTGTGTGTGTCTGTGTGTGTTTTTTTCAGAAATGTAATGGTTGTAAAGAGTTTGCAAATTTGTTTCTCTTGGCTTTTAAAACAATGTTTTCAGAAAATGTATTGGTTATAACGTGTTTGCAAATTTGTTTGTCTTGGCTTTAAAAAATGTTTTCAGAAAACATATAGGTTGTAAAGTATTTGCAAATTTGTTTATCTTGGCTTTTAAATTTTTTTTTCAGAAAACGTATTGGTTTTAAAGTATTTGCAAATGTGTTTGTCTTGGCTTTTAAAATGGTTGCAACTGTTTTCAGATGGATAAAGCATGAATAAACATTTTATTAGATCAGGACTGTGTTTAATTGCAAAATTGGGGCTCACTCCATGACTTCTGCTTGGTGGCAAGAAGGTGCCGATGACGTAATTTCCGCTTATCGTCAAGATGGCGTTGAGTGCACCATTTCCGGTTCATGGCAAGACAGCGCTGACTGCAGAAGACACAAAGTGAAGACGTCATTGAATAATGCAAGGGAGCGGACTGCTTTGTCTATGGTAAGTATGTTTGTTGGACGTTATTTGTAGCATGTTTTTGCTTCAGCAGCAGCCTCTCCAGGAGGCTTCAAACGTTTGAATCATTTGGTTTAAACACTGTATGTTTACCACTTTCTGAAGTTACTTGGCATTTTAGTATTGGTTGTGAGTGTGTGAGTGAGTGTGTGTGTCTGTGTGTGTTTTTTTCAGAACATGTATTGGATATAAAAAGTTTGCAAATTTGTTTCTCTTGGCTTTAAAAAATATGTTTTCAGAAAATGAATTGGTTCTAAAGTGTTTGCAAATTTGTTTCTCTTTGCTTTAAAAAAGATGTTTTCAGAAAACGTATTGGTTGTAAAGTATTTGCAAATTTGTTTGGCTTGGCTTTAAAAAAAGTGTTTTCAGAAAACGTATTGTGAAACTTTATCGTTAAAAAATCTCCAGATTTACGAGTGGTGTGTGGAAAAGTAACTTTTCTATCATTATGCTATTGAGATGTATATTTTGGCAAATAATAAAATGCCCTGACAGCTTAAACACCCACTCCCTTTCAATGGGATATTGTCAATATCCTGAGATTGATTATGTCCAATTAACAGCTAACAATTTTGCCATTCCATGCCTTGCATCTGTTTAAAATTTAATTCAAAACCCACATATGGTTTGCAATTTTTTTAATGATAAATTTTGCTTCAGAGGCGCCTTCTTTTTTTATGTGAAAACCCACTTGAGAACCATGGGCGATTTAAAAATTTTGCAGCCAGATTTATCACCTGAAACTTTTTAGATGCCACAGGAATAAAAAAAACACAAATAATGCCTTGTAGTGGCACCATACGTGTTGAATAAAGGTGAGACATCAGGCAGGTTCAAAGTGTTGTTTATTCAGTGGTGACACGTTAAGTTAGTGCGCTAACCATATTACAATGTTGCTGTAGCTGAGCGAGGTTCTGCTACCTGTTGACTCTACTAGGTCTTGAGGTAAGAGACCTTAAGTACCAGGACACTCCCTTTAGCCCATGACGTCAAGTGCCCGCCCTTGTATCTCCTGATGAGGGTTTGAGCATAAGTGGCCCATGTTTAGGCTGATGCCACAGGCCCCCCCCCCCCAGAACTGGAGGAAGGAATAGCATGGTCGAGGGAGGCTCCTGCATGTGGATCTGGGGCACCCCGGACGTGGGTTGGGATGGAGGGCTCCACGGGTGCAGTGACGCTCTGCGTGGGCGATCCCGAAGTACCGATGGGTGCAAGGAGACCGATGCAGAAGCCGCCAGACAGAAGGGGTCTGGGACACCCCTGGCGTGGGTCGGGACAGAGCTCTCCACGGGCGCAGTGACGCACTGCAAGTGAGATCCCGATGTACTGAGGGGTGCGAGGATACTGAAGAGACACGGTCGCATCTCCTTGACCAGCTAAGGGAGAGTGTCCTGGGAAATACGGCCCAACAACGATGGGGGAAAAAACTAAATCAAATAAACAAACTAATTTCTGAACCGAGCGTGGAGATGCAGTCAACACAAAAATGAACAGTAAAAAGACAAATCACAGTGCAATCAGTGTCCAAAGTTCAAATTGTCCAGTGTTTATAGTGCAGGATAGTGCTGCAGGGACAGCCTCCGGCCTGAATGTGTCGCTGTGGGCGGCGGTGAGGCTGCAGTGACGGCATCCGGCTGGAAGGTGGCGCTGTGGTTGGTGGTGAGGCTGCAGTGATGGCAGCCGATCTGACGGTGGCACTGTTGCCGGTAGTCAGGCTGCAGTGACGGCATCCGGCTGGAAGGTGGTGCTGTGGATGGCGGTGAGGCTGCAGTGATGGCATCCGGCTGGAAGGTGGCGCTGTGGACGGCGGTCAGGTAAGTTCGTACTTCTCTTCCTGAGGCAGGCGGCCATTTTTGTAGTCGGACGGCTGCCTGCCTCAGGATGGTGCGGCGGCAATCTTGACGGATGGCTGTAGCGGATTGGTGCAGTGATTCAAGACTGGTGAGGAGCATAATGGCGTCTTCGGCGGTCACCTCAGGTTAGCCCGCCCTATCGGATGGCTAGCCCCTGGGCAGAGGTCGGCGGGGCCAGGCGTGATGCAGGGCAGGACGTGGAGCCATGGCCGCAGTGAGGCCTGTTGCGGTGCCAGGTCTGGAGCGGTGAGCCCGGGTGAGGTGAGGCCGGTGCAGGGCCTAGAGCGCTGGGGCCCGGTGCAGTGCAGGGCCTGGAGCTGTGTTCACGGTGCGAGGCTGGGTCTGTTGTCGGGAGTGGGAGAGCGGCAGGTACTCTCTGCCCCCAGGGCCGTTGGGCATGCGTCGGCATTGCTGTGGGCAGGAGGCTGCTAGGATCACAGCTCCTGCTGCATCTGGTGGGGCAGCGGCGGCTAAAACCATTTCCCTCCGGTGGTCGGCTCCTGGCAGGTCATGCAGGGGAGCTCGGTGGCCGTCACAAAAGGCCTGGAGCGGTGTGGGGGTTGCAAGCGGAGCCTGCCCCATTGCCGGGAGCAGGAGAGCGGCGGCAGCTTCTCAGCTCCGGTGCGCAGCAGCTGGTGGGGAAGAGGCGGCATACCTCACTGCAGGGCTGGGTTGGCGGCAGTGTAGTTCTGCAGGGCTGGGCAGCCGGCTGCAGACATCAGGTCTCCTGAGGCTGCGTGCTTCAGGTGAGTCCAAATTTCAATTTGGACAGTCGGGGGTCACCAATGTAGCGGCACCGTACGTGGTGAATAAAGGTGAGACATCAGGCAGGTTCAAAGTGTTGTATATTCAGTGGTGACACGTTAAGTTGGTGCGCTAACCATATTACAATGTTGCTGTAGCTGAGCGAGGTTGTACTCTTGGGCTCAGCTACCTGTTAACTCTACTAGGTCTCGAGGTAAGAGACCTTAAGTACCAGGACACTCCCTCTAGCCCATGACGTCACGTGCCCACCCTCGTATCTCCTGACGAGGGTTCGAGCATAAGTGGCCCGTGTTTAGGCTGACGCCACAGCCTTACCGTTGATGAAATGCTGTGAGCAAACGCGATAATCCAATGTTTACAATCTCGATATCTGCACGACCAATGTTCGCCAAGCACATGTCAGCTCTCGCTTTTGGAATTCTGAAGAAGGATAAATGTCTCTCACGCTTATCCCGATTTACATAATTATTTACAGTGCAAAAATGGACCATTTTGGCCGGGCCTTACTCTGGAAACAATGTCAGTAACCTGACTGCTGTGCAACCTACCTCTATCTATACAGTCTGTGTCTAGTGCTGTATGTGTTCTCAATCCTCTGGCCCTCAGAAAGAATCCAGGGAGTGGCAAAAGTCGCAGTTTCAGGCGGGGGCTCTCGTGGGCTGATGAGGTGAGGGTGTGTCCTGCAGCGGGGGATGTGGGCAGCTTCACTCACCTACTCATGGCCTCTGGACTCACTCACTGCTCTGGACCGACTGACTGACTCACTCATGGCCTCTGGACTGATGAACCGCGGCTTGTGACTGATTGACTTATGTCCAACTTCTGCTGAAATGTAACATCCACATCAGCTGAGCCATCAGAATGAGCTCTGAAGTACGAAAGACTATATTATTTGGTGATGCATTTCCATAGCTGAGCCAATCACTTGCTCACACCTATCTCCTCCTTCCCAGTACATTTCAATGTTTGCAACAGCTATAGTCACATGATCCCCTTGGTGCCCCTTTATGGCCCTTGCTAGCCTCGTGACTTTGCCTTCATTTTAACAAAGAAACCAAGGACAATTCTCACACTCCTCAAAATAAAATATGGTATTTAGGTCACAAAATTTAAATAAACAAAACACACTGTTCCCATTGTCGGAGAAGAATGTTATCTCTTAAACTATAAATTTGAGCACAGGATCTAATATTTTTAATCCTAATTCAAACACAACATACTTCACACAGACGGTCTTATTACAATTTACATAGTTAGAATAATATTGCAAACATTAGATAAAAGAATATAACTCCAAACAAACACAGATGTAACTGTCAACCTTGATAACTCTTGCCAAGCTCACATTCAGGTTCATTCCGTCCCCCTCCTGTTATCTCTAGGGGAAAGGAATTTCAACCCCAACAAGGCCCCTTTATGTTTCTATGTTTTCTCACTAACAGCGTTACACAGAACAAATGGAATGATACAGATCTAATGTTCTCAGAACCGAGTTACTCCTCTCAGATACATATAAACATAAGAGTTCCAACTGATACAAAGGTCACATAACTATCACCCAAACGCATTCAAATGTCTTATCTCTTATCTCTAATTAAACCTAGCAAAAGACTACAACGACATCCATTATTATTATGTCAGAGGAACCTTGCTCAGAGGCGCCTTGTATAAACAGTTTTAGAGCCATGTCGTTACAGCAATTCACAGGAATGTGACATTGGGAAAGAGCAAATGGACTGTGACCTCGAGAAAGAGCAAATGGACTGCGACCTTGAGAAAGAGGCCCAACTGACTAATCAGACTACTTTTCAATACAAGATTATGAAAGATACATTTAACATACCCGATAATATATACTATAAGTGCAGGGCCAACAATCCAATCCAAGTCTATTCAAGTCAAGTAAAGCACAGTGAGTGCAGGGCCAAAAATCCAATCCATTCCATTCCATTTAAAGTCAAGTCATGTTAACTCAAGTACAGCACAGTGAGTGCAGGGCCAACAATCCAATCCATTCAATTTCAATACAAGTCAAGTCAAACAAGTCAAAGTGCAGTGAATGCAGGGCCAACAATCCAATACATTCCATTCCATTTCAAGTGAGTGAAGGACAAACAATCCAATCCATTCCATTTCAATTCAAGTCAAGTCAAACAAAGTGAGTGCAGGGCCAACAATCCAATCCATTCTATTTCAATTTGTCAAGTCAAGCCAAGCACAGTGAGTGCAGGGCCAACAAACCAATCCATTCCATTTCAATTCAAGTCAAGTGAAGTCATGTCAAGCACAGTGCGAGCAGGGCCAATTATCCATTTCATTCCATTAAATTTCAAGTTAAATCAAGACAAGTCAAGTCAAGCACCATCAGTGCAGGACCAACAATCCAATCCATTCCACGTGAAGTCAAGTCAAGCTCAGTGAATGCAGTGCCAACAATCCAATCCATTCCATTCCATTTCAAGTCAAGTCGTCAAGTCAGGCACAGTGAGTGCAGGGCCAACAATCCAATCCATTCCATTTCAATTCAAGTCAAATTAAGTCAAGCACAGTGAGTGCAGGGCGAACAAATTCAATCCACTTCATTTCAATTCAATTCAAGTCAAGTCAAGTCAAGCCAAGTCAAGTCAAGGACATTGAATGCAGTGCCAACAATTCAAGGCAGGTCAGGTCAGGGCAAGTCAGGTCAAGTCAGGTCAAGTCAGGTCAAGTCAGGTCAAGTCTGGTCAAGTCTGGTCAAGTCTGGTCAAGTCAGGTCAGATCAGGTCCAACAGTCCATTCAATTTCAATTCAAGTCAAGTCAAGTCAAGCAGAGTGAGTGCAGGGCCAACAATCCTTTATTTTCGTTTAAAATCCCTTTATTAATTTTTCAAATACAAATAAAATAGTGATAAACATAACAGTGATATTGATACATGGGGCTCGGGATTACATTAACAACATGTGTATCCTACGTATGAATCCAGTGTCAGAATACACATTGGGTACAGACTGCCCGGTCTCTATGTAAATATCGTTAAATGGTTAAAAGAGAACTTGTATATATAAAAAGAAAAAGATAAAAAGAAAAAAAGAAGAAAAGAAGAGAAAAATTAAACCCCCTAAACTAAAATAAGCAAAACAAATGAAAACAGAATCTGGGCTGCAAAGAATTTCAACAGTTTAGACCCTTATTTGTCTTCAAATCCATTCCACCGTATGAAGGTAAGAAAATTATTATAACGTTTGGAGAGGGAACAATTTATATCATGTGAAAATATTGAATAAAACTTCCCCAAGTGCTATCAAATTTAACCAAGGGTTCAACAATGTCACTCATAATTTTTTCTAAATTTAAACATGATATAATTTCAGGTTCCAATGGAGTGTGGTAGGTGGATTAGAGTCTTTCCATTTAAATAAAATAGATCTTCTGGCAATTAATGTCGTAAAAGCAATCAACCGATGGGCTGAACGGGACAGATGAATATAATCCAACATTCTTGGCACAAAAATTGCAGTAATAGGATGAGGTTGTTAATCAATACCTAAAACTACAGAAATAGTATCAAAAATTCATTTCCAATATTTTTCCAAACGTAGGCAAGACCAAACCATATGAGTCATCGAAGCCACTTCACAATTACATCTGTCACAGGTAGGATTTATATGACCATAAAAACGAGCTAACATCTTTTGACATATGAGCTCTGTGAACCACCTTGAATTATATCAGACCATGTCTTGCACACATTGAAGAGGTATTGACTAATTGAAGAATCCTCCCCCATTTCTCTAAAGGTAAAGAAATTTGAAGTTCTCTTTCCCAATCATTCTTAATTTTATCAGATGCACCTACTTGTAATTGCAAAATCAACTCATAAATAGTCGTTATTAACCCCTTCTGATAAGGGTTCAACTGTAATTCCCCCCCCCCCCCCGAGATTTCAGTTTGACATGATAACGTAAAAGAGGGTAAAGTAGCCTTCAAAAAATGTCTAATTTGTAAATATCTTTAAAAAAAAGTGAGTTAGGTAGATTATTGGAGAGTTGTTCAAAAGACATAAAACAACCATCCAAAAACAAATCACGAAAAACTACTAATCCCTTCCTCTTCCATAACAGAAAGGCTTGATCAGTGCTAGAGGGTTGAAAGAAAAAAATAGATTTGACTAGACTAAGTGGGACCCGTTGGGTCCTAGTTTCACATGGTCCCCCAATGCAATATTCCACCTCTCCACCAATTCCAATATTGCTGTCCAGTGGGGTGGGGGGGGGGGGCTTTCTGGAGCGTTAGTATGTGTGTTGTGGGTGAAAGGGACTGGTTTCCAGAGGGCTAGTATGGACGTTGTGGGCCGAATGGATTCTTGGGCTGGCAGCTCAGTCACTCTGGCCAGGCAGCTCAGTCACTCTGGCCAGGCAAGCATTTTAGAACCAATAGAGACATTTTTTGCAAGCATTTTAGAACCAATAGAGACACTTTTTGCAAGCATTTTAGAACCAATAGAGACACTTTTTGCAAGCATTTTAGCACCGATAGAGAGTTGCAAGCATTTTAGAACCAATAGATACTCCTTCTGCAGGCATTTTAGAACCAATAAACACTCTTTCTGCAAGCATTTTAGAACCAATGGACACTCTTTCTGCAAGCATTTTAGAATCAATAGACAATCTTTCTGCAGCATTTTAGAACCAATAGATACACTCTTTCTGCAAGCAATTTAGAACAAATAGAGGCACTCTTTCTGCAACCATTTTAGAACCAATAGAGACACTCATTGCAATCATTTTAGAACCAATGGAGACACCTTTGCAAGCGTTATAGAACCAGTAGAGACACTTTTTGCAACCATTTTATAACCAATAGAGACACTTTTTGCAAGCATTTAGAACCAATAGATACTTTGTGCAAGCATTTTACAACCAATAGACACTTTCTGCAAGCATTATAGAACTAATATACACTTTCTGCAAGCATTTTAGAACCATTAGACACTTTTTGCAAGCATTTTAGAAGCAATTGACACTTTTTGCAAGCATTTTAGAACCAATAGACACTTTTTGCAAACATTTTAGTACCAATAGAGACTCTTTTTACAAGCATTTTAGAACCAATAGACACTTTGTGTAAGCATCATAGAACCAATAGACACTTTCTGCAAGCATTTTAGAACGAATGGACACTTTTTGCAAGCATTTTAGAACGAATAGACACCTTTTGCAAGCATTTTAGAACAAATAGAAACTTTTTGCAAGCATTGATAGAACCACATTAAGGGCACTCACAGTTCAGTAGACATGTGTTCAGTCTATTCAGAGCTCAGAGAGACGTGACCCTCTGGCTTCCTCCATTTTACAGTGACTGAGTGAGGCACACCACTTCCTGGTTTTATAGTCCCTCCCCCTCCCTCCAGCAGGGGCAGCAGAGAGAATGGCGATTTTTTAAAAAACATTAATATCTCTCTGATTTTTCATCGATGGGAAAAATCCTCTGGACCAGGAAGGCGGAGGGGGGCTCCGAGCGAGCTGGCCAAAATGACGGCCGTAGGTGGCGGCGTTCTCTCGGAAATCACATCATAGTGAGCCAAAAGCAGTCAAGATCAGACTTTTACTAATATAGATAGGACTCGATAAGATAAAATCATTCAATCCAAAAAACTTATGAAATTGAAACCATATTCGCAATGTGTGTCTTATTATTGGGTTAATCATATATTTATTCAATCTCATAATTGTAAAAGTTAACGAGGCCCCTAGGATAGAAGCCAATGATAACACTTGCATAGAATCACGTTCAAGGTTTATCCATCCTGGGCATTGGGTATCTTCTAAATCTTTTGTCCAAAAGTTAAATATCGAGCATTAACTGCCGAATAATAAAAATCTAAGGTTCGGCAATGCCAAACCACCATTTAAAAAAAATGTATGTAAGTATTTTTTACTTAGTCTGGGATTTCTATTCTGCCAAATATATGAAGACATTTTTGAAACATAATATCAAAAAAAAGATTTAGAAATAAAAATAGGTATCATCTGAAATAAATATAAAAATATAGGTAGAATAAACATTTTAATAGCACTGATTTGGCCGATTAGGGATAGACATTGGTGACCACTGAGTAAACTGTTGTCTGACATGGTCAATTAAGTGCGTAAAATTGGCTTTAAATAGATCATTGTGTTTCTTGGTAATCTTAATTCCTAAATAAGTAAAACAGTTGGTAGTCAATCTAAATGGAAACTGCCCATAATTAGCAATTTGATTGTTTAGTGGAAAAAGCTCACTCTTACTAAAATGTAATTTATAACCAGAAAAATGACTAAATTGGTTAAGTAAAGCTAATATTACAAGAATAGATTTCCCTTGATTAGAAATAAATAATAACAGATCATCTGCATAGAGAGATAGCTTACATGTCTTATTCCCAAGGACAATACCAAAAATATTGGGGGATTCCCCAAGAGCATAAAAAAGGAGTCTCTATTCTTACAGACTCCTCAATCTAATGTATTCATTATGAACCAATTTCTGATATATGGTATATTTTGATGATTACTGGTTTACTTCATAACCAAAAAGTTGTCATGGTTAACGTTTATGCACCTAATGTTGATCACCCTGAGTGTTTTAACCTGTTAATTGCATCCTTTCCTAATCTAAATGAACATCTTTTGATAATGGGTGGAGATTTTAACTGTTGTTTGAATCCCCCGATTGTCAGATCTGCATCTAATCATGCATTCCCAAATAAATCCATTAGTTTTATTAATTATTTTGTACTTGATTCTGGAATGTTAGAAGTTTGGATATTCTTACACCCAAAAGATAAAGAATTTTCTTTTTTCTCTCATGTATATCATAGTTACCCCAGGATTGACTACGTTATAATTGACACCCGGTTAGTTTCATTGCTCACTGCGTGTGAGTATGATGCAATTGCCATCTGATCATACACCATTGAAACTATCAATCAAACTATCTGATTCCAATTCTAGTGCTAAACAATGGTGATTTAATAATAAATTGCTTCAAGATTTGAATTTTGTTAATTTTATTAAAGATCAGATTGCCTTTTTCTTTTCAACAAACTCTACTGCAGAAATATCCAATGGGGTAGTCTGGGATGCTTTTAAGGCATATATTCATGGACAAATGATTTCATACTCCGTGGGATTAAAAAAACAAATTAAAAATGAAATATACGTATACTGGCTGATGAGATTAAAGAAATTGATAAAAAATATTCAAACGCTCCTACTTTAGAGCTTTATAAGAATAGAGTTGAACTTCAAATGAGACATGATTTGTTATTAGTATCACCGATCGAGAATCAACTACTTAAAACCAAAAGTCAATTTTATATACATGGTGATAAATCTGGCAACTTACTTGCCAATCAGTTGAAAGCTGTGACAGCCAAACGTCAGATTATTAAAGTTAGTAAACAAGATGGTATTCTGACAGTAGATCATGATGAAATTAATAAATCTTTTCAAGAATTTTATACCTTCCTATTTCAATCAGAATTTCTTACTGATTCCAATATAATGCATGAGTTTTTAATGAAACTGAATTTGCCAAATTTATCACATAATCCAATCTATTCCATTTCAATTCAAGTCAAGTCAAGCACAGTGAGTGCAGGGCCACTAATCCAATCCATTGCATTTCAATTCAAGTGAAGTGAAGTCAAGTCAAGCTCAGTAAGTGCAGGGCCAACACTCCAATCTATTTGATGTCAATTCAAGTCATGTCAAGCCAAGCACATTTCAATTCAAGTGAAGTCAAGTCAAGTCAAGCTCAGTGAGTGCAGGGTCAACAGTCCAATCCATTCCATTTCAATTTTACTTCGGAGTCACGTGAGTGACTACGTGAATAGAAGCCCGTACAGCCGTTGGTGCGTCATGACGTCAGACGCTGGTGCAGTCGGCCGGTTGGAGCAGCAGCGCTCCTCCGAGCGGTAAGTTTAAACCGCGGGTTACACGAAAAGCTGGTGAATTTAGCAGGTGCAGCAGCATCTAAGGAGCGAGGGAGATGGTCGATGTTGCGGGTCGAGACCCTTCTTCAGACTTCACCCTCGATTCTCCAGCATTTGCAGTTCGTTAAACAAGTTCAAACAGGTAAGGTTTTTAAACATTTTTACCGCATGTCATTTTCTGCGACGGTTTGGGTAGAGAAGGTTTCAGAAAGGGAAGAAGGTGTCGGCGATGCGCTCCGGGGGTAGAAAGGTAAAGTGGCAGGAGAGTGTTGAGGATGGAGGCCCGTCTGGTACACCTGGTCCGGTGCTGGCTACACAGCCAGTGGTTGCGGACCCACTGCCGGGGGGCAGTGGAGGCTTGTCAGTAAGGGGAAGGCCACTGGCAAGTCTCTGTGGCCCGTAAATGAGTCAGGCCTGGAGGTTATACCCTCCATAGGAGAGTCCGTTTGCTCACGGCTCTCCCACGTCGAGATTCTATTTCAAAAGAATGCTCGACAGGAACCAGCTCCGTGGGGAGGAGTGGTGCCCAAGCCAGGCTGATGGAGAGCTTGTGCTAGCAGCACCTGTTTCAGGGCTGCAGAACTATCCTGCCTGTGAGGAGGATGTTCCAGCTCCGTGAGGAGGAGTGATGCCCAAGCCAGGCTGATGGAGAGCTTGTGCTAGCAGCACCTGTTTCAGGGCTGCAGAATTATCCTGCCTGTGAGGAGGATGTTCCAGCTCCGTGAGGAGGAGTGATGCCCAAGCCAGGCTGATGGAGAGCTTGTGCTAGCAGCACCTGTTTCAGGGCTGCAGAACTATCCTGCCTGTGAGGAGGATGTTCTATCAGGGCAGTTTGCTGACACTGTTTCTATGCTGGGGGAGAGCAGTAAAGGTGTTCGGTTGGAGGTAATTCCGAACATTGCTGGGAAATTTGCTGAGTGTAGAGAGGCAGGAAAGGCGATTGATGTAGAATTGGCTGAAGCCATTCAGTATATGCTCTCCCACCAGTTACAGGAGCTAGCTATGGATGAAGTAGCAAAAAACTATAAAGCTCCTGTTAATTGTGATCTCCTGAAGGTACCGGTGGTTAATCACCAAATTTGGTCATAGATGGGTTTGGCTGCTAGGGCCCAGGAGATGAAGTTTTTAAAAAGTGCTTAAACTGTTGTCAGCAGGTATTACAGCTGTGGTGAAAGTTATTGATACAAATGATATGGTTGAAGCACACCAGGATGAACTGGAACTCCTTTGTAATACATTTTGAAACCAGTGTACCACCACGAAATCTGTTGTTTGGTGGTAACCTTGCAAAAAGGGTCAAAGACTGTTATGAGGTTGTTATAACCATGGCCCTCATTAAGCCAGCTGGAAGTAAGGCAAAAAAGGTTCTCTACAAGAAGTTGAGGTCAACAAGGCCGCAAGGAAAGATGCTGGTAAGGAATATAACATTGACAGACGATGAATTAACTGATGTTCCTGTTCAAATTGGGGAAGGTAAAAAATTGTTTATCAAACAATGGCAGCAGTTGACATCAGATTGGTTCATACTTAGTGTATTGAAGGGGTGAAAAATTGGATTTTACTATAAGGACAGTCTACCTAGTCAACATTTTTCTGGTCGTAAACTTATTTTCAGATGAGGAAAATGTGCTTATTCAAGCAGATTCAGTCGTTACGTAAGAAGGGGTAATTGAGCCTTCTGTATATCAAAGTCAACAATTCTGTCAAGTATATTTCCCAGATCTAAAAAGACTGGGGGATGTAGAATTATTCTGGACTTATCCAATTTGAACAAATTTGTTTGTTATAGGCATTTCAAAATGGAGACCTTTACCACGGGCAAACATCTAGTGTCCAAAGGGTATTATATGGCAACCATTGATTAAAGAATGCGTATTACGCAGTGTCTATTCATGGTGATGATAGAAGATATTTCAAATTTATTTGGATGACTGAGCTGTGGCAATTCAGGACATTGCCGAATGGATTAACTTCAGCTCCTAGATTATTTACTAAATTGGTAAAACCTGTGTTAGCATTACTTAGAGCTCAGGGGCATGTGGTAATGGCCTATTTAGATGATATTCTGATTGTTGGAAAGACTCATGCTGAAACTCAATCATCAGTTTCAGTTGTTAAAATCACTTTTGAACAAATGGGATTTGTTATTCACCCAGATAAATCTAAATTATCACCAGTCCAAATTATTGATTATCTGGGATTTACTATTAATTCCAATCACATGTTGGTAACTTTGCCCAGGGATAAATTGAATCAGTTAATTGAGGACTGTGTTAATCTCGTTGGAGAACAACGGCCATCGATTAGACAAGTAGCCAGCTTTATTGGGAAGTTGTTGCAGCCTTTCCAGCTGTGCAGTATGGTCCTCTGCATTATCAACAATTACAACTATCAAAGGAACAGGCACTGAGAATACAAAGGGGCCATTTTTGATAGGCCTATGCCGTTGTCAGCTGGGGCGATTGCTGACATACAATGGTGGACAGTACATGTTTCAAAAATTTAAGGAAGGTTTTGGTGGAATCACCGTCACTGATATTACAGACTGATGTAAGTGCACTGGGTTGGGGTGCAACAGATATGTCTTCTAGTTGTGGAGGCAGATGGAATGTGGATGAGACATCGCTTCCTCAATTAAGAGGGATTAATTATTTAGAGTTGTTGGGCACCTGGTATGGGCTCAAAGCTTATTGTTCTACAAGGAGGGATCTGCATGTGCAGCTCAGATTCACAACACCACAGCAGTGGCATATGTAAACCACATGGGTGGAGTTAAGTCACAGTCTTGTGATAGACTGGCTAACCAGATTTGGAGCTGGTGTATTGACCAAAATATCTGGCTTTCAGCACTTTATTTGCCAGGAAGAGGTCACGTCAGTTTAATGACAACATTGAATGGATGTTAAATCAGGATGTATTTAACCAAATGATTGATCAGTATGCATTGCCAGATATTGACTTGTTCGCATCTCGATTAAATCATCAGTTACCTAGATATGTTTCATGGTAACCAGATCCTGGGGCAGTAGCAGTGGATGCATTTTTCGCTGCATTGGGGGAGGAATGTTTGTGTATGTATTTCCTCCATTCTGTCTCATCAGTAGATGTTTGCAAAAGATCAAGGAGGACTCCGCTTCAGGGGTATTGGTAGTGTCAGGTTGGCCTACACGGGCATGGTTTCCCGTTGTATTACCAATGGATAGGGAGCCTTATATGCTTATGCCCACGAATAAAAATCTACTGGTAAATCCAGTCACTGGGGATCAACATCCTTTATAGGATCGTATTGATCTGTTAATTTGCAGATTTTAAGGAGGCCATACCTGGGGAGAGGACTGTTTCATCGGACTGTGGATGTTCTCACGTCGGCCTGCAGGGATAGTACACAGCAGCAATATATCACCTATATAAGGAAGTGGGAGCAATTCTGCCTACAGCAGGATATTGTATATCACACTGCAGGGATCACGGATGTATTGGAGTTTGTCAACTCTTTATTTGACCAAAAAATTAAGTTACAGTGCGATTAATTCAGCCAGACGTGCTCTGTCTTATTTATCTATGAATGCAGAATTGCATACAGTAGGGACACATCCGTTAGTTTCACAATTCATGAAGGGAGTTTTTTCAATTTTAATCCTCCTAAACCCAGGTATGCCGGTATTTGGAATTTGAGTGAGGTTTTTTATGGCTCGTCGCCAGTGGGCTCCTGTTACAAGCCTATCAGTAGCCAAATTATCTATGAAGGTGGTCATGCTAATGGCGTTGGTTTCAGCTCAACGTGTATAAATGTTGCAAAAGCTACGGCTAGATAGAATGCATGTGTCGGCTGATGCCATTATATTTTATGTCTATGATTTGCTTAAATATAATAAAAGAGGCATGACAGGATGTAAGATTGTGTTTTCAGCATACCCGCAGATGATCGCTTCTGTGTAGTCTCACATTTATCTCGTTACATTGAGATTACTAAACCTCTGAGAGGAACAGAGTTGGCTTTGTTTATTAGTCACAAAAAACCACACAGTAAGGTGTCGGTGCAAACGTTTTCAAGGTCCTCGCGGCCGCAGGATGGTTCAGTGAGCTAATTTTCAGAGGTTTTATCACAAGCCGATTTCAAGGCTCGGGGTGTTTGCTGATTCTGCTGTCAGTACTGTTACATTTTTCCCCTGAGTTAGAGGGGTTTGTTATGATTTGTTTGTAAATAAACTGTTATTCCATTTAACGAATGTATTACTGATGTATGATTGATTGTTAACGACTTTTGAGTCAATCCAGGCAGTGTGAACGTCGGACTTGAGTCTGCGGCGTGAATTCACAGTGCTTTGAAGTCTTCACGTAGTCACTCACGTGACTCCGAAGTAAAATAGTAAGATTAAACGAGAACTTACCAGTTTGAAGTTTGATCTTTATTTTACGAGGAGTCGAGTTGAGGGACTACGTGCCCTCCGCTCCCACCCTCATAGATCTCATCTGGTAGTTCTAGTTTTATCATCTTACCGTTATACTTCGGTCATTGTTAGCTGTGAATTCATTCCGCTGCTTTGAAGATTGACGCACCAACGGCTGTACGGGCTTCTATTCACGTAGTCCCTCAACTCGACTCCTCATAAAATAAAGATCAAACTTCAAACTGGTAAGTTCTCGTTTAATCTCACTATTCAAGTCAAGTAAAGCACAGTGAGTGCAGGGCCAACAACCCAATCCATTTCATTTCATTTCAAGTCAGGTAATGTCAAGTCAAGGACAGTGAGTGCAGGGCCAACAATCCAATCCATTCCAATTCAAGTCAAGTCAAGTCAAACAGAGTGAGTGCAGGGCCAATAATCCAATCCATTTCATTTCAATTCAAGTTGTCAAGTCAGGCCAAGCACAATGTGTGCATGGCCACCAATCCAATCCATTCCAAGTCAAGTCAAGTCAAGTCAAGTCAAGGCCAACAGTCCAATCCATTCCAATTCAAGTTAAGTCAAGTCATGTACAGTGAGTGCAGGGCCAACAATCCAATCCATTCCATTCCATTTCAATTCCAGTCGTGAAGTCAAGTCAAGCGCAGTGAGTGCAGGGACAACAATCCAATCCATTCCATTTCAATTTAAATCAAGTCAAACACAGTGAGTGCAGGGCCAACAATCCAATCCATTCCATTTCAATTCTAGTGAAGTCAAGCCAAGTTAAGCACAGTGAGTGCAGGGATAACAATCCAATCTATTCTATTTCAATTCAGGTCAAACACAGTGAGCGCAGTGCCAACAATCTAATCAATTCCATTTTAATTCAAGTCAAGTCAAACTCAGTGAGTGCACGTCCAAGAATCCAATCCATTCCATTTCAATTCAAGTCAAGTCAATTCAAGTCAAGCACAGTGAGTGCAGGGCCAAGAATCCAATCTATTCGATGTCAATTCAAGTCAAATCAAGCCAAGCACATTTCAATTCATGTGAAGTGAAGTCAAGTCAAGCTCAGTGAGTGCAGGGCCAACAATCCAATCCATTGCATTTCAATTCAAGTCAAGTAACGTCAAATCAAGTCAAGCACAGTGAGTGCAGGGCCAACAGTCCAATTCATTCCATTTGAATTCAAGTCAAGTCAAGCAGAGTGAGTGCAGGGCCAACAATCCAATTAATTCCATTTCATTTCAATTCAAGTCAAGCACAGTGAGTGCAAGGCCAACAATCCAATCCATTCCATTTTAATTCATGTCAAGCAGAGTGAGTGCAGGGCCAACAATCCAATCTATTCCATTTCAATTCAAGTCAAGTCAAGCACAGTGAGTGGAGGGCCAACCACACACACTCACACACTCTCACACTCCCTCCACCTCTCTCTTTCACACACACACACACGCACACGCACACGCACACACACACACGCACACACACACGCACACACACACGCGCACACACGCACACACATGCACGCACATGCTCACACACATTCAACCTCCACCTCACACGCACACTCATATTAAAACCCTCCACCTCACACACCCTCCACCTCTCACACAGCTGAGCGTTGCCTCTCCACTGAGTGCGACTGCCTCAGTAAGCGGCACATCCAATATCAGCACGACCTCTGCTCTCAGTGGAACTTACGCAATCAATCAGCGTGACCTCTCCACTCAGCAGGACATGCGGAATGAGCAGCACCTTTGGACTAAACACAGTGGGGGCTAGCAAATAATTCCTTCCTTCCAAACACAGTGGGGGCTAACAAATCATTTATTCCTTCCAAACACATTGCGGGGCTAACAATAATGTATTCCTACCAAACACAGTGGGGGCTTACAAAGCATTTATTCCTTCCAAACACGGGGGGTGGGGGGGTAACAAAGCATTTCTTCCTTCTAAACACAGTGGGGGATAACAAAGCATTTATTGTAAGCACATTAAGGGCTGACAAGGCATTTCTTCCTCACAAGCACAATGGGGGCTAACAAATCATTTAGTGCAAGCTCATTATGGGCTAACCAATAACCGTCTATTCCAACCACATTGCGGGGTAACAAAGCATTTATTGCAAGCACTTTAAGGGCTAACAACGCATTTCTTCCTCACAAGCATAGTGGGGGCTAACTAAGCCTATATTGGAAGCACATTAAGGGCTAACCAATGATCATTTATTGCAACCACATTGCGGGATACACCGCATTTATTGCAAGCATATTAAGGGCAAACCAATCATCATTTATTGCAATAACATTGTGGGGTAACAAAGCATTTATTGCAAGCAAATTAAGGGCTAACAATCGTCATTTATTGCAACCACATTGCGGGGTAACAAATCATTTATTGCAAGCACATTAAGGGTTAACTAATCATCATTCATTGCAAACACATTGCTGGCTAACAAACCATTTATTGCAAGCACATTAAGGGTTAAAAAATCATAATTCATTGCAAGTACAGTGGAGGCTAACAAAACATTTATTGCAAGCACATCAAGGGCTAACCAATCATCATTTATTGCAACCACATTGTGGGGTAACAAATCATTTATTGCAAGCACATTGTAGACTCACAGTTCTGTTGACTCACAGCTTATTGGTTTTGGACTCGCACGCACGATCTTCCAGAGTGACTGACTCACATCCGACATCCAGGGCTTTATACTCCTGCTCCCCCCTCCCCCCCCCCCCCCCCCCGGAGGAGCATAATCTTCATATGGTGATAGGCGAGAGGAACAATCAGCTGATCTCAAGATTTTTTTAACATTCATAACTTTTTTATTTTTCACCGATCGGAAAGTTCATTGGGGCTGCTGCAGCGGCGGAGGACTGTGAGTAAGATGGCAACAAAATCATAGTGATATGGAGTAGTGTATTTTCTAACATCAATTAACAACATAGACAGGAAGTGGTCAAGATGAGACTTTTAATATAATAATAGATAAACAGTCTCTAGAAATCACTGAGGCAAGCTCCAACTTAAAAGAATTAAAGATGAAAAGCTGGGAATTCTCTGTGGTTCAGGGACATCTTCATTGCGCCTAAAAAAGCTGATAGCAATAAATTGGCAAATTCTGAATTAGATCTCTAAAATTGTGCAGTGATGTACTGGAAGGACTTTGAAATTTGAGATTTGGAAATGGATTAGGAGATATGGCTTAAAAGTATTTGAAATTTGAGAATTAACCTGGTATCTTTTATTGACTCACCCCCAGATAGACTGCCAGAGATGGGAAGGATTGGTAACAGTGGATGAAGGGAAGAACAGAACTTGGCAGAGGTCCGGTATTGTAGAACATGAATGAATATCTAGAGAACATGAAGATGGCGTAAAAAGAATAGGGGATGCGGAAGTGCAAAGGATAAAGCTTCCCTTCGGGCATTCTTAATTGGCTTGATTTAAAATAATGATCCATAACATATGGAAATAAATTGATGAAATTAAACAGTTGGAAATTCCACAGCAATTGAGTTCAATTGTGCTTATCGACCGCAAGCTGTGGAATGGAAACGGGTAAGACAGACCCTGGAATTCAAAATAGTAAATTAAAGGCTGAGAGTGAATTTGGCTGAATTAAAGCATTCCTCGTGGTTGTTTTGACTAGGTTCATGCCTGTAGGGAAATCTGGACAGAACCCAGCTGAAATTTATATGAGGAACCTTCATTAGAAGTACATTGGAAACCACCATGTGACTGCGGAAATAACTGACTACATGTTAGTGTTGATTATAGTACGAGAAAGATTATATCACTGAATAGTAATAGTTTACAGAGAAAGGTCTTTGGTTGACAGCGGATGACAGGAAATTCATGGGAAAGCATGTCAAAGTATGGAGTGTAACTTACTTCATCCCAAATCTTAGGAATTATAGGTTCAACTATGGATTAAGTACAGAGGGATTGGCAACACAGATGGAGGGGATTTGCGCCCATGACAACTCGGGAGGTGAAGACTCCTCAGATGGGAATCATGATGCTATGCCCACGAAAACCCAGGAAGCTTGATGAGATTCTGGGAAGATACATCATCATCTTGTTGTTAATTTGTTTGATAATGTACCGTTGGTTATCATAAATGATGGTTATCATGTATATGATAAAAGGGAGGAATGTTAATCCTGGCTAAAGCAGTGCAGCCATAGCACCAAAATTTAGTAAGGACTCATGTATTGTTAGGCCATTTTGGTCAAGTCTGATGTGCTCTGCAGAAATAAGTCAAGCTTCTGAATGGTGCCAGTAAATCTCAGACCCAGATAGGTGTTGCATATTCAATTGATAGAATGGATGTGATTTCTGCAGGGGACCTGCAAGGAAGTGTAAAATGCATGCAGTTGATTGGATTAATGCAAACTAAGTGTACATATTGTAAATAATGTTGCTAGACGGTTACCCTGCAGTTTGTTGATTGGTTAAAGTGTTGGGCCCCTGGCATGTTTGTTTGGATTCCAGGGTAAATGTTGCATTATTCAAATTAAGTTAGCTTTTTCTGGAAGCTCTTTGTGCAACAATGTAAGGGAGATTATGTTACTGGTCTGTGTAACTGTCAATAATGTATTGTTGTAATTAATATGTTTGATTGAATTGTAAATAGGCCACACCTCTGTAGTTACGCCCCTTAAGGTTCGGGGACCTATAAAAGGCAGCCCCCACGAGGTCCTTTGTCGATCTTCTGGAAGAGTGCTTGGGACTGCGTGACCTTTTGGAGTGTGTCTGCTTGCACAAGTCTGTAGGGCTTGGCCAGGCAGATACAAGGATCAACCCATGGTGTGCATCATAGAGGGGAATTTGTTGTTCTATCCAAAAACAAAGATTTAGTTGATCCAGTACTTGAATCAGTGTTTCATTGACTGAACTAGACTGGGGAGAAGCTTAGAAGAGCTTATTTACAGTTGGACACGCGAAGACTCGGAAAGTTGCCATTACATTTGTGAAAACTTGCTCTATGAGTGAAATTGGAGCTTGAGAAAGCCTGGGAACAAAGATTGTTTTATTTCAGAAGCCTGACACCGCCATTCCCGATCAAATATACAAGGTCTTCCAGTGGCGTCAATGGTGGGGTGAGAGACGTCCCTGTTTCGCTCTGCTCCCGAAGAATGTTTTTAATGTGCTAAAATATGAGTTGGAAGACAGGGGAGTTCTGAAAAATAACTACCGGAGCTGCTATTTAATTGTGTGTTATCAGAAATCCTGCTGATAACAGAGAATAATTGCAGTTTTAAATGAAAAAACAGAAACCTTGCCAGAAGCCTGCAAAAGCTGCTGCAAGACCTGCTACAAGAGCCTACTTGAAAAAAACTGAAAAGACTCCTCAATCCCCTCAAACATCAGCTGGAAATTCAGAAGAAGAAGTTGATTCCCAAAATCCTTCTACAGAATTGACTTTAATGGAGGAACACAGGGAACAAATGGAACATCTGGAAAAGCCAGTATTAGCTTCAGTCACTGAAGTTACTTCTAAAGTGATACGAGACGGGAATGTTGCGCTGGACAAAAGCCTCTCTGAAAAAAAATTAAACAAGGTAATGATACGCTGATGGGGAAAATTGATGACTTAACCAAACGTGTGGTCGAGGTTGAGGAGGATTTAAACAAAAAAATTAAGCGGGTTGATAAGGATTGTAATAAAAAGCTGCAAGCAATGCTAAAATCTACTGAGGCGACTATGGAAGGAATGGACAATATGATAACTGAGATGGCTAAGGAGATAAAGAGACTAAAAAAGGAACAAGAAAGCACTGGGAGGGAGCTTGCTAAAATGAAGCATAAATGTACGGACTTGGAAGCAAGATCAAGGAGGCAAGATTTGAGGATAATTGGAGTACAAGAGGGAAAGGAGAGTGGACAAAACTTTCAGGAGTTTGCTGCCAACTTACTCAAACAAGTACTTAAGCTGCCTGAAGCCCCGAGAATAGATATGGCTCACCGGGTCAGAGGTAAGACTCAAGCAAGCTTAACTGCCCCCCCCCCCCCCCCCCCACCCTCCCCAAGACAGATTATTCTGAAATTCTATGACATTTCAACCCTGGAAGGAATTATGAAAAAGATTCCATATGGAGTGAATTTGATGTTTGGAGAGAACAAACTACAATTCTTCCGTGATTTTCCAGCTGAAATCATGGAAAAAGAGGACAAGTTTACAAACACGAGAAGGCTACTGAAGGAGGTCAAGGGAGTAAGATATGGGATAGTATACCCTGCAAAATTGAGAATTACTTATAACTATGTTGAACGTGCATTCACGGATCCAGAAGAGGCATTTAAATATGCACAAAGTATCACAAAGGAGGACTACTGATCAATAGGAGTTGGTCTCCTACAATAACACCGAGGAGAAGCGACAAAGAAAGGATTGTGTCTCTTTTTTTTTAACATACAAAAAAATTGCTCTTGTTAAAATGGCGAACTTTCCTCGAGGCGTTGTCTAGTCATTTTTTCTTTGGAATGTTAATTCAAGGTCGGATTTTATATTTCATTTCAACAAAGGATTGACAAAGAAGAGAAACTGTGGCGGGGAAAATAAATTGAGAATATAGTGTAATATAGAATATTATCAATGGATTGTATGTAGAAATTTATGATTTAAGAAATATATAATTACATATTAACATAAAATATAGTTAATAAAATTGTGTAATATTAAGGCATAGCTTCACTATAGCTGATGTTTATTTCATGATGTTAATTATTTGCTAATAAGAATAATGAGTTAAATATGATTGATAAGTATTAATAACATATTAACAAATTTTATGGATATAGTAGACTTAGTTTATATTGCGCGTAAAGGGGGGGGGGGAGGAGACTCATATACTTGGAAGTTATCCAAGGGTCTGAATCTGGTTAACCCCTTGGAACCTGCTGTTGGCTGATACAAACGTTTGAGACTTAATTGCAATAAATCTAGGCATATTGATAGATATGGATATATAATTAACATAATTACTGTTATATCTAAGTATATACTTAATGTTGGAAACTATTCTTTATTTTGTTTTTCCTCTTTGAAGATACATTTCTAATCTAGTTATTGGAGCGCGTTTTATTTTATATATATATTTTTGAACTTTGTATCGCGCTCTCTTCCAATTAATAATAATTGGTCAAGGGGGCAGAGCGAAACATATAAAAACGTCTACGGAAGTCAATAAGAAATTTTTCTACCACCGTTGGTGGTTTGTTTTTAATTATAATATCTTTATTTTTGGATATTATAATATCACTTTTTGTTTGTTAATTATCTTTTCACGACTCTGCACTTTCTGGTCTTTTTCAAGGTTTATTCTGAAGGGGAGATGCCAACAAAACTTAACAGCTGGGGATGACCATCCTTCATCTGGAGTTATAAGGTTCTTGGTTGCACCATATGAAGTAAAGGTATTAACATGATTCATAATGCAAAACAATAAACAAAAGAAAACTGGAGGAATCACATTTTGTAGTTGGAATATAAGGGGCACTAATGAACCAATTAAAAGGGGTATGATCGTTGCCCAATTAAAAGCCTTAAACAGCGACATCACTTTCTTACAAGAGACGCATCTGAAATATCAAACACAGATAAGATTGAAGGCAAATTGGATTGGGCAAACATACTACTCTTCATTTACTTCTAAATCTAGAGGCACGGCTATTATCATTCGTAAAGGTATACCATTTAAATTAAAGAATACCACAGCAGATAAAGAGGGGAGGTACGTCATAGTCACGGATGAAATTTATTCTACTCCACTTACTTTGATAAATATTTATGCTCCTAATTTTGACAACCCCCAATTCTTTAGTAAAATTTTGGATATAATTTCAGCTTAACCATCAAAATGTGATAATAGGGGGAGATTTGAATTGTGTTTTAGATCCATATTTGGATAAATCAGCAAAACAAAAAAGGACTAACATAAAATCTAAAACTAGTGAACTCCTAAATACATACATGAAAAATACTAATATAACAGATGTATGGAGGATCGCTAACCCAGTAGGTAGGGAATATTCATTTTATTCAACAGTACATAAAACATATTCACATATTGATTATTTCTTAGTGGACACAAAACTAATTCCATATACATATAATTCTAAATATTATAATAGTATTATTTCTGATCATTCCCCATTAACTTTTTCTTTAAAATTAGAAGGAATGCCTGATAAAAAATTGTTTTGGAGGTTTAACCCCCAAATCTTAAACAACTCACAAGGTTGTACATATTTAAAAGAGCAGATGATGTTCGTCTTTGAGACAAATTATACACCAGATATTTCACCCTCCTTATTATGGGAAACTTTTAAGGCATTTATTAGAGGAACTATAATCTCATATCAAGCTTTCCAAAATAAAAAGAATAATACTGAACAATTGCAGTTAGAACAAGAAATTAGACAATTAGATTTAGAAAATGCCAAAGAACCAACTATAGATAAACATAATAAAATAACAATACTAAAATATAAATTAAATAAAATTTTATCAGCCAGAATAATAAGATTATTTCAAGTTACAAAATAAGAACATTTTGAATTTGGTGATAAACCTCATAAACTCTTAGCACGCCAACTGAAAAAACGGGAAACAGAAAATACAATTACTAAAATTAATCAGATAAATATAGCCAATGAACTGGCCTCAACTACCTTCTGTGGCAGAGAATTCCAGAAACTCACCATTCTGTGTGAAAAATGTCTTCCTCATCTCGGTCCTAAAGGAATTCCCCCTTATCCATAAACTGTGACCCCTCGTTCTGGGCCTCCCCAACATTGGGAACAATCTTCCTGCATCTAGCCTGTCTAACCCCTTAAGAATTTTGTAAGTTTCTATAAGATCCCCCCTCAATCTTCTAAATTCTAACGAGTACAAGCCGAGTCCTTCCAGTCTTTCTTCATATGAAAGTCCTGACATCCCAGGAATCAGTCTGGTGACCCTTCTCTGTACCCCCTCTATGGCAAGAATGTCTTTCCTCAGATTTGGAGACCAAAACTGTACGCAATACTCCAGGTGTGGTCTCACCAAAAACCTGTACAACTGCAGTAGAACCTCCCTGCTCCGATATTCAAATCCTTTTGCTATGAATGCTAACATAGCATTCGCTTTCTTCACAGCCTGCTGCACCTGCATGCCTACTTTCAATGACTGGTGTACCATGACACCCAGGTCTCGTTGCATCTCCCCTTTTCCTAATCGGCCACCATTCAGATAATAGTCTACCCTCCTGTTTTTGCCACCAAAGTGGATAACCTCACATTTATCCACATTACACTGCATCTGCCATGCATTTGCCCACTCACCTAGCCTATCCAAGTCACCTTGCAGCCTCCTATCATCCTCCTCACACCTAACACTGCTCCCCAGCTTCATGTCATCTGCAAACTTGGAGATATTGCATTCAATTCCCTCGCCCAAATCATTAATATATATTGTAAATAGCACTGAGCCTTGCAGTACCCCACTAGTCACTGCCTGCCATTCTGAAAAGGACCCATTTACTCCTACCCTTTGCTTCCTGTCTGCCAGCCAGTTCTCTATCCACATCAATACTGAACCCGCAATACCGTGTGCTTTAAGTTTGTATACTAATCTCTTATGTGGGACCTTGTCGAAAGCCTTCGGAAAGTCCAGATATAACACATCCACTGGTTCTCCCTTATCCACTCTACTATTTACATCCTCGAAAAATTCTATAAGATTCATCAGACATGATTTACTTTTCTTAAACCCATGCTGACTTTGTCCAATGATTTCACCACTTTCCAAATGTGCTGTTATCCCATCTTTAATAACTGACTCTAGCAGTTTCCCCACTACCGATGTTGGACTAACTGGTCTGTAATTCCCCATTTTCTTTCTCCCTCCTTTTTTAAAAAAGTGGGGTTACATTAGCTACCCTCCAATCCTCAGGAACTATTCCAGAATCAAAAGAGTTTTGAAAAATTATCACTAATGCGTCCAGTATTTCTGTGGCTACTTCCTTGAGTACTCTGGGATGCTGCCTATCTGGCCCTGGAGATGTTTCAGCCTATAATCCATTCAATTTAGCCAACACCACTTCCCGGCTAACCTGGATATCACTCAGTTCCTCTATGTTTTTTGACCCCCGGTCCCCTGCTATTTCCAGCAGATTATTTATGCCTTCCTTAGTGAAGACAGAACCAAAGTAGTTATTCAATTGGTCTGCCATGTCCTTGTTCTCCATGATCAATTCACCTTTTTCTGACTGCAAGGGACCTACATTTGTTTTAACTAATCTTTTTCTCTTCACATATCTATGAAAACTTTTGCAGTCAGTTTTTATGTTCCCTGCCAGTTTTATTTCATAATCTATTTTCCCTTTCCTAATCAAGGCATTTGTCCTCCTCTGCTGGACTTTGAATTTGGCCGTTATCCTATCCAAGTACGTGTAAGAAGGAACTGCGGATGTTGGTTTAAACGGAAGATAGACACAAAAAGCTAGAGTAACTCTGCGGGCAGGCATCATCTCCGGAGAGAAAAAACTGTGACGTTTCGGGTCGAGACCCTCCTTCAGAAGTCAGAGGTCTGAAGAAGGGTCGCGACCCAAAACGTCACCCATTCCTTCTCTCCAGAGATGTTGCCTGTCCCGCTCAGTTGATCCTATCCAAGTATCTGTCCCTGTTCGACAACAACAGGTTATTTCCAACACAATGTGTCATAAAAGTAAACAAGGTGATTATGAAATATCTGCGACCAATGTCATAAGTGTCTGTGATTGAACTGATTGGTTCACAGGAGATTTATCTGTGTATAAATAGACTCTTTAATTGATCCGCTATTTCACCCACTGCCTTCTGCTGACAGAAAATGGGACGGGCTCCCGTTCTGCTGGTGAAAGAGATTTACTATCCGGTTCTTGCGATTTTCGGTGTTCCTGGTGAGTGGATTCTACACAATGCGTGGTCACTGCGCCGAGGTTCACCGACCGAAGGGAAAGGCCTTGGAAGCGCATAGGCTCTGACGGCGCGATGCCATGTAAAGCTCCAGTTGTAAAATACGTAAACAGGACAAAGAGATAACTTATCCAGAAAAATTGAACTACAGATACTGGTTTACAAAAAAACCCCCAAAGTGCTGGAGTAACTCAGGGGAACATGTTGGTGTTTCGGGTCGGCACCCATCAGATTATTTGTTAAATTTCAGGTCCTTTGCAGGTCTGGGGGAATGAATTTGAGGTCCATTGAAGGTCTGAGTATCCCCCCACCCTCACGTGGATCCACAAATACTCGCCAGCCTTAGTCCTGTCCCTCCTGTCTTCCACCTTTCCCATGCAACCCCCTGTATTATCTGTGTGAAGAAGGACCCCGACCTGAAACATCACCTATCCATGTTCTCCAGAGATCCTCCCTGACCCGTTGAGTTACTCCCGCATTTGTGTCGTTTAAGATAACCCGTCTACACAGAAACAAGAATCTTTCATTCCTCTCACTTTCTGTTACAGCAAACCTGGTGACAATCGTAATTCTCTCCCGAGGAAAGTGCGGCCTCGCCAAGTGCAGCTCTCTCTACATGGTGGGCATGGCTTCGGCTGACCTTCTCGTCATGGCCTTCAATGTGGTGGTGTGTTATATTTTCACCTACCACTACCCACATTCCTTCCTGACAATCTACCCCCTGTGTATCATCACATACATATCCACGGTCACTCTGGACCTGTCAGTTTGGTTCACCCTCTCCTTCACGTTCGACAGATGTGTAGCAATCTGCTCTCGGAAGTTACAAACCATGTATTGCACCGGGAGAACGGCGTCTGTGGTACTAACGACGCTCGCCCTTCTGATCGTATCCAAAACATCCATTTTTAATTTGCATACGACCCCCTGCACATCGTTGACGGGGTGCATTAGGGCTGCAGGGTAAATATGCCTTTCTTTACCTCGTCCGCGTTTTCTCAAGTTTCACGCCGTCTGTTTGGGCGCTCTTCCTTTTGCGTTGATTTTCGTGTTTAACTTAGTGACAGTCATGCGCATTTTAGCCGCCAGTCGAGCTCGCCCCACGCTGCGGGGTAACAGAAACGACAAACAATCCGACCCGGAGGTGGCGAACAGAAGAAAGTCCGTTATTTTGGTATTCACCATCTCCGGCAGTTTCATGATGTTGTGGATTACCGCGGCAGTGACTTTTGGAGTCACCGGGCTGACAAACGCTCATCATTTCCGCGGTGACCTTAACGACCCAGCCTATGTTGCCACGGAAGTTGGATCTATGTTAAAGTACATGAGCTCCTGTTCAAACACTTGCATTTACGCTCTGACTAGGAGCAAATTCAGAGGACATTTGAAGGATGCGTTAAAATCGCTCTGCAGGTTATTCCACGGCTCGGGAGAAACTGAGTTTTGTGCAAATGCATGAAAATGTATTTATGTAATCACATTTTTCGCCATTTTTTGTCCCAACTATTTAAAAAATCATTCTGATAATGTGAACGCCGTTGAGTTTTTTTCTGCTGTTTTTGAACACCAACCCAATGTTGCAGCAAATATTTAATGCTCCTGTGATTTTGCAGGGTGACGCTCTTTTCAATGGACAAATAGTTATTGGCAGGAACCTGAGGTGTACTGATGTACGAGGGATCTTGGTGTACAAGTCTACAACTCCTTCACCATGCCATCACAAGTAGAGGGGTAACGAAAGAGGCCATATTTGAATGGTTCTTTTCACCGCATCAGGTGAAGGGATTCACATGATGCTGCCCTGATTAGAGTATTAGCTGTAAGGAGAGAGACACAAACAAATGGAGTAACTCAGCGGGTCAGACAGCATCTCTGGAGAAAAGAAATAGGTTACGTTTCGAGTCGAGACCCTTCTTCAATAGGATAGGATAGATAGTCAGATGCCCTTGTGTCGATATACGAAATACTCGAGAGCGTAAGGTGAGAAGCAGAAATATTTAAATATATATTTTTAGGCAAATTTGCTTTTACAGAGTTTAGCATGCCTGGCATGCGCTGCCAGGGGAGGGGGTGGAAGCAGATACAAGGGTGGCGATTAAGAGACCTTTCAGACGGGAAAACGAACTGGCAGTCCCTGTGCTGAGCTATCCCATACTCCAAATATAATAATTTCCCGGTAACCAACAATGTTCTATGCTTCGGAATCAAGATAGTGGATTCGAAATAGTGTATGGCTGTGGAAATAACAGAACCTTCCCCGACACCATGATGCAGCTTTAAAAGTAGCTGGTTCATTGTATTTTATTATCACATGTACATAGATACAGTGAAAATCTTTATTTGCATCAATTCAGTAAAATGATACTGTACATAAGTACAATCATAAATAAAGACCAAAGTGCAAGGATTGCAGTGCAATAATAGTAAACAGCGCCGGGTAACGAGTTCACACGTTTGCGGTATCACCTTGTGTCCATCAAGTTTCAAGTTCTTAAATGTATAAACTCTTATCTTGGCCTTAAATGTCTGTTGTCCTCGGGGCGGCCCTTTATCGGGGTAGTAGGGTTGATGCTGTCGATATCCTCCACTGCCGTTCGGTCTGCTGCAGCTGCGTTCAATCTCCACTCTCATCCGACCTGTAGCTTTGGCAGCATGTGATCCCCAGCTGCTGCAGGGCCTCCAGCTCCCACACCCCGACCCGGTCCTCTCAACCGCTGTAGTCTCCACACGCGGGCGGCACGGAGCCAGCCCACAGCCTCCTCGCCGGCTCTGAACCCTTGTGAATAAACAGAGACCGATGATCGGGAATAGGAAGAAACTGCAGAAGCTGGTTTCAACCGAAGATAGACACTGGAAGATAGACGAAGCTGGAATAACTCAGAGGTTCAGGCAGCTCTGCTGTTGAAGGGTCTCTATCCAAAAACGTCACCTATTCGTTTTCTCGAGAGATGCTGCCTGACCCCCTGAGGTGCTCCAGCTTTTTGTGTGTATTTAATCGGGCGATGGTCCCCTGCGTAAGGGTGGGCAGAAAGCTGAACCCAGCACAGCCTCACAGGTGCTACAGTGGAGACACATATCAGCAGCGCTAAGACACAATAGAGAATAGACAATACACAATAGGTGCAGGAGTAGGCCAGTAGGCCATTCGGCCCTTTGAGCCAGCACCGCCATTTAATGTGATCATGGTTGATCTTCCCCAATCAGTACCCCATTCTTCCCTTCTCCCTATATCCCCTGACTTTAAGAGCCATATCCAGCTCTCTCTTGAAAGTATCCAGAGAACCGGCCTCCACTGCCCTCTGAAACAGAGAATTCCACAGACTCACATCTCTGTGAGAAAAAGTGTTTCCTCATCTCCGTTCTAAATGGCTTACTCATTTATTCTTAAACTGTGCCCCCTGGTTCTGGGCTCCCCCAATATCGGGAACATGTTTCCTGCCTCCAGCGTGACCAAACCTTTAATAAATGTATATGTTTCAATAAGATCGCCTCTCATCCTTCTAAGCCCAGAGTATACAAGCCCAGTCATTCCATTCTCTCAGCATATCACAGTCCCACCATCCCAGGAATTAACCTTGTAAACCTATGCTGCACTCACTCGATAGCAAGAATGTCCTTCCTTAAATTAGTGGACCAAAACTGCGCACAATACTCCAGGTGTGGTCTCACTAGGGCCCTATACAACTGCAGAAGGACATCTGTGCTCCTATACTCAACGCCTCTTGTCATAATGCCATTCGTTTTCTTCACTGCCTGCTGTACCTACATGCTTTCTTGCATTGACTGACGAAGAAGGACCTCCAGATCCCGTTGTAGTTCCCCTTTTCCCAACTTGTCACAATTTACATAGTAATCTGCCTTCCTGTTTTTGCTAACAAAGTGGATAACCTCACATTCATCCACATTAAACTGGATCTGCCATGCATCTGCCCATTCACCAAAACTGTCCAAGTTACCCTGCATTCTCATAGCATCCTCCTCACAATCCACACTGCCACTCAGCTTTAGTCCTCTGCAAATTTGTGAATGTTAGCACACTCCCCCAATATCATGTGCCCTAATTTTGCCCACTAATGTCCTATGTGGGACCCTTTCAAATGCTTTCTGAAGATCCAGGTACACCACATCCACTGGCTCTCCCTTGTCCATTTTCCTAGTTACATCCTCAAAAAATTCCAGAAGGTTAGTCAAGCATAAATCCATGCTGACTAGGACCAATCCTGTTACTGCTATCCAAATGTGCAGCTATTTCATCTTTTATAATTGACTCCAGCATCTTCCCCACCACCGATGTCAGGCTAACTGGTCTATAATTCTTTGTTTTCTCTCTCCCGCCTTTCTTAAAAACTGGGATAACATTAGCTACACGAACTGTTCCTGAATCTATAGAACATTGGAAAATTATCCTTGCATCCACAATTTCTTGAGCCACTTCTGAAGTAGCCTAGGTGTGCAGACCATCAGGCCCTGGGGATTTAATAGCCTTCAGTCCCATCAGTCTACCCAACACCACAGAACCCCCAAAAAAACACTCACAGCACAAGGAAGACTGCACGCAGATCCATTGTGACGTCATCAGCGAAAAACAATTGCTTTTAAATTCAAAGTTTTGTCAGATTTTTGAAAATTTTCAATAATATCTTGAGAAATAAAGCAACAAATTTTAGATAAGGCGTTTTGGACTCCACGGGAAAAATCTCTACTGGAATATGGAATTTTACCGTTACCGCGTCATTTTTTCGCGAAGATGTGATTATACACAAACAAATAAACAAACACACACATCCAAGATCATACTTTTAAGTACATACTAGACCAAGTGCAGACCTGTTGGGTCTGGTCCGCGAACGTGAGGTTGAGGGGGGAGAGAGGGAGGGGGGAAGAGGGAGGGGGTGGGGGATGGAGAGGAGGGGGGAGAGGGAGGGGGGGGAGAGGTAGGAGGGGATGGAGGCAGGGGGGAGGGAGGGAGAGGGGGGGAGGGTGGTGTGGGCGGGCGTGATGTTGAATGAGTCTGCGGGCCAGGCGTACTCTGTCAAGACGCTGCACACGCCATCGAGACGCTGCGTACGGCCGTCGAGATGCTGTGCATGGGCGTTTCGATGGCTGTGGAGACACTGCGTCAGGCCATTGAGACGCTGCCTGCGGCCGGCGTACGGCCGTCGAGACATTGCGTACAGCCATCATGCTGCGTATGGCCGGCTGTCGACAGGCCGTTGACGCGCCGGCTCTTTGACGATGGCTGAAGGCAAAGATCGGCTGTTCCCTGACTGGTTTTCGCTGTCCACGGGAAGAGGCGATGTTTGGCTTGAGGCGGCATGATAGAGGCGAGCCGGGGGGGGTGAGGGGAGTGCAGGAAGTTAAATCGGCAGCGATATTGTTGGGTCCCGGGGGGGGGGGGGGGGGGGGGGGGGGGGGGGAGGGGGTAAGTGGAGGAAGTGGAGGAAGTGAAATCGCCAGCGAAATAAGAAAAGTGTCGGTGGGGGGTGGGGGGGAGCCGGGCGGCAGCAGGGGAAAATTGCCGGTGAAGGAAAAACAAGGTGGCGTTTTTGGGGAAGAGTGGGCTGCAGCAGCTGCCGTTATGGTGTCTGACCAGCAGGAGGCCACAAAATGAGTGAGTGTGTGTGTGTGAGGGTGGGGGGGGGGGGTAAAGGATTTGATTTTAAAAGTGTACATAAAAATGTCTGAATGTAATGAGGAGTGAATCCGTGAATGTAAAAGTGTAATGTGCAGCAAAATGGAAAATGTCTCGGGGTTTGAAAGTGTGGTTTTGGCGAACCATGAAATCAAAGGGCAAATCTGACGTACACCCACACACCCGGTCCGCAGACACACAGACACAAACAGAGTTTTAATAGTATACTAGACCAAGTGCAGACCCGTTGGGTCTGGACCCCAAACGTGCTTCAGTAGCCGAATCTGGGGGAGGAGCGAGGGGGGGGAGGGGAAGGGGAGTGGAGGAAATGAAATCGGGAGCCGAATTGGCAGTTAAAATTGTTTTTTAAAAATGGCAACGTTTTGGGAGGAGAGCGAGCTGCAGCAGCTGCAGTTATGGTGCCTGGCCAGCAGGAGGCCACACAATGAGGGGGGGGGGTGGGGGGGAAGGGGGGTGGGGGTGAAGGATTTGATGTTAAAACGTGTGCATAAAAATGTCTAAATGTAATGAGGAGTGCGTTTGTGAATGTACAAGCGTAATGTCTGGCAAAATGGAAACAATTGAGGGTCCGGTTTTGGCGGAGCAGGGAATCAAATGGCGAAAATGTGATAGCCAGTGACAGCCAGCCGGCCGGACGGCAGTCGGCAGACACACACACAGTTTTAAAAGTATATAGAATAGATAGTTAGATAGATAGACTCAATTAAGTGGGACCCATTGGGTCCCCCAATGCAATATTCCACCACTCACAAATAGCCCCCACGGGAGGCTTGGTCCCCAACACAACCCCACTTCCCTACGCAGTATTCCACCACTCACCCTTTCACGCAACGGGCCCCGTTCCCCAAAACGCAATATTCAACCACTTACCCATTCCCCAATGCAACCCGTTTCCACCGCTCACCCGTTCCCCAACGCAACCCATTCCCCCATGCAATATTCCACCACTCACGTTTTGTCCACAACTACACAGGCGCAGCTCATTTTCCTTTAAAAAATTCCTTGCTGCCATGAATATTTAAAAAAATGCACCCTAAACTTAAAAAAAAATCCTTGCTGCCAGAAGTATACTTGCTGCAAGGAAGGGAATCGCAAAGAAAAGGGATTGCAACATTGCAGCTAGTGGGGTTACAATCCCATTGTGAAGTAATAGCTGTAGAGGGAAGCACTTTTTCTCAAACAATCCAATCCATTCCATTTCAATTCAAGTCAGGTCAAGTCAAGTCGAGCCCTGTGAGTGCAAGGCCAACAATACAATCCATTCCATTCAAGTCAAGTCAAGCACAGTGAGTGTGGGGCCAACAAGCCAATCCATTCCATTCCATTCCAAGTCAAGTCAAACACAGTGAGTGCAGAGCCAACAATCCAATCCATTCAATTTCAATTTGTCAGGTCAGGACAAGTCAATCACAGTGATTGCAGGGGCACCAATCCAATCCATTGCAAGAAAAGTCAAGTCACTCCATTTCACGTCAAGCACAGTGAGTGCAGGGCCAACAATCCAATCCATTACATTTCAATTCTAGTCAGGCCAAGTCAAGTCAAGTGAACTCCAGTCAGGTCCTGTCAAGTGAAATCAAATCATGTCAATCAAGTCAAGTCAAGTCAAGTCAAGTCAAGTAAAGTAAAGTCCAGTCAAGTAAAGTCCAGTCAAGTCAAGTCAAGTCATGCAGAGTGAGTGCATGGCCAACAATCCAATCCATTCCATTCCATTTCAAGTCACATCAATTCAAGTTAAGCACCGTGAGTGATGGGCCAACAATCCAAACCATTACATTTCAATTCTAGTCAATTCAAGTCAAGCACAGTGAGTGCAGGGCAAACAATCCAATCACTTCCATTTCAATTCAATTCGGGTCAAGTCAAAGTCAAGTACAGTGAGTGCATGGTCAACAATCCAATCGATATGATCCCAAGTCAAGTCAAGTCAAGTCAAGCACAGTGAGTGCAGGGCCAACAATCCAATCCATTTCAAGACAGTCAAGTCAAGTCAAGGCAAACACACCGAGTGCAGGGCCAATAATCCAATTCATTCCATTCCATTTCAAGTCAAGTCAAGTCAAGTCAAGACAAGCACAGTGAGTGCACGGCCAACAATACAATTAATTCCAATCCATTCCAAGTTCCCAAATAATCAATTCAAACGGGACAAGTCTAGCACAGTGAGAGAGTACGGGCCAACAATCCAATCCAATCCCATTCCATTTAACTCAATTCAAGACCAAGTCTATAGCACTGTGTTTAGTGCAGGGCCAACAATCCAAGCAATCCATATTTCATTCCCAAGGTCAGTGAAAAAAAGACAGTGAGTACAGGGACACCAACAATCCAATTCCCATTCCATTCATTTCAGTCAAGTCATGTCAGCACAATGAGTGGGGGCCAACAACCGATCCATTCCATTCAATTCAATCAAGTCATGTCAAGCACAGTGAGTGCAGGGCCAACAATCCCCATTTTCAATTCAACTCAAGACAAGGTCAAACTCATGTTGAGTTGCAGGGCCAACAATCCAGTACATTCCATTTTAATTCAAGACAGGTCAAGTCAAGACAAGCACAGTGAGTGCAGGGCCAACAATGGAATGGAGTGCAGGACCAACAATCTAATCCATTCTGTTTCATTTCAAGGCAAGTCAAGCGCAGTGAGTGCAGGACCAACAATCCAATTCATTCCATTTCAAGTCAAGTCAAGCCAAGTCAAGCACCGTGACTGCAGGGCCAGCAATCGATTCCATTCCATTTCAAGTCTAGTCAAGTCAAGTCAAGTCAAGTCAAGTCAAGTCAGGTCAAGTCAAGCACCGTGAGTGCAGGGCCAACAAACCAATCCATTACATTTCAATTCAAGTCAAGCACAGTGATGCAGGGCTACAATCCAATCAGTCATTCCCATTTCAATTCAAGCACAGTGGAGTGCAGGGCCAATAATCATAAATACCATTCCAATCATCGAGGTCAGGTCAACCACAATGCATGAGCCTACCAATCCAATCCCGTTTCCATTTCAATACAAAGTCAAGTCAAGTCAAGCCAATCCAGGCCTGTGAGTGCAGGGCCAACAATCCAATCATTCCATTCTATCAGTCAATCAAGTCAAGTGAATAGGCAAGTAATCAATCCATTGAATCAATGTCAAGTACAGTGAGTGCAGGGCCAGCAATCCAATCCAATCCATTTCAAGTCAAGTCGTGTCAAGTACAGTGAGTGCATGGCCAACAATCCATTCCATTTCACGTCAAGTCAAGTCACAGCAAGCACAGAGAGTGCAGGGCAAACAATCTAATCAATTCCGTTCCATTTCAAGTGAAATCAAACACACCAAGTGCAGGGCCAACAATCCAATCCATTCCATTCAATTTCAAGTCAAGTCAAGTCAAGCATAGTGAGTACAGGGCCAACAATCCAATCCATTCCATTTCAATTCATGTCAAGACAAGCACAGTAGGTGCATGGCAAACAATCAAATCTATTCCATTTCAATTCAAGTCAAGTCAACCAGATTGAATTCAGGGCCAACAATCCAATCACTTCCATTTCAATTCAAGTCAGATCAAGTCAAGCACAGTGAGTGCAGGGCCAACAATCCAATCCATTCCATTTCAAGTCAAGTCATGTCAAGTACAGTGAGTGCATGGGCAACAATCCATTCCATTTCAAGTCAAGTCAAGTCACGGCAAGCATAGTGAATGCAGGGTCAACAATCCAATCGATATGATTCCAAGTCAAGTCAAGTCAAGCACAGTGAGTGCAGGGCCAACAAACCAATCCATTCCATTCAATTTCAAGTCAAGTCAAGCACAGTGAGTGCAGGGCCAATAATCCAATTCATTCCATTCCATTTCAAGTCAAGTCAAGTCAAGTCAAGTCAAGTCAAGTCAAGACAAGCACAGTGAGTGCACGGCCAACAATCCAATCCATTCCATTCCAAGTAAAGCCAAGTCAAGCACAGTGAGTACAGGGCCAACAATCCAATCCAATCCATTCAATTTCACGTCTATTCAAGCCAAGTCAAGCACAGTGAGTGCAGGGCCAACAATCCAATCCATTCCATTCCAAGTCAAGTGAAATCAAGCACAGTGAGTACAGGGCAAACAGTCCAATCCATTCCATTCCATTTCAAGTCAAATCAAGTCATGTCGAGCACAGTGAGCGCAGGGCTAACAATCCAATCCATTCCATGTCAATTCAAGTCATGCAAGCCGAGACAAGCACAGTGAGTGCACGGCCAACATTCCAATCCATTCCATTTCAATTCAAGTCAAGCGCAGTGAGTGCAGCGTCATCAATTCATGCACAATGAGTGCAGGGCCAACAATCCAATCCATTCCATTTCATGTCAAGTCATGTCAAGCACAGTGAGTGCAGTGCCAACAATCCATTTCAAGTCAAGTCAATTCATGGCCAGCACAGTGAGTGCAGGGTCAACAATCTAATTCCATTCCATTCCAAGTAAAGTCAAGTCAAGACAAGCACAATGAGTGCTGGGCCAACAACACAATCCATTCCATTCCAAGTCAAGTGAAATCAAGCACAGTGAGTGCGGGGCCAACAATCCAATTCATTCCATTTCAACTCAAGTCAAGTCAAACTCAGTGACTGCAGGACCAACAATCCAATCCATTCCATTTCAATTCAAGTCAGGTCAAGCCAATTCAAGCACAGTGAGTACAGGGGCCAACATTGCAATCCATTCCATTCCAATTCAAGTCAGGTCAAGTCAAAGTCAAGCACAGTGAGTGCAGGTTCAACAATCCAATCCATTTGATTCCAAGTCAAGTCAAGTCATGTCAAGCACAGTGAGTGCAGGGACAACAATATATTCCATTCAATTTCAAGGCAAGTCAAGCCAAGCACGGTGAGTGCAGGGCCAACAATCCAATCCATTCCATCCCATTTCAATTCAAGCACAGTGAGTGCAGGGCCAATAATCCAATAAATACCATTCCAAGTAAAGTCAAGTCGAGTCAGGTCAAGCACAATGATAGCGGAGCCACCAATCCAATCCAGTCCATTTCAATTCAAGTCAAGTCAAGTCAAGCCAAGTCAAGCACTGTGAGTGCAGGGCCAGCAATCCAATCCATTCCATTTCAAATCAGTCAAGTCAAGCACAGTGAATGCAGGGCCAATAATCCAATCCATTGAATTCCAATTCAACTCGTCAAGCACAGTGAGTGCAGGGCCAACAATCCAATACATTCCATTTTAATTCAAGTCAGGTCAAGTCAAGACAAGCACAGTGAGTACAGGGCCAACAATCCAATCCTTTCCATTTCAAGTCATGTCACGGCAAGCACAGAGAGTGCAGGACCAACAATCTAATCCATTCTGTTTCATTTCAAGGCAAGTCAAGCACAGTGAGTGCAGGGCCAACAATCCAATCCATTCCATTTCAAGTCAAGTCAAGCCAAGTCAAGCACCGTGACTGCAGGGCCATCAATCAATTCCATACCATTTCAAGTCAAGTCAAGTCAGGTCACGTCAAGCACCGTGAGTGCAGGGCCAACAATCCAATCTAGTTCATTTCAATTCATTTCAAGTCACGCACAGTGAGTGCAGGGTCAGCAATCCAATCCATTGCATTCCATTTCAATTCAAGTCAAGTCAAGTCAAGCCAGGCCCTGTGAGTGCAGGGCGAACAATCCAATTCATTCCATTCTGTTTCAAGTTAAGTCAAGTCATGCCAAGTACAGTGAGTGCAAGACCAACAATCCATTCCATTTCATGTCAAGTCAAGTCACAGCAAGCACAGTGAGTGCAGGACCAACAATCTATTCAATTCCGTTCCATTTCAAGGCAAGTCAAACACACCGAGTGCAGGGCCAACAATCCAATCCATTCTATTCAATTTCAAGTCAAGTCAAGCACAGTGAGTGCAGGGCCAACAATCTATTCAATTCCGTTCCATTTCAAGGCAAGTCAAACACACCGAGTGCAGGGTCAACAATCCAATCCATTCCATTCAATTTCAAGTCAAGTCAAGCACAGTGAGTGTAGGGCCTACAATCCAATCCATTGACTTTCAATTCAAGGCAAGGCAAGCACAGCGAGTACAGGGCCAACAAACCGATCCACCCCATCTCCTTCCATGTCAAGCACTGTGAGTGCTGGGCCAAAGATCCAATCCATTCCATTTCAATTCAAATCAAACACAGTGAGGGCAGGGCCAACAGTCCAATCCATAGCATTCCATTCCATTTCAGGTCAAGTCAAGTCAAGCCCAGTGAGTGCAGAGCCAACAATTCTATCCATTGAATTTCAATTCAAGTCATGTCGAGCACAGTGAGTGCAGGATCAACATTCCAATCCATCCCATTTCAATTCAAGTCAAGCACAGAGAGTGCAGGGCCTACAATCCAATCCATACCATTTCAATTCATGTCAAGTCTAGCACAGTGAGTGCAGGGCAAACAATCCAATCCATTCCATTTCAATTCAAGTCAAGTCAAGCAGATTGAGTGCATGGCCAACAATCCAATCCATTCCATTTTAATTCAAGTCAAGTCAAGCCCAGTGAGCGCAGGGCGAACAGTTCAATCCATTGCATTCCATTTCAATTCAAGTCAAGTTAGGCCCAGTGAGTGCAGTGCCAACAATCCAATCCATTCCATTTCAATTCAAGTCCAGCACAGTGAGTACAGGGCCAACAATCCAATCAATTCCATTCAATTTCAAGTCAAGTCAAGTCAAGTTAAGTCAATTCAAGGACCGTGAATGCAGGGACAACAATCCAAAACATTCCATTTCAATTCAAGTCAAGGACAGTGAGTGCAGGGCCAACAATCCAATCCATTGCATTCCATTTCAATTCAAGTCAAGTCAAGCACAGTGAGTGCAAGCCAACAATCCAATGAATTCCATTTCAAGTCAAGTTAGATCAAGTCAAGCACAGTGAGTGCAGGGCCAACAATCCAATCCCTTCCTTTCCACTTCAAGTCAAGTCAAGTCATGACAAGTCAAATCAAGCACAGTGACGTCCGGGACAACAATCCAATCCAGTCCATTTCAATTCAAGTCAGGTCAAGCACATTGCGTGCAGGGGCAACAATCCAATCCATTCCATTTCAGTTCAAGTCAAGTCAAATCAAGCACAGTGAGTGCAGGCCCAACAATCCAAACCATTCCATTTCAATACAATTTAAGCCAAGTCATGTCGACAACTGTGAGTGCAGGGACGACAGTCCAATCCATTCCATTTCAATTCAGGTCAAGCACAGTCAGTGCAGGGCCAACAATCCAATCCATTCCATTTCAATTCAAGTCAAGTCCAGCACAGTGAGCGCAGAGCCATCAATCCAATCCATTCCATTTCAATTCAAGTCAAGTCAGAGAAACATAGAAACATAGGAAATAGGTGCAGGAGGTGGCCATACCGCCATTCATTGTGATCATGGCTGATCGTCCCCAATCAATAACCTGTGCCTGCCTTCTCCCCACAGCCCTTGATTCTGCTAGTGCCTGGAGCTCTATCTAACTCTCACTTAAATCCATCCAGTGATTTGACCTCAACTGCTCTCAGTGGCAGGGAATTCCACAAATTCACAACTCTCTGGATGAAAACGTTTTTTTCTCACCTCAGTTTTAAGTGGCCTCCCCTTTATTCTAAGTCTGTGCCCCTGCTTCTGGACTCGGCCAACATTGGGAACATTTTTCCTGAATCTGATCTGTAGCTGATCAAAAAGGCGCAGCAGCACCTTTACTTCCTGAGGAGGCTGAAAAAAGCCCACCTGTCCCCCCAGATCCTGACCAACCTTTACCGCTGTGCCATCGAAAGCATCCTGACCACCTGCTTTATGGTATGGCACAGCAGTTCCACCATAGCAGATAGGAAGGCACTACAACGGGTGGTGTGCTGGCCTTTATAAATCAGAGCATTGAATATAGGAGTAGGGAAGTAATGTTAAAATTGTACAAGGCATTGGTAAGACCAATTCAGGAGTATGGTGTACAATTTTGGTCGCCTAATTATAGGAAGGATGTCAACAAAATAGAGAGAGTACAGAGGAGATTTACTAGAATGTTGCCAGGGTTCCAGCAACTATGTTACAGAGAAAGGTTGAACAAGTTAGGTCTTTATTCTTTGGAGCACAGAAGGTTAAGGGGGGACTTGATTGAGGTCTTTAAAGAAGGGAGGGAGAGAGAAAACGGGGAATTACAGACCAGTTAGTCTAACATCGGTAGTGGGGAAACTGCTAGAGTCAGTTATTAAAGATGGGATAGCAGCACATTTGGAAAGTGGTGAAATCATTGGACAAAGTCAGCATGGATTTACGAAAGGTAAATCATGTCTGACGAATCTTGGGAATTTTTCGAGGATGTAACTAGTAGCGTGGATAAGGGAGAACCAGTGGATGTGGTATATCTGGACTTCCAGAAGGCTTTCGACAAGGTCCCACATAAGAGATTAGTATACAAACTTAAAGCATACGGTATTAGGGGTTCAGTATTGATGTGGATAGAGAACTGGCTGGCAAACAGGAAGCAAAGAGTAGGAGTAAACGGGTCCTTTTCACAATGGCAGGCAGTGACTAGTGGGGTACCGCAGGGCTCAGTGCTGGGACCCAGCTATTTACAATATATTAATGATCTGGATGAGGGAATTGAAGGCAATATCTCCAAGTTTGCGGATGACACTAAGCTGGGGGGCAGTGTTCGCTGTGAGGAGGATGTAGGAGACTGCAAGGTGACTTGGATAGGCTGGGTGAGTGGGCAAATGTTTGGCAGATGCAGTATAATGTGGATAAATGTGAGGTTATCCACTTTGGTGGCAAAAACAGGAAAAGCAGACTATTATTTAAATGGTGGCCGATTAGGAAAAGGGAGATGCAGCGAGACCTGGGTGTCATGGTACACCAGTCATTGAAAGTAGGCATGCAGGTGCAGCAGGCAGTGAAAAAAGCGAATGGTATGTTAGCTTTCATAGCAAAAGGATTTGAGTACAGGAGCAGGGAGGTTCTACTTCAGTTGTACAGGGTCTTGGTGAGACCACACCTGGAGTATTGCGTACAGTTTTGGTCTCCAAATCTGAGGAAGGATATTATTGCCATAGAGGGAGTGCAGAGAGGTTCACCAGACTGATTCCTGGGATGTCAGGACTGTCTTATGAAGAAAGACTGGATAGACTCGGTTTATACTCTCTGGAATTTAGGAGATTGAGAGGGGATCTTATAGAAACTTACAAATTTCTTAAGGGGTTGGACAGGCTAGATGCCAGGAAGATTGTTCCGATGTTGGGGAAGTCCAGGACAAGGGGTCACAGCTTAAGGATAAAGGGGGAAATCCTTTAAGACCGAGATGAGAAAGACTTTTTTCACACAGAGAGTGGTGAGTCTCTGGAACTCTCTGCCACAGAGGGTAGTTGAGGCCAGTTCATTGGCTATATTTAAGAGTGAGTTGGATGTGGCCCTTGTGGCTAAGGGGATCAGAGGGTATGGAGAGAAGGCAGGTACGGGATACTGAGTTGGATGATCAGCCATGATCATATTGAATGGCGGTGCAGGCTCGAAGGGCTGAATGGCCTACTCCTGCACCTAATTTCTATGTTTCTATGTTTCTAACACCATCACACTGCTGAACTCGGAGTCCCACCGATAGATGTCTGCAGTCTCTCCGTCCACATTGTCTGCATTCTGTATTTATTTCTATATTGCTATTACTACGAACTGATGCTAAACTGCATTTCGTTGTACCCATACTTGTATCTGTGCAATGACATTAAAGTTGAATTGAATTGAATTGAATCTCGCTTGTCCAGTCCTTTTATAATTGTAGATGTTTCTATAAGATCCCCCATCATTCTTCTAAACTCCAGTGAATACAAGCCTAGTCTTTTCAATCTTTCCTCATATGACAATCTCGCCATCCCAGTGATCAATCTCGTGAACCTATGCTACACTGCCTCAATCACAAGGATGTCCTTCCTCAAATTTGGAAACCAAAACTGTACACAATACTCCAGATGTGGTTTTACCAGAGCCCAAACAACTGCAGAAGAACCTCTTTACTCCTATGCTGAAATTCTCTTGTTATGAAGGCCAACATTCCATTAGCTCTCTTCACTGCCTGCTGCACCTCATCAATTCAATTCAATTCAATTCAATTCAATCTTTAATTGTCATTGTGCAGTGTACAGTACAGAGACAATGAAATGCAGTTAGCATCTCACCCAGAAGAGCTAACATAGAATAATGAACAGTAAAATATATATATGTACAAACAGTATCAGTACTGCAATTTTTTCTGGGGTAAGGCGTGTCTGGGGGGGGGGGGGGGGGGGGTGTCTGGCAATCACCGAGGTGCAGAATTAAGTAGTGCAACAGCCGCAGGGAAGAAACTGTTCCTGAACCTGCTGGTCCGGCAACGGAGGGACCTGTAGCGCCTCCCGGATGGGAGGAGGGTAAACAGTCTGTGGCTGGGGTGAGAGCAGTCATTGACGATGTTACGCTTCCTTCGCAGACATTGCTTGCTTTGGACAGACTCAATGGAGGGGAGTGAGGAACCGGTGATGCGTTGCGCGGTTTTCACCACCCTCTGCAGTGCTTTCCGGTCACAGACAGAGCAGTTGCCATACCATACTTTGATACAGTTGGTGAGGATGCTCTCAATGGTGCAGCGGTAAAAGTTCACCAGAATCTAAGGAGACAGATGGACCTTCTTTAGTCTCCTCAGTCAGAATAGACGCTTGTGAGCCTTCTTGACTAGTGTTGAGGTATTGTGGGTCCAAGAGAGGTCATCAGAGATGTTGACCCCTAGAAATCTGAAGCTGGAAACACGTTCCACCTCCGTCCCGTTAATGTGGCTGGGTGTGTGCGTGCAGCCCCTAGACCTTCTGTAGTCCACAGTGAGCTCCTTGGTCTTCTTGGAGTTAAGGGCCAGGTTGTTGTCAATGCACCATGCATTGATGGGGCTCAGTACACAGCCCTGTGGAACGCCGGTGTTCAGGGTGAGGGTTGAAGAGGTGTGGTTGTCCAACCAAACAGACTGGGGACTGTTAGTTAGAAAGTCCAGTCAAAGTATCCTTTATTGTCATTCAGACTTTTCCGTCTGAATGAAAGTTCGTGCCTTGCAGTCATAACATAGAATAAAATAACAAAACACACAATAAAACAGATTTAACATCCACCACAGTGAGTCTACCAGGCATCCTCACTGTGATGAAAGGCAAAAGTCTTAAAGTCCTTGTCTCTTCCCTCCTTGTCCTCCCTCTGCGTTGAGGCGATCCTGGCTTCCGATGTTGTGACCCCGACAGGTGATGGTAAGTCGCGTGGCCGAATCCGAGCTCCGCAAATGGGCCGGTTCGAACTCCGCGGCCCGGGGCGGATGAAGCTGCCACCCTCCAGTCCAGAGACTAAAGACAAGTTTCTCCACACATACACAACTAAAATAAACTGAATAAACTAACTGGTCTGTAATTCCCCGTTTTCTCTCTCGCTCATTCTTGAAAAGTGGGATAACATTGGCTATCCTCCAATCCACAAAAACTGATCCTTAATCTATTGAACATTGGAAAATGATCTCCAATGCGTTCACCATTTCTAGAGCCACCACCCTGGGATGCCATTCGGCCCAAGTGATTTATCATCCTTCAGTCCCATCAGCCTACGCAATACTATTTCTCGCCAAATGAACATTTATTTCAGTTCCTCTAACCCATTAGATCCTTTGTCCTCCAGTACATCTGGGAGACTGTTTGTGTCTTCCTTAGTGAAGACAGAGCCGAAGTACCTGTTCAACTCTTCTGCAATTTCCTTCTTACCCATAACAATTTCACCCGTGTCTGCCTTCAAGGGACCCACTACTCTTTTTCCCTTAACATATCTAAAGAAGCATTTATTGTCCTTCTTTATATTCCTGGCCAGCTTCCACCCGCACTTCATCTTTTCAGGCCGCATTACCCGTTTTCTTGCCTTCTGTTGAGTCAAGTCACGCACAGTGAGTGTACGGCCAAAAATCCAATCCATTCCATTCCAATTCAAGTCAGGTCAAGCCAAGTCAAGCACAGTGAGTGCTGGGGCAACAATCCAATCCATTCCATTCCATTCCATTCCAATTCAAGTCAAGTCAAGTCAAGCACAGTGAGTGCAGGGCCAACAATCCAATTCATTCCATTTCAAGTCATGTCAAGTCAAGTCAAGTCAAGTCAAGTCAAGTCAAGTAAAGCACTGTGAGTATAGGGCCAACAGTCCAATACATTCCATTACAATTCAAGTCAAGTCAAGCCACGTCAAGCACAGTGATTGCAGGGCCAACTATCCAATTCATTCCATTTCAATTCAAGTCGAGCAGGTCAAGTCAAGTCAAGTCAAGTACAGTTAATGTAGGGCAAACGATCCAATCCATTCCATTTTAATTCAAGTCAATTCAAGTCAAGTACAGTGAGTGCAGGGCAAACAACTCAATCCATTCCATTTCAATTAAAGTCAAGTCAAGCACAGTGAGTGCAGGGCCAACAACTCAATCCTTTCCATTCAATTTCAAGTCAAGTCAACTCAAGTCAAGTCAAGTCAAGCACAGTGAGTGCAGGGACAACAATCCAATCCATTCGATTTCAATTCAAGTCAAGTCAAGCACAGTGAGTGCTGGGCCAACAATCCAATGCATTCCATTTCAATTCAAGTCAGGTGAAGGTAAGTTAGACACAGTGAGTGCTGGACCAACAATCCAACCCATTCCATTTTAAGTCAAGTCAAGGCATGCACAGTGAGTTCAAGGCCAACTATCCAACCCATTCCTTTCAATTTCAGGTCAAGTCAAGTCAAGTCTAGTCAATTGAAGTCAAGGCAAGTCAAGCACAGTGTGTGCAGGGCCAACAATCCAAACCATTCCATTTCAATTCAAGTCAAGTCAAGTTAAGCATGGTGAGTGCATGGCCAACAACCCAATCCATTTAATTACAAGTCAAGTCGAGTCAAGTCAAGCACAGTGAGTGCAGGGCCAACAATGTAATCCATTCCATTCAATTTCAAGTCAACTCAACTCAACTCAAGTCAAGTCAAGTCAAGCACAGTGAGTGCAGGGACAACAATCTAATCCATTACATTTCAATTCAAGTCAATGCAAGCACTGTGAGTGCAGGGCCAACAATCCATTCCATTCCATTTCAATTCAAGTTAAGCACAGTGAGTGCAGGACCAACAATCCAACCCATTCCATTTCAAGTCAAATCAAGGCATGCACAGTGAGTGCAGGGCCAACAATCCAATCCATTCATTTCAATTTCAGGTCAAGTCAAGTCAAGTCTAGTCATTTCAAGTAAAGTCAAGCACAGTGACTGCAGGGCGAACAATCCAATCCATTGCACTTCAATTCAGGTCAAGTCAAGCACAGTGTGTGCAGGGCCAACAATCCAATCCATTCCATTTCAATTCAAGTCAAGTCAAGTCAAGCATAGTCAGTGCAGGGCCAACAAACCAATCCATTCCATTTCAATTCAAGTCAAGTCAAGCACAGTGAGTGCAGGGCCAACAATCCAATCCATTCATTTTTAATTCAAGTCATGTCAAGTCAAGTCTAGTGAGTGCAGGCAAACAATCCAATCCATTCCTTTTCAATTCAAGTCAAGTCAAACACAGTGAGTGCTGGGCCAACAATCCAATCCATTCCATTTCATTTCAAGTCGTCAAGTCAAGTCAAGTCAAGCATAGAGAGTGCCTGGCCAAAAATCCAACCCATTCTATTTCAATTCAAGTCAAGTCAAATGAAGTCAAGTCAACTCAAGCACAGTGAGTGCAGTGCCAGCAATCCAATCCATTCCTTTTCAATTCAAGTCAAGTCAAACACAGTGAGTGCTGGGCCAACAATCCAATCCATACCATTTCAATTCAAGTCAAGTCAAGCACAGTGAGTGCAGGGCCAAAAATCCAATCCATTCCATTTCAATTCAAGTGAAGTCAAGTCAAGTACAGCAAGTGCAGGGCCTATAATCCAATCCATTCCATTTCAATTCAAGGCAGGTTTAGTCACGTCAAGCACATTGAGTGCAGGGCCAACAATCCAATCCATTCCATTTCATTTCAAGTCGTCAAGTCATGTCAAGTCAAGTCAAGCATAGAGAGTGCCTGGCCAAAAATCCAACCCATTCTATTTTAATTCAAGTCAAGTCAAATGAAGTCAAGTCAACTCAAGCACAGTGAGTGCAGTGCCAGCAATCCAATCCACTCAATTTCAATTCAAGTCAGGTCAAGTCAAGTCAAGCACAGTGAGTGCAGGGCCAACACTCCAATCTATTCCATTCCAAGTTAAGTCAAGTCAAGTCAAGTCAAGTCAAGCACAGTGAGTTCAGGGCCAACAGTCCAATCCATTCCATTTCAATTCACATCAAGCCAAGTCAAGCACATTGAGTGCAGGACCATTAATCCAATCCAGTCCATTTCAATTCAAGTCAAGTCATAGAAACATAGAAACTGTGCTTGAATTGACTTGACTTGACTTAGATAATAGACCATAGGTGCTGGAGGGGGCCATTCGGCCCTTTGAGCCAGCACCGCCATTCATTGTGATCATGGCTGATCGTCCGCATTCAAGAAACCGTCCCTGCCTTCTCCCCATATCCCTTGATTCCACTAGCCACTAGCGCTCTATCTTATGCCCCTGACCCACTTAGGAAACCTGAACGAAAACCTCTGGAGACTTTGCTGAAGGTTTCCTTGCGGTTCCCGGAGGTTCCCGTAGATTTTTGTTAGTCTCCCTAATGGTCGAAAGTGGTTTTCGCTTCTTCTATATTCCGGCGACAATTTCAAAAAATTTGAAACTGGTCGCTACTAACAATAGGTTTCCGTTTTAAGAATGGGTAATTTTTTAGTCAAAGCCAGTTGCAATGCTAGTTGAAGGTCGTTGCCGGAGGTTGCAGAAAGTGGAAGGTAAGACCTTTTTTTCACCCAGTTTTATTCCACCAGAGAGGTCTTATACCTGAACTATCAGGCATCCAATGATTTGGCCTCTCCTGCCCTCTAGCAGGGAATTCCAAAAAAATCACAAAACTCTGGGTGAAAACATTTTTTCTCACCTCAGTCTTAAATGGCCTCCCTTTTATTCTAAGGCTGTGCCTCCTGGGTCTGGACTCGGCCAACATTGGGAATATTTTTCCTGCATCTAGCTTGTCCAGTCCTTTTGTAATTTTATATGTTTCTATAAGACCCCCATCATCATTCTAAACTCCAGTGAATACAAGCCTAGACTTTTCAATCTTTCCTCATATGACAGTCCCGCAATCCCAATGATCAATCCCGTGAACCTATGCTGCACTGCCTCAATCACAAGGATGTCCTTCCTCTAATTAGGAGACCAAAACTGTGGACAATGCTCCAGATGTGGTCTTACCAGAGCCCTATACAACTGCATAAGAACCTCTTTACTCCTATACTGAAATCCTCTTGTTATGAAGGACAACATTCCATTAGCTCTCTTCACTGCCTGCTGCACCTGCACGCCAACCTTCAGTGGCTAGTGTACAAAGTCACCAAGGTCTCACTGCACCTCCCCCTTTCCTAACTTAACCCCATTGAGATAATAATGTTCCCCCTTGTTTTTGCCACCAAAGTGGTAACCTCACATGTATCTATATTACACTGCATCTGCCACGCATTTGCCCACTCACTCAACCTGTCCAGGTCACTCTGCAACCTCCTAACATCCTCTTCACAGTTCACTCTACCACCCAGCTTTGCGGCATCCACAAACTTGCTAGTGTTGCTCCTAATTCACTCTTCCAAATCATTAATATAAATGGTAAACAGTTGCGGCCCCATTGGATTGTTTGCCTGCACTCACTAGACTTGACTTGACATGACTTGAATTAAAATGAATGGATTGGATTGTTGGCCCTGCACTCACTGTGCTTGACTTGACTTGAATTGAAATGGAATGGATTGGTTTGTTGGCCCTGCACTGACTATGCTTGATTTGACTTGACTTGAATTGAAATGGAATGGATTGGATTGTTGGCCCTGCTGCAACAGTTGCGGTAGTGGCGAGCTTTGCGGCACTCCACTCGCCACTGCCTTCCATTCTGAAAAGGACCCGTTCACTCCTACTCTTTGCTTCCTGTCTGCCAACCAGTTTTTTTTATCCATGTCAACACCCTACCATGTGCTCTAATTTTAGTCACCAGTCTCCCATGCTGGTGCTTATCAACGGCTTTCTGCAAGTCAAGATACACTACTTTCATTGGATCCCCTTCATCCATTTTACAAATGCCCCATTATTGCCAATTTAATAATTTACTCCAGCGTCTTTCCCATCACCGAAGTCAGGCTAACTGGTCTGCAATTTCCCGTTTTCACTCTCACTCCTTTCTTGAAACGTTGGACAACATTGGCTATTCTCCAATCCACAGGAACTGATCCTGAATCTATTGAACATTGGAAAATGATCACCAATGCGTTCAATATTTCTTGAGCCACCGCCGTGGGATGCAGACCATCCGGCCCAGGGGATGTGTCATCCTTCAGTCCCATTAGCATGCCGAATACTATTTCTCACCTAATGAAAAGTTCTTTCAGTTCCTCTAACCCCTTCGATCCTCTGTCCTCCAGTACATCCGGGAAATTGTTTGTGTCTTCCTTAGTGAACACAGATCCGAAGTACCTGTTCAACTCTTCTGCCATTTCCTTCTTACCCATAATAATTTCACCCATGTCTGCCTTCAGGAGACCCACATTTGACTTTCCTACTCTTTTTCCCTTAACATATCTAACTCTTTCCTACTCTTTTCCCCTTAACATATGGTCCTTCTTTATATTCTTGGACAGCTTCTGCCCGTACTTCTTCTTTTCAGCCTGCATTGCCCATTTTGTTTCCTTCTGTTGAGTCAATTCATGCACAGTGAGTGCAGGGCCAACAATCCAATCTATTCCATTGCAAGTCAAGTCAAGTCAAGCACAGTGAGTGTAGGGCCAACAATCCAATCCGTTCCATTTCAATTCAAGTCAAGTCAATTCAAGTCAAGTCACGTCAAGCACAGTGAGTGCAGGGCCAACACTCCAACCCATTCCATTTCAAGTCAAATCAAGGCAAGCACAGTGAGTGCAGGGCCAACAATCCAATACATTCCATTCCATTCAATATCAGGTCAAGTCAATTCAAGTCAAGTCAAGTGAGTGCTGGGCCAACAATCCAATCCATTCAATTTCAATTCAAGTCACACAGAGTGGGTGCAGGGCCAAGAGTCCAATCCATTCCATTTCAATTCCAGTCAAGTCAAGTCAAGCATAGTGAATGCAGGGCCAACAATCCAATCCGTTCAATTTAAAATCAAGTCAAGTCAAGCACAGTGAGTACACAAGTCCAACAATCCAATCCATTCCATTATAATTCATGTCAAATCAAGTCAAGTCAAGTAAGGTGAGTGCAGGCAAACATCCCAATCAATTCCATTTCAATTCAAGTCACGTCAAACACAGTGAGTGCAGGGCCAACACTCCAAATCCATCCATTTCAATTCAATACAAATCAAGTTAAGCACAGTAGGTGCAGGGCCAGCAAATCAATCCATTCCATTTCAATTCAAATCAAGTCAAGTCAAGTCAAGCACAGTGAGTGCAGGGCCGCAATCCAATCCACTCCATTTCATTTCAATTCAAGTCAAGTCAAGCACAATGTGTGCAGGGCCAACAGTCCAATCCATTCAATTTCAAGTCAAGTCAAGTCAACTCAACTCAAGCAGAGTGAGTGCAGGGCCAACAGTCCAATCCATACCATTTCAATTCAAGTAAAGTCAAGCTAAGTCAAGCACAGTGATTACAGGGCCAACAATCCAATCCATTTCAATTCAAGTCGAGGCAAGTCACGTCAAGTCAAGTCAAGTACAGTGAGTGTAGGGCCAACAATCCAATTCATTCCATTTCAATTCAAGTCAAGTCAAATCAAGTCAAGTCAAGTCAAGTCAAGCACAGTGAGCGCAGGGCCAACAATCCAATCCATTCCATTTCAATTCAAGTCAAGTCAAGTACAGTGAGTTCAGGGCCAACAATCCAATCCATTTCATTTCAATTCAAGTCAGCTCAACTCTTGTCAAGCACAGTGAGTGCAGGGCAAACAATCCAATCTATTCCATTGCAAGTCAAGTCAAGTCAAGCACAGTGAGTGTAGGGCCAACAATCCAATCCGTTCCATTTCAATTCAAGTCAAGTCAATTCAAGTCAAGTCACGTCAAGCACAGTGAGTGCAGGGCCAACACTCCAACCCATTCCATTTCAAGTCAAATCAAGGCAAGCACAGTGAGTGCAGGGCCAACAATCCAATACATTCCATTCCATTCAATATCAGGTCAAGTCAATTCAAGTCAAGTCAAGTGAGTGCTGGGCCAACAATCCAATCCATTCAATTTCAATTCAAGTCACACAGAGTGGGTGCAGGGCCAAGAGTCCAATCCATTCCATTTCAATTCCAGTCAAGTCAAGTCAAGCATAGTGAAGCAGGGCCAACAATCCAATCCGTTCAATTTAAAATCAAGTCAAGTCAAGCACAGTGAGTACACAAGTCCAACAATCCAATCCATTCCATTATAATTCATGTCAAATCAAGTCAAGTCAAGTAAGGTGAGTGCAGGCAAACATCCCAATCAATTCCATTTCAATTCAAGTCACGTCAAACACAGTGAGTGCAGGGCCAACACTCCAAATCCATCCATTTCAATTCAATACAAATCAAGTTAAGCACAGTAGGTGCAGGGCCAGCAAATCAATCCATTCCATTTCAATTCAAATCAAGTCAAGTCAAGTCAAGCACAGTGAGTGCAGGGCCGCAATCCAATCCACTCCATTTCATTTCAATTCAAGTCAAGTCAAGTCAAGTCAAGCACAATGTGTGCAGGGCCAACAGTCCAATCCATTCAATTTCAAGTCAAGTCAAGTCAAGTCAAGTCAAGTCAACTCAAGCAGAGTGAGTGCAGGGCCAACAGTCCAATCCATACCATTTCAATTCAAGTAAAGTCAAGCTAAGTCAAGCACAGTGATTACAGGGCCAACAATCCAATCCATTCCATTTCAATTCAAGTCGAGGCAAGTCACGTCAAGTCAAGTCAAGTACAGTGAGTGTAGGGCCAACAATCCAATTCATTCCATTTCAAGTCAAGTCAAGTCAAGTCAACTCAAGCAGAGTGAGTGCAGGGCCAACAGTCCAATCCATACCATTTCAATTCAAGTAAAGTCAAGCCAAGTCAAGCACAGTGATTACAGGGCCAACAATCCAATCCATTCCATTTCAATTCAAGTCGAGGCAAGTCACGTCAAGTCAAGTCAAGTACAGTGAGTGTAGGGCCAACAATCCAATCCATTCCATTTCAATTCAAATCTAGTCAAGTACAGTGAGTTCAGGGCCAACAATCCAATCCATTTCATTTCAATTCAAGTCAGCTCAACTCTTGTCAAGCACAGTGAGTGCAGGGCAAACAATCCATTCTATTCCATTGCAAGTCAAGTCAAGTCAAGTCATGTCAAGTCAAGCACAGTGAGTGCAGGGCCAACACTCCAACGCATTTCATTTCAAGTCAAGTCAAGGCAAGCACAGTGAGTGCAGGGCCAACAATCAAATCCATTCTATTCCATTCAATTTCAGGTCAAGTCAATTCAAGTCAATTCAATTACTGTGAGTGCTGGGCCAACAATCCAATCCATTCAATTTCAATTCAACTCAAGCACAGTGTGTGCAGGGCAAACAATCCATTCCATTCCATTTCAATTCCAGTCAAGTTAAGTCAAGCATAGTGAGTGCAGGGCCAACAATCCAATCCATTCCATTTCAATTCAAGTCAAGTCAAGTACAGTGAGTTCAGGGCCAACAATCCAATCCATTCCATTTCAATTCAAGTCAAGTCAAGTCAAATCAAGTCAAGTCAAATCAAGTACAGTGATTGCAGGGCCAACAATCCAATCCATTCCATTTCAATTCAAGTCAAGTCAAGTACAGTGAGTTCAGGGCCAACAATCCAATCCATTTCATTTCAATTCAAGTCAGCTCAAGTTACGTCAAGCAGTGAGTGTAGGGCCAACACCCCAACCCATTCCATTTCAAGTCAAGTCAAGGCAAGAACAGTGAATACAGGGCCAACAATCCAATTGATTCCATTCCATTCAATTTCAGTTCAAGTTAATTCAAGTCAATTCAAGTCAAGTCAAGTACAGTGAGTGCTGGGCCAACAATCCAATCCATTCAATTTCAATTCAGGTCAAGCACAGTGTGTGCAGGACCAACAATCCAATCCATTCCATTTCAATTCAAGTCAAGTGAAGTCAAGCATAGTGAGTGCAGGGCCAACAATCCAATCCATTCCATTTCAATTCAAGCACAGTGAGTGCAAGGTCAACAATCCAATCCATTCCATTATAATTCATGTCAAATCAAGTCAAGTCAAGTACACTGAGTGGAGGCAAACAATCCAATCAATTTGATTTCAATTCAAGTCAAGTCAAACACTGTGAGTGCGGGGCCAACAATCCAATCCATTCCATTTCAATTCAAGACAAATCAAGTTAAGCACAGTAGGTGCAGGGCCAGCAATTGAATCCATTCCATTTCAATTCAAGTCAAGTCAAGCACAGTGAGTGCAGGGCCTACAATCCAATCCATACCATTCCATTTCAATTCAAGTCAAGTGAAGTCAAGTCAAGTCAAGCACAATGTGTGCCGGGCCAACAGTCCAATCCATTCCATTTATATTCAAGTAATGTCAAGTCAAGCACAGTGAGTGCCGGGCCAACAATCCAATCCATTCCATTTCAATTCAAGTCAGCTCAAGTCAAGTCAAGCACAGTGAGTGCAGGGCAATTCAATCCATTCCATTGCAAGTCATGTCAAGTCAAGTCAGGTCAAGTCAAATCAAGTCAGTCAAGTCAAATCAACCACAATGTGTGCAGGGCCAACAGTCCAATCCATTCCATTTCTATTCAAGTCAAGTCAAGCACATTGAGTGCAGGGCCAACAATGCGATCCATTCCATATCAATTCAAGTCAAGCACAATGAGGGTAGGGCCAACAATCCAATCCATTCCATTTCAATTCAAGTCAAGTCAGCAGATCAATCAATCACTAAGCAGAACTTACCTAATGAGTGGGACCTTTGGACTAAACAATGTGGGCTAACAAATCATTTCTTCTTTCCCAACACAGTGGGGGCTAACAAAGCATTTCTTCCTTCCAAACACATTGGGGACTACCAAAACAATCATTCCTCGCAAACACAATGGGGACTAACACAGCATTTATTGCAAGCACATTAAGGGCGAACAAAGCATGTCTTCCTCGCAAGCACAGTGGGGACTAACAACGCATTTATTGCAAGCACATTATGGGTTAACCAATCATCATTTATTGCAACCACATTGCGGGATAGCAAAGCATTAATTGCAAGCACATTAAGGGCTAACCAATCATCATTGTTTGCAACCACATTGCGGGGTAACAAATAATTTATTGCAATCACATTAAGGGCTAACCAATTATCATTTAATGCAGCCACATTGCGGGATAACAAATCATTCATTGCAAGCACATTAAGGACTAACAAATCACATTGTGGGGTTACAAATCGTTTATTGTAAGTACATTAAGGGTTAACAAACCATCATTCACTGCAAGAACATTGCTGACTAACAAATCATTTATTGCAAACACTTAAGGGTTAACCAATCATCATTCATTGCAAGCATAGTGAGGGCTAACAAAGCATTTTTTGCAAGCACATTAAGGGCTAACCACTCATTGTTTATTGCAAACAAATTGCGGGGCAGCAAATCATTTATTGCAAGCACATTGTAGACTCACTGTTCAGTAGACTCACAGTTCAGTAGAATAACAGTTCAGTTAACTCACAGCTTAGAATCACTGTTGTGGACTCTCATTCACCATCTTCCAGAGCGACTAACTCACATCCAAAATCCGGGGCTTTATACTCATGCCCCCCCCCACCCCCCAGAAGGGGCATCATCATGGTGATTGACAGGCGAGTGCACCAATCAGTTGATTTTTCAAACATTCAGAACTTATTTATTTTTCAGCAATCGGAAAAATCCCTGTGGCTGCTGCAGCGGAGGAGGACTGTGAGTAAGATGGCAAAAAACCGTAGCGATATAGGGTCGCGTTATTTCTAAAATCCATTAACAAAGTTGACAGGAAGTGGTCATGATGAGACTTTTAGTATAATAACAGATAGACAGCCTCAATAAACCATTGAGGCAAGCAACTTAAAAGAATTAAAGAAGAAAACCTGGGAATGAACACTCCTCTGTGGTTCGGGAACACCTACTTTGCGCCTAAATTTAGCTGTTTGGAATAAATTGACAAATTCTGAATTAGATCTCTAAAATTGTGTGTTGATGTATTGGAAGGACTTTGAAATTTGAGATTTGGAAATGGTTTATGGGATATGGCTTAAAAGTATTTGTAATTGGAGAATTAACCTGATATCTTTTATTGTCTCACCCCCAGACAGACAGCCAGGGTTGAGAAGGATTGATAACAGTGGATGAAGGGAAGAACAGAACTTGGCAGAGGTCCGGTATTGTAGAACATGAATGAATATCTAGAGAACGTGAGAGATGGCATAAAAAGAATAGGGAAGTGCAAAGGATAAAGCTTCCCTTCAGGATGTCAAGGCTAACCGCCTAGAGAAGAGTTGCTGGAGAAGAAAGAGTTGACCAGTGGGTTAAAGAAGTACCAGGGGAGTGGGTACTTGTTGTCAGAGTTGATCTATTAACCGCTGGATCGAAATTCATCAAACCCTTGATAATAAAGCAGCTACTATTTGACCCTAGATTTGGCATTCTTAATTGGCTTGATTTAAAATAATGACCCACAACATATGGAAATAAATTGATGATATTAAACATCTGGGAATTCCACAGCAATTGAATTGAATTGTGCTTATCGACCGCAAGCTGTGGATTGGAAAAGGGTAAGACAGACCCTGAAATTCAAAATAGCAAATTAAAGCCTGAGTAAATATGGCTGAATTGAACCATTCCCCATGGTTGTTTTTAATAGGTTCACACCTGTAAGGAAATATCGACTGAACCCAGCTGAAATTTATATGAAGAATCTTCATTCGAAGTACATTGGAAACCACAATGTGACTGCAGAGATAACTGACTACATGTTAGTGTTGATAATAGAATGGGAAAGATTATATCATAGAGTAGTAATAGTATACAGAGAGAGGTCTTTGTTTGACAGTGGATTACCGGAATGCATGGGAAAGCATCACTGAAAATATGGAGTGTAACTTACTTCATCCCAATTTTTCTTAGGAATTATAGGTTCAACTATGGATCAAGTACAGAGGGATTGGCAACACAGATGGGGGGGATTTGCATCCACGAAAATTCGGGAGGTGAAGACTCGTCAGACGGGAATTATGAAGCTACGCCCACGAAAACTCAAGAAGCATGATGAGATTCTGGGAAGATACATCATCATCTTGGTGTTAATTTGTTTGATAATGTACCAGTCACCAATGTTCCTTTGGTTATCATAAATGATGGCTATCATATATATGATAAAAGGGAGGAATGTTAATCCTGGCTAAAACAGAGCAGCCACAGCATGAACATTTATGAAGGACTTATGTATTGTTTGGCCATTTTGGTCAAGTCTGATTTGCTCTGCAGAAATAAGACAAGCTTCTGAATGGTGCCAGTAAGTCTTGGGCCCAGATCAGTGTTGCATATTCAATTGACAGAATTAATGTGATTTCTGCAGAGGACCTCATAGGAAGTGTAAAATGCATGAAGTTGATTGGATTAATGCAAACTAATTGTACATAGTGTAAATATTGTTGTTAGACAGTCACCCTGCTGTTTGTTGATTGGTTAAAGTGTTGAGCCCCTGGCAAGTTTGTTTGGATTCCGGGGTAAATGTTGCATTATTCAAATTAAGTTAGCTTCTTCTAGAAGCTTCCCCTGCAGCAATGTAATCTGCTATTGATCCTGTTATTGGTCTGTGTAACTGTCAATAATGTATTGTTGTAATTAATATGTTTGATTGTATTGGAAATAGACCACCACTCTGTAGTTCAGCCCTTCAAGGTTCGGGGAGCTATAAAATGCCGCTCCCGCAAGGTCCTTTGTCGATTTCCTGGAAGAGCGCTTGGGACTGCATTAACTTTTGGAGTGTTTCTGCTTGCATGAGGCTGAAGAGCTTGGCCAGGCAGATACAAGGATCGTACCCACAGTGGTTTAGGAAACGTATAGGTGAATTTGTTGTTCTATCCACAAATAAATATTAGTTGTTCCAGTGCTTGAATCAGTGTTTTATTGACTGAACTGGACTGGGGGGAAGCTTAGAAGTACTTATTTCCAGTTGCCATTACATTTGTGAAAACTTGCTCTATGAGTGAAACTGGAGCTCATGAAAGGCTAGAAATATGGAATGTTTTATTTCACAAGCCTGACGCCGCCATTCCCGATCAACTGTACAAGGTCACCACCTGCGCCGATCTGATTAACGGAGATTGGAATCCCCGAAAGTCAACGCGCAGGGAGAATGAGTACGTACAACAACAGGCTTTATTGGAGAAGCTTTATATGATAAGTTGAATTGGAAAATGGCGATTAAAATGGAGAATTGAGTAGTGACCTTGAGAATCAGAACGATATCAGTTGTTTGAAATACCAGCCATAGGCATATGGCATTTACGTCAACGAGTCTGAAAGGGATAGTGAACAAGTATGCCTGTGATCAAAGCTAAAGCTCAGTTACAAGAAGACGATGTTGGACAAGATTCTGAAAAGGAAAGAAGAGTTACTAAACACACTGACAAAGGCTTGGAATTGTTCAGGGAAAAGTGTCAGAAGACAGGAAACTCGATATGTAAACAAGCTAACAAATTAATTGAAATGCTAAAATATGAAATCAAAGGAAAATTAAAATGAAGTACAATCTAACCTGGTTCAATTAATCAAGCTCTGTGATCAAAAACCACGATTTAAAAGGAGATTGAATGGCAACATCAGTGGTTTCAACAAAGAATAGAAACATTTAATGGTTTTATACAAGACGTAAAGGTGTGGTTAACTGATATTGGACAGCAAACTACACAATCCACTGCTGAAAGTGCCATAAAACAGTGTTGTAAATTCAGATGAAATTGGACCTGATGACAGTGTTTCAAATGTCTCAAAGCCTAAATTAAGCCACACATCCAGCTCTTCATCATGTGTACCTTCAATGGCCTCTGCTCGTATTAAAGCTCAGGCAGAAAATCATACGCTGTGAGGACCCTAGTGGGGTGGGTCACCTATGGTTCCCTGAAAAGAGACAACAAAAGAAGGGATGAAAATGGCTACCCTGCTGCTGCAATCGGACATCCATTTTAAACCTAGAGGAGCTATTGGTCAAGCAATACAATCACGACTTCAATGAAAGAACCAGCACAGAAACAGAGGACATGACCAGAGAAGATGTAAAGTACTTGGATATTATAAATCGCCCAGCAAAGATGATGGGTGGACATTTTTGTCTAGACGTACCTTTCAAACAAGGCTCAGCATGCCAAATAGCTGTTGCATTGCAGAGCAGCTCATCCAGAGCCTGAAATACAGGTTTGGCAAGAATACGATTTTTCATGATGAATATACATCTTTCCTCACAGAAATGATTGACAATGGTTATGCTGAAATTGTACCAGTGGACCAGCTGAATCAAAGTGATGGAGAGCTCTGGTACATCCCTCACCGTGGGCATATCACTCAAGTAATGGAACCTTAAGGGTGGTCTTTGACTGTCGTACAATCATCAAAGGAACATCACTTAACTGCTAACTGCTGCAGGGTCCAGTCCTTACCAACTCCCACATTGTAGTATTCATCAGGTTCGGACAAGAACCAGTTGCTTTGATGGCTGATATCAAAGCAATGTTTCATCATCAAGGTATCAGAAAAGTACATTGACTATCTGCGATTCCTGTGGTGGCCGGAGGGTAATATGCAGTAAGATCTTTTTGAATACCAGATGAAGGTACATCTTTTTGGAGCAGTGTCATCACCAAGTTGTGCATGCTTTGCATTAAGGAAGACTGCCGAGGTCAACAAAGCTCACTTTCCAGCACAGGTGACAAGCACAGAAAAGAACAACTTCTATATAGATGATTGTTCAAAATCCATGCCTTCGGAACAGGAAGCAGTTCAAATGGCAAGACTGGACTTCCCTGTGCCAAATGGGAGGATTCATGCTGTCAAAGTGAATCAGCAACAGCCGTGCTGTATTGGCATCCATTCCACAAGAAAACAGAACCAATGCGAACAGAGTGCTGGACTTGCACAAGCACAATCTACCAATGGAAAGAGAACTGGGATTGCACTGGTGTATTGAACCACATGTGTTCAAGTTCAGAATTGCTGTACAGGAACGATCATACACAAGATGGTGCATCTTGTCTGTGGTTGGCTCTATATATGACTCTTTAGGATTCTAGCACGATTTGCTCTGCAGCCAAGCTGATTATGCAGAAGCTTTGTATGGAAAGCTTCAGATGGGATGAAAACATACCCCAAACCTTCTCTCGACAATGGACAGAATGGTTAGCAGATCTCAACAAGATGGTGGAATTTAAAATGTACCCATGCATGAAGCCTATCATTATATGCACAGCTGCACCACTTTTAAGATGCAAACGAAAGTGGGTACGGTACTGTTTCATATCTCAGACTGGAAGATGATAACAAAGAAGTGCATGTTGCATTCATAATGGGAAAAGCCAGAGTGGCACCATTGAAGCAAATGACGATTCCCAGAATGGAGCTTACAGCTGCATTCCAAGCTGTCAGAGTTGAAATCCATCCATCTTCCGGACCGATAGCTGAACAGTGCTTAAGTACATCAACAATTATACCAAACGCTCCCAAACGTTTGTAGCAAACGGTCAATTTGGTAAGGGAATGCTACTGATGTATCACAATGGAGATGTGTTCACACAAAGGAAAATCCTGCTGATGAAGCCACCAGAGGACTAACAGCAGACCACTTTGCACCTCGTACACTAACACTATCGTACACAAGAGGGAAAATTTACAATTTACAGAAGTCAATTAATCTACATCCCTGCACGTCTTTGTGGGAGAAAACCAAAGCACTTGAAGAAACCGACGCGGATACAGAGAGAACATACACATTCCACATGGACAACATCCTGAGTCAGGGTCGAACACTCCATTGTGCCGCCTTCAATTGATCACCTTCCCGTTGAGATCATAGATACCCTTCCTCATTGACCACCACAGTACCACCACATTCGTTTTCATCTGCAATCGTATTAATCACACCACCCCCTTACAAGTCATGAATATAGATAAAAGTAGACTCAGCACTGATCCCTTTGACACACTACTCCTTGCAGACTAGCATGAAAAATCACCTTCTACCAACACCCCATGTCTCCTCCCTTCAAGCACATTTTGTATCCAATTGCCTCTCTTAATCCTGGATCCCGTGTACAATGCTTTAACAACTAGCCTATCGTGTGCTGGTCCAGAAACCTCTTCAATGTGAGAGACTTTTCCTCCATCACCCGCTCAGGCGTTACAGGACTTTCATTTCCTTCCTCCTCATTTAACTGCTAAATGCCTCTACATCACTAAATTGTCTGCTTCCATCAACACCACCCGTGGCAGGAACTTTAGGGCACCCACCATTCTCTGTGTAACAAGAACTTGACCCATTATGTATTTGGAAGCTTCTCCCCCCCCCCCCCCTCACCTTAATACAATATCTTATGAATTTGTGAATTAATTTGAGAATTAATTTGGAATTTGTAAATAAACGTTATCAACCTCATCTGCAGGATTCTCATGTTGTCATGATGTTATAAACCGTCATATCTCCACTCTCGGAGGTTCCATAGAAAATCTTCCACGTCGCTTTACAGCCAATGTTCTCCAAATATTGTTGACTTTTATACAGGATGCCGCAGACGCTAAAGGCAAACGCGCTCTTGACCACACTGTCGACTTGTGTTGTCGCTTTCGGGGAGTGATGGACTTGCGGTCCAAGAACCCTCTATCTCTGTCCCTCATTTGGCCGGTATCCTATCCAAGTAGGTGTAAGAAGGAACTGCAGATGTTGGTTTAAACCGAAGATAGACACAACAATCTGGATCAGCAGGCATTATCTCCGGAGAGAAAAAAATGTGACGTTTCGGGTCGAGACCCTCCTTCAGAGGACTGAAGAAGGGTCGCGAGCCGAAACGTCACCCATTCCTTCTCTCTAGAGATGCTGCCTCTACCGCTCAGTTGATCCTAGCCAAATATGTGTCCCTGTTCGGCTACAACAGGTTATTTCCAACACAATGTGTCATAGAAGTAAACAAGGTGATAATGAAATATCTGCGACGAATGTCTTAAGTGTCTGTGGTTGAACTGATTGATTCACAGGAGATTTGTCTGTGTATAAATAGACTGCCTTTAATTGATCCGATAGTTCTCCCGCTGCCTCTACTGACAGAAAATGGGGCGGGCTCCCGTTCTGCTGGTGAAAGAGATTTACTATCCGGTTCTTGCGGTTTTCGGTGTTCCTGGTGAGTGGATTCTACACAATACGTGGTCACTGCGCCGAGGTTCACCGAGCGAAGTGAAAGGCTGGGGTGCGCTAATGGCACATCATTGCCCACACGATGGCTTCAGAAGCGCATAGTCTCTGTCGGCGCGATGCCATCTAAAGCTCCAGTTTTTAAATACGTAACCAGGGCATCGAGATAACTTGTCCAGAAACAATGAACTACAGATACTGGTTTACAAAAAACCCCACAAAGTGCTGGAGCAACTCAGCGGGTCAGGCAGCATCTCCGGGTAACATGGACAGGCGATGTTTCGGTCGGGACCCATCAGATTATTTGTTACGTTCCTTTACAGGTCTGGGTGAATTAAATTGAGGTTTATTGAAAGTCTGAGGATTCCCCCCACCATCACGTGTATCCACCAATACTCGCCAGCCACCTGTCCCTGCTGTCTTCCACCTTTCCCATGCAACCCCCATCATTATCTGTGTGAAGAAGGACCCCGACCTGAAACATCACCTATCCATGTTCTCCAGAGATCCTCCCTGACCCGTTGAGTTACTCCCGCACTTTGAGTCGTTTAAGATAACGCGTCTACACAGAAACAAGAATCTTTCATTCCTCTCTCTCTCTGTTGCAGCAAACCTGATGACAATCGTAATTCTCTCCCGAGGAAAGTGCGGCCTTGCCAAGTGCAGCTCTCTCTACATGATTGGCATGGCTTCGGCTGATTTTCTCGTCATGGTCATCAATGTGGTGCTGTTTTATATTCTCACCTACCACTTCCCACATTCGTTCCTGACAATCTACCCCCTGTGTAAGATCATCATATATATATCCACGATCACTTTGGACCTGTCAGTTTGGTTCACCCTCTCCTTCACGTTCGATAGATGTGTAGCAATCTGCTCTCGGAAGTTACAAACCATGTATTGCACCGGGAGAACGGCGACTGTGGTACAAACGACGCTCGCCCTTCTGATCGTATCCAAAAACATCCCTTTTTTATTTGCATACGAGCCCCTGCACATCGTTGACGGGGTGCAGTGGGGCTGCAGGGTAAATATGTCTTTCTTTACCTCGTCCGCGGGCGTGGGTTTTCTCAAGTTTCACGCCGTCTGTGTGGGCGCGCTTCCTTTTGCGTTGATTTTCGTGTTTAACTCAGTGACAGCCACGCGTATTTTAGCCGCCAGTCGAGCTCGCCGCGCGCTGCGGGGTAACAGAAACGACAAACAATCCGACCCGGAGGTGGCGAACAGAAGAAAGTCCATTATTTTGGTATTCACCATCTCCGGCAGTTTCGTGCTGTTGTGGATTACAGCGGCCGTGACTTTTGGAATCACCGGGCTGACAAACGCTAATCATTTCCGCGGTGACCTTAACGACCCAGCCTACGTTGCCACGGAAGTTGGAGCTATGTTAAAGTACATGAGCTCCTGTTCAAACACTTGCATTTACGCTCTGACCCAGAGCAAATTCAGAGAACAATTGAAGGATGCGGTAAAATCGCACTGCAGGTTATTCCACCGCTCGGGTAGAAACTGAGTTTTGTACAAATGTATGAAAACGTATTTAAGCAAGCACATTTTTAGCAATATTTTGTCCAAACTATTTTAAAAATCATTCTGATAATGTGTACGCCGTTGAGTTTTATTTTTGCTGTTTCTGTACCCAATGTTGCAGTTTAATGTTCCTGTGAATTTGTAGTGTGACGCTCTTTTCAATGGACAAATACAGTTATTGGCAGGAACCTGAGGTGCACTGATGTTCGAGGGATCTTGGGATACAAGTCTACTGCTCCTTCAACATGCCATCACAAGTAGAGGGGTAACGAACGGGGCCATATTTGAATGGTTCTTGTCACCGCATCAAGTGAAGGGATTCACAGGATGCTGCCCTGATTATAGTATTAGCTGTAAGGAGAGAGACACAAACAACTGGAGTAACTCAGCGGGTCAGACAGCATCTCTGGAGAAAAGAAATAGGTTACGTTTCGAGTCGAGACCCTTCTTCAATCTAGGATAGGATAGATAGTCCGATACCCGTGTGTCGATGTACGAAATACGATTTTTTTTGGCAAATTTGCTTTTACAGAGTGTAGCATGTGTGGCATGCGCTGCCAGGAGAGGGGGTGGAAGCAGATACATGGTTGGCGATTAAGAGGCCTGTTAGATGGGGAAACAAACTAGCAGTCCCTGTGCTATACTATCCCATACTCCAAATATAATAATTTCCCGTTAACCGACAATGTTCTATGCTTCGGAATCAAGATAGTGGATTCGAAATCGTGTACGGAACCTTCCCCGACACCACGATGCAGCTTTGAAAGTCGCTGGTTCAATTGTATTTTATTATCACATGTACATAGATACAGTGAAAATCTTTATTTGCATACAATTCAGTAAAATGATACTGTACAATCATAAATAAAGACCAAAGTGCAAGGATTGCAGTGCAATACTAGTAAACAGCGCCGGGTAAAGAGTTCACACGTTTGCGGTATCACCTTGTGTCCATCAAGTTTCAAGTTCTTAAATGTATAAACTCTTATCTTGGCCTTAAATGTCTGTTGGCCTCTGGGCGGCCCTTTATCGGGGTTGTAGGGTTGATGCTGTCGATATCCTCCACTGCCGTTCGGTCTGCTGCAGCTGCGTTCAATCTGCACTCTCATCCGACCTGTAGCTATGGCAGCATGTGATCCCCAGCTGCTGCAGGGCCTCCAGCAGCCCGCTGCTCCCACACCCCGACCCGGTCCTCTCAACCGCTGTAGTCTCCACACGCGGGCGGCACGGAGCCAGCCCACAGCCTCCTCGCCGGCACTGAACCCTTGTGAAGTAAACAGAGACCGAAGATCGGATGTATAGGAAGGAACTGCAGAAGCAGGTTTAAACCGAAGATAGACACAACAACGTGGAATAACTCAGCGGTTCAGGCAGCATCTCTGCTGTAGAAGGGTCTCTATCCGAAACGTCACCCATTCGTTTTCTCGAGAGATGCTGCCTGACCCCCTGATTTGCTCAAGTTTTTTGTGTGTATTTAATCCCGTTGTACTTCCCCTTTTCCCAACTTGTCACCATTTCGATAGTAATCTGCCTACCTGTTTTTGCTAACAAGGTGGATAACCTCACATTCACCCACATTAAACTGTACCTGCCATGCATCTTCCCACTCACCCAACCTGTCCAAGTCACCCTGCATTCTCATAGCATCCTCCTCACAGTTCACACTGCCACCCAGCTTTGTGTCATCTGCAAATTTGCGAATGTTACTTTGAATCCTTTCATCTAAATCATTGATGTATATTGTACATAGCTGCAGTACCAGCCTTGTGGCGCCCTATTAGTAACTGCCTGCCATTCTGAAAGGGACCTGTAAATCCCTCCTCTTTGTTTCCTGTCTGCAACTAATTTTCCATCCATGTCAGCACTCTACCCCCAATATCATGTGCACTAATTTTGCCCACTAATGTCCTATGTAGGACCTTCTCAAATGCTTTCAGAAAATCCAGGTACACCACATCCACTGGCTCTCCCTTGTCCATTTTCCTAGTTACATCCTCAAAAATTTCCAGAAGATTAGTCAAGCATGGTTTCCCCTTCGTAAATCCATGCTGACTCAGACCGATCCTGTTACTGCTATCCAAATGTGCGGCTATTTCATCTTTTATAATTGACTCCAGCATCTTCCCCACCTCCAATGCCAGGGTAACTGGTCTATAATTTCCTGTTTTCTCTCTCCCGCCTTTCTTAAAAACTGGGATGACATTAGCTACCCTCCAATCCACAGGAACTGTTCCTGAATCTATAGAACATTGGAAAATTATCACCATGCATCCACTTCTTTTAGTAGCCTGCTGTGCAGACCATCAGGCCCTGGAGATTTATTAGCCTTCAGTCCCATCAGTCTACCCAATGCCATTTCCTGCCTAATGTGGATTTCCTTCATTTCCTCCATCACCCCAGATCCTCTGGCCACGAGTATATCAGGAAGATTGTTTGTGTCCTCCTTAGTGAAGACGGATCTAAAGTACCTGTTCAACTCATCTGCCATTTCCTTGTTCCCCATAATAAATTCACCCTTTTCAGTTTTCAAGGGTCCAACTTTGGTCTTAAATATTTTTTTCCTTTTCACATACCTAAAGCAGTTTTTACTGTCCTGCTTTATATTCTTGGCTAGCTTACTTTCGGACCACGTATTTTTTCCCCGTGTTGCCTCTTTAGTTCGCTTCTGTTGCGCTTTAAACATTACCCAATCCTCTTGCTTCCCGCACATCTTTGCTACGTTGTACTTCTCTTTTCTTTTTATACTGTCCCTGATGTCCCCTGTCAACCACGGTCACCCCTTACTCCTCACGGAACCACATGTGCTCTACTGTATGCAAGGTAACAGAGGCATTGACCAATAATGACATTTTAAAAATATAGAATCCACAAGTAGCCATTAAGAATATAAAAATGCTGTGTGTGCTGTGACTATTTGAATGTTATCTCGGAATGTTTCCATTTGCAGACTGTTTAGGCTATCAATAATCTGATTTGTTAAATAAACTCACTACTGATCTGCGAGATGTTTTATTTTGTGTCTGTGCTTAACTGAGCTGGGTCCCAAGTAAAGCTGATTCAGGGTCCAGATATAACATAAAATTGTCTCCTTCAATGTGCCAGTTCGGTATTCCGACTGCGCATGCACAGGTCATAAGTCGCTCGGTCTAAACACTCTCGGCGGCCGTGCCGCTGCATGGGTGCAGACTTGCATCTTGTCCCTATCCAGCTGCTGCTGGGCCGTCCCCGTCCCCTCCCGAGTGTCCCGTCCGGGGCGGCCCCGGGCCGGCGGGAGCCGAACGGGAACGGAGGAGGAGGGGAGGGGAGAACGCCGGCTCGAGCCAGGCTCTGCCTTACCCGGCGTGGCGCTGGCCCGTCGCCGCGGTGGCCCAGGCCGGCAGGCGGCGCGGAAATGTAGCACCAACTGCATCTCAACCCCACCGTCCCGCCTGCGGGACAGGCAGAGTCGAGCTGGGACCGCCGCCTCTCCTCCTCGCTGACTGCGGGCCTGAGCCGACACTCCCGTCCGCGGACCTATGGATAGAAGACCCTCCTTCAGTCTGCCTACACATTAGACATGTGTGCCGCGGTTGGGATGGATGTGAGCGGGGATTCCCACGGGCGCAAGGAACACATGACCTAAACTTTGCGTTGAATTTTTAACGTGGAAGAGGTAACAACTACCATGGGCCGCTCACCTGTCGAGTGCCGTCTCCTCGATCCTGGGATCCAACCACTCTAAAAAAATGCCGGTTTCAGTATCTAAGAATCAAGACACTAAACAAGTTACTTATTTCTACTTTTGCACATTTGTATTCTTAATTAATACATTTATATCCTTGTTTTAAACATAAACTAACGTGTAACTGTATAAAATGGTGTGTGTTACAGTATAAAATGGTGTGTGTAACCTCGGCTTCAGCTAAAACATAGCTGGGAGATCAGAAGCAATAGTTTGGAATTTGAGGGCGGCCGAGAGAGGAAGAGATAAGAGGGGGAATGCAAAGACTGAACCAAGGTCAGAAGTTAATGGTGGCGAGACGGAGAATACTAGAATCAAAGACAAATTGATGTGAAAGTACAGCATGAAAGATAATGTAGCATACATAAGGCTGAAAAACTGTAATAGAGCTACCTGTGTCTGTGGATCAGCGAGCAATGAGAGAACGAACAGGTGATGTCGTCTCTGAATGTTCCAGCGGAATATTTGCTAATAAACGCTTTCGTCTTTTTGAAGAATTCTCCATGTCTGTGTCATCTTATCCAACTTTGAGTCTTAAAACCACGACATAATTGATGCAGTGAGCAAGGTCGGTAAGAGACTGTTAATTTAAAGACAAACAGCCTAGGGCGCTTTCCAGCCCCTCTGTGGTTCCCAGGGACAACAGGAAAAAAGGTGGCCACCTATACAAATTATGCGGTTTTCCGCTTCATTTGACTAATAACCTGTTGTTCATGGGAAGCCATTGGGGACACAGAAGTTCCTAGGCAGTTAGAAGGTCTCTCTGACCCAAGAATCTGGCACTTAATTCTTCTAAAAAGGAGGCCCGGAGGATTGGCCGAGAAGGCTGTGCTGTGTGGTGAGTAATAATATTTGTGATAAGAAAGTACAGCATTGCATTATGTGATTTATTAAGATTGTATTAAAACTTCGTGGATACCACCCTGAGAGGTCAGAGGTTGCATGGACAGGGCAAGTATTCTGTGGATACCACCCTGAGAGGTCAGGGGTTTGCACTGGCAGAATAAGGCATTCTGTGGATACCACCTTAGGTGAGTAAAGGTTTGTACGGGCAAAATACGGATTTAAGGTAAGTGTCCACAGTGATAAAATATTGTAGAATAGCAGAACGTACAATAGCAATAAGAATATTGTAAGGTAACATAGTGACTACAAGGACGGAGGAGGTGTAAGGACTGAGTTTCTCAACTGTGCTCCTTTGTCTGGAGATTGATGGGAGTGGGGTGTGGTCAGATGTTGAGTGACTAGGATTTTGATTGGTTGTGATCTTAGTGGGGTGTGGTTAGAATTTGAGTGACAGTGAGTCTGACTAATCACCATCTGAATCAATGTCCAATCACAGAGCTCAGGAACCTGACTGATATGGGATTAGACCATCCTACTTTAACTTTCATAAAAGGGAGATAAGAATTAAACATTTGTGTTTTGAAACTAATATGTGTAGAAAATTGCATAATTTATTTGCAGTAAGAATGGAACGAATGTCAGATGTGTGAAAAATCCGCTTTTGAATGAATGAGGAAGTTCATATATTTGATAAGTTTTTTGTTTGTTGTAGACCACATGTTGTAAGGGTAGGTGTGTGTGTCCCTTTAAGGAATTGTAAGCAATGGGGGAGGTTACGAACAGCTGTAAGGTAACCATTAACGCTTTGTATCCTCTCAACTTAAAAGGGGAAAGTTGGAAAATGTAGGTTGCTTGGTTTTTCTGATGTTTCTTTTATATTTCTTTTCAGTAAGTTAATTTGGAAAATTGTTACTAATACTAGGAATTGGAAATTTAAAATAGTGGTGAGAATGGATTGAAATAATTGGAAATAAAGTTAATTGCTGAAACATGACCAGCTTTTGTGGTTTGTTTAGATAAACATTATGGTTGGAGAAGGGTCATGATTGTTTGCTGAGATTTTCAGAAAAAGTAGTGCGGAAGTGGCCCAAGGAAGGCACTTCCTTGGGCCACTTCAAAGAAGACATACCCGAAAGGATTATAGTGGAAAGCAGAGGGATAAATTGATGAGACTGCTTTAAAAAGAAAAAAAGCAGGACAGACACAGATTATCCTTTGGGGCACCCATAAACTGAGAGGGTTAGAAAATACCTTACCCAATATTCCTGATGGGGCAGGAAATGGATTAGGGCTTTGGAGGAGGTGAATGCGGGATGTTTATTGGCTATGGGAGATTTGAAGGCACTGTTGGTGAAAATGATAGGAACGACTATAGAACTGACAGAACTCCTGAAGATGGCTGGTATAAATATGCTGTGAATAATGCAATAAACAATGGCATGCTGTTTGACACAGTCAGGCAGAGGGTATGGCAGGCCCTCAGACAATTAAGGTGGACCCCAAGGAATAAAGGGGAGATCCACTGCGAGAGGCCAATAATCCAGCAGCCTATCTGGAGAACCAGCTGAAAAGGTGGAGACTGGAGACTGAACAAGAAATAGAAGGCAACCAGTTAATGAACACTATATTGTGAACCACTGTGGTGGATGTCATTCCTCCTCAAGTCAAGTCTAGATTGGAGGAGGTGATGGGATTGTCATCTATGTCCCACCCCCGATTCAGCGATAATTTGGTCCATGCGGTCGAGAAATATCACAAAAATAGGAAAACGACTTGCACACCAGCAGGAAGAGGTGCTGAGAAAAGTGATGCAAATGTAACTTGAAGAGTTCAAAAAGAAAGAGCATGAAAAAGGAAAGACAAAGTTGTCAATAACAACAGACCTGGTTGAAAAGACTGAAATAAGTGATGCACTGACACACAGTGAGTCCTATGACAGAGCCAAACGGGGGCCAGATAATTCCATGCCAATAATTTGGGCACTGTTGGTGAAAATGATAGGAACGACTATAGAACTGACAGAACGCCTGAAGATGGCTGGTATAAATATGCTGTGAATAATGCAATAAACAATGGCATGCTGTTTGACACGGTCAGGCAGAGGGTATGGCAGGCCCTCAGACAATTAAGGTGGACCCCAAGGAATAAAGGGGAGATCCACTGCGAGAGGCCAATAATTCAGCAGCCTATCTGGAGAACCAGCTGAAAAGGTGGAGACTGGAGACTGAACAAGAAATAGAAGGCAACCAGTTAATGAACACTATATTGTGAACCACTGTGGTGGATGTCATTCCTCCTCAAGTCAAGTCTAGATTGGCAGAGGTGATGGGATTGTCATCTATGTCCCACCCCCGATTCAGCGATAATTTGGTCCATGCGGTCGAGAAATATCACAAAAATAGAAAAACGACTTGCACACCAGCAGGAAGAGGTGCTGAGAAAAGTGATGCAAATGTAACTTGAAGAGTTCAAAAAGAAAGAGCATGAAAAAGGAAAGACAATGTTGTCAATAACAACAGACCTGGTTGAAAAGACTGAAATAAGTGATGCACTGACACACAGTGAGTCCTATGACAGAGCCAAACGGGGGCCAGATAATTCCATGCCAATAATAAATGTCTTTGGGGGAGCATTTCCTCAAAAATGCACTAATAGGAGTGAAATAAATATGGATATAAGCCCAGACAGGACTGGGGTCCCTAAGGGAGGGAGGGATCTCAAGGAGGAGGTCAAGAAAGGCTAGTAAGGAGACAGGTAATGGATAAGGTGTGTTGGGGATGTGAACAGGTATGGTAATCAGGAAATAATAATAATAATTATATTACGATAGTGGTAAACATAGCTATGGTAAGAACATTAAGAAGAGGTATTAAATACACCTAGGCTAGGATGCATCAGGGTTTTAAATGCTCACCCCATGTTTTTAATCAGATGTTAAAGACAGATTTGGAAGGTGTACCATTAGAAAGTATTTGAAAAAGTATGTGGATGATTTGTTGGTTTGTTCCACAAGTGAGAAGCAATGTGAGCAAGACATTTTAATTCTCTTGGAAAAGATGGCATAGGAGGTCATGAAGTATCCAGAAAGAAGTTGCTGTTTTGTCAGCAGCAGGTAGAATATTCATGATGAGTAACATCTAAAGAAGTAAAAGCTATAGCGCAGGATCAAATTGAAGAGATAATTGAAGTTTCCAAACCTCAGACAGTAGGACAGATGATGATGATGATGATGTTGGGAATGGCAGGATATAGTTCAGATTAGATTGGGAAGTATGTTGAAATTGTGATGTAATTCAGGAAAATATTGAAGGAAGAAGGATACACAAGTTTGAGAAATGTTTTACAGTCAGAGCCTTTGAATGAAGAGAATAAAAAGGTTTTGCTTGTGGATGTTTCTTGTTAAGGGGATCATAACAGCAAGTATGCAGGGTTTGCAGTGGAGCATCATGATAAATTAGAATTTAAGGGGATTAAATTGGAAGCTTGCCTGCAATTTTGATCTACCTGGTATCATCTCAATCATTACACGAGGGCTGTCCTGCAGGTACGACCCGATAATAGCCCTGAGGTAAGTGAACAGGAGGACAAAGAAGTGAAGGAAGAGCAGAGCTCTAACAAGATAATGTGAGTTTTTTGGAGACATTAGTGACTATGAAACTGGTGTAAATACGATCAAAATGAGGGGGTGTTTGTGTCCTCTTTGGGGAACACTGCTGTACATTTATCACCAACAATACTAGCCCGGAGGGGTCTTTCACTAAACCCATGGATAAGCTAAAACTCTAAGGAGTGAGGTTAAATGAAACGAAGAGTCCGACATCGATTGTTTGGGTGGTTGGAGAGCATGTTGGGGGGGTTGGGGAGCATGACTGATTAAAATTGGTTTGACCATTGGGGTCGTACTACATGCAGTGGCAATTATGTTGTGCTGTGTTTTCCCCTGTATTAGAAACTACCAATGATAACGGGTGAAGACGAATTCGGCCCTCAAGGAAAATGGACCTCGGTGATAGAATTATATTACAATGGAGAAGAAGTGTTAGGAAAGTGCTAACGAAGTCTGTAAGGGAAGCTGGATCTTTTTTTCCTGCCTCACGTAATGGGGGTGGGTTTTTGGCCCTGTCTCCCAGGGAGACAGAAAGAACACTACACAGAATTACACTAACTTAATTAAAAGAGTCTGCATTTTAGGGCTATATGGGTGATTTGACCTGGGGGATGTGTGTGTGGTTTTCTTTGTCTGATGAGACTTGGTAGAGTCTCACAAGAGGGAGTTATATGGAAGTTATATAGAAGAACACTTAATTAAATCATTTATCATAGCCAGCAGATGTCAGCTATTTTACGAAATCATACATCAGCTTATTTTCACGTGATTGTTAGCCATTTGGCAGCACTTAATTTTACTTCGGAGTCACGTGAGTGACTTCGTGAAGAAGCCCCGCCAGGCGCATGCACGTCATTACGTCGACGCATGAACAGAGCTGGAGAGTGCAGCTCCACCAGCGGTAAGTAGAAAACCTCGCAGGTAAGTGTTTTAAAACTTTCCAGCAAGACTTAAGCTCCATAAGGCTGGCTTATGAGTCAGCAGGAGCCTGTGGTACAGCGGGAGGAGCAAGCGTGGGTCATGCAGCATTGCGGTCCCATCGCAGCGAACAGGAAAATAGATAAGTGCGGTGCCGGTTCCGATACCGGTGGCCGTTATTTCCGTAATTAATAACCCTCCAGCTACTCTAGAGTCGCACGGGCTGAGGCCACAACAATAGGAAAGCATACAAGGTCTGCTCTGAGTATGTGTTACCAGATGCAGTTTCCTTAGTTTGATGTGTATGATCTGTGTGATACTGAGATTAATACAAATATTCTGCAAGCAGAATGTGCCTGTCAGTATCTATAATTCTATATGGTTTAAGCACAAATACACAAGAAAATGTAAAAGAAAGTAACTTTCCTCCAAGAGAGGACAAGAATGTGGGGGAGACTAGAAATCGAGAAAATGCTCCACACTTTACTCAGTCAAGGGTCCAAAGACCCAGAGATACCCAGGCAGCCTCCGAAGGAGTTCCATACACTGAGTATGGTGCCTGTTAAAAAAATGGGAATCTGACTCTCCAGTGCCTTTTTTAGGTCTGGATGAGGTCACCCTAGAGCAAGACTCGGGAGTACCAGGGCAGGAGGAGACTGAATCTGAAGCTGGAGTCCCTAATTATGTGTATACACCAGAGCACAAGAGCCACGCTCTGGATGTTCCCGATGTAGCATCAGGTTTTGCTATATCGGAATGGACTGGTGAGGCTATGGATGAGACCTGGCTGCCAACATTTATTTGGTTTCTCACCTTCTCCAAGAAACTGTTATGACGGAAACAGTAAAAAATGTATAAAACGTCTATTGTGCCTTGCTCAGGGTGCCAACAGTAAACTCAGTAATTTGGGGACCCATGAGTGTAATGATGCGAGGGCAGGAAATGTATTTCCAGCATGTCCTCTAGCTGATATCAGTTGGCATCACTGCATTTGGGGAAGACATACATGGGTCGATAATGTCCAAAACCTATAAAGACATGCTTGCGTTGCTCTGCAATGCCTATTCGAACCTAATTGTATGATGAAAATTGCCATTTGGCCAACATTATACCCAAAAAATGCAGGACTATGTAGGGCAAACAATAGCCAGATTAATTATTGGTGAAAATCTGCCAAAACAATTCAGGATATTTGCCTTATAAAATTTCTCATCCCTACTCTGAGAAAACAAGCAGGTTGAATACGAAGGGGGTTTGATTCTGGGAGACCAGCAGAGGCAGGGAGATGGGTACAAAGGATTATACCCAATACAGCCCACATCAACCCTTATATTGCGAGAAGGAGATCTTCTAATTCATTTATGGAAGTACAGGAACTTCATTCCATCACAGATAGAACTTCTGGGGTACAACCTCTGGTTTGGTGTAAGATTACAATTGTTTTATAATGAATGATGCTGCATAATATTTGATCGGTTTGGTGTTTGCTACACCAGAAACTTGTCAGGTAAGAAAATATATTCCCAGACAGAAGAAGATAGGGGTTGCAGAGTCATTCTGGACCTCACAAATTCATATGTTCAGTATAGGCATTAAATTTTTTTTTAAGTACACCTTCAACACTGTAACGCAGTTGTTATCACAAGGCTGCTATATGGCTACTCTAGACCTAAAAAAGATACCTTATTATTCAGTACCAATTCATCATTATCACAGGTACTTTAAATAAATTGGATGGGTCAGCTGAGGCAATTAAAAAAATTACCTAATGGGTTAAATCCAGCTCTCAGGCTGTTCACAAAATTATTGAAACCAGCACTGGTGTTACTGAGGGCTCAGAATCACATTGTAATGACTTATCTAGAGGATAAGTTAATTGTAAATGCAACTCAAGAGACAGCTGAAGAATTGGTTTCAGCAACCATAAGCCTATTTGAAAGGTTAGGGTTTCTGTCCATCCAACAACATCTAAGTGACAGCCATCCTAAACAATTGATTATTTGGGGTTTGTCATTAATTCAGTTGATATGTCAGTAACTTGCTAACAGATAAGGTTGGGGATATTACAAATGCCTGAACTTGTCTCGCTGAGAGACCTTATCCCTGCACCCAAGAAGTAGCTGCGGGTATTGGTAAAATGGTAGCAGCATTCCTGCTGTCGAGTTTCGACCTCTGCATTATCAAAGTCTGCAAAGAGCCAGAGGACAAGCACTAAAAAAAAAAAATTCTCTCTCTCTCTCTCTCTCTCTCTCTCTCTCTCTCTCTCTCTCTCTCTCTCTCTCTCTCTCTCTCTCTCTCTCTCTCTCTCTCTCTCTCTCTCTCTCTCTCTCTCTCTCTCTCTCTCTCTCTCTCTCTCTCTCTCTCTCTCTCTCTCTCTCTCTCTCTGTCTCTGTCTCTGTCTCTGTCTCTGTCTCTGTCTCTGTCTCTGTCTCTGTCTCTGTCTCTGTCTCTGTCTCTGTCTCTGTCTCTGTCTCTGTCTCTGTCTCTGTCTCTGTCTCTGTCTCTCTCTCATTTTATCATACTGCAAACATATCGGATGTATTGGAGTTCCTTGCTATGTTGCACCTGAGTTATAGTGCCATAAATAATGCTCGGAGTACTTTGTCCTCCTATTTAGGACCGTTTTCAGAACGACAATCTATCGGGTCTCATTTGTTAATATCCCGATTTATGAGAGGAATTTTAATAAAATTCTACCAAACCCAGATATACAGAAATCTGGGATGTCAGTATAGTTCTCACATTGCTTCAGCAGTGGGCTCCAATTACGTCACTGTCTTTTCAGAACTTAATATTTAAAGTGGTTATGCTCATGCCATTATGATCAGCACAATGAGTACAAGCATTACAAATGTTGCAGTTAGATTTTATGCAGTTGTCTGTGGATAAAATTACTTTTTATGTCTATGATCTAAGCAAGCAAAGCAAGCCAAGTAAGGCTGGAAGCAAGGTAATCTTTAAAGCATACCCTGTCGACCAAACATTGTGTGTGGTTAAGCATCTGACTCAATATATTGAAGTAACTAAGAGTCTCCGAGATTGTGAGACAGCAGTGCTCATTACCCACCAAAAAAACATATCAAAATATATTTTTTTTTTAAAGTGACAGTACAAACTATTTCTAGATGGTTAAAACAGGTTCTGTATTTAGCAGGAGTTCACACTCATGTGTTTAAATCTCAACTCCACAATGGCGGCATCAATGTCCGCGGCGAAGGCGCAGGACGTGCCGCTCGACCAAATTCTAGAGGCCGCAGGATGGTCTAAAGAAGTAACTTTTCCTAGATTTTATGATAAACCTGTTGTCACAGTGCCAGGGTTTGCACATGCTGTGTTGTGTTCTGTTCAATTTGTTTGCTTTGTTTCATATCCTTTGTTGTCATTTCCCCCTGAGATAGTGGTGTTATTACTTTCCTTGTTATCATTATTATTAACATAGTTATTCAATAATTTGAAGCAATGTTCAATATATTATTTATTCACTACTGTGACAACTGAAGCAGTGTGTCGTATGGAGTGAATCTATGGCATGAATATCACAGAGCTTTGAAATCTTCACGTAGTCACTCATGTGACTCCGAAGTAAAATAGTAAGATTAAACGAGAACTTACCTGTTTGAAGTTTGATCTTTATTTTATGAGGAGTTACAATGAGGGATTACATGCCCTCCGCTCCCGGCCCTCGTAATCTAAAGGTTGATCTGGTAGTTCTAGTCTTCTGTAAGCCTTACTATCTTACTTCGGCTATCGGTTTCTGTGTTTTTCACGCCGCTGCTTTGAAGTGTGACGCGCATACTCCTGGCGGGGCTTCTTCGCATAATCCCTCATCGTAACTTCTCATAAAATAAAGATCAAACTTTGAACAGGTAAGTTCTCGTTTAATCTTACTATTAAATCATTTATCTAAGAATCAAGACACTGAACAAGTTACTTATTTCTACTTTTGCACCTTTGTATTCTTAATAAATACATTTATATCCTTGTTTTAAACATAAACTAATGTGTAACTGTATAAAATGGTGTGTGTAACAGTATAAAATGGTGTGTATAACCTTGGCTTTAGCTAAAGCATAGCTGGGAGATTAGAAGTAATAGTTTGGAATTTGAGGGTGGCTGACAGAGGAAGAGATAAGAGGGGAAATGTAAAGGCTGAACCAAGGTCAGAAGTAAATGGTGGCGAGACAGAGAATACTAGAATCAAAGACAGATTGATGTGAGGAGTACAGCATGAAAGATAATGTAGCATACATAAGGCTGAAAAACTGTAATAAAGAGCTGCCTGTGTCTGTGGATCAGAGAGCAATTAGAGAAAGAACAGGTGGTGTCGTCTCTGAATGTTCCGGCTGAATATTTGCAAGGCTTTCGTCTTTTTGAAGAATTCTCCATGTCTGTGTCATCGTATCCAACTTTGAGTCTTAAAACCACAACATAATTGATGCAGTGAGCAGGGTCGGTAAGAGACTGTTAATCTAAAGACAAACAGCCTAGGGTGCTTCCCAGCCCCTCTGTGGCTCCCAGGGACACCAAGAAAAAAGGTGGCCACCTATACAAATTATGAGGTTTTCCGCTTCATTTGACCAATAACCTGTTGTTCATGGGAAGCCATTGGGGACACAGAAGTGCCTAGGCAGTTAGAAGGTCTCTCTGACCCAGGAATCTGGCACTTAATTGTTCTAAAAAGGAGGCCCAGAGGATTGTCCGAGAAGGCTGTGCTGTGTGGTGAGTAATAATATTTGTGATAAGAAAGTACAGCATTGCATTATGTGATTTATTAAGATTGTATTAAAACGGGACTTCCGGTGGCGCTATGGAGCCCTAGAGGATAGCGTCAGCCAGCTCCGTAAAAAATCGGGAAAAAACGGGGTTTTAAAAGACTTACCGGCTGTCTGCTACACACTGCCTGCCGTTTCTATACCGACTGTGCCGAGTGACGTCATCAGCCGTGCGACTAACTATGTCGACGACACGGAGCCCTACCGACAAGAGTAAAACTCGTTCAACCCGACAGAGACCGGCAGAAGGCCGGGGTGAAGCCTCGGATTCGAGTAGGACTAGCTCCATGGAAGATGTATCCAAGAAAACAGGCACAAAAGCGGAAGGTGAGGATTTGAAAACTTTTATTTCTCAACAGATGGCTGTTTTAAAGCTAGAATTAAAGGAAGAAATGAAAGATATAAAGGAAGAAATAAAGGAAGAAATATGTCAAATGAACAATCAGATGGATCAGATGAAAAATCAACTGAATGAATTTCAAAAAGAAACAATGTTAAAAATTGAAAAAAAGGTCAAGAAAGTATCGGAAGATTTGAAGAATGAACTCATTGAAATGCTTAATGATATGGAAAGTAAGATGGAGAAAAAACTTGAAAAGGTTAAAAAAGACTTTCAAAAAAAGATTACTCCTATTGAGAATGTGCTGGAACAACAGGCGGCTGGCATGAAGAACCTTGAACAGATAGCGGAGGCAAGTACTGTGTCTACAGCTAAGAACATGAACGTCTAATGAATTTGCTGACTAAAACAACAGAGAAATGTACTCAGCTAGAAGGCTATCAGAGAAGACAGAATCTGAGGATCGCAGGGATTCCTGAAGGTCGAGAGAAACACGAAGATCTTCGAGAATTCACTGCTAAACTACTCCAAAATGTTTTATCTCTGGATGAAATGCCTTTATTAGCTCGTGCTCATAGAGTCAGCAGACTTGAGACCAGTATAAATGCCCCCCCAAGACAAATGATCATAAATCTACAATATGATTTTGTTCTGGAGGAGATTATGCGGAAAGCTGCGAGAAATAAGAATCTGACATTTGAAGGACAAAGGATCAGCATCTATCGAGATTACCCTCCAGAGGTTGCTAGAAAACGGAAGGCTTTTAATGGTCAAAAGCCTTATGAGGGGTGTAGAAAATCTGAGATACGGTTTGAATTACCCAGCCACTCTAAGAGTTACTTTTAACAACGTGGAGCATTTCTTTAATACCCCAGCAGCAGCCTTGGATTTTGCAAAGCAGTTCGAGTCTTGAAAAGTATCTACAAGCAAACATACTGACTTTTACTACTTTTAGAGACCCAACATGGACTCTCAACACCCTCAGCAGCCTTGGATTTTGCAAAGCAGGTCGAGTCTTGAAAAGTATCTACAAGCAAACATACTGACTTTTACTACTTTTAGAGACCCAACACGGACTCTCAACACCCTGTGAGATTTCATATGATAATATGGGACTAGAAGTAATGGACAATGCCGTATGGAATGAAGAGGAAAAAACTGGATTGGAAGACGTTTCCTGGATACTGACAATTAGTTTTAACATATAACTAATATAAACAAATAACACACATACTAAAATCACAACGCGGTTTTATTATCACTATGATTATTATTAATCAAGATTGCTCACTATTGCTAATTAATATCACTAATAATTAATAACTAATGTCTCGTTAATGAATGGAGTTAAATTTAGCGATGGATCTCATTTGGAGATCCTTTTTTTTCTAATAATAATTTTTATTTTGTACTTTAAATTATATTCTTTATGTTTAATACTGCTTAGATTTCTAAGTTAATTTTAGATATAGATACCCTTATATGACGATCACCACCACTTTTTTCTTTCCTTTAATATTATATCCCCGTTAAAATATTATTATGGAATATTAATTCCTTAAATCTAGGAGCTGGCCAAGTTAATAACAACAATGCCGGAAGTCCTTAGATGGATAGCCAAGTTAATATGGCTAACACAAACTACAAATACTTTATTTGTAGTTTTTTCTTTCTTTACACATACTATTAATTTCGTTTTGCAGTTGGAACGTTAAAGGTATTAATGAACCAATAAAGAGAAGAAAAATATTGACACATTTAAAGGCAATTAAAGCTGACGTAATTTATATTCAAGAAACCCACTTAAAAAAAGATGCTGAAAACAGGTTGAAAGCTAAATAGATAGACAAAATATATCATTCTTCTTTTACGCATAAATCAAGAGGTGTAGCAATATTATTTCGTAAAGGTACTTTATTTAAGCATACATCAACTATATCTGATAAAGATGGCAGATACATTATTGTGATAGGAGAAATAAACACAGAAAAAAATGATTTTTGTTAATATATATGGACCAAATTTTGATAGCCCTTTGTTTTTTAAGAAAGTACTTAACAATATTCCGGAATTAACACATTATAATTTGATAATTGGAGGAGATTTTAATTGTACATTAGACCCTTACCTAGACAGATCTTCAAAACAAAGAAAAACTAAATCACATTCTAGTGATTTATTAAATGCATATATCCAAACGACTAATATTAAAGATGTTTGGAGAACAGAAAACCCTACTGGTCGAGAATACTCTTTTTACTCACCAGTACATAAAACTTATTCAAGAATAGATTATTTTCTGGTAGATGCAAAGCTTATCTCACTTACTTACGAACCCAAACATCATAATATTATAATCTCAGATCACGCACCATTAACATTTAAAATTAAAATAAATGGTAAAACAGAAATTTTAGGACAATGGAAACTTAATCCACAAATTTTAAAAAATAAAACCACTCAGGAATATATAACAACTCAAATTAAGATAAATGAAATAAATGATCAACCAGAAATATCTCGCTCTTTATTATGGGAAACATTTAAAGCATATCTTTGAGGAATTATGATTTCTTCACAAGCATTCCATAATAAAAAGATTCGGAAGGAACAACAGGACTTGGAAAGAGAGATTAAACAATTAGATATACAGAATGCAACAAAACCAGATATAATAATACATAATAAAATTGTAGCATTGAAATATAAATTAAATAAAATATATACTGATCAAGTTATAAAATTTTATCAACATACTAAACAATTACAGTTTGAATTTGGAGACAAACCCCAAAAATTATTGGCTCGACAATTAAGGAAAATTGAAGCTGAAAAAATTTATACATAGGATTAAATCACAAAATGGTGATTTATTAATACAACCTAAAGATATTAATGAAAGATTTATGCAATATTATAAAAATCTATATACTGCTAAAGCGACAGTAAATAAAACAGAAATAGATGCTTTTTTAAAAATATGTAACTTAAAAGGATTGGATTTACAAAATAAAGAACTATTAAATGCTGATATTTCAATAAAAGAAATCCAAGAATCTATTAGATCATTAAAAAATGGTAAAACACCGGGACCGGATGGTATAGGTTCGGAATTTTATAAAATTTTTCATGATCATATGGTCCCATATTTGAAATCATTATATGAACAGATATATACACAACAGAAATTACCAGATACGCTGAACGAGTCTATTATAACACTTATACCCAAAATAAATAAAGACTTGGATGAGCCAGGATCATATAGAGCAATAGCTCTATTAAATACGGATCAAAAGATTCTAACAAAAATATTAGCACAAAGATTAAGTACAGTTGTCAATGAATTAATTCATCCCGATCAAACAGGATTTATACCTAAAAGATATTCCTCATATAATCTAAGACGGTTATTTAATATTATATTTCGAAAAGAAGTGATAAAAAAGATTTAGTAGTTATCTCGCTGGATGCAGAAAAAGCTTTTGACCAAGTGGAATGGCCTTATTTATTTTCGGTGATGGAAGCTTTCAAGCTCGGTGAGAAGTTTACTACTTGGATTAAATTGTTATATGCAAACCCAACAGCTAGAATAACAACAAACCGTATGTTATCTACTAAATTTAGTTTATCTCGAGGTTGTAGACAAGGCTGTCCTCTATCACCTTTATTGTTCGCGCTAGCTATAGAACCTCTCGCCCAAAGGGTGAGATTACATCCGGAAATACATGGATATGATACTAAAGATACTAAGAATAATATCTCGTTATATGCGGACGATGTATTACTTTATATCACTGAACCGGAAATAAGTATCCGAAATTTGTTAAAACTAATAACGGAATTTGGATTAATCTCAGGATACAGTATCAATTGGAATAAAAGTGAACTTATGCCAATAACGATGAATAATTTACAGATATTACAACAATTTCCTTTCAAGATAACAAATGAAAATATTAAATATCTTGGCATTTTCGTTACAAAAAGATTTGATTCTTTATTTAAATCTAACTTCCCGTTATTACTGAACAAATTAAATAAGAATATTTTATACTGGAAAAGTTTACCTATTTCAATGTTAGGTAAAATCAACGCGATAAAAATGATTTTTCTCCCACAATTATTATATTTATTTCAATTAATCCCGATATATCTCCCTAAAATTTTTTTTCAAAAAAATTAGACTCCCTAGTTACTAACTTTATCTGGGATTATAAGAACCACAGAATAAATAAAAAACACTTATGTAAAGCTAAAATAAATGGGGGATTAGCATTACCAAATTTTATGTTTTATTACTGGGCAGTTAATATCAAAAATATGAATTTTTGGCTAGAAGAAATAGATAAACAAACCAAACTGGTTAAAAATGGAAAAAGAAGATTGTTCTCCATTTGAAATTAGTTCTATAATATTTGCTAACACTAACGTAGCTAAGAAAATTTATAGTGAAAACCCGATAATAGAAAACGGAATCCGCATTTGGAAACAAATAAAGAAAAACATTAAAATTAAAATCTATACCGTTAGGTCTTACCATTGCCAACAATTTTTACATTTAAACCTTCAACGATGGATAAGGCTTTTTTACAATGGAAAAATAAAGGAATTTTAAACATAGGGGATCTTTATAAGGAAAGCTCTTTTCTTTCATTTCAAGAGTTACAACAAATTTATGGACTACATAACAATGAATATTTTAGATATTTACAAATCAGAAACTATATCTCTGCAAATACACAAGAACTTAGAAATAGAAAGACTGAAATTTTAGATGAATGCTTGAATAAACATCCAAATACAGAAAAAATGATATCATATATTTATAATATTTTATTGGAAAGTGATATCCCATCAACGGAAACACATAGACAGATTTGGGAAAATGAATTAGGTCAAATAATAAGCCCAGAAATATGGGACGAAAGCTTACAACACATACATCATTGTTCGTTAAATGCTAAACATGCTCTTATACAGTTTAAAATTCTACATAGACTACATTACTCCAAATCTAAATTACATAATATATTTCCAAAATTATCGCCTATATGTGATAAATGTCAAATCTCAGAAGCAAATTTGTCACATTCATTCACTAATTGTATAAAGATTGTAGAATATTGGAACGAAATATTTAAGATAATTTCGAATGTTATTAATATTACTATGATTTCTGATCCAAAGTTAATAATACTTGGAATACTTGAAACGGACCAACAAATTACAATGAACCAAAGAATTTTTATCGACTATTGTCTAATAATTTGGGAAAAAATTAATACTAAAATTTTGGAAAGGCCCTGCATCCCCAACAATTAAAATGTGGAATACAGAAATGTCGGAGACACTTCACTTGGAGAGATTGAGGCTTGTCCTTATGGATAGGTTAGATCTCTTCAGAGGGATTTGGTCTCCATATATTAAATATTTACAGGGTCATAACGGTTCGGCGCGAAGACTTGACTGAGGCCTGAATATCTGAATGGATGAAGAAATATATATAATAAATCATGAATATATCTCCAAGGACGGATTAATGAGTAATATTCTAATCTCCATCAAACTTTCAACACTCTCTTTTTATTTTCTATTTTTTATTTTTTCTATCCTTAATTAGAAAAAAGTATAGAAACACATTATATTAAATTCTTAATATTAGTGCGAATATAGATATCATTAGTTGTATGAAAATATTATTAATGTCTTGTATTTTTAATTACATAAAATTGTGTAGTTTCAACTATATAATAATTTAGAAATATAAAGTCAATAATAATACAAACACTCTTATTATTATGAAAATATAATGAATATTATAGAAGTTCGGTTAATATTGTGTATTATACAATTATAACATGGGGGACATATTTTGAAATCAGAGGAAATATGGATATTATGAGTAGTATGAGTACATTGCTAATATTAGGAATGTACTATACACGCTCCCAATTATACAAAATAAATAACCTTGATATGTATAATTAATAATATTACAAATAATATAAACAGTATCAATTTATCATTAATATTATATATTTTTTATCGTCGTATAAGAGTGAACTTTGTAATTACTTTGTTTCTATAATAAAAAAATTAAAAAAAAAAAAAAAAAAAAAGATTGTATTAAAACCTCGTGGATACCACCCTGACAGGTCAGGGGTTGCATGGACAAGGCAAGTATTCTGTGGATACCACCCTGAGAGGTCAGGGGTTTGTACGGGCAGAATAAAGTATTTTTTGGATGCCACCTTAGGTGAGTAAAGGTTTGTACGGGCAAAATACGGATTTAAGGTAAATGGGTAACAGAAACAGTGTCCACAGTGATAAAATATTGTAGAATAGCAGAACGTACAATAGCAATAAGAATAGTGTAAGGTAACATAGTGACTACAAGGATGGAGGAGGTGTAAGGACTGAGTTTCTCAACAGTGCTCCTTTGTCTGGAGATTGATGGGAGTTGGGTGTGGTCAGATGTTGAGTGACTAGGATTTTGATTGGTTGTGATCTTAGTGGGGTGTGGTTAGAATTTGAGTGACGGTGAGTCTGACTAATCACGATCTGATCATGAATATATATGAATGAGGAAGTTCATATATTTGATAAGTCTTTTGTTTGTTAGACCACATGTTTTAAGGGTAGGTGTGTGTGTCCCTTTAAGAAATTGTAAGCAATGGGGGAGGTTACGAACAGCTGTAAGGTAATGATTAACGCTTTGTATCCTCTCAACTTAAAAGGGGAAAATTGGAAAATGTAGGTTGCTTGGAAAATATAGGTTGCTTGGTTTTTCTGATGTTTCTTTTATATTTCTTTTCAGTAGGTTAATTTGGAAAATTGTTACTAATACTAGGAATTGGAAATTTAAAATAGTGGTGAGTATGGATTGAAATAATTGGAAAAAAGTTAATTGCTGAAACATGACCGGCTTTTGTGGTTTGTTTAGATAAACATTATGGTTGGAGAAGGCTCATGATTGTTTGCTGAGATTTTCAGAAAAGGTTGTGTGGAAGTGGCCCAAGGAAGACACTTTTAAGATAAATGTGTGACAAGATGGAAGTGTTAATTATGAATTATATGCCCACAGATAAGTTGGAGAGGTGGGAAGAGCAGAGAGGAAAGGAATTAGATGCACTTAGGCAGTTTAGAGAGAAAGGAGAGGGAGGTAGTGAGGAGGTACCAGAAGCAGGAAATGACAGGTGTGAAATTAATAAAGCAGGAGGAGTCAGTGGAAGATTTTAAAAGGAAGGTGAATGAATTTGCAAAGGAGGCTATCTGAGAAGCAAGAAATTGAGTTTAGAATAAGAAAGAAGGCATACCAGAAAGGATTATAGTGGAAAGCAGCGGGATAAATTGATGAGACTGCTTTAAAAAGAAAAGAGCAGGGCAGACACAGATTATCCTTTGGGGCACCATAAACTTAGAAGGTTAAAAAATACCTTACCCAATATTCCTGATGGGGCTTGAAATGGATTAGGTCTTTGGAAGAGGAGAACGTGTTACGTTTATTGGCTATGGGAGATTTGAAGAAAATGATAGGAACCACTATAGAACTGCAGTGGATGTTGTCTATATGGATTTCAGTAAGGCCTTTGACAAGGTTCCCCATGGAAGGTTGGTTAAGAAGGTTCAATCTTTGGGTGTTAATGGTGGAGTAGCAAGATGGATTCAACAGTGGCTGAATGGTAGATGTCAGAGAGTAATGGTGGATGGCTGTTTGTCAGGTTGGAAGCCGGTGACCTGTGTGGTGCCTCAGGGATCTGTGTTGGGTCCACTGTTGTTTGTCATGTACATCAATGATCTGGATGATGGGGTGGAAAATTGGATAAGTAAGTATGCAGATGACACTAAGATAGGTGGTGTTGTGGATAATGAAGTAGATTTTCAAAGTCTACAGAGAGATTTGGGCCATTTGGAAAAGTGGGCTGAAAGATGGCAGATGGAGTTTAATGCTGTTAAGTGTGAAGTGCTACATCTTGGCAGGACAAATCAAAATAGGACGTACATGGTAAATGGTAGGGAATTGAGGAATGCTGTGGAACAGAGGGATGTAGGAATAACTGTGCATAGTTCCCTGAAGGTGGAATCGCATGTAGATAGGGTGGTAAAGAAAGCCTTTGGTGTGCTGGCCTTTATAAATCAGAGCATTGAATATAGGAGTAGGGAAGTAATGTTAAAATTGTACAAGGCATTGGTAAGACCAATTCTGGAGTATGGTGTACAATTTTGGTCACCTAATTATAGGAAGGATGTCAACAAAATAGAGAGAGTACAGAGGAGATTTACTAGAATGTTGCCAGGGATCCAGCAACTTTGTTACAGAGAAAGGTTGAACAAGTTAGGTCTTTATTCTTTGGAGCGCAGAAGGTTAAGGGGGGACTTGATTGAGATCTTTAAAATTATGAAAGGGATAGACAGAGTTGACGTGGATAAGTTTTTCCCATTGAGGGTAGGGAAGATTCAAACAAGAGGGCATGATATGAGAATTAAGGGACAGAAGTTTAGTGGTAACGTGAGGGGGAACTTCTTTACTCAGAGGGTGGTGGCTGTGTGGAATGAGCTTCCAGCAGAAGTGGTGGAGGCAGGATCGATTTTAACATTTAAAAGTAAAGCGGATAGGTATATGGACGTGAAGGGAATGTACGGTTATGGTCTGAATGCAGGTAGATGGGACTAGGGGAAAACAAATGGTCGACACGGACTGGAAGGGCCGAGAGGGCCTGTTTCCGTGCTGTAATTGTTATATGGTTGTATGGTTATAACTGACAGAACTCCTGAGGATGGCTGGTATATATATGCTGTGAATAATGCAATAAACAATGGCATGCTGTTTGGCACAGTCAGGCAGAGGGTATGGCAGACAGAGGAAGTGATATGAGGGGAAATGTAAAGACTGAACCAAGGTCGAAACTTAATGGTGGCAAGACAGAGAATACTAGAATCAAAGACAGATTGATGCAAGGAGTACAGCATCCAGCCGAATATTTGCAAATACAAGCTTTCGTCTTTTTGAAGAATTCTCCGTGTCTGTGTCATCTAATCCAACTTTGAGTCTTAAAACTACAACACCCCTCACATGAGTTCAGCGGCTTCAGTCCAAGGCCCGACTTGCTCATTCTTTCTGCATCTTTTGAATAACGGGGGGAGGGATGGGTGGGGGGGGGGGTGACATCACTCACAGCATGAGGAAGACTGCATGCAGATTCATTGTGACGTCATCAGCGAAAGACAGGCGCTTTTAAATTAAAAGTTTTGTCAGATTTTTGAACATTTTCAGAAATAACTCGAGAAATAAAGCAACAAATTTTCAGATAAGGCGTTTTGGACTCCACGGGAAAAATCTCTACCGGAATATTTTTACGGGACATTTTACTTTTACCGCGTTATTTTTTTGCGAAGTTGTGATTATACACAAACAAATAAACACACACACACACATGTGGGACTCATTTGGTCCCCCAATGCAATATTCCACCACTCACAAATAGCCCTCACGGGGGGCCTGGTCCCCAACACAATCCGCTTCCCTACGCAGTATTCCACCACTCGCCTGTTCATCCAACAGGCCCCGTTCTCCCATCGCAATATTCAACCACTCACCCATTCACCCAATGCAATCCGTTTCCACCACTCACCCATTCCCCCAACTCAATCCATTTCCACCGCTCACCCGTTCCCCAACGCAACCCGTTCCCTCATGCAATATTCCACCACTCACCTATAGCCATCAAATGCGCAGGCGTGACGTATTTCCCTTTTAAAGATTCCTTGCTGCCAGGAATATTTTAAAAATGCACCCTAAACTTTAAAAAAAATCCTTGCTGCCTGAAGGATACTTGCTGCAAGGAAGGGAATCTCAAAGAAAAGGGATGGCAACATTGTAGCTTGCAATTGCATTTGCTAGTGCTGACAGGACGGAGTGTCCCGGGATTACAGCGTTGCAGCTAGTGGGGTTACAATCCCATTGTGAAGTCATAGCAGCAGAGGGAAGAAATCTTTCTCAAACAATCCAATCCATTCCATTTCAATTCAAGTCAAGTCAAGTCAAGCACAGTGAGTGCAGGGCCACCAATCCAATCCATTGCAAGTCATGTCAAGTTATTCCACTTCAAGTCAAGCACAGTGAGTGCAGGGCCAACAATCCAATCCATTGCATATCAATTCAGGTCAAGTCAAGTCCAGTCAAGCACAGTGAGCGCAGGGCCAACAATCCAATCCATTCAATTCCATTTCAAGTGAAATCAAGCACAGTGAGTGCAGGACCAACAATCCAATCCATTCCTTTCAAGTCAAGTCAAGTCAAGTCAAGCACAGTGAATGCAGGACCAACAATCCAAGACATTCCACTTAAATTCAAGTCAAGTCAAGTTCAGTCAAGTTCAGACAAGTCAAGTCAAGTCAAGTCATGCACAGTGAGTGCCTGGCCAACAATCAAATCCATTCCACTCCATTTCAAGTCTAGTCAATTCAAGTTAAGTACCGTGTGTGCAGGGCCAACAATCCAATCCATTACATTTCAAATCAAGTCAAGTCAAGCACAGTGAGTACAGGGCCAACAATCCAATGCAATCCATTCCATTTCACATCTATTCAAGCAAAGTCAAGCACAGTGAGTGCTGGGGCAACAATCCAATCCATTCCATTCAAAGTAAATTCAAGTCAAGACAAGCACAATGAGTGCAGGGCCAATAATCCAATCCATTCCACTTAAATTCAAGTAAAGTCAAGTACAGTGAGTGCAGGGCCAACAATCCAATCAATTCCATTTCATTTCAAGTCAAGTCAAGTCAAGCACAGTGAGTACAGGGCCAATAATCCAATCCATTCCATTCCATTTCAAGTCGAGTCAAGTCAGGCAGAGTGAGTGTAGGGCCAACAATCTAATCCATTCCAATTCAAGTCAATTTCAGTCAAGTCAAGCACAGTGAGTGCAGGGCCAATAATCCAATCCATTCCAATCCATTTCATGTCATATCAAGAACAGTGAGTACAGGGCCGTCAATCCAATCCATTCCATTCAAAGTAAAGTAAAGTCAAGTCAAGTACAGTGAGTGCAAGCAGAGTGAATGCAGAGCCAACAATCCAATCCATTCCATTTCAATTCAGGTCAATTCAAGGCAAACACAGTGAGTGCAGGGCCAACAGTCCAATCCATTCCATTCCAAGTAAAGTCAAGTCAAGTCAAGTCAAGCACAGTGAATGCAGGGCCTACAAACCAATCCATTCCATTTCAATTCATGTCAAGTCAAGCACAGTGAGTGCAGGGCCAACAATCCAATCAATTTCATTTCAGTTCAAGTGAAGTCAAGTACAGTGGGTGCAGGGCCAACGATCCAATCCGTACCATTTCAATTAATGTCTATTCATGTGAAGCACAGTGAGTGCAGGGCCAACAGTCTACGCCTTTCCATTTAAATTTAAGAGGTCAGGTCAAGCACAGTGAGTGCAGGCCCAACAATCCAATCTATTCCATTTGAATTCAAGTCAAGTGAGGACAAGCACAGCAATCCAATCCATTTAATTTCAATTCAAGTCAATTCAAGTCAAGCACAGTGAGTGCAGGGCCAATGATCCTATCCATTCCATTTCAGTTCAAGTCAAGTCAAGCACAGCAAGTGCAGGGGCAACAATCCAATCCATTCCATTTCAGTTCAAGTCAAGTCAAATAAAGTCAAGTCAAGTACGGTGATTTCAGGGCAAACAACCCAATCCATTCCATTTTAAGTCAAGTCAAGCACAGTGAGTGCAGGGCCAACAATCCCATTCATTCCATTTAAATTCAAGTCAAGTCAAGCACAATGAGTGCAGGGCCAGCAATCCAATCCATTCCATTTCAAGTCAAGTCATGTCAAGTACAGTGAGTACAGGTCAAACAATCCATTCCATTTCAAATCAAATCAAGTCAAGGCAAACACAGTGAGTGCATGGCCAACAGTCTAATCCATTCTGTTTCATTTCACATCAACTCAAGTCAAGCGCAGTGAATGCAGGGCCAATAATCCAATCCATTCCATTTCAAGTCAAGTCAAGTCATGTCAAGCACAGTGAGGGCAGGGCCAACAATCCAATCCAATCCATTCAATTTGAAGTTTGAATTCAAGAATCGTCAGATCATGTAAAATACAGTGAGTGCAGAGCCAACAATCCAATCCATTCCATTCCATTTCAAGTCAAGTCAAGGCAAGCACAGTGATTGCAGGGCTAACAATCCAATCTATTCCATTTCAATTCAAGTCAGTCAAGTCAAGCAGAGTGAGTGCAGAGCCAACGATACAATCCAATCTATTTTAAGTCAAGTCAAGCACAGTGAGTGCAGGGCCAAAAACAATCCAAAACATTCCATTTCTAGTCAAGTCAAGTCAAGCACAGTGAGTGCAGGGCCAAAAATCCAATCCATTCCATTCCATTTCATGTCAAGTCAAGCACAGTGAGTGCAGCTCCCACAATCCAATCCATTCCTTTGCATTTCAAGTCCAGTCAAGACATGTCAAGCCCTGAGTGCAATCCAATCCACTGCATTTCAATTCACTGCAATCCAATCCATTGCATTTCAATATCAAGTCAAGTCGAGCCAACTCAAGTCAAGCATTCCATTTCAATTCAAGTCAAGCGCATTGAGTGCAGGGAAAACAATCCAATCCATTCCAATTCAAGTCAAGTCAAGCACAGTGAGTGCAGGGACAATAATCCAATCCATGCCGTTCTAAGTCCAGCCAAGCACAGTAAGTGCAGGGCAACAATCCAATCCATTCCATTTCAAGTCATGTGCAGAAAACTGAGTGCAGGGCCAACAATCCAATCCATTACATTCAATTTCAAGTCAAGTCAAGACAACTCAGGTCAAGCACAGTGAGTGCAGGGCCAACAATCCATTCCGTTTCATGTCAAGTAAAGTCATGTCAAGCACAGAGAGTGCAGGGCCAACAATCCAATCCATTCCATTTCAGTTGAAGTTACGTGAAGCCAAGCACAGTGAGTGCAGAACCAATAATGCAAGCCATTCCATTCCAAGTCAAGCACAGTGAGTGCAGGGCCAAAAACAATCCAAACCATTCGATTTCAATTCAGCTCATGCACATTGAGTGCAGGGCCAACAATCCAATCCATTCCATTTCAAGTCAATCCATGTCAAGTACAGTGAGTGCAGGTCAAACAATCCATTCCATTTCAAATCAAATCAAGTCAAGGCAAGTACAGTGACTGCATGGCCAACAGTCCAATCCATTCTGTTTCATTTCACTTCAACTCAAGTCAAGCGCACTGAATGCAGGGCCAATAATCCAATCCATTCCATTTCAATTCAAGTCAGGTCAAGTCAAGTCAAGTCAAGCGCAGTGTGTGCAGGGCCAACAATTCAATTCATTCCATTCCAAATCAAGTCTTGTCTAGCACATTAAGTGCAATGCAACAATTCAATCCATTCCATTTCAGGTCAAGTCAAGGCAAGCATAACTGAGTGCAAGGCCAACAATCCAATCCATTCCATTCAATTCCAAGTCTTGTCAAGTCAAGTCAAGCAAAGTTAGTGCAGGGCCAACAATCCAATCAATTCCATTTCAATTCAATTCAAGCACAATGAGTGCAGGGCCTACAATCCAATCCATTCCATTTCAATTCAAGTCGTCAAGCACAGTGAGTCCACGGCAAACAATCCACTCCATTTCAAGTCAAATCATGTCAAATCAAGTTAAATCAAGGCAAGCACAGTGAGTGCATGGCCAACTATCTAATCCATTCCGTTCCATTTCAATGCAACTCAAGTCAAGAGCAGTGAGTGTAGAGCAAACAATCCAATTAATTCCATTTCAATTCAAGTCAGGGTAAATCAAGTCAAGCACAGTGAGTGCAGGGCCAACAATCCTATCCATCCATTAAATATCAAGTCAAGTCAAGCAACTCAAGTCAAGCACAGTGAGTGCAGGGCCCACAATTCATTCAATTCCATTTCAAATCAAGTCAAGCACAGTGAGTGCAGGGCCAACAATGCAATTAATTCCATTCCATTTCAAGTTAAGTCAAGTCAAGACAAGCACAATGAGTGCAGCGCCAACAATCCAATTCATTCAATTTCAATTCAAGTCAAGTCAAGTCAAGCAAAGTGAGTGCAGGGTTAACAATATGATTCATTCAATTTCAATTCGTTATGTCAAGTCGTGTCAAGCGCAGTGAGTTCAGGGCCAACAATCCAATCCATTGCAAGTCAAGTCAAATCCAATCCATTCCATTACAATTCCAGGCAGGTCAAGTCAAGTCAAGCACAGTGAATGCAGGGCCAACAATCCGATCCATTCAATTTCAATTTGTCAGTTCAAGTCGGGTCAAGCACAGTGAGTTCAGGGCCAACAATCCAATCAATTGCAAGTCAAGTCAAGTCAAGCACAATGAGTGCAGGGCCAACAAACCAATCCATACCTTTTCAATTCAAGTCAGGTCAAATCAGGTCAAGTGAAATCCAGTCAAATCCAGTCAAGTCAAGTCAAATAAAGTCAAGTCATGTACAGTGAGTGCAGGGCCAACAATCCAATCCATTCCATTTCAATTCAAGTCACGTCTAGCCAAGTCAATCACAGTGAGTGTAGGGCCAATGTTCCAATCCATTCCATTTCAATTCAAGTCAGGTCAAATCAAGTCAATCACAGTGAGTGCAGGGCCAACAATCCAATCCATTCCATTCCATTTTAAGTCATGTCAAGTCAAGTCAAGCACAGTGAGTTCAGGTCCAACAATCCAATCCATTCCATTTCATGTCAAGTCAAGTCGTCGTCAAGTCAAGTCAAGCACAGTGAGTGCAGGGCCAAAAATCCAATCCATTCATTTTCAATTCAAGTCAGGTCAAGTCAAGTCAAGTATTTTGAGTGCAGGGCCAACAATCCAATGCATTCCACTCCAATTCAAGTCAAGTCAAGTTAAGTCAAGTCAAACACCGAGTATGCAGAGTAACGATCCAATCAATTCCATTCCATTTCAATTCAAGTCAAGTCAAGTGAACTCAAGCACTGTGAGTGCAGTGCCAACAATCCAATCCATTCTATTTCAATTCAAGTCAAGCCAATTCAAGTACAGTGAGTGCAGGGCCAACAGTCCAATCCATTCCATTTAAATTCAAGTCAAGTCAAGTCAAGTCAAGTCAAGCACAGCGAGTGCAGGGCCATCTATCCAATCCATTCCATTTTAATTCAAATCAAGTCAAGTGAAGTCAACTCAAGCACAGTGAGTGCAGGGCCATCTATCCAATCCATTCCATTTCAAGACAAGTCATGTAAGTACAGTGATTGCAGGGAAAACAATCCATTCAATTTCAAGTCAAGTCAAAACAAGGCAAACACAGTGAGTGCATGGCCAACAATCTAATCCATTCCGATCCATTTAATTGCAACTCAAGTCAAGAGCAGTGAGTGCAGGGCAAACCATCCTATCCATTCTATTTCAATTCAAGTCAGGTCAAGTCAAGTCAAGTCAAGCACAGTAGGTACAGGGGAACAATCCAATCCATTCCATTCTAAGTCATCTCAAGTACAGTGATTGCAGGGCAAACAATCCACTCCATTTCAAGTCAAATCATGTCAAATCAAGTCCAATCAAGGCAAGCACAGTGAGTGCAGGGCCAACAATCCAATCTATCCATTCAATATCAAGTCAAGTCAAGTCAAACCAACTCAAGTCAAGCATTCCATTTCAATTCAAGTCAAGCACAGTGAGTGCAGAACAAACAATCCAATCCATTCCAATTCAAGTCAGGTCAAGCACAGTGAGTGCAGGGCCAACAATCCAATGCATTCCATTCTCAGTCAAGTCAAGCACAGTAAGTGCAGGGCAACAATCCCATCTATTCCATTTCAAATCAAGTCAGGTCAAGCAGAGTGAGTGCAGGGCCAACAATCCAATGCATTCCATTCTAAGTCAAGTCAAGCACAGTAAGTGCAGGGCAACAATCCAATCCATTCCATTTCAAGTCAAGACAAGTCAAGAAAACTGAGTGCAGGGCCAACAATCCAATCCATTACATTCAATTTCAAGTCTAGTCAAGACAACTGAAGTCAAGCACAGTGAGTGCAGATTCAACAATCCATTCCATTTCATGTCAAGTCAAGTCATGTCAAGCACAGTGAGTGCAGGGCCAACAATCCAAACCAATCCATTTAATTTGAATTCAAGTCAGATCAAGTAAAGTACAGTGAGTGCCGGGCCAACAATCCAATCCATTCCATTCAATTTCAAGTCAAGTCAAGGCAAGCACAGTGATTGCAGGGCTAACAATCCAATCTATTCCATTTCTATTCAAGTCAGATCACATCAAGCACATTGAGTGCGCGGCCAACAATCCATTCCATTCCATTTCAATTCAAGTCAGGTCAAGCAGAGTGAGTGCAGAGCCAACGATACAATCCAATCTATTTTAAGTCAAGTCAAGCACAGTGAGTGCAGGGCCAAAAACAATCCAAACCATTCCATTTCTAGTCAAGTCAAGTCAAGCACAGTGAGTGCAGGGCCAAAAATCCAATCCATTCCATTCCATTTCATGTCAAGTCAAGCACAGTGAGTGCAGCTCCCACAATCCAATCCATTCCTTTGCATTTCAAGCCCAGTCAAGACATGTCAAGCCCTGAGTGCAATCCAATCCACTGCATTTCAATTCACTGCAATCCAATCCATTGCATTTCAATATCAAGTCAAGTCGAGCCAACTCAAGTCAAGCATTCCATTTCAATTCAAGTCAAGCGCATTGAGTGCAGGGCAAACAATCCAATCCATTCCAATTCAAGTCAAGTCAAGCACAGTGAGTGCAGGGACAATAATCCAATCCATGCCGTTCTAAGTCCAGCCAAGCACAGTAAGTGCAGGGCAACAATCCAATCCATTCCATTTCAAGTCATGTGCAGTCAAGAAAACTGAGTGCAGGGCCAACAATCCAATCCATTACATTCAATTTCAAGTCAAGTCAAGACAACTCAGGTCAAGCACAGTGAGTGCAGGGCCAACAATCCATTCCGTTTCATGTCAAGTAAAGTCATGTCAAGCACAGAGAGTGCAGGGCCAACAATCCAATCCATTCCATTTCAGTTGAAGTTACGTGAAGCCAAGCACAGTGAGTGCAGAACCAATAATGCAAGCCATTCCATTCCAAGTCAAGCACAGTGAGTGCAGGGCCAAAAACAATCCAAACCATTCGATTTCAATTCAGCTCATGCACATTGAGTGCAGGGCCAACAATCCAATCCATTCCATTTCAAGTCAATCCATGTCAAGTACAGTGAGTGCAGGTCAAACAATCCATTCCATTTCAAATCAAATCAAGTCAAGGCAAGTACAGTGACTGCATGGCCAACAGTCCAATCCATTCTGTTTCATTTCACTTCAACTCAAGTCAAGCGCACTGAATGCAGGGCCAATAATCCAATCCATTCCATTTCAATTCAAGTCAGGTCAAGTCAAGTCAAGTCAAGTCAAGCACAGTGAGTGCAGGGCCAACAATGCAATTCATTCCATTCCAAATCAAGTCTTGTCAAGCACAGTAAGTGCAATGCAACAATTCAATCCATTCCATTTTAGGTCAAGTCAAGGCAAGCATAACTGAGTGCAAGGCCAACAATCCAATCCATTCCATTCAATTCCAAGTCTTGTCAAGTCAAGTCAAGCAAAGTTAGTGCAGGGCCAACAATCCAATCAATTCCATTTCAATTCAATTCAAGCACAATGAGTGCAGGGCCTACAATCCAATCCATTCCATTTCAATTCAAGTCGTCAAGCACAGTGAGTCCACGGCAAACAATCCACTCCATTTCAAGTCAAATCATGTCAAATCAAGTTAAATCAAGGCAAGCACAGTGAGTGCATGGCCAACTATCTAATCCATTCCGTTCCATTTCAATGCAACTCAAGTCAAGAGCAGTGAGTGTAGAGCAAACAATCCAATTAATTCCATTTCAATTCAAGTCAGGGTAAATCAAGTCAAGCACAGTGAGTGCAGGGCCAACAATCCTATCCATCCATTAAATATCAAGTCAAGTCAAGCAACTCAAGTCAAGCACAGTGAGTGCAGGGCCCACAATTCATTCAATTCCATTTCAAATCAAGTCAAGCACAGTGAGTGCAGGGCCAACAATGCAATTAATTCCATTCCATTTCAAGTTAAGTCAAGTCAAGACAAGCACAATGAGTGCAGCGCCAACAATCCAATTCATTCAATTTCAATTCAAGTCAAGTCAAGTCAAGCAAAGTGAGTGCAGGGTTAACAATATGATTCATTCAATTTCAATTCGTTATGTCAAGTCGTGTCAAGCGCAGTGAGTTCAGGGCCAACAATCCAATCCATTGCAAGTCAAGTCAAATCCAATCCATTCCATTACAATTCCAGGCAGGTCAAGTCAAGTCAAGCACAGTGAATGCAGGGCCAACAATCCGATCCATTCAATTTCAATTTGTCAGTCAAGTCGGGTCAAGCACAGTGAGTTCAGGGCCAACAATCCAATCAATTGCAAGTCAAGTCAAGTCAAGCACAATGAGTGCAGGGCCAACAAACCAATCCATACCTTTTCAATTCAAGTCAGGTCAAATCAGGTCAAGTGAAATCCAGTCAAATCCAGTCAAGTCAAGTCAAATAAAGTTCAAGTCATGTACAGTGAGTGCAGGGCCAACAATCCAATCCATTCCATTTCAATTCAAGTCACGTCTAGCCAAGTCAATCACAGTGAGTGTAGGGCCAATGTTCCAATCCATTCCATTTCAATTCAAGTCAGGTCAAATCAAGTCAATCACAGTGAGTGCAGGGCCAACAATCCAATCCATTCCATTCCATTTTAAGTCATGTCAAGTCAAGTCAAGCACAGTGAGTTCAGGTCCAACAATCCAATCCATTCCATTTCATGTCAAGTCAAGTCGTCGTCAAGTCAAGTCAAGCACAGTGAGTGCAGGGCCAAAAATCCAATCCATTCATTTTCAATTCAAGTCAGGTCAAGTCAAGTCAAGTATTTTGAGTGCAGGGCCAACAATCCAATGCATTCCACTCCAATTCAAGTCAAGTCAAGTTAAGTCAAGTCAAACACCGAGTATGCAGAGTAACGATCCAATCAATTCCATTCCATTTCAATTCAAGTCAAGTCAAGTGAACTCAAGCACTGTGAGTGCAGTGCCAACAATCCAATCCATTCTATTTCAATTCAAGTCAAGCCAATTCAATTCAAGTACAGTGAGTGCAGGGCCAACAGTCCAATCCATTCCATTTAAATTCAAGTCAAGTCAAGTCAAGTCAAGTCAAGCACAGCGAGTGCAGGGCCATCTATCCAATCCATTCCATTTTAATTCAAATCAAGTCAAGTGAAGTCAACTCAAGCACAGTGAGTGCAGGGCCATCTATCCAATCCATTCCATTTCAAGACAAGTCATGTAAGTACAGTGATTGCAGGGAAAACAATCCATTCAATTTCAAGTCAAGTCAAAACAAGGCAAACACAGTGAGTGCATGGCCAACAATCTAATCCATTCCGATCCATTTAATTGCAACTCAAGTCAAGAGCAGTGAGTGCAGGGCAAACCATCCTATCCATTCTATTTCAATTCAAGTCAGGTCAAGTCAAGTCAAGTCAAGCACAGTAGGTACAGGGGAACAATCCAATCCATTCCATTCTAAGTCATCTCAAGTACAGTGATTGCAGGGCAAACAATCCACTCCATTTCAAGTCAAATCATGTCAAATCAAGTCCAATCAAGGCAAGCACAGTGAGTGCAGGGCCAACAATCCAATCTATCCATTCAATATCAAGTCAAGTCAAACCAACTCAAGTCAAGCACAGTGAGTGCAGAACAAACAATCCAATCCATTCCAATTCAAGTCAGGTCAAGCACAGTGAGTGCAGGGCCAACAATCCAATGCATTCCTTCTCAGTCAAGTCAAGCACAGTAAGTGCAGGGCAACAATCCCATCTATTCCATTTCAATCAAGTCAGGTCAAGCAGAGTGAGTGCAGGGCCAACAATCCAATGCATTCCATTCTAAGTCAAGTCAAGCACAGTAAGTGCAGGGCAACAATCCAATCCATTCCATTTCAAGTCAAGACAAGTCAAGAAAACTGAGTGCAGGGCCAACAATCCAATCCATTACATTCAATTTCAAGTCTAGTCAAGACAACTGAAGTCAAGCACAGTGAGTGCAGATTCAACAATCCATTCCATTTCATGTCAAGTCAAGTCATGTCAAGCACAGTGAGTGCAGGGCCAACAATCCAAACCAATCCATTTAATTTGAATTCAAGTCAGATCAAGTAAAGTACAGTGAGTGCCGGGCCAACAATCCAATCCATTCCATTCAATTTCAACTCATGTCAAGGCAAGCACAGTGATTGCAGGGCCAACAATCCAATCCATTCCATTTCTATTCAAGTCAGATCAAGTCAAGCACAGTGAGTGCAGGGCTAACAGTCCATTCCATTCCATTTCAATTCAAGTCAAGTCAAGCAGAGTGAGTGCAGAGCCAACAATCCAATCCATCCCATTTCACTTTAAGTCAAGTCAAGTCAGGTCAAGCACAATGAATGCAGAGCCAAAAATGCAAGCCATTCCATTCCAAGTCAAGTCAAGCACAGTGAGTGCAGGGCCAAAAACAATCCAAACCATTTGATTTCAAGTCAACTCATGCACATTGAGTGCAGGGCCAACAATCCAATCCATTCCATTTCAAGTCAAGTCATGTCAAGTACAGTGAGTGCAGGTCAAACAATCCATTCCACTTCAAATCAAATCAAGTCAAGGCAAGCACAGTGAGTGCATGGCTAACAGTCTAATCCATTCTGTTTCATTTCACTTCAACTCAAGTCCAGCACAGTGAATGCAGGGCCAATATTCCAATCCATTCCATTTCAATTCAAGTCAGGTCAAGTCAAGTCAAGCACAGTGCATGCAGGGCAAACAATTCAATTCATTCCATTCCAAATCAAGTCTTGTCAAGCACAGAAAGTGCAGGGCAACAATTCAATCCATTCCATTTCAGGTCATGTCAAGTCAAGTCAAGCACAGTGAGTGCAGAGCCAACAATCCAATCAATTCCATTTCAATTCAAGTCAAGGACAATGAGTGCAGGGCCTACAATCCAATCCATTCCATTTCAATTCAAGTCAAGAAGAGCACAGTGAGTGCAGGGCCAACAACCAATCCATTCCATTTCAAGTCAAGTCATCTCAAGTACAAGTCATCTCAAGTACATCTCAAGTACGGCAAACAATCCACTCCATTTCAAGTCAGATCAATTTAAATAAAGTGAAATCAACGCAAGAACAGTGAGTACATGGCCAACAATCTAATCCATTCCGTTCCATTTCATTGCAACTCAAATCAAGAGCAGTGAGTGCAGTGCAAACAATCCAATTAATTCCATTTCTATTCAAGTCAGGGCAAATCAAGTCAAGCACAGTGAGTACAGGGCGAACAATCCAATCCATCCATTCACTATCAAGTCAGGTCAAGCCAATTCAACTCAAACACAGTGAGTGCAGGGCCCACAATTCATTCAATTCTATTTCAACTCAATTCAAGCACAGTGAGTGCAGGGTAAACAATCCAATCCATTCAAATTCAAGTCAGGTCAAGCACAGTGAGTGCAGGGCCAACAATCCAATCCATTCCTTTCTAAGTTAAGTCAAGCACAGTAAGTGCAGAACCAACAATCCAATCCATCCCATTTCAGTTTCAGTCAAGTCAATTCAGGTCACGCACAATGAATGCAGAGCCAATAATGCAAGCCACTCCATTCCAAGTCAAGTCAAGCACAGAGAGTGCAGGGCCAAAAACAATCCAAACCATTGGCCCACAGGAGCCGTTGGAAGAGGAGGAGGGGGAGGAGCGACACCCGACCGGTAAGGTTTAAAATCAAGCGCGGGGCTTGTTTTTTCAGAGGCCCACAGGAGCCGTTGGAAGAGGAGGAGGGGGAGGAGTGACACCCGACCGGTATGGTTTAAAATCAAGCGCGGGGCTTGTTTTTTCAGAGGCCCACAGGAGCCGTTGGAAGAGGAGGAGGGGGAGGAGCGACACCCGACCGGTAAGGTTTAAAATCAAGCGCGGGGCTTGTTTTTTCAGAGGCCCACAGGAGCTTGCCGAAATCCATAACATTCCATTTGGAGAAGTGGGTTTTGTTTTTTTGAGGAAGCCGCTGATTGGTGGAAAGAGGACCAGGGTAAGCAGCTGATTGGCACTCAGATCCCAGCAGTTTGTTGTGTACTTTATATTGTATCCTGTGTAAGGGGGGTAGTATGAAGGCAAGGGCAGTGTACTGTTCTGGATGTCAGATGTGGGAGGTCAGGGAATCTGATAGCCCTCCAGACATCCACATCTGCGCCAGGTGTGTTGAGATGGGTCTCCTAAAGGACTGTGTTAGGAACCTGGAGAAGCAGCTCGATGACCTCCGTCTGGTCAGGGAGAGTGAGGAGGTCATAGAGAGGAGCTACAGGGAGGTAGTCACTACCAAACCACAGGAGGCAGACAAGTGGGTCACAGTTAGGAAGGGCAAGGGGGAGAGGCAGGGGCTAGAGAGTACCCCTGTGACCGTACACCTGGAAAATAGGTACTCGGGTTTGAGTACGATTGGAGGGGACAGCCTAGCTGGGGGCAGCAACAGCGGCCGGGCCTCCGGCACAGAGGACCGGCCCTGATGCTCCGAAGGGTAACAAAAAGAGGAGGGCAATTGTAATAGGGGACTCTATAGTTAGGGGGTCGGATAGGCGATTCTGTGGACGCAGTCGGGAGACCCGGATGGTAGTTTGCCTCCCTGGTGCCAGGGTCTCGCATGTGTCAGAACGTGTCCAAAAGATTCTGGTAAGGGAGGGAGAGGAGCCTGATGTTGTGGTACACATAGGTACCAATGAAATAGGCAGAAAAAGTGACGAGATCCTGAAGGGAGAATTTAGGGAGTTGGGGGGAAAGTTAAGGAGAAGGACCAAAAGGGTAACAATGTCAGGATTACTGCCTGTGCCGCGTGACAGTGATAGTAGGAATGAAATGAGGTGGAGGATAAATGCGTGGCTGAGGTACTGGTGCAGTGGGCAGGGATTCAAGTTTCTTGATCACTGGGACCTCTTTTGGGGAAGGCATGATCTGTACATAAAGGACGGGTTGCACTTGAGCCCGAGGGGGACCAATATCCTGGCAGGGAGATTTGCAAAGGCTACTGGGGAGACTTTAAACTAGAAAGGCTGGGGGGAGGAACTCGGGTAGATGGGGCTAGGGGTCAAGGTGTGGGACAAGAGGCAGAGAAGGGAAGCACTCGGATCCAAAATGTAGGCGAGAAAGATGAAAAAGATAATAGACAGAGAATAAGGGATGGTGGGTTTCTAAAATGTGTATATTTTAATGCTAGGAGCATTGTAAGTAAGGTGGACGAACTTAGAGCCTGGATTGACAACTGGAAATATGATGTTGTGGCAATCAGTGAAACATGGTTGCAGGAGGCCTGTGATTGGAAACTAAATATTCCAGGATTTCGTTGCTTCAGGTGTGATAGAATTGGAGGGACCAGAGGGGGAGGTGTTGCATTGCTTGTCAGAGAAGATATTACAGCAGTGCTTTGGCAGGATAGATTAGAGGGCTCGTCTAGGGAGGCTATTTGGGTGGAACTGAGAAGTGGGAATGGTGTAGCAACACTTTTAGGGGTGTATTATAGACCGCCAAATGGGGAGCGTGAATTGGAAGAGCAAATATGTAAGGAGATAGCAGATATTAGTAGTAAGCACAAGGTAGTGATTGTGGGAGATTTCAATTTTCCAAAAATAGACTGGGAAACACATTCTGTAAATGGGCTGGATGGTTTGGAGTTTGTAAAATGTGTGCAGGATAGTTTTTTCAAGCAGTACATAGAGGTATCGACCAGAGAAGGGGCAGTGCTGGACCTCCTGTTAGGAAATGAGGCAGGTCAGGTGACGGAGGTATGCGTTGGTGAGCACTTCGGGACCAGTGATCACAATACCATTAGTTTCAATATAATTATGGAGAGAGTCAGAACTGGACCTAGGGTGGAGATTTTTGATTGGAGAAAGGCTAACTTTGAGGGAATGCATAAGGATTTTAAAGGAGTGAATTGTGACACTTTGTTTCATGGGAAGGATGTAGAAGAGAAATGGAGGACATTTAAAGGGAAATTGTAAGAGTACAGATCTTTATGTCCCTGTTAGGTTGAAAGGAAATAGTAAAAATTGGAAAGAGCCATGGTTTTTCAAGGGAAATTGGACACTTGTTTCGAAAAAAGAGAGATATCTACAATAATTATAGGAGGCATGGAGTAAATGAGGTGCTAGAGGAGTATAAAGAATGTAAAAAGAATCTTAAGAAAGAAATTAGGAAGGCTAAAAGAAGATATGAGGTTGCTTTGGCAAGAAAGGTGAAAGTAAACCCAAAGGGTTTCTACAGCTATATTAATAGCAAAAGGATAACGAGGGATAAAATTGGACCATTAGAGAACCAGAATGGACAGCTATCTGCAGAGCCAAAAGAGAAGGTTCAATCTTTGGATGTTAATGGCGGAGTAGCATGATGGATTCAACAGTGGCTGAATGGGAGAAATCAGAGAGTAATGGTGGATGGCTGTTTGTCAGGTTGGAAGCCGATGACCAGTGGGGTGCCTCAGGGATCTGTGTTGGGTCCACTGTTGTTTGTCATGTACGTCAATGATCTGGATGATGGGGTGGAAAATTGGATAAGTAAGTATGCAGATGATACTAAGATAGGTGGTGTTGTGGATAATGAAGTAGATTTTCAAAGTCTACAGAGAGATTCGGGCCATTTGGAAAAGAGGGCTGAAAGATGGCAGATGGAGTTTAATGCTGATAAGTGTGAAGTGCTACATCTTGGCAGGACAAATCAAAATAGGACGTACATGGTAAATGGTAGGGAATTGAGGAATGCTGTGGAACAGAGGGATCTAGGAATAACTGTGCATAGTTCCCTGAAGGTGGAATCGCATGTAGATAGGGTGGTAAAGAAAGCCTTTGGTGTGCTGGCCTTTATAAATCAGAGCATTGAATATAGGAGTAGGGAAGTAATGTTAAAATTGTACAAGGCATTGGTAAGACCAATTCTGGAGTATGGTGTACAATTTTGGTCGCCTAGTTATAGGAAGGATGTCAACAAAATAGAGAGAGTACAGAGGAGATTTACTAGAATGTTGCCAGGGTTCCAGCAACTATGTTACAGAGAAAGGTTGAACAAGTTAGGTCTTTATTCTTTGGAGCGCAGAAGGTTAAGGGGGGGACTTGATTGAGGTCTTTAAAATGATGAAAGGGATAGACAGAGTTGACGTGGATAAGCTTTTCCCATTGAGGGTAGGGAAGATTCAAACAAGAGGGCATGACTTGAGAATTAAGGGACAGAAGTTTAGGGGTAACGTGAGGGGGAACTTCTTTACTCAGAGGGTGGTGGCTGTGTGGAATGAGCTTCCAGCAGAGGTGGTGGAGGCAGGATCGATTTTAACATTTAAAAGTAAAGTGGATAGGTATATGGACGTGAAGGGAATGGAGGGGTATGGTCTGAGTGCAGGTAGATGGGACTAGGGGAAAACAAATGGACGGCACGGACTGGAAGGGCCGAGAGGGCCTGTCTCCGTGCTGTAATTGTTATATGGTTAAATGGTTATATGGTTATATGGGGGAGATATTGAACAATTTATTTTCTTCGGTATTCACCAAGGAGAAGGATATTGAACTCTGTGAGTTAAGGGGAAAAAGTTGAGTAGCTATGGAAACTATGAGATTCAAAGAGGAGGAAGTACTGACACTTTTGAAAAATATAAAAGTGGATAAGTCTCCAGGTCCTGACAGGATATTCCCTAGGACATTGAGGGAAGTTAGTGTAGAAATAGCAGGAGCTATGACAGAAATATTTCAAATGTCATTAGAAACGGGAATAGTGCCGGAGGATTGGCGTACTGCGCATGTTGTTCCATTGTTTAAAAAGGGTTCAAAGAATAAACCTAGCAATTATAGACCTATTAGTTTGACGTCAGTGGTGGGCAAATTAATGGAAAGGATATTTAGAGATGATATATATAAGCATCTGGATAAACAGGGTCTGATCAGGAACAGTCAACATGGATTTGTGCCTGGAAGGTCATGTTTTGACAAACCTTCTTGAATTTTTTGAAGCGGTAACTAGGGAAATTGATGAGAGGGTAAAGCAGTGGATGTTGTATATATGGATTTCAGTAAGGCCTTTGACAAAGTTCCCCATGGAAGGTTGGTTAAGAAGGTTCAATCTTTGGGTGTTAATGGCGGAGTAGCAAGATGGATTCAACAGTGGCTGAATGGGAGATGTCAGAGAGTAATGGTGGATGGCTGTTTGTCAGGTTGGAAGCCGATGACCAGTGGGGTGCCTCAGGGATCTGTGTTGGGTCCACTGTTGTTTGTCATGTACGTCAATTGATTCTGGATGATGGGGTGGAAAATTGGATAAGTAAGTATGCAGATGATACTAAGATAGGTGGTGTTGTGGATAATGAAGTAGATTTTCAAAGTCTACAGAGAGATTCGGGCCATTTGGAAAAGAGGGCTGAAAGATGGCAGATGGAGTTTAATGCTGATAAGTGTGAAGTGCTACATCTTGGAGGACAAATCAAAATAGGACGTACATGGTAAATGGTAGGGAATTGAGGAATGCTGTGGAACAGAGGGATCTAGGAATAACTGTGCATAGTTCCCTGAAGGTGGAATCGCATGTAGGTAGGGTGGTAAAGAAAGCCTTTGGTGTGCTGGCCTTTATAAATCAGAGCATTGAATATAGGAGTAGGGGAAGTAATGTTAAAATTGTACAAGGCATTGGTAAGACTAATTCTGGAGTATGGTGTACAATTTTGGTCGCCTAGTTATAGGAAGGATGTCAACAAAATAGAGAGAGTACAGAGGAGATTTACTAGAATGTTGCCAGGGTTCCAGCAACTATGTTACAGAGAAAGGTTGAACAAGTTAGGTCTTTATTCTTTGGAGCGCAGAAGGTTAAGGGGGGACTTGATTGAGGTCTTTAAAATGATGAAAGGGATAGACAGAGTTGACGTGGATACGTTTTTCCCATTGAGGGTAGGGAAGATTCAAACAAGAGGGCATGACATGAGAATTAAGGGACAGAGGTTTCGGGGTAACGTGAGGGGGAACTTCTTTACTCAGAGGGTGGTAGCTGTGTGGAATGAGCTTCCAGCAGAAGTGGTGGAGGCAGGATCGATTTTAACATTGAAGAGTAAAGTGGATAGGTATATGGACGTGAAGGGAATGGAGGGGTATGGTCTGAGTGCAGGTAGATGGGACTAGGGGAAAACAAAGGGTCGGCATGGACTGGAAGGGCCGAGAGGGCCTGTTTCCGTGCTGTAATTGTTATATGGTTATATGGTTATATGGTTATCCGATTTCAACTCAACTCATGCACATTGAGTTCAGGGCCAACAATCCAATCCATTGCAAGTCAAGTCAAGTCAAGCACAGCGAGTGCAGGGCCAACAATATAATCCATTCCATTTCAAGTCAAGCACAATGAGTACAGGGCCAATAATCCATTCCATACCTTTTCAATTCTAGTCAGGTCAAGTCAGATCAAGTGAAATCCAGTCAAGTCCAGTCAGGTCAAGTCAAATAAAGTCAAGTCAAGTTGGTTTGTTGGCCCTGAACTCAATGTGCATGTTGAGTTGAAATCGAATGGTTTGGATTGTTTTTGGCCCTGCACTCACAGTGCTTGACTTGACTTAAAATGGAATGGATTGCATTGTTGGCTCTGCACTCACTCTGCTTGACCTGACTTGAATTGACATGGAATGGAATGGATTGCTGGCCCTGCACGCACTGTGCTTGACATAAGTACCCTAATGACCCGGTGATGTTCCCGAAATCGGATAGAGGTTGAGGGAAGAAGGGGAAAGGGGCTGTACGAGACCTGGGTGTCATGGTACACCAGTCATTGAAAGTAGGCATGCAGGGGCAGCAGGCTGTGAAGAAAGCGAATGGTATGTTGGCATTCATAGCAAAAGGATTTGAGTACAAGAGCAGGGAGGTTCTACTGCTGTTGTACAGGGTCTTGGTGAGGCCACACCTGGAGTATTGCGTACAGTTTTGGGCTCCTAATCTGAGGAAATACATTCTTGCCATAGAGGGAGTACAGAGAAGGTTCACCAGACTGATTCCTGGGATGGCACGACTTCCATATGAATAAAGACTGGATAGACTTGGCTTGTACTCGCTGGAATTTAGAAGATTGAGGGGTGATCTCATAGAGACTTACAAAATTATTAAGGGTTTGGACAGGCTAGATGCAGGAAGATTGTTCCCGATGTTGAAGAAGTCCAGGACACGGGGTCATAGTTTAAGGATACGGGGGAAGTCTTTTAGGACCGAGATGAGAAAATAGTTTTTCACACAGAGAGTGGTGAATCTGTAGAATTCTCTGCCACAGAAGGTAGTTGAGTACAGTTTGTTGGCCATATTTAAGATGTAGTTGGATGTGGCCCTTGTGGCTGAAGGGATCAGAAGGTATGTAATTGAATTGAATTACAATTTCAATTCGTCAGGTCAAGTTAAGTCAAACTCAGTGAGTTCAGGGCCAACAATCCAATCCATTGCAAGTCAAGTCAAGTCAGGTCTAGCCAAGTCAATCACATTGAGTGCAGGGCAAAATACCAATCTATCCCATTTCAATTCAAGTGACGTCAAGTCAAAGTGCAGGGTCAACAATCCATTTGATTCCAAGTCACGTCAAGTCAAGTCCAGCACAGTAAATGCAGGGCCACCAATCCAATCCATTCCATTTCAAGTCAAGTCATGTCAAGCACAGCGAGTGCAGGCTATCAATCCATTCCATTTCAAGTCAGGTCAAGTCAAGGCAAGCACAGTGAGTACAGGGCCCACACTCCTATCCATTCCATTCAATTTCAGGTCAAGTCAAGTCAAGCCGTCAATTCAAGTCAAGTCAAGTCAAGCACAGTGAGTGGAGGACCTACAATCCAATCCATTTAAATTCAAACAATGCAAGTCAAGTCAAGTCAAGCATTGTGAGTGCAGGGCCAGCAATCCAATCCAATCCATTCCATTTCAATTCAAGTCAAGTCAAGCACAGTGATGCAGAGCCAACCATCCAATTTATTACATTACAATTCAAGTCAGGTCAAGTCAAGTAAAGCACAGTGAGTGCAGGGCCAACAATCCAATCTATTCTATTTCTATTCATGTCAAGTGAAGCACAGTGAGAGCAGGGCCAACAATCGAATCCATTCAATTTCAAGTCAAGTCAAGTCGAGTGCAGTGAGTGCTGGACCTACAATCCAATCCATTCCATTTCAATTCAAGTCAAGTCAAGTCAAGTACAGTGAGTGCAGGGCCAACAATCCAATCCATTCCATTTCAATTCAAGTCAAGTCTAGCCAAGTCAATCACAGTCAGTGCAGGGTCAACATTCCAATCCATCCCATTTCAATTCAAGTCAGGTAAAGTCAAAGTCAAGCACAGTCAGTGCAGGGTCAACAATCCAATCCATTTGATTCCAAGTCACGTCAAGTCAAGTCCAGCACACTAAGAGCAGTCCCAACAATCCAATCCATTCCATTTCAAGTCAAGTCATGTCAAGCACAGCGTGTGCAGGCCAACAATCCATTCCATGTCAAGTCAAGTCAAGTCAAGGGAAGCACAGTGAGTGCAGGGCCAACAATCTAATCCATTCCGTTCCATTTCAAGTCAAGTCAAGTCAAACACACTGAGTGCAGGGCCAACAATCCAATCCATTGTATTCAATTTCAAGTCAAGTCAAGCACAATGAGTGCAGGGCAAACAAACCAATCCATTCCATTCCATTTCAAGTCAAGTCAAGTCAAGGCACAGTGAGTGCATGGCCAACAATCCAATCTATTCCATTTCAATACAATTCAATTCAAGTCAAGTCAAGCACAGTGACTGCAGGGCCAACTGTCCAAACCATTCCATTTCAATTCAAGTCAAGTCACATCAAGCACAGTGAGTATAGGGCCAACAATCCAATCCAATCAATTCAATTTCAAGTCAAGTGAAGTCAAGCACTGTGAGTGTGGGACAAACAATCCAATCCATTCCATTCCATTTCAAGTCAAGTCAAGTCAAGGCATGAACAGAGAGTGCAGGGCCAATATTCCAATCCATTCTATTCAATTTCAAGTCAAGTCAAGCACAATGAGTGCAGGGCCAACAATCCAATCCATTCCATTTAATTTCAAGTCAAGTCAAGTCGAGGCAAGAACAGTGAGTGCAGGGACAACAATCCAATCCATTCCATTACAATTCCAGGCAAGTCAAGTCAAGTCACGCACAGTGAGTGCAGGACCAACAATCCGATCCATTCAATTTCAATTCGTCAGGTCAAGTCAAGTCAAGCACAGTGAGTTCAGGGTCAACAATCCAATCCATTGCAAGTCAAATCAAGTCAAGCACAGTGAGTGCAGGGCCAATAATACAATCCATTCCATTTCAAGTCTAGCACAATGAGTGCAGGGTGAACAATCCAATCCATACCTTTTCAATTCGTCAGGTCAGGTCAGGTCAAGTGAAATCCAGTCAAGACCAGTCAAGTCAAGTCAAATAAAGTCAAGTCAAGTCAAGTCATGTACAGTGAGCTCATGGCCAACAATCGAATCCATTCCACTTAAATTCAAGTCAAGTCATGTCGAGTACAGTGAGTGCAGGGCCAACAATCCAATCCATTCCATTTCAATTAAAGTCAGGTCTAGCCAAGTCAATCACATTGAGTGCAGGGCCAAAATTCCAATCCATCCTATTTCAATTCAAGTGAGGTCAAGTCAAAGTCAAGCACAGTCAGTGCATGGTCAACAATCCAATTCATTCGATTCCAAGTCACGCCAAGTCAAGTCAGGCTGTTTGTCAGGTTGGAAGCCGGTGACCAGTGGGGTGCCTCAGGGATCTGTGTTGGGTCCACTGTTGTTTGTCATGTACATCAATGATCTGGATGATGGGGTGGAAAATTGGATAAGTAAGTATGCAGATGATACTAAGATAGGTGGTATTGTGGATAATGAAGTAGATTCTCAAAGTCTACAGAGAGATTTGGGCCATTTGGAAAAGTGGGCTGAAAGATGGCAGATGGAGTTTAATGCTGATAAGTGTGAAGTGCTACATCTTGGCAGGACAAATCAAAATAGGACGTACATGGTAAATGGTAGGGAATTGAGGAATGCTGTGGAACAGAGGGATCTAGGAATAACTGTGCATAGTTCCCTGAAGGTGGAATCGCATGTAGATAGGGTGGTAAAGAAAGCCTTTGGTGTTGCTGGCCTTTATAAATCAGAGCATTGAATATAGGAGTAGGGAAGTAATGTTAAAATTGTACAAGGCATTGGTAAGACCAATTCTGGAGTATGGTGTACAATTTTGGTCGCCTAGTTATAGGAAGGATGTCAACAAAATAGAGAGAGTACAGAGGAGATTTACTAGAATGTTGCCAGGTTCCAGCAACTATGTTACAGAGAAAGGTTGAACAAGTTAGGTCTTTATTCTTTGGAGCGCAAGAAGGTTAAGGGGTGACTTGATTGAGGTCTTTAAAATGATGAAAGGGATAGACAGAGTTGACGTGGATAAGCTTTTCCCATTGAGGGTAGGGAAGATTCAAACAAGAGGGCATGACATGAGAATTAAGGGACAGAAGTTTAGGGGTAACGTGAGGGGGAACTTCTTTACTCAGAGGGTGGTGGCTGTGTGGAATGAGCTTCCAGCAGAGGTGGTGGAGGCAGGATCGATTTTAACATTTAAAAGTAAAGTGGATAGATATATGGACGTGAAGGGAATGGAGGGGTATGGTCTGAGTGCAGGTAGATGGGACTAGGGGAAAACAAATGGTCGGCACGGACTGGAAGGGCCGAGAGGGCCTGTCTCTGTGCTGTAATTGTTATATGGTTTATATGGTTTATAAGTCAAGCACAGTAAGTGCAGGGCCACCAATCCAATCCATTCCATTTCAAGTCAAGTCGTGTCAAGCACAGTGAGTGCAGGCTAACAATCCATTCCATTTCAAGTCAAGTCAAGTCAAGTCAAGGCAAGCACAGTGAGTACAGGGCCAACACTCCTATCCATTCCATTCAATTTCAGGTCAGGTCAAGTCAAGTCAAGTCAATTCAAGTCAATTCAAGTCAAGTCAAGTCAAGTCAAGCACAGTGAGTGGAGGGCCTACAATCCAATCCATTCCAATTCAAACAATGCAAGTCAAGTCAAGTCAACCATTGTGAGTGCAGGGCCAGCAATCCAATCCATTCCATTTCAATTCAAGTCAAGTCAAGCACATTGATGCAGAGCCAACCATCCAATTTATTACGTTACAATTCAAGTCAGGTCAAGTCAAGTAAAGCACAGTGAGTGCAGGGCCAACAATCAAATCCATTCAATTTCAAGTCAAGTCAAGTCGAATACAATGAGTGCTGGACTTACAATCCAATCCATTCCATTTCAATTCAAGTCAAGTACAGTGAGTGCAGGGCTAACAATCCAATCCATTCCATTCCAAGTCAAGTCAAGTCAATTCAAGTCAAGTCAAGCACAATGAATACAAGGCCAACCCATTTCAAGTCAAGTCAAGTCAAGCACAGTGATTGCAGGGTCAATAATACAATCCATTCCAATCAATTTCAGGTCAAGTCAAGTCAAGTCAACTCAATTTGAGTCAAGCCAAGTCGAGTACAGTGAGTGCAGGGCCAACAATCCAATCCATTCAATTTCAATTCAAGTCGTCAAGCACAGTGAGTGCAGGGCCAACAATCCAATCCATTCCATTTCAAGAAATTTGAGTCAAGTCTAGTAAAGTGAGTGTAGGACATACAATCCAATCCATTCCATTTCAATTCATGTCATGTCAAGCAAAGTGTGTGCAGGGCCAATAATCCAATCCAATCAATTTCATTCAAGTCAAGTCAACCACAGTGAGTGCAGGGTCAACAATACAATCCATTCCATTCAATTTCAGGTCAAGTCAAGTCAAGTCAATTCGAGTCAAGCCAAGTCAAGTCAAGCACAGTGAGTGCAGGGCCAACAATCCATTCCATTCAATTTCAAGTCAAGTCAAGTCAAGCACAGTGAGTGCAGGGCCAACAATCCATTCCAAGTCAAGTCAAGTCAAGTCAAGTCAAGTCAAGTCAAGTCAAGTCAAGCACAGTGAGTGCAGGGCCAACAATCCATTCCAAGTCAAGTCAAGTCAAGTCAAGTCAAGTCAAGTCAAGTCAAGCACAGTGAGTGCAGGGCCAACAATCCATTCCAAGTCAAGTCAAGTCAAGTCAAGTCAAGTCAAGTCAAGTCAAGTCAAGTCAAGCACAGTGAGTGCAGGGCCAACAATCCATTCCAAGTCAAGTCAAGTCAAGTCAAGTCAAGTCAAGTCAAGTCAAGTCAAGTCAAGTCAAGCACAGTGAGTGCAGGGCCAACAATCCATTCCAAGTCAAGTCAAGTCAAGTCAAGTCAAGTCAAGTCAAGTCAAGTCAAGTCAAGTCAAGCACAGTGAGTGCAGGGCCAACAATCCATTCCAAGTCAAGTCAAGTCAAGTCAAGTCAAGTCAAGTCAAGTCAAGTCAAGCACAGTGAGTGCAGGGCCAACAATCCATTCCAAGTCAAGTCAAGTCAAGTCAAGTCAAGTCAAGTCAAGTCAAGCACAGTGAGTGCAGGGCCAACAATCCATTCCAAGTCAAGTCAAGTCAAGTCAAGTCAAGTCAAGCACAGTGAGTGCAGGGCCAACAATCCATTCCAAGTCAAGTCAAGTCAAGTCAAGTCAAGTCAAGTCAAGTCAAGTCAAGTCAAGTCAAGTCAAGTCAAGTGAGTACAAGGCCAACAATCCAACCCATTGCATTCCAGTCAAGGCAAGCACAGTGAGTTCATGGCCAATAATCCAATCCATTCCGTTCAATTTCAGGTCAAGTCAAGCACAATGAGTACAAGGCCAACAATCCAACCCATTCCCTTTTAAGTCAAGTCAAGGGAAACACAGTGAGTACATGGCCAACAATCCAATCCATTCCATTCAATTTCAGGTCAAGTCAAGTCAAGTCAATTCAAGTCAAATCAAGTCAAGTCAATCAAGCACAGTGACTTCAGGGCCAACAATCCAATTCATTCTGTCGATTGATGTTGCATGTGAACCAATCACACACCAGCCAGCATCTCTAACTCCACCCCACTGTAATACTTATACTAACACTGGTTTCCCAGCACTGTCAGTTGGAGCAGCCAGGATGTACTGACAACTAATCATCCTCCATACTGTTAAGTTTCAGTGCTGATTAAAGATGTATTTGAATCATGTACTGAGTTTAGAAGTCATTTACATGGTGTCAGAAGAGATTGCAGCTTTTGTGAGTTTTTATTTTGTTTTATGATGGCCTCTTTCTGTTGAAAGCCTGACCCTCTCGTCTTTGATGTGGATATCAGCGAACGCTGGGCCATGTTTGAAATTGATTACCGACACTACATGAACATTGCACACCGAAATGAACCTGTTGCTGTCAAGGCCTCTCTCCTACTGAACCTTGCAGGCCCAGATGCCCTTCACCGATCAAGAACGTTCTGCTATGCTCCAGCAGTCCGCGATGTCAATAACCAGGTAATAACCCCAGCTGAATCTCCTGATGACCCCAATGTTCTGATGCGTAAATTTATCCAGATCTGTGACTGCACTCAAATCACATTTTGGACAGGGCTAGGTTTTTCTCGTGGTGTCAACTCCCTGGTGAAAGAGTAGACTCGTTTATCTCAGATCAAGAGGACCTGACTGTTTAATCATTACAGAGTCCTGCTGCTAAGAATTATGATCCGACCGTGACAGTAACTGTACACAACGTCCATTTTCGTGCGAAATTAGACACGGGGGTGAAAGTAAATGCTATGTCAATCAACCACTTCAACAAGATAAGAAATAACGAGCCACTGATCAAGGACAAATCCACTCTACATGCTCTCGGAGGGGAGGTGCTAGTGCCTCTGGGCAAAACCAACTTGAAATGTGAGCTGAAAAAAACCACGAGGAATTTGACCTTCTATGTCTTGAACTTTAATTCAGTTACTCTGCTTGGCAACCGGGTCTGTCAGGAACTGGGGCTGATCTCCTTTGACAAAACGGTCCACAAGCTGCAAATTTCCCTGGACCCGCTGAGTGAATTCCCTGATCTTTTCGACAATAACTCTTGTAAGTCAGTTGCCCGTGACTTACAAGATTTTTATTGACCCCGAAGTGACACCCGTCATCCGACCTCCACACCAATTGTCATTTGCCATGACTGACAGGGTTCACTCTGCGCTGAATGACATGGCCTCCACTGGCATAATTGAAGCAGTCAGCTACCCCACCGACTGGGTCTCAACCATGATTGCCACAGTCAAGAAGGGAAAAAATGAAATCCGTTTGTGCATCAACTCGAAAGAACTGAACACTGCCCACACCATCCCATGAAGACTGTCCAGGATGTAGCGGCAAAGGTCGGAACGGCCACCATATTTTCTGTCCTCGATGCAAATAACTCATTCTGGCAGACACCGCTGGACAAGCAGTCATCAAACCTCACCACATTTGCCACCCCATTCGGCAGATACAAGTTTCTGAGAATGTCATTCGGAATCAACTCTTGCCAGTGAAGTCTTCCAAAGAACTATGGAGCTATTATTCGAGAACCTAACTTGTGCCATCATTGTCGACGATATCCTAGTGTATGGCAAAGATGCAACAGAGCACGACCACAATCTCAGGCTCATCTTGAGGCACGCAAGATCAACCTCAAGCTCAATCCTGACAAGTGCACGTTCCGGGTTCCAGAGGTTTCCCACATCGGCCACATCTTCACTCCTAATGGTCTCAAACCCAATCCAAAGGAGGCTATCGCCATCACAGAAATGCCTGCCCCCACAGACGTGAAAGGCCTGCAGCGTTTTCTGGGCATGGTAAACTATCTCGGCAAGTTCATTGCGAACCTCAGCAAACTAAGCTCCACACTGCGGGAGCTGACAAAAAAGGACACAGTATGGTCATGTCTCCAGCAACATAACATTGCTTTTGATGTCTTAAAGTCCAAACTGACCAGTGCACCGACACTAATTATTTTTTACCTGAAACGTCCGGTAACGATCATCTGCGATACTTCGAAATTCGGGCTCGGCGCAGCCTGCTTGCAACCATCTGCCCGAGGGCACTCTACTTCCTATCTTGTATGCCTCTCGCACCATGACCAACACGGAGCAGCACTACGCGCAAATCGAAAAAAGGAACTGTTGGCCGTCATCTTCGCTTGCTCCAAATTCCACGACTTCATCGTTGGCAACACCTTCACGGTCGAGATGGACAACCAACCACTGGTGACAATCCTGAACAAGCCCATCCACGCCACGCCAGTTTGTTTGCAGCGGTACGATTTTTCTATTACCTACACTAAGGGTAAGGACATGCACGTCGCTGACACTCTCTCCCGTGTTCCTCGAGCATCTTGCGAACAACATCCCTATGAACAGGAACATTTCACAGTCCTTGGTGTCGATTTCATCTCCAGCAAGCAACTGTGCACCTTGGCCTCGCACACTGCCACTGACGATGCGCTTCAAATCCTCTCCTCCATCATCAAAACAGGCTGGCCAGACAGACAATCCAACACGCCCACAGAGGTGCAGCCTTTCTTCCTGGTTCGTGATGAACTGGTAGTTCAAGATGGGGTTGTCGTCAAGGGTCACAAGGTAGTGATACCCTCATCACTACGAGATGTTTACTTCAAAGAGGCACACAGCGGTCACCCAGGAGCCAACGCCACACTGGCACACGCCCGTAGTCTGTTCAACTGGCCAGGAATGGCCAGTTAAATCCGGGACCGCGTAGCCTCTTGCCCCGCATGCAACAGCCTTGCGCCTCATCAGCAGCGGCAGCCCCTTCTGCAACAACCTCCACCAGCTCTGCCCTGGACATCACTGGCAGCAGACATTTCCGAATGGTGCAGGAAGCACTACCTCGTTCGAGTCGATTCCTTTTCTAATTGGTTTGAATTAGACCAACTGACCTCCCTCACATCTGAGATGGTCATCCAGAAGCTGAAAAGACGCTTCTCTACCTTTGGCGCTCCCATCCGCCTGAGAACCAACAACGGTCGGCAGTTCCCCAGCCACATGTTCAAGCTTTTCATAGATCGATGGAACTTCCAGCACATCACGAGCAGTCCCGAGTATTCACAGAGTAATAGACTCGCTGAACACGCTGTCAGAAGCACCAAACACTTGCTGCAGTGAGCACAGATTCCATTCCATTTCAATTCAAGTCGAGTCAAGTCAAACACATTGAGTGCAGGGCCAACAATCCAATCCATTCCATTTCAATTCAAGTCAAGTCAAGTCAAGCACAGTGAGTGCAGGGCCAACAATCCAATCCATTACATTTCAATTCAAGTCCATTCAAGCCATGTCAAGTCAAGTCAAGCACAGTGAGTGTAGGGCCAACAGTCCAATCCATTCCATTTCAATTCAAGTCAAATCAAATCAAGTCAAGTCAAGTCAATCCAATCCATTTGAATTCAAACAATGCAAGTCAAGTCAAGTCAACCATTGTGAGTGCAGGGCCAGCAATCCAATCCATTCCATTTCAATTCAAGTCAAGTCAAGCACATTGATGCAGAGCCAACCATCCAATTTATTACGTTACAATTCAAGTCAGGTCAAGTCAAGTAAAGCACAGTGAGTGCAGGGCCAACAATCAAATCCATTCAATTTCAAGTCAAGTCAAGTCGAATACAGTGAGTGCTGGACTTACAATCCAATCCATTCCATTTCAATTCAAGTCAAGTACAGTGAGTGCAGGGCCAACAATCCAATCCATTCCATTCCAAAATAGAGAGAGTACAGAGGAGATTTACTAGAATGTTGCCAGGGTTCCAGCAACTATGTTACAGAGAAAGGTTGAACAAGTTAGGTCTTTATTCTTTGGAGCGCAGAAGGTTAAGGGGGGACTTGATTGAGGTCTTTAAAATGATGAAAGGTGACGTGGATAAGCTTTTCCCATTGAGGGTAGGGAAGATTCAAACAAGAGGGCATGACATGAAAATTAAGGGACAGAAGTTTAGGGGTAACGTGAGGGGGAACTTCTTTACTCAGAGGGTGGTGGCTGTGTGGAATGAGCTTCCAGCAGAGGTGGTGGAGGCAGGATCGATTTTAACATTCAAAAGTAAAGTGGATAGGTATATGGACGTGAAGGGAATGGAGGGGTATGGTCTGAGTGCAGGTAGATGGGACTAGGAGAAAACAAATGGTCGGCATGGACTGGAAGGGCCGAGAGGGCCTGTCTCCGTGCTGAAATTGTTATATGTTATATGTTATATGTTAACATTCTAGTAAATCTCCTCTGTACTCTCTCTATTTTCTTGACATCCTTCCTATAACTAGGCGACCAAAATTGTACACCATACTCCAGAATTGGTCTTACCAATGCCTTGTACAATTTTAACATTACTTCCCTACTCCTATATTCAATGCTCTGATTTATAAAGGACAGCACACCAAAGGCTTTCTTTACCACCCCATCTACATGCGATTCCACCTTCAGGGAACTATGCACAGTTATTCCTAGATCCCTCTGTTCCACAGCATTCCTCAATTCCCTACCATTTACCATGTACGTCCTATTTTGATTTCTCCTGCCAAGATGTAGCACTTCACAATTAACAGCATTAAACTCCATCTGCCATCTTTCAGCCCACTTTTACAAATGGCCCAAATCTCTCTGTAGACTTTGAAAATCTACTTCATTATCCACAACACCACCTATCTTAATATCATCTGCATACTTACTTATCCAATTTTCCACCCCATCATCCAGATCATTGATGTACATGACAAACAACAGTGGACCCAACACAGATCCCTGAGGCACCCCACTGGTCACCGGCTTCCAACCTGACAAACAGCCATCCACCATTACTCTCTGACATCTCCCATTCAGCCACTGTTGAATCCATCTTGCTACTCCGCCATTAACTCCCAAAGATTGAACCTTCTTAACCAACCTTCCATGGGGAACCTTGTCAAAGGCCTTACTGAAATCCATATAGGCAACATCCACTGCTTTACCCTCATCAATTTCCCTAATTACCGCTTCAAAAAATTCAAGAAGATTTGTCAAACATGACCTTCCAGGCACAAATCCATGTTGACTGTTCCTGATCAGACCCTGTTTATCCAGATGCTTATATATATTATCTCTAAGTATCCTTTCCATTAATTTGCCCACCACTGACGTCAAACTAATAGGTCTATAATTGCTAGGTTTATTCTTTGAACCCTTTTGAAACAATGGAACAACATGCGCAGTACGCCAATCCTCCGGCACTATTCCCGTTTCTAATGACATTTGAAATATTTCTGTCATAGCTCCTGCTATTTCTACACTAACTTCCCTCAATGTCCTAGGGAATATCCTGTCAGGACTGGAGACTTATCCACTTTTATATTTTTCAAAAGTGTCAGTACTTCCTCCTCTTTGAATCTCATAGTTTCCATAGCTACTCTACTTTTTCCCCTTAACTCACAGAGTTCAATATCCTTCTCCTCGGTGAATACCGAAGAAAAGAAATTGTTCAATATCTCCCCCATCTCTTTTGGCTCTGCAGATAGCTGTCCATTCTGGTTCTCTAATGGTCAATTTTTATCCCTCGTTATCCTTTTGCTATTAATATAGCTGTAGAAACCCTTTGGGTTTACTTTCACCTTTCTTGCCAAAGCAACCTCATATCTTCTTTTAGCCTTCCTAATTTCTTTCTTAATATTCTTTTTACATTATTTATACTCCTCTAGCACCTCATTTACTCCATGCCTCCTATAATTATTGTAGATATCTCTCTTTTTTCGAAACAAGTGTCCAATTTCCCTTGAAAACCATGGCTCTTTCCAATCCATTCCATTCCAAGTCAAGTCAAGTCATTCAAGTCAAGTCAAGTCAAGTCAAGTCAAGTCAAGTCAAGTCAAATCAAATCAAGTCAAGCACAATGAGTACAAGGCCAACAATCCAACCCATTGTATTCCAGTCAAGTCAAGGCAAGCACAGTGAGTTCATGACCAATAATCCAATCCATTCCATTCAATTTCAGGTCAAGTCAAGTCAAGTCAAGTCAATCACAATGAGTACAAGGCCAACAATCCAACCCATTCCATTTCAAGTCAAGTCAAGGGAAACACAGTGAGTACATGGCCAACAATCCAATCCATTCCATTCAATTTCAGGTCAAGTCAAGTCAAGTCAATTCAAGTCAAATCAAGTCAAGTCAATCAAGCACAGTGACTTCAGGGCCAACAATCCAATTCATTCTGTTGATTGATGTTGCATGTGAACCAATCACACACCAGCCAGCATCTCTAACTCCACCCCACTGTAATACTTATACTAACACTGGTTTCCCAGCACTATCAGTTGGAGCAGCCAGGATGTACTGACAACTAATCATCGTCCATACTGTTAAGTTTCAGTGCTGATTAAAGATGTATTTGAATCATGTACTGAGTTTAGAAGTCATTTACATGGTGTCAGAAGAGATTGCAGCTTTTGTGAGTTTTTATTTTGTTTTATGATGGCCTCTTTCTGTTGAAAGCCTGACCCTCTCGTCTTTGATGTGGATATCAGCGAACGCTGGGCCATGTTCGAAATTGATTACCGACACTACATGAACATTGCACACCGAAATGAACCTGTTGCTGTCAAGGCCTCTCTCCTACTGAACCTTGCAGGCCCAGATACCCTTCAGCGATCCAGAACGTTCCGCTATGCTCCAGCAGTCCGCGATGCCAATGACCAGGTAATAACCCCAGCTGAATCTCCTGATGACCCCAATGTTCTGATGCGTAAATTTATCCAGATCTGTGACTGCACTCAAATCACATTTTGGACAGGGCTAGGTTTTTCTCGTGGCGTCAACTCCCTGGTGAAAGAGTAGACTCGTTTATGTCAGATCAAGAGGACCTGACTGTTTACTCATTACAGAGTCCTGCTGCTAAGAATTATGATCCGACCGTGACAGTAACTGTACACAACGTCCATTTTGGTGTGAAATTAGACACGGGGGTGAAAGTAAATGCTATGTCAATCAACCACTTCAACAAGATAAGAAATAACGAGCCACTGATCAAGGACAAATCCACTCTACATGCTCTCGGAGGGGAGGTGCTAGTGCCTCTGGGCAAAACCAACTTGAAATGTGCGCTGAAAAAAAACACGAGGAATTTGACCTTCTATGTCTTGAACTTTAATTCAGTTACTCTACTTGGCAACCGGGCCTGTCAGGAACTGGGGCTGATCTCCTTTGACAAAACGGTCCACAAGCTGCAAATTTCCCTGGACCCGCTGAGTGAATTCCCTGGTCTTTTCGACAATAACTCTTGTAAGTCAGTTGCCCGTGACTTACAAGATTGTTATTGACCCCGAAGTGACACCCGTCATCCGACCTCCACACCAATTGTCATTTGCCATGACTGACAGAGTTCACTCTGCGCTGAATGACATGGCCTCCACTGGCATAATTGAAGCAGTCAGCTACCCCACCAACTGGGTCTCAACCATGATTGCCACAGTCAAGAAGGGAAAAAATGAAATCCGTTTGTGCATCAACTCGAAAGAACTGAACACTGCCCACACCATCCCATGAAGACTGTCGAGGATGTAGTGGCAAAGGTCAGAACGGCCACCCTATTTTCTGTCCTCGATGCAAATAACTCATTCTGGCAGACACCGCTGGACAAGCAGTCATCAAACCTCACCATATTTGCCACCCCATTCGGCAGATACAAGTTTCTGAGAATGTCATTCGGAATCAACTCTTGCCAGTGAAGTCTTCCAAAGAACTATGCAGCTATTATTCGAGAACCTAACTTGTGCCATCATCGTCCACGATATCCTAGTGTATGGCAAAGATGCAACAGAGCACGACCACAATCTCAGGCTCATCTTGAGGCACGCAAGATCAACCTCAAGCTCAATCCTGACAAGTGTACGTTCCGGGTTCCAGAGGTTTCCCACATCGGCCACATCTTCACTCCTAATGGTCTCAAACCCGATCCGAAGGAGGCTATTGCCATCACAGAAATGCCTGCCCCCACAGACGTGAAAGGCCTGCAGCGTTTTCTGGGCATGGTAAACTATCTCGGCAAGTTCATAGCGAACCTCAGCAAACTAAGCTCCACACTGCGGGAGCTGACAAAAAAGGACACAGCATGGTCATGGCTCCAGCAACATCAGATTGCTTTTGATGTCTTAAAGTCCAAACTGACCAGTGCACCGACACTAATTTTTTTTTTACCTGAAACGTCCGGTAACGATCATCTGCGATACTTCGAAATTCGGGCTCGGCGCAGCCTGCTTGCAACCATCTGCCCGAGGGAACTCTACTTCATAGAAACATAGAAACATAGACAATAGGTGCAGGAGTAGGCCATTTGGCCCTTCGAGCCAGCACCGCCATTCAATATGATCATGGCTGATCATCCCCAATCAGTACCCTGCTCCTGCCTTCTCCCCATGTCCATTGATTCTAATAGCCCCAAGAACTAAATCTAATTCTCTCTTGAGTACATCCAGTGAATTGGCCTCCACTGCCCGCTGTAGCACAGATTCACAACTGATTCCTCTCATCCCTCTGGATTGCTGTGAATATAAGCCCAGCCGACCCATTCTCCCACAGCTCTCCACCTGCGTGCACGAGTGCAGGCCCAACAACACTCGAGAAGATCGGCACTGTGGCGCAGCGGTAGAGTTGCTGCCTTCACGGTGCCAGGCACCCGGGTTCGATCCTGACCGCTATGCCTGTACGGAGTTTGTACGTTCTCCCCGCGACCGTGTGGGCTTTCTCCGGGAGCTCCGGTTTCCTCCCACACTCCAACGAGGTAAAGGTTTTGTAGGTTAATTGGCTGGGTGAAATTGTAAAGTGTCCCCAGTGTGTGTTGGACAGTGTGAATGTGCTGGGATCGCCGGTCGGCGCGGCCTTGGTGGGCTACAGGGCCTGTCACCGCACTGTATCATTGAACGAAACGAAGCTAAGCTTGGCACAACACAGGATATAAGAGCTCGCTTGATGAACAGCCTGCCCACAGCCGTGCACCCCACTGCTGACGGCCATCAGCAGCAGCCTGTGCCATCTACAGGACACACGCTGACACGGTAAATCACAGGGACGCCTTAGACAGCACCTTGTAAACCCAGGACTCGAAGGTCAAGGACAACGACATCATGGGATATCATACTTCCTATCTTGCAGGCCTCTCGCACCATTACCGACACGGAGCAGCGCTACGCGCAATTCGAAAAAAGGAACTGTTGGCCGTCATCTTCGCTTGCTCCAAATTCCACGACTTCATCTTTGGCAACACCTTCACGGTCGAGATGGACAACCAACCACTGGTGACAATCCTGAACAAGCCCATCCACGCCACGCCAGTTTGTTTGCAGCGGTACGATTTTTCTATTGCCTACACTAAGGGTAAGGACATGCACGTCGCTGACACTTCTCTACCTTTGGCGCTCCCATCAGCCTGAGAACCAACAACGGTCGGCAGTTTACCAGCCACATGTTCAAGCTTTTCATAGGCCGATGGAAATTCCAGCACATCACGAGCAGTCCCGAGTATTCACAGAGTAATAGACTCGCTGAACACGCTGTCAGAAGCACCAAACACTTACTGGAGCGAGCACAGATTCCATTCCATTTCAATTCAAGTCGAGTCAAGTCAAACACATTGAGTGCAGGGCCAACAATCCAATCCATTCCATTTCAATTCAAGTCAAGTCAAGTCAAGCACAGTGAGTGCAGGGCCAACAATCCAATCCATTCCATTGCAATTCAAGACAAGTCAAGTAAAGTACAGTGAGTGCAGAGCAAACAATCCAATCCATTCCATTCCAATTCAAGTCAGGTCAAGTCAAGTCAAGCACAGTGAGTGCAGGGCCAACAATCCAATCCATTACATTTCAATTCAAGTCCAGTCAAGCCATGTCAAGTCAAGTCAAGCACAGTGAGTGTAGGGCCAACAGTCCAATCCATTCCATTTCAATTCACGTCAAATCAAATCAAGTCAAGTCAAGTCAAGTCAAGCACTGTCAGTGCAGGGCCAACAATCCAATCTATTCTATTTCAAGTCAAGTCAAGCACAGTGAATGCAGGGCCAACAATCCAATCCATTCAATTTCAATTCAAGTAAAGTCAAATCAAGCAAAGTGAGTGCAGGGCCAACAATCCTATCCATTCCATTTCAATTCAAGTCAAGTCAAGCGCAGTGAGTGCATGGCCAACAATCCATTCAATTCCATTTCAATTCAAGTCAAGTCAAGTGAAGCACATTGAATGCAGGGCCAACAATCCAATACATTCCATGTCAATTCATGTCAAGACAAGTCAAGTACAGTGATTGTAGGGCCAACAATCCAATCCATTCCATTTTAATTAAAGTCAAGTCAAGTTAAGTCAAGTAGAGTGAGTGCAGGCCCAACTATCCAGTTCATTCCATTTCAATTCATGTCAAGTCAAGCACAACGAGTGCAGGGCCAATAATCTAATCCATTCCATTTTAATTCAAGTCATGTCAAGTAAATTCAAGCACTGTGAGTGGAGGGCCAACAATCCAATCCATTCCATTTCAATTCAAGTCCAGTCAAATCAAGTCAAGCACAGTGAGTGTAACTTGAAATTGAATGGATTGGATTGTTGGCCCTGCACTCACTGTGCTTGACGTGACTTGACTTGCCTTGATTTGCAATGGAATGGATTGTATTTCATTTCGGAGTCATGTGAGTGACTTTGTGAAGACCCCGCCAGCACGCATGCGAGGCATATCGCTGCTCGCGGTTGCTGTCGATGGCTCTGCCACCAGCTCTTCATAAGGACCGCTCAGGTAAGGGGAACTAACCTTGAGCTGGTTAGTTTCCATGTGAAACTTGTTTTACAGGAATGATGGACAGGAGTAGTAGGATTTCCAGCAGCAGGACTTCCGATAGGAGTCAGCGGCTGCATACCCCGGAGATGCACGCTACAACGGCAGCACCCGCTTGTCGGGCTAGGAAAAGAGCGCAGAAGATGGGGAGTCCTACACCAATGGGACCCGACTCTCCACCACAGCTGTCTACAGAGCAGCACAGTGGAAGGAGCGCCGTGCAGGAGCAGAGTAAGCAAGACCCTGACTCCTTACCACTATCCCCTACACATAGGGGAAGTGTGGCCAAGGTGCGTACGCGTGTTACCCATTCGACGGCACGTTCTCTCTCCCCAGCCACACAGGTCACCAGAGGGCGACACAGGGGAAGAGCCGCACGCCAGTCGGTGATCACAGCTGTAGGAGCCGTGGTCGACATTCCTCCGAAGCAGACCACCAGAGCACGGATGGGAGAGGGATCGAGACCAGAGCCTGCTAGCTCCACAGGTAGGGCCGGCATAGACTCGCCACTGGGGGAGCCCGCTAGATCATGGGCCAGTGCAGTCTCATCTCGGTCACCGCATCCCCCTTTAGCGGCAGGACGTGACCGAGCGTCGCCTTTGTCCCCAAGGAGAACAAGGGGCAAGGCCGTGCGGACGTCGGGGCACCACGCTTCGGTGGCCGGGTCCGACTCGTCACCGCTTATGTCTTATCAGACAAGTGGGCCACCTGTTTTCCAGAGGTTGCTTCATGGCATGCATCAATTTAATAGTTGCATACTATTCAGTATGCATACGGGAACATCACCGGAAGTTCTTGAAGTTTGTTTGGATGGATCAGCTGTGGTAATATAGAGCCCTACCTAATGGGCTTACTACAGCCCCTAGATTATTTACCAAATTATTGAAACCAGTGTTGGCAACACTGAGGAGACAAAACCATATTGTCATGGCCTATTTGGATGACATCTTAATAGTAGGAGATACGATGGAATCAACTAATTTAGCAGTAACAGCTACTACATCATTGTTTAAAAAAATGGGGGTTGTAATCCATCCAGACAAATCTCAGTTCTACCCATCACAGGTTATGGACTATCTGGGATTCACGATTGACACCAATCAAATGATTGTTACCATCCAACTAAAAAAGCTATGAATATCATTGGAGCATGCAATGAACTTGTTTGCGCCAGGGCACCGACAATCAGACATGCTGTTAAGGTAATTGGGAAATTGGTAGCTACATTTCCAGCTGCTGAATTTGGACCATTACATTATCAAAATTGACAAAGAAGAAAGATTTCAGCATTAAAAATGAATGCTGGACATTTTGATAGACCTATGCAGCTGCCAATCAAGGCAACATTTGAGTTACAATGATGGATTGATAACATTCGTAATTCATTCAAGTCCATCATTGTGCCTAATCCGTCAGTGGATTTACAAACTGACGCAGGCACCCAGGGTTGGGGAGCTACCGACACCACTTCCAGTCGTGGCGGCAGATGGGATACACATGAATCTACCCTTCTTTTATCACAAGGGATAAATTATTTGGGGATGCTGGTGGCATTTCACAGACTACGAGCTTATTGTACAAGCCTCTGTGATATGCATGTCCGTCTCCAAATAGACAATACCACTGTAGTGGCATATCAAAATCATATGGGTGGTATCAAGTCAATATCTTGTGATGAATTGGCTAATTCAATTTGGCTCTGGTGCTTTCTGAAGCTTTCTCGCTGCACGGGGGGGAAATGGTTTTTCTATGCATTTCCTCCATTTTGCCTCATCAGTCGGGTATTGCGGAAAATAAAATCAGATTCTGCAACAGGTATTTTAATAATACCAGACTGGCCTACACAACCATGGTATCCGGTGGTCCTTGGGATGATTATAGAACCTTGGGCACTTTGAAACAAGAGCCCAGATTTGGTGACTAACCCGACTACATGGGAATACCATCCGTGCCATGGTCATTTGAACCTGTTGGCCTGCAGGTTTTGAAGAGTCCTCTGCAACAATATGGACTTACACCAAGGACAATGGACACCATCGGAGCATCGTGCAGAGTCTACCAGACGGCAGTACCTGACACAAATCAGAAAATGGGAGGCCTACTGCACAAGGATCAACATCACGTATGACTCTGCCACGATACCACATATGCTGGAATTTCTCGCGGGACTGCACCATGACGAACGTCTCAGCTACAGCGCCATCAACAGTGCCAGGAGCACACTATCCTCTAACCTCTGCATAGGGATAGGATCACACCAGCTGGTGTCGAAATTAATGAGGGGTATCTTCAATTCAAACCCTCCCCAACCACGTTACAGCGTTACCTGGGACATTGGAGTGGTGCTGACCCTCCTCAGGAATTGGTCGCCGATGATTGGACTACCGCTGGACAAACTAACCTTGAAAGTGGTGATGTTGATGGCCCTAACATCAGCTCAGCGGATTCAGACCTTACATAAGATCAATAAGGATAATATGGTCTCTACCCCTGATAGAATAATCTTCTATATTGATGAATTATTCAAGCAACATAGACCTGGGTTCACAGGGCTGCAGCTGATATTTCCGGCATACCCCGCTGATGAGAGGCTCTGCATAACCATGTATATCCGTCACTACATCAAAATGATGCATACCCTCAGGGGAATGGAGAGGTACCTGCTGATTAGCCATAAGAAGCCCCATCACAGGGTAACGGTGCAGACGATCTCCAGGTGGCTCAGAGTGATACTGGATGCAGCAGGTATTGATATTAATATCTTTAAATCCCATTCTACCAGGGCTGCATCCACATCAGTGGCGAGGACCATGGAGGTGCCCATGGACCATATCCTCGCCACAGCGGGCTGGGCTAGCAAAGCTACATTCCAGAGGTTTTACAACAAACCTGCGACTGCTCCTGCTATGTTTTGTGAGACCGTGCTGAGTGCAGGTCAGCAACACACGTTTATCCCCGTATGAGGGGTTTTTGTTTATGATTAATAAGCATTATTATTTTTTAACTCGTCAAGTCTGAAATACGTTAATATACTCCATCCATCAATATTGTGGCCATGTGTGAGCATGGACGTGATCCAGGGCATGTAATCACAGAGCTTTGAAATCTTCACAAAGTCACTCACGTGACTCCGAAATGAAATAGTAAGATTAAACGAGAACTTACCAGTTTGATGTTGGACCTTTATTTTATGAGGCGTTGCGATGAGGGATTTGTGCCCTCCGCTCCCAACCCTCTACTATAAGGTCAACTGGTATATAGAGTCTCTTCAATCTTACTATGCTAGTCATTTTTGGATAGTTCTGTGATTCCAAACCCCAGCTTTGAAGAATGTCGCTCATGCGTGCTGGCGGGGTCTTCACGAAATCCCTCGTCACAACTCCTCATAAAATAAAGATCAAACCTCAAACTGGTAAGTTCTCATTTAATCTTACTATTTTAGGCCCTGCACTCCCTGTCCTTGACTTGACTACACTTGAATTGAAATGGAATGGATTGGATTTTTGGCCTTGCACTGACTGTGCTAGACTTGACTTGGATTGAAATGGAATAGATTGGATTGTTGGCCCTGCACTCACTGTGCTTGACTTGACTTCACCTGACTTGAATTAAAATAGTCAGAAGAAGGATATTGAACTCTGCGAGTTAAGGGGAAAAAATAGAGTAGCTATGGAAACTATGAGATTCAAAGAGGAGGAAGTACTGATAAACAGGGTCTGATCAGGAACAGTCAACATGGATTTGTGCCTGGAAGGTCATGTTTGACAAACCTTCTTGAATTTTTTGAAGCGGTAACTAGGGAAATTGATGAGGGTAAAGCGGTGGATGTTGTCTATATGGATTTCAGTAAGGTCTTTGACAAGGTTCCCCATGGAAGGTTGGTTAAGAAGGTTCAATCTTTGGGTGTTACTGGTGGAGTAGCAAGATGGATTCAACAGTGGCTGAATGGGAGATGTCAGAGAGTAATGGTGGATGGCTGTTTGTCAGGTTGGAAGCCGGTGACCAGTGGGGTGCCTCAGGGATCTGTGTTGGGTCCACTGTTTTTTGTCATGTATATCAATGATCTGGATGATGGGGTGGAAAATTGGATAAGTAAGTATGCAGATATAGGTGGTGTTGTGGATAATGAAGTAGATTTTCAAAGTCTACAGAGAGATTTGGGCCACTTGGAAAAGTGGACTGAAAGATGGCAGATGGAGTTTAATGCCGTTAAGTGTGAAGTGCTACATCTTGGCAGGACAAATCAAAATAGGATGTACATGATAAATGGTAGGAAATTGAGGAATGCTGTGGAACAGAGGGATCCAAGGAATAACTGTGCATAGCTCCCTGAAGGTGGAATCGCATGTAGATAGGGTGGTAAAGAAAGCCTTTGGTGTGCTGGCCTTTATAAATCAGAGCATTGAATATAGGAGTAGGGAAGTAATGTTAAAATTGTACAAGGCATTGGTAAGACCAATTCTGGAGTATGGTGTACAATTCTGGTCACCTAATTATAGGAAGGATGTCAACAAAATAGAGAGAGTACAGAGGAGATTTACTAGAATGTTGCCAGGGTTCCAGCAACTATGTTGCAGAGAAAGGTTGAACAAGTTAGGTCTTTATTCTTTGGAGGGCAGAAGGTTAAGGGGGGACTTGATTGAGGTCTTTAAAATGATGAAAGGGATAGACAGAGTTGACGTGGATACGTTTTTCCCATTGAGGGTAGGGAAGATTCAAACAAGAGGGCATGACATGAGAATTAAGGTACAGAGGTTTAGGGGTAACGTGAGGGGGAACTTCTTTACTCAGTGGGTGGTGGCTGTGTGGAATGAGCTTCCAGCAGAAGTGGTGGAGGCAGGATCGATTTTAACATTTAAAAGTAATGTGGATAGGTATATGGACGTGAAGGGAATGCAGAGGTATGGTCTGAGTGCAGGTAGATGGGACTAGGGGAAAACAAATGGTCGGCACGGACTGGAAGGGCCGAGAGGGCCTGTTTCCATGCTGTAATTTTTATATGGTTAAAATGAATAAGATTGGATTGTTGGCCCTACACTCACTGTGCTTGACTTGTCTTGACTTGACTTGAATTGAAATTGAATGGATTTGATTGTTGGCCCTGCACTCAATGTGCTTGACTTGACTTGATTTGAATTGAAAAGGAATTGAATGGATTGGATTGTTGCCCTTGCACTCACTGTGCTTGACTTCACTTGAATTGAAATGGAATTAAATAGATTGTTGCCCTTGCACTAACTGTGCTTGACTTGACTCGACTTGACTTGAATTGAAATGGAAGATGTTGGATTGTTGGCCCTGCACTCACTGTGCATGACTTGACTTAAATTGAAATGGAATGGATTGGATTGTTGGCCCTGCACTCACTGTGCTTCACTTGACTTGACCTGACTTGAATTTGAATGGAATGGATTGGATTATTGGCACTGCACTCACTGTGCTTGACTTCACTTGAATTGAAATGGAATGGAATAGATTGTTGGCCTTGCACTCACTGTGCTTGACTTGACTTGACATGACTTGATTTGACTTGAATTGAAATGGAATGGATTGGATTGTTGGCCCTGCACTCACTGTGCTTGACTTGACTTGAATTGAAATGGAATGGACTGGATATTTGGGCCTGCACTCACTCTACTTGACATAACTTTTGTTTTTTTTGTTTGTTTTTTTTTGTTAGAAGTAAGTACAATAGTGTGGTACTAGTGTAATACATACATACATATTTCCATTCTTGTACAACTTCATATTTTTAATTTAATAATAAAAGAACAGTGAGAGTAAAAAGGAATAAAAAGAGTCGGAATAGATAGACAAGCAAGTAGAGACAGATAGCAAAATAAATAAAGGACAGAGATGAGAAGCTAAAAAGATTGAAAGAAAGGGAGAAAGTTGAGAAAAGGGAGATTAGGAGAGATCTACATATTTCATATTTTTGCCCATCCGTTACCCGGTTCTAAACCATTTAATTTCTAAGGTTGTTATGTTGCACCATCTGCTTGTAAAAAGTTGATAAAAGGAAACCATGTCTTTAAGAATTGGTCTACTTTACCTAGTAGGAGGAATCTCATTTCTTCAAGTTGTAGCGTTTCCGACATCCACATTTTGAATGTTGGCTTGGTTGCGTTTTTCCAAAATTTGAGTATAAGTTTTTTTGCTGTTATTAAACCGTAATTAAGAAATTGGAATATAGTTAGTTTACTTCACTCTTACATTGATCCAAAGATAATCAGTTCTGTATTGGGGTTCAATTTTGTGTTAAATAGTTTTGTAAAAATTCCAAAAATGTCATTCCAAAATGTATGCAGTTTTGTACAAGAGACAAAGGAATGTGCTATAGTGGCATTTTGAGTTAGACATTTATCACAGATGAGGGAAACAATTGAAAATATTTTATTCAGTCTAGTGTTCAAATAATACAATCTATGTAAAATTTTTAATTGAATTAGGTTATGTCTTACATTAATTGAACATTTATTTACATATAATAAATACGTAGGGCCAACAATCCAATCCATTGATTTTCAATTCAAGTCAGGTGAAGTCAAGTCAAGCACAGTGAGTGCAGGGCCAACAATCTAATCCATTCCATTTCAATTCAAGTCAGATCAAGCACAGTGAGTGCAGGGCCAACAATCCAATCTATTCCGTTTCAATTCAAGTCATGTCGAATCAAGTCAAGCACAGTGAGTGCAGGGCCAACAATCCAATCCATTCCATTTCAATTCAAGTCGAATCAAGCATAGTGAGTGCAGGGCCAACAATCCAATCCATTCCATTTCAATCAAGTCAAGTCAAGCACAGTGAGTGCAGTGCCAACAATCCAATCCATTCCATTTCAATTCAAGTCAAGTCAAGCACAATGAGTGCTGGGCCAACAATCCAATCCACTCCATTTCAATTCAAGTCAAATCCAGTCAAGCATGGTGTGTGCAGGCCCAACAATCCAATCCATTCCATTTCAGTTCAAGACAAGTCATGCACAGTGAGTGCTGGGCCAACGATCCAATCCATTCCATTTTAATTCAAGTCAAGTGAAACACAGTGAGTGCAGTGTCAATAATCTAATCCATTCCATTTCAATTCAAGTAAAGTCAAGTCAAGTCAAGCACAGTGAGTATAGGGCCAACAGTCCAATCCATTCCACTTCAATTCAAGTTAAGTCCAGCGCAGTGAGTGCAGAGCAATCAATCCAATCCATTCCATTACAATTCAAGTCATATAAACATATAAACATAGAAAATAGGTGCAATAGGTTGCCATTCGGCCCTTCGCGCCAGCACCGCTGTTCATTGTGATCATGGCTGATCGTCCTCAATCAATAACCCGTGCCTGCCTTCTCCCCAAATCCACTAGCCCCTGGAGCTCTATCTAACTCTCTCTTAAATCCATCCAGAGATTTGGACTCCACTGCTCTCTGTGGCAAGGAATTGCACAAATTCACAACTCTTTGGGTGAAAATGGTTTTTTTCTCACCTCAGTCTTAAATGGCCTCCCTTTTATTTTAAGGCTGTGCCTCCTGGGTCTGGATTCGGCCAGCATTGGGAAAACTGTTCCTGCATCTAGCTTGTCCAGTCCTTTTATAATTGTATATGTTTCTATAAGAACCCCATCATCCTTCTAATCTCCAGTGAATGCAAGCCTAGACTTTTCAATCTTTCCTCATATGACAGTTCCACATTCCCAGTAATTAATCTCATGAACCAACGCTGCACTGCCTCAATCACAAGGATGTCCTTCCTCAAATTAGGAGACCAAAACTGTAAACAATACATACCAAAGCCTTATACAACTGCAGAAGTACCTCTTTACTCTTATACTGAAATCCTCTTGTTATGAAGGCCAACATTCCATTAGCTCCCTTCACTACCTGCTGCACATTAAGAGCTAACCAATCATCATTCATTGCAAGCACAGTGGGAGCTAACAAAGCATTTATTGCAAGCACATTAAGGGCTAACCAATCATCATTTATTGCAACCACATTGCGGGGTAACTAATCATTTATTTCAAGCACATTGTAGACGCTCAGTTCAGTAGACTCACAGTTCAGTAGAATCACAGTTCAGTAGACTCACAGTTCAGTAGACTCACAGTTCAGTTGACTCACAGCTTAGAATCACTGTTGTGAGCTCTCACTCACGATCTGACATAGAGGGCTTTATACTCCAGCCCCCCCACCCCGGAAGGTGTGTTACCTTCATCATTGGAATTGACAGGCGAGAGGACCAATCAGCTGATCTCAAGTTTTTTTAAACATTCATAGCTTATTTATTTTTCAGCAATCTGAAAAATCCTTGCGACTCCTGCAGCGGAGGAGAACTGTGAGTAAGATGACGAAGAATTCATAGCGATATAGGGTCGCATTTTTTTCTAAAAGCAATTAACAACGTAGACAGGAAGTGGTGAAGATGAGACTTTTAGCATAATAATAGATAGAGAGTAATAATAATTAAAGAAGACAACCTGGGAATTAACACTCTTCTGTTGTTCGGGAACACCAGCTTTGCGCCTAAATTTAGCTGTTAGGAATAAATTGACAGCATTTGAATTAGATCTCTAAAATTGTATGGTGATGTATTGGAAGAACTTTGAAATTTGAGATTTAGAAACGGTTTATGGGATATGGCTTAAAAGTATTTGAAATTTGAGAATTTACCTGGTATATTTTATTGTCTCACCCCCAGACAGACAGCCAAGGATGAAAAGGATTGGTAACAGTGGATGAAGGGAAGAACAGAACTTGGCAAGGGTCCGGTATTGCAGAACATGAATTAATATCTAGAGAACGTGAGAGATGGCATAAAAAGAATAGGGGATGAGGAAGCGCAAAGGATAAAGCTTCCCTTCAGGAAGTCAAGGCTAACTGCCTAGAGAAGAGTTGCTGTAGAAGAAAGAGTTGATCAGGGTTCGAGAAGTACCAGGGGAGTGGGTACTTGTTGTCAGTCGATGTATTGACTGGTGGATCGAAATTCAGCCAACCCTTGATAATAAAGTGGCTACTATTATCAAGGTGTAATGAAATTTGTCCCTAGATTTGGAATTCTTAATTGCCTTGATTTAAAATAATGATCCACAACATTTGTAAATAAATTGATGATATTAAACAGCTGGGAATTCCACAGCAATTGAATTGAATTGTGCTTATTGACCACAAGTTGTGGATTGGAAAAGGGTAAGACAGACCCTGAAATTCAATATAGTAAATTAAAGGCTGAATGAATTTGGCTGAATTGAAACATTCCCCGTGGTTGTTTTGAATAGGTTCACACCTCTAGGGAAATCTGGACTGAACCCAGCTGAAATGTATATGAGGAACCTTCATTCGAAATACATTGGAAACCACCATGTGACTGCAGAGATAACTGACTACATGTTAGTGTTAATTATAGAATGGGAAAGATTACATCATAGAATAGTAATAGTACACAGAGAGAGGTCTTTGTTTGACAGTGGATTACTGGAATGCATGGGAAAGCATCAGTAAAAATGTGGAATGTAATTTACTTCATCCCAATTTCTCTTAGGAATTATAGGTTCAACTATGGATCAAGTACAGAGGGATCGGCACACAGATGGAGGGGATTTGCACCCACAAAAACTCGGGAGGTGAAGACTCGTCACACGGGAATCACGAAACTACTCCCACAAAAACTCGGGAAGCTTGATGAGATTCTGGGAAGATACATCATCATCTTGGTGTTAATTTGTTTGATAATATACTAGTCACCAATGTTCCTTCGGTTATTATAAATGAAGGTTATCATATATATGATAAAATGGAGGAATGTTAATCCTGGCTAAAACAGAGCAGACATAGCACCAACATTTATGAAGGGCGCATGTATTGTTAGGCCACTTTGGTGAAGTCTGATGCGCGCTGCAGAAATAAGACAAGTTTCTGAATGGTGCCAGTAAGTCTAGGGCCCAGATCAGTGTTGCACATTCAATTGACAGAATTAATGTAATTTCTGCAGAGGACATCCTAGGAAGTGCAAAATGCATGAAGTTGATTGGGTTAATGCAAACTAATTGTACATATTGTAAATAATGTTGTTAGACAGTTGCCCTGCTGTTTGTTGATTGATTAAAATGTTGAGCCCTGGCAGGTTTGTTTGGATTCCAGGGTAAATGTTGCATTATTTAAGTTAAGTTTGCTTCTTCTAGAAGCTTCCCCTGCAACAATGTAAGGGAGATCCTGTTATTGGCCGGTGTAACTGTCAATAATGTATTGTTGTAATTAATATGTTTGATTGGATTGTAAATAGACCACCCCTCTGTAGTTCAGCCCCTCAAGGTTTGGGGAGCTATAAAATGCAGTCCCCAAGAGGCGCCTTTGTCGAACTTCTGGTAGAGTGCTTGGGACTGCATGACCTTTGGAGTATTTCTGCTTGCACGAGGCTGAAGGGCTTGGCCAGGCAGATACAAGGATAGAACACGTGGTGGTTTAGGTATCATATAGGTGAATTTGTTGTTCTATCCACCAATACATATTAGTTGTTCCAGTGATTGAATCAGTGTTTTATTGACTGAACTGGATGTGGGGAAGCTTAGAAGAACTTATTTCCAGTTGGACAATGGGAGAGTTGGAAAGTTGCCATTACATTTGTGAAACCTTGCTCTATGAGTGAAACTGGAGCTCGTGAAAGGCTAGGGATATGGGTTGTTTTATTTCACAATCCTGATGCCGCTATTCCCGATCAAGTGTACAAGGTCGCCACCTGCGCTAATCTGATTAATGGAGATTGGAATCCCCGAAAGTCAACGCGCAGGGAGAATGAGTACGTACAACATTGGGCTTTATTGGAGAAGCTTTATATGATAAGCTGTATTGGAAAATGGCCATTAAAATGGAAAATTGAGAAGTGACCTTGAGAATCAGAACGATATCAGTTGTTTGAAATACCAGCCGCAGACATACGGCTTTTACGTCAACGAGTCTGAAAGGGATAGTGAACAAGTATGTCTGTGGTCAAAGCTAAAGCTCAGTCACAAGAAGACGATGTTGGACAGGATTCTGAGAAGGAAAGAAGAGTTACTAAATACACTGACAAAGGCTTGGAATTGTTCAGGGAAAAGTGTCAGAAGACAGGAAACTCGATATGTAAACAAGCTAACAAATTAATTGAAACGCTAAAAGATAAAATAAAAGGAAAATGAAAATGAAGTACAATCTAACCTGGTTCATTTAATCAAGCCCTGTGATGAAATCATCAAAAACCACGAGTCAAAACGAACTTGAAAGGCACAATCAGTGGTTCCAACAAAGAATAGAAACATTTAATGGTTTTATACAAGATGTAAGGTGTGGTTATCTGATATTGGACAGCGAACGACACACTGCACAGCTGAAAGTGCCATACAACAGAGTGTTGTAAATTCAGATGAAATTGAACCTGATGACAGTGTTTCAAATGTCTCAAATCCTAAATTAGGCCACACATCTAGCTCTTCATCATGTGTATCTTCAATTGCCTCTGCTCATATTAAAGCTCAGGCAGATAAGGCACTCTCTTGGAACATCGGTTAGAGCTCATGATAAGACCCATCTACCTCAATGCTCTCTTTAAAGACAAAACGTACACTCATATGAAAGAGGCATGTTAGCACTACCCCCCCCCCCCCCCCCCCCCCCCCCCCCCCCCCCCCCCCACCCCCCCAGGGCACTGAATGATGGAAACCAAGGTGATATCTGGAACCTAATGCAGAGGCAAAATGGCATCACTGCTCTTCTGGCTCAACCACATTTCTCTTCAACTTGACCACCAAGAGACATTCCTGTTTATGATAGTAATCATTTGCAGTATGAAGTTTTTGTCACAGCATTTGAGAGAGGAGTGGAAAGAAAAACTAATGAAAAGAGTGATTGCTTGCATTTTCTAGAGCAATTAACAAGAGGGTATCCAAAAGACTTACATTAGTCCTCACTTGCCGACATTTGCCTCCTGCCCAGGGCTATCATGTCAATTCCACTACCTTTTGCACAGGAAGCTTGATGAGAAGGCTGAACATTACAGGACATAAGACTAGTGTTCCCTTATGTACCATGGACCAAGTGAAGCCTGTGATCAGTCATCATATCTCAGGTTTGGAAATATTTAGTCTGGACAAAGATGATTGTATCCAACTATCTGATGTGTTCACACATAAGACCATACCGGTTTCTCAGCTAAACATTCCCAGACGGGAATAGCTGTTGCAGTAGCCTTACTTGAAGGATATCAAGATTTCTGAAATACTCTGGTACTGACCTACTCATAGGGACAACTGCTTCAAAGTTAGCTGGTCAACCTTGGTAGTTGGTCAACAGCCAAGCGGATGTATCATACGCTGTGAGGACCCTACTGGGGTGGGTCTATGGTTCTCTGAGAAGAGACAATGAAAGAAGGGATGAAATTGGCTACTCTGCTGCTGCAATCAGGCATCCATTGTAAACCTAGAGGAACTACTGGTCAAGCAATAAAATCACGATTTCCATGAAAGAACCAGCACGGAAACAGAGGACATGTCCAGAGTAGATACAAAGTTCTTGGATATTATGAATCGCCCAGCAAAGATGAAGGATGGACATTTTTGTCTACACCTACCTTTCAAACAAGAAAGTTAGCATGCAAAATAGTTGTTGCAGTGCAGAGCAGCTCATCCAGAGCCTGAAATGCAGGTTTGGCAAGAATAAGAAATTTCATGGTGAATATACATCTTTCCTCACAGAAATGATTGACAATGGTTATGCTGAAATGGTACCAGTGGACCAGCTGAATCGAAGTGATGGAGAGCTCTGTTCCAGTTCTTACCAACTCACGTAGTATTCATCAGGTTCAGACAAGAACCAGTTGCTTTGATAGCTGATATCAAAGCAAAGTTTCATCAAGTCAAGGTATCAGAAAAGCACATTGACTACCTGCGATTCCTGTGGTGGCCGGAGGGTAGTGTGCAGCAATATCTTTTTGAATACCAGATGAAGGTACATCTTTTTGGAGCAATGTCATCACCAAGTTGTGCAAACTTTGCATTAAGGCTGCCGAGGACAGCAAAGCTCACTTTCCAGCAGAGGTGACAAAAACAGAAATGAACAACTTCTATGTAGATAATTGTTTAAAACATATGCCTTCGGAACAGGAAGCAGTTCAAATGGCAAGAGACCTGACTTCCCTCTGCCAAATGGGAGGATTTGTGCTGTCAAAGTGGATCAGCAACAGCCGTGCAGTATTGGCACCCATTCCACAAGAAAACAGAACCAATGCGACCAGAGTGTTGGAGTTTCACAAGGACAATCTGCCAATGGAAAAGAGCACTGGGATTGCACTGTTGCGTTGAACCAGATGTGTTTAAGTTCAGAATTGCTGTACAGGAACGGTCATACACAAGACGGGGAATCTTTTCCGTGGTTGGCTCTATATACGACCCTTTAGGATTCTCGCACCATTTGCTCTGCAGCCAAGCTGATTATGCAGAAGCTTTGTAAGGAAAGATTCGGATGGGATGAAAACATACACCAAACCTTCTCTCGACAATGGATAGGATGGTTAGCAGATCTCAACAAGATGGTGTAATTTAAAAAGGGCCGGTGCATGAAGCCTGCAAGCTTTGGTCAAATCAGATATGCACAGCGGCACAACTTTAAGATGCAAACAAAAGTGGTTACGGTACTGTTTCATATCTAAGACTGGAAGATGACAACAAATAAATGCATGTTGCATTCATAATGGGAAATGCCAGAGTGGCGTCATTGAAGCAACGATGATTCCCAGAATGAAGCTAACAGCTGCAATCCAAGCTGTCAGAGTTGACACAATATGAATTACAGCTTCAACTGGACAAATCCATCTTCTGGACTGATAGCTCAACAGTGCTTAAGTACATCAACAACGAAACCAAAACGCTTCCAAACATTTGTAGCAAACAGGCTCAATTTGGTAAGGGATGTATCCCAATGGAGATATGTTCGTACAAAGGAAAATCCTGCTGTTGAAACCTTCAGAGGACTAACAGCAGACCACTTCTTAAGCTGTAAGGGATGAATCGATGGACCAGAGTATTCTAACAACTAGCATATCGTGTGCTGGTCCAGAAACCTCTTCAACGTGAGAGTCTTTCCCTCCATCATCCGCTCAGTCATTACAGGCCTTCCATTCCCTTCCTCCTCATTTACCTGCTAAACGCCTCTTAAGCATCACTAAATTGTCTGCTTCCATCAACACCACCCGTGGCAGGAACTTTAGGGCACCCACCATTCTCTATGTAACAAGAACTTGACCCATTATGTTTTCGGAAGCTTCCCCCCCCCCCTCACCTTAATACAATGCCTTATGAATTTGTAATTAATTTGTGAATTAATTTGGAATTTGTAAATAAACGTTATCAACTCATCTGCAGGATTCTCATGTTGTTATGATGTTATAACCCGTCATATCTCCACTCAGTCTCGGGGGTTCCATAGAAAACCTTCCACGTCGCTTTACAGCCAATGTTCTCCAAATATTGCTGACTTTTATTCAGGATACCGCAGATGCTAAAGGCAAACGCGCTCTTTACCACACTGTCTACTTGTGTTGTCGCTTTCGGGGAGAGATGGACTTGCGCTCCAAGAACCCTCTATCTCTTTCCCTCATTTGGCCGTTATCCTATCCAAGTACGTGTAAGAAGGAGCTGCAGGTGTTGGTTTAAACCGAAGATAGACACAAAAATCAGGAGTAACTCAGCGGACAGGCATCATCTCCGGATAGAAAAATTGTGACGTTTCGGGTCGAGACCCTCATTCAAAAGTCAAATGTCTGAAGAAGGGTCTCGACCCGAAACATCTCCCATTCCTTCTCTCCAGAGATGCTGCCCGTCCCGCTCAGTTGATCCTATCCAAGTATGTGTCCCTGTTCGGCAACAACAGGTTATTTCCAACACAATGTGTCACTAAAGTAAACAAGGTGATTATGAAATATCTGCGACAAATGTCTTAAGTGTCTGTGGTTGAACTGATTGATTCACAGGAGATTTGTCTGTGTATAAATAGACTGTCTTTAATTGATCCGCTAGTTCTCCCGCTGCCTTCTACTGACAGAAAATGGGGCGGGTTCCCGTTCTGCTGGTGAAAGAGATTTACTATCCGGTTCTTGCGATTATCGGTGTTCCTGGTGAGTGGATTCCACACAATGCGTGGTCAGTGTGCCGAGGTTCACCGAACGAAGGGAAAGGCTGGGGTGCGTTAACGGCACGCCATTGCCCACACGATGGCCTTGGATGCGCATAGTCTCTGACGGCACGATGCCATCTAAAGCTCCCGTGTTTAAATACGTAACCAGGGCATCGAGATATCTTGTCCAGAAACAATAAACTACAGATACTGGTTGACAAAAAACCCCACAGAGTGCTGGAGTAACTCAGCAGGTCAGGCAGTATCTCCGGAGAACATGTTGATGTTTCGGGTCGGGACCCATCAGATTATTTGTTAAATTTCCTTTGCAGGTCTGGGTTGAATGAAGTTGAGGTCCATTGAAGGTCTGAGTAACCGCCCCACCCTCATATGTATCCACCAATTACTTGCCAGCCTTACACTCCCACCCCCCCCCCCCCCCCCCCCCCCCCCCCCCCCCCCCCCTTATTATCTGTTTGAAGAAGGACCCCGACCCGAAACGTCACCTATCCATGTTCTCCAGAGATCCTCTCTGACCCGTTGTGTTACTCCCGCACTTTGGGTCGTTTAAGATACCCCGTCTACAAAGAAACAAGATTATTTCATTCCTTTCTCTCTCTCTGTTACAGCAAACCTGATGACAATCGTAATTCTCTCCCGAGGAAACTGCGGCCTCGCCAAGTGCAGCTCTGTCTACATGGTGGGGATGGCTTCGGCTGATCTTCTCGTCATGGTCTTCAATGTGGTGGTGGTTTACATTTTCACCTATCACTACCCACATTCCTTCCTGACAATCACCCCCGTATGTAAGTTCATCATATACATGTCCACGGTCACACTGGATCTGTCAGTTTGGTTCACCGTCTCCTTCACGTTCGACAGATGTGTAGCAATCTGTTCTCGGAAGTTACAAACCATGTATTGCACCGGGAGAACGGCGACTGTGGTACTAACGACGCTCGCCTTTCTGATCGTATCCAAAAACATCCCTTTTTTCTTTGCATACCAGCCCCTGCACGTCGTTGACGGGGTGCAGTGGGGCTGCAGGGTAAATGTGCGTTTCTTTACCTCGTCCGCGGGCGCGGGTTTTCTCAAGTTTCACGCCCTTTGTGTGGGCGCTCTTCCTTTCGCGTTGATTTTCGTTGTTAACTCAGTGACAGCCAGGCGAATTTTAGCCGCCAGTCGAGCTCGCCGCGCGCTACGGGGTAACAGAAACGACAAACAATCCGACCCGGAGGTGGTGAACAGAAGAAAGTCCGTCATTTTGGTATTCACCATCTCCAGCAGTTTCGTGCTGTTGTGGATAACAGCGGCCGTAACTTTTGGAATCACCGGGCTGACAAACCCGAATCGTTTCCGCGGTGACCTTAACGATCCAGCCTACGTTGCCACGGCAGTTGGAGCTATGTTAAAGTACATGAGCTCCTGTTCAAACACTTGCATTTACGCACTGACCCTGAGCAAATTCAGAGAACAATTGAAGGATGCGGTAAAATCGCACTGGAGGTTATTCCACGGCTCGGGTAGAAACTGAGTTTGAAAATGTATTTATGCAAACACATTTTTAGCCATTTATTGAGCAAACTATTTTTAAAATCATTCTCATGATGTGAACGCCGTTGAGTTTTTTTTCTGTTTTTTTGTCAACACCTAGCGAATATGCAGTAATTATTTAATGTTCCTGTGAATTTGCAGGGTGACGCTTTATTTCAATGGACAAATACAGTTACTGGTAGGAACCTGAGGTGCACTGATGTACGAGGGATCTTGGGGTACAAGTCTGCCGGTCCTTCAACATGCCATAATTAGTAGAGGGGTTTGAATGGATCTTGTCATCGCCTCAAGTGAGGGGATTCACATGATGCTGCCCTGATTAGAGTATCAGCTGTAAGGAGAGAGACCCAAACAACTGGAGTAACTCAGCGGGTCAGACAGCATCTCTGGAGAAAGGGAATTGGTTACTTTTCGGGTCGAGACCCATCTTCAAACTGAAGAAGGCTCACGACCCGAGAGTGCACCCATTCCTCCTCTCCAGAGATTCAGCCTGTCTCGCTGAGTTACTCCAGCTGTTGGTGTCTATCTTCGGTTTAAAACAGCATCTGCAGTTCCTTCCTAAAGTTGAAAAGAGAGATTGAACAAAGCTGAATCTTTTTCTGGAGGCTGAGGAGTACCAGATAAAAGTTTATAAAATTACGAGGCACGGATAGGATAGATGGCCAGATACCCTTGTGTCGATATACGAGCACAAAGTGAGTGGCAAAAAGATGAAGAAATGCTTAAAGCTAATTTGCTTTCACAGAGTGTAGCATGCCTAGCGTGCGCTGCCAGGAGAGGGGTGGAAGCAGATACGAAGGAGGCGATTAAGAGGGTTTCAGACGGGCACACGAAATGGTAGGAAATGAGGGATAGGGTCCATGTGCAGGTAAATGCAATTCGTTTAAATGGCTTTACGGTCGGCACAGGCACCGTGGGCCGAAGGGCCAGTCCCTGTAATCCAAACATATAAAATTACCTTTAACCAACAATGTTCCAGGCTTCGGAATCAAGACAGTGGATTCGAAATATTGGACGGCTGTAGAATATATTGCTCAAGACCTATGGATTACTGCTTTTGCGTTTACGACTTCTTTTGTAAACGCTTTGAGACAATCACAGTGTTTATCTTGTAAAATAACAAGGGGTTCAGAACAAGGGGTCACAGTTGAACCCAGAACAAGGGGTCACAGTTTAATCCAGAACAAGGGGCCACAGTTTAATCCAGAACAAGGGGTCATAGTTTAATCCAGAACAAGGGGCCACAGTTTAAGGATAAGGGGGAAATCTTTTAGATGACCGAGATGAGAAAAAACATTTCACACAGAGAGTGGTGAGTCTCTGGAATTCTCTGCCACAGAAGGTAGCTGAGGCCAGTTCATTGGCTATATTTAAGAGGGAGTTAGATATGAACCTTGTGGCTAGAGGGATCAGGGGGTATGGAGAGAAGGCACGTACGGGATGCTGTTGGATGATCAGCTATGATCAGCCATGAATGGCGGTGCAGGCTCGAAGGGACGAATGGCGTACTCCCGTACCTATTTTCTATGTTTCTATGTTTCTAAAATGCAAACGGGCAGCCAGGAGTCCTGTCTAATGGAATGCAATTGTGTATGTGCTTGTTCAGCATGTGTCTGATAAAATGCAAATGAGGGTTCATGCTGTACTATGCTAGTCGATTACGTCAGACCCTATCTTATAAAAAGTGGGGGATTTGAGGAAACTCTCAAGAGCAGGCAAACAGTCGAGAGCGAAAGAGTAGATTGGGAGGACAAATAAATGTATGCGTTTGCAACAAACCATGACAGTCCTTCACGAAATTGGGATGCTTAGATTTAACTAAAATCATCAAATTGTACTACGATAATGGAAGAGGGTATTAAAAGCAGTAGTATAAACCATGAGGACAGAATTAGGCCAGATGCTATTCAACATGGCACAGTCCAGTATTAGCTGAACTATACTGATGTGCTCAAGCACTCAACGGCAGTGGAAGTCTCAGCACCCATCACACTGAGGGGCTTATAATTTTACACTCTTCCCATAGTACAGCGTGACTCTTAGAAGCAGGGAGGTTGAGGGCAGTATCAGATAGATGACATATAAAAGGTAGTGTTTAGTACTGCTTGACCACTTTTACTCACTGTGCATTTCCATGCCAAAATAGCACAGCAATACTCGCGGCATGGAGCCAAAGAAACCATTCCTTCTCTCCAGAGATGCTGCCTCTCCTGCAGAGTTACTTCAGCATTTTGTGACTATCTTCGGTGTAAACCAGCATCTGCAGTTCCTTCCCACACAAATAAATAATATATAGGTGCAGAATATATAGGTGCAGGGTCCCTCTTCAGATAGACTCTGATCGGGGAATGTATTTCACAGGGAAGGCAATTAAGGAGGCTTGTGCCTCGGTAGAAGTGAAACAACCAATTCAATTTTACTTCGGAGTCACGTGAGTGACTACGTGAAGAAGTCCCGCCAGGCGCATGCGCGTCATTACGTCCGCACATGTCGCACTGAACGGGCTGGTGGGCACAGCTCCACCAGCGGGTAAGTAGGAACTTCTAAGCTGAGTGTTTTAAAAACTTTACTTAAACCCCTGTCTCACTGTGCGAGTTGGCCCACGAGTGACCCCGAGTTTTCACTCGTGGTGATCACATAGCGGGAACGTCGGAACTCGCACGAGCAACTTATCGACTCGTGGCGCTAACGGCAGGTACTCGGGAAACTTGTTAACTCGTGAAAAAAATCAAACATGTTTGATTTTTTCCACGAGTCAAATTAACTGTTCAAGTGTAAAATGGAAACATTTTAACTCGTTGTAATAACGTAGTGGCCCCGTGCGTTTATCTTAGTGTCTCGTGAGTGTACCGTGGGAACTTTAATAATCTGTTCTTTTGCTCGTAAGACTGAACCAAAGATAGACACAAAATGCTGGAGTTTATAACTCAGCGGACCAGGCAGCATCTCTGGAGAGAAGGAATAGAGTCGAGACCCTTCTTCAGACTTTCCTTCGCTCCAGAGATGCAGCCTGTCCCGCAGAGTTACTCCAGCATTTCGTGTCTATCTTCGGCCTTTCTGCCACTTGTCCCCGTGGCTTCACTCTGTCTCAATGAACGGCTTAAAGACCTGCCGTAGGGGCAAGTCTGGGGTGGTGGGTGGGATGTGTCCACGTGTGATGCTCCATCCACCCCCCCGGGGCCGAGAGTGTGGGATTGGGAAGGAACTGCAGATGCTGGTTCACACCGGAGATAGACACACACAATGCTGGAGTAACTCGGCGGGACAGGCAGCATCTCTGGAGCGAAGGAATGGGTGGCATTTCGGGTAAGTCTGAAGAAGGGTCTCGACTCTATTCCTTCTCTCCAGAGATGCTGCCTGGTCCGCTGAGTTGTGTGTGTGTGTCTCTCTCCCTCTCTGTCTATCTGTGTGTATCTGTGTGTGTGTCTGCTGTCGGGTCCCGGTGGCCGCTCAAAGTCACCCGAGCTGCTTGATTCCTCTGAAGTGGTGGCCAGCTGCTGTCTGTGTGTGTGTGTGTGTGTGTGTGTGTGTGTGTGTGTGTGTGTGTGTGTGTGTGTGTGTGTGTGTGTGTGTGTGTCTCTCTCCCTCTCTGTCTATCTGTGTGTGTGTGTGTGTGTGTGTGTGTGTACTGTCGGGTCCCGGTGGCCGCTCAAAGTCACCCGAGCTGCTTAATTCCTCTGAAGTGGTGGCCAGCTGCTGTCTGTGTGTATGTGTGTGTGTGTGTGTGTGTGTGTGTGTGTGTGTGTGTGTGTGTCTCTCTCTCTCCCTCTCTGTCTATCTGTGTGTATCTGTGTGTGTGTCTGATGTCGGGTCCCGGTGGCCGCTCAAAGTCATCCGAGCTGCCTCATTCCTCTGAAGTGGTGACCAGCTGCTGTCTGTGTGTATCTCTCTCTGTGCGTGTGTGTGTGTGTGTGTGTGTGTGTGTGTGTGTGTGTCTCTCTCTCCCTCTCTGTCTATCTGTGTGTGTGTGTGTGTGTGTGTGTGTGTGTGTGTGTGTGTACTGTCGGGTCCCGGCGGCCGCTCAGTCACCCGAGCTGCTTAATTCCTCTGAAGTGGTGGCCAGCTGCTGTCTGTGTGTATCTCTCTCTCTCTCTGTGTGTGTGTGTGTGTGTGTGTGTGTGTGTGTGTGTGTGTGTGTGTGTGTGTGTGTCTGCTGTCGGGTCCCAACGGCCGCTCAATGTCAGTCACCCGGGCTGCTTCCTTTTTTAAAATTATTTAAAATAGAGATCCATTGCAAAAAAGTATTTAAAAACATAAAAAAACAAGAAATGCTTGGTAGAATGCGCATTTTCCCATTGTAGGTCATATCAATAGATGCGGCCGCGCTGAAATAACTCAAAACCACAGGATGGAGATGTATTTTAACATTGTTGCTTTATTAAACCATACCTTCATTCACGGTTGGCTCAAGAGTAACGGGAGAGGAACTTGCTAACTCGGGAGAGGAACTTGCTAACTCGGGAGAGGAACTTGCAACATCGCAGCAATTACATACCCGTGGGAACTCGGCCACACACTTGATCATACACTTGCAGTCTCGTGCGCAGCCACGAGTCTATCACTCGGGGTACCTCGTGGGTCAACTCGCACAGTGAGACAGGGGCATTAGAAGTATTTCTACTCCGTAAAGCTGACTCGAGCAGTCAGTAGGAGTGGTGAGTTGGAGCTGTCACTTCCGAAGATCCATCTTAGCGTGGGTCTAGGGATTCACCAATTTGATCGGGTTGGGAGATAAGCATGGCAACGCCAGTTCTGATGCTGGGTGCCGTTTTACCGGCAGCAGATAAAATAGCGCGCTAATTTTCCCCACTGGCTCCATTGACAAAAGGCAGGCCAACTGGAATTTGCTTCAGAATGAGCCTGGTCCATCTGTTTATTTCCAAGGGTGCTAGCAGACTGAGGCTGCTCCAAGCCATGAAAAGGCAAATATAAAGTCACAGACCTGGGTTCTCTGACAACAATGGTGACTTTTCCCCTGATCATACAAGACTGTGGGGGAGGTTGGGAACATGCAGCTGATGCTCCAACCTTCATTGCATAAGGGTCCAAGAGCCAGTAATGTCCAAGAGGGCCATACCAAGACCAACATATGGAGGGTCCATATATTGGGGTTCCTTCCAGCGCCTTGTTTAGGACTGGAGGATGCCTCCCGACTATATGATTTGGGAGAAGTGGGCAGATTACAGCTGACCCTGATGCTGGTGTCCCTGCTTATGTGCAAACACCAGCGAGCACAAGAGCCACGCTCTGGGTGTCTCGGAAATGGCACTGAGTTGCTTTTCCAGAGGGGACTGGTGAGTCAATTGAACAATCCCTTGCCAGCAGTATCAATTATGTAGTACCTCACCAGCTCCAGCCAGATATGATGCAAGTGACTGCAAACAAATATGAGACCTGTTTAATGTGCATTACTGAAAGTGCCTATGGTGACCCAGGTCCTGGGCACCCTTGAGTCCTTCTTTGACGGGACAGGAGTTTCGGTGTTAACACGTCCTCCAACTGGTGGCTGCAGCAATTACTGCATTTGGCACTATGGTCCAAGGGACAATCATTCCTCAAACTCACAACAGATATGTTGGGTATTTTTTGCAATGCATTTTTCAGGAAATTGCATCAGGGAATATTGCCATCAAGCCAACACTAAACCAGAAAGTTGCTGCTCTATGCAGGGCCACTAATGTACAAACGCCTGAAATATTGTTTGGAACGGACCTTGTCATGAAAATTCGTGAAATTCATGATGAGGCCAAAGCAATTGGCTTAATGTAGTCAAGCATTTCGAGGCCAGCTATTCAAAACCCTGGGTAAATACTGAAGCTCAGATCCAGGTGCTGGGCTCAGCAGGGGCAGGCGAGTGGGGCAACGAGGGTACCCACCGAGACAGAACGGCTACAATCCCAATATGAGCAGACATGAGCTTTACAGGTCAACTGTAGAGGTACAGGGACTTTTCTTAACGATAAAGTTCTAGTGGCCAATCTCCTATTGGAGGTTGATTACAAATCTTTTCTAATGAATGGTGCTGTATAATGTATGATATGTTGATACTAAATACTGTCTCACGTCTCCCATTGAGTTTATCTCAGGGATAGATCCACCTCAACAGCATAAGCCTAATAAAATGTGGATGTTTTCTGCTCAAGAACGTGAACAGATAGATAATGGTGATTGATAAAACCATTAATCATCCTCCACAATTGTGTCTAATATTTCCCCAGATCTCAAAAAGATGGGTGTTGTAGGGTAATTCTCGTCCTCAATCACTTAAATTCGTTACTGCTAAACACCTGTTCCCACAGGGCTGTTATGTGGCAACTATTGGTTTGCAAGATGTGTATTATTCACTGCCAATTCATGCTCATTATCGCAGGTACTTGAAATTTAATTGGATGGCACAGCTGCGGCGATACAAAGCATTGACTCCTGGATTAAGTTCAGCACCCAGGCTATTTATTAATTTGTTAAAACCTGTGCTGGTGCTATTCAGCCCATCATCACATTGTAATGGCTTATTTAGCTGATATCTTACTGATCAGCAACACTAATGAGTCAGCTGAAGAATCGGTGCTCTAGTCATTAGGGGTTGCTCCATCCAACTAAGTCCAAGTTACAGCCAGCCTAAAATATTGAGTATTTGGGGTTTCTTATTAATTCCATTGCTATAACAGTAACATTACCAACAGCCAAGGTTGTCGATGATGATGTTGATGATGATGTTGTCTGTACTTGCCTCCCACAAAACCTTATCCCTCCATCCAAGAAGACGTTACGGTCATTGGTAAATGGGGAGCAGGTTCCTGCAGTACATTCGGGTCTTTGCATTATCAACATTTGCAGAGAGCATGAGAACCAGCACTAAAATCGAATGCAGGCCATTTTCATCGGGTTATCCAGTTACCAGCCACAGCTCTTGCAGGATTGCAGTGGTGCATCATTAATGTTAATCTAGCTGCCAATAACATTTTGGGTACTCGACTCTTCACTAATCTTCCAGAGTGATCTCAGCGCTCTTTGATGGGGGGCTATGGACACCAAGTCTAGCTGTGGGGTTAGCTGGCATGAACACGAAGGGTTGATTCGCCACACACACGGGATAAATTATTTTGCATTATTGGGGGCATTTTATGGGTAAAGGCATATTGCTCCTCAATGAAGAATTTACACATTCAACTCCAGATTGATAACACCACAGCAGTGGCATATATTAATCATATGGGAGGAGCACAATCAGTATCATGTGTTAACTGGGTACTATCATGTGGCATTGGTGTATGTCAAGGCATATCTGCGTTTCAGCCATTTATTCAACATCAACTCTATATTGGCATGAAACATACGTGACCTATGGTCGGCCACCACATTAGCTATATTAGTTTCAGCCATTTATTCACCATATATAGCTAATGTGGTGGCCGACCATAGGTCATGTATGTTTCATGCCAATATAGAGTGGATGTTGAATTCTAAACTTTGTCACACAATTGTCACTCGATTTGGGTTGCCAGCCATTGATCTGTTCCATCCAGATTACATCACCAGTTGCCTAAATATGTTTCATGGGAGCCAGATCCAGGTGCAGTTGCCGTGGATGCAGTCTCGTTACATTGGGGGCTCTAAAATTTCATGCAATCCTCCATTTTTTCATCCTGAACTGTCTCACCACAATAGAGCGAGACTCCGCCACAGGTGTTTTGGTGGTCCCAGATTGGCCAATACAACCATGGCTCCCCTTAGTGTTTTCAATGATGGTTCAGTCATTCATGATGATTCCCAGCTGCAGTAATTTCTTGGTGCATCTGGTTACAGGAGAAAGTCACCCTTTACATGACCGTATTAATTGTTGGTCTGCAGGTTCTGACCAGACAATTCCAAGGACTTGGAGTGTCGAACAGGGCCATGGTGGTTCTCCCTGCAGGCTGGCGAAATAGCAGTCAAAAAACAATATATGGTTCACATAAAGAAATGGGAACTGTTTCTGTGTACTATCCAATATGTCTTATGATAATGCAAGCATATGTGATGTGTTGGAGTTCCTTGCTAAGTTGCATTTTGATGAGCACCTGCATTATAGTCACATTACCAGCGCACGGTGTGCATTGTCCTCTTATTGCGGGCAGTCTTCAGAACAACATCCTATCGGGTCTCATCCGTTAATATCCCGATTTGTGAGGAATTTTTAATAAAAACCCTCCAAAATCTCGCTATACAGAAATCTGGGACATCACTCCTGTTCTCACAATGCTTCGGCAATGGGATCCAATTACTTCATTATTTACGCAGAGATTAACTCTTGCTGTGGTTATGCTAATGGCGCTGGTTACTACAAAAAGTAGTAAACACTGCCTAGTCCATCATCGGCTCCGACCTTCCTTCCATCGAGGGGATCTACCACAGTCGCTGCCTCAAAAAGGCTGGCAGCATCATCTAGGACCCACACCACCCTGGCCACACACTCATCTCCCTGCTACCTTCGGGTAGAAGGTACAGGAGCCTGAGAACTGCAACAACCCGGTTCAGGAATAGCTACTTCCCCACAGCCATCAGGCTATTAAACCTGGCTCGGACAAAACCCTGAACATTAATACCCCTCCATCTGTTATTTGCACTTTATTAATTTATTAATTAATGTGTGTATTTAAGTATATAATTGTAGTCAATGCCTACTATGTTCTGTTGTGCTATGCAAAGAAAGAATTTCATTGTCCTGTCAGGGACACATGACAATAAACTCTTTTGGCTTTGACTTTGAACGTGTACAAACATAACAATTCTTACGAATACCTTGTGTGCATTTGTCTGTCAATGACATTAACTTCTATGTTTATGATTCAATCAAACAAAGCAGGCCCGGTCTGGCTGGAATCAAGGTGACGTTTAAAGCCTATCTTATTGACCAAATGTTATATGTAGTTACGCCATATAACTTAAGCCAATATATTAATGTAACAAGGAGTCTCAGAGGTTCTGAGACAGGACTGCTCATTATTCACAAAAAGACATATAAAAGAGTGTCAGCACAAACTATTTCTACATGGTTGAAAAAGGTTCTCAATTATGCTGGAGTCGACATTCCTGTCTTTAACTCTCACTCCACCAGGGTGGCATCGGTCTCCGCGGCGAAGGCTCAGGACGTGCCGCTAAACTAAATCTTCGAGGCCGCAGGATGGTCTCGAGAAGCAAAATTTTCTCAATTTTCTGACAAACCTGTACAGACCGTGCCACGGTTTGGGCATGCTGTTTTGGGTCACATTTAATTCATTTGCTTTGTTTTCTATCATTGTTTGTAATTTTCCCAGAGACAGAGGGGTTATTCCTGTCTTTGTTATTGTTAACAATAGTTATTGAATAATTCGAAGCAATGTTCAATATATTATTTATTCCCTACTGTGTCAACCGAAGCAGATTGTCGTATGGTGTGCATCTACGGCATGAAAATACAGAGCTTTGAAATCTTCACGTGACTCCGAAGTAAAATAGTAAGATTAAACGAGAACTTACCAGTTCAAAGTTTGATCCTTATTTTATGAGGAGTGACGTTGAGGGATTACATGCCCTTCGCTCCCACCCTCATAATCTAAGAGATCATCTGGTAATTCTAGTCTTCTACGAGCCTTACTATGTTACTTCGGCTATTTGTTTTCTGTGTTTTCACACCGCTGCTTTGAAGTATGACGCGCATGCGCCTGGCGGGGCTTCTTCACGTAATCCCTCAACGTCACTCCTCATAGAATAAAAACCAAACTTCGAACTGGTAAGTTCTCATTTAATCATACTATTTCACCAACATACAAAGAGTTCATGATTCTTGAAGTGAATGAACAAGACACCTAAGAATAGTCCAATTAAAGCCTTGACCGATATTAGACAAGAATTACTTAATGTCCTTCCAGCAATTCAGAATAAGTTTAAAGCAACCCCAGCTAGAAGGACAGAGTTAATTTCTATGAGTTGGTGACAGGGTGAGCTATGAACCCACGGATGATATGATAACCGGAGAACAAAAGTTTGTAACAGAAAGAAATGCGCTTTCGAGTACATCCAAGAATTAGCAAAGCGCTTGCACGAAATTTGCTATTGCTTGGTCTCCAGCCCCTGTGGCTGGGATCACATAGGGTTATAGTGACAGGAGAAGCGTGCCCTGGTGAACATGAAGTGGACTGCTAAATGGAAACATTGGACTCAGTTGAAACAGTATAAACCACAAAGGAGAAACTTGACTGACACTACAGGCAATTGGCTGGATTTGTTTCTGATTTGTGCGGGTTTCTAATATGCATGCATCAGGCTGGAATTAAAAGCACACTAATGAGACCACATTTAGTTATCAGAAGATCTAATTGTAATAAGAGAAACATTGATGGACTGTATACAGTTGTTAGTGATGGTAGAAATGCAATTACCTGCACAAATGGAGCTACAGTATTGCTTAGACAAATGCAACAAGTATGCTACTTGATCATTTTTGAATTATAGTAGTTTTGGTTGACTCCCTGGAGATCTAAAGGGAAATGGACAAATACAGTTTATTATGCCTAGTAGTTGGTCTGACAACCTTATTTCTGTAACATGTGGTGGTCAATGTTGTCTGGTTTGGTTAAATGGGTGTTCAACCTACATACCTCTGACCACAACTACCGAGAGCCTCATCCTCTATAATGAGGATATTAGGATGGTGGATGGGCATGTGTTCGCGAAATAAGAATAGGTACACTTTGTTTTATATTATTGTCACATTCAGGTCATATTTACCTTTAAGGGGTTGGATATTCCGGAATGGTGCTCCACACCTACAAGGGAATTATTCCAATATTTGGTAAGAGAGCAGCTACTGGGAAAAGGGCTAAAAACACATAGAATTCAAAGTAGGCTAGAGGGAATTGCAGCAGGGCTATCCAAAATTAAAATGATAGATGTAACAAGACTTAGTGAACAATTAGAACAGCTAAGAGAGAACTTCGAGATGGTGCAGAGAATGGCAGCAATGGTATTGAAAGATGCCGAAACATTGAGTAAGGTAGAGGGGGAAGCGGAGCAAGTATTTCTTAAGGAAGTTACAATACTCAAACCATATGAGGGGACAATAAATAGAATGTTAGAGTGAGTAATATTTCTCAGGAAGAGCAAAGTGAATACTCATTAAGCATCGTCCAAATTATATCAAATCAATAACTGAAGCAGTGGAGTCAGGAAATACAACCTGACTGTTACCTATTATCGCTGACGATAGTGAGTCAAGAGGATCAGAAATTGCAAGAAGCTCAGGAAACATATTATGTGAGTTGTTCTCCATCACCAGCTGAGGGATAATACTTTTGTCCTGTGCCAGGTGTAAAATATTGGACTGTATAAACAGAGAATTAATGTACCAGTGCAAAATGCTCCAGACCACGCTATAATAGTAAGATTAAATGAGAACTTACCAGTTTGAAGTTTGATCCTTATTTTATGAGGAGTTAGGATGAGAGATTTCGTGAAGACCCCGCCAGCACGCATGCGCGACATTCTTCAAAGCAGCGGTGTGGAATCACAGATAGCAGCACTGACTGGAGATAGTAAGATTAAGAGACACTAATATACCAGTTGACCTTATGATAGAGGGTTGGGAGTGGAGGGCACAAAATCCCTCATCGTAACTCCTCATAAAATAAGGATCAAACTTCAAACTGGTAAGTTCTCATTTAATCTTACTATTTTACTTTGGAGTCACGTGAGTGACTTTGTGAAGATTTCAAAGCTCTGTGATTCCATGCCCTGGACCACGTCCATGCTCACACACTGCCGTAATTACTGATGGAGGAAGTATGTTAACGTATTTCAGACTTGAACAAAGCTGAAAAAGAATAATGTATTTATTAAATTTATTAAGAATAATGTATTTTACAAAAACCCCTGAATTCGGGGAAAAACGTTTAGGCGACAGCACTTAAAACTGAATCTGCAAACGTTGTGGGAGTGGCCAAAGGTTTATTATAGAACCGTTGGAATGTTCCTTCATTGGCCCAGCCCGCTGTTGCGAGGACATGATCCATGGGTACCTCCATGGTCCTCGCCGCTGATGTGGATGCAGACCTAGTTGAATGAGACTTAAAAATGTCAGCATCTACACCTGCTGCTCCCAATGCCACCCTGAGCCACCTGGAGATAGTCTGCACCGTCACCCTGTGATGTGGGTTTTTGAAGCTGATGAACAGTCCTGTCTCCATTCTCCTGATGTTTTGAGTGACATTAATGTAATATCGGAGATAGGTGGTTATGTAGTGTTATACATCAACGGGATATGCTCGGAATTCCAATTTCAGACCTGTTGTCCCAGGCCTGTGATGTTTGAGTAACTCGTCTATAAAGAAGGTTACTTTGGTGGGGGTCGAGACCATCCTGTCCAGTTTTAGCTTGTGGAGGGTCTGGACTCGTTGTGCTGTGATCAGTGTCATTAACATCACCACTTTGAAGGTGAGTTTATCCAGTGGTAGATCTGAAACTGGTGACTAGCTCCTGAGTAGGGACAATGCAACCCCAATGCCCCAGGTTATATTATAGCATGGTCGTGGAGGGTTTGAATTGAATATACCCCTCATACGTTTTGATACCAGCTGGCGGGATCCTACTCCGATAATGAGATAGGATGACAACGCACTTCTGGCACTGTTGATGGCACTGTAGCTAAGGCCCTCATCATAGTGAAGGCCTGCGAGGAATTCCAGCACATCAGTGATCGTTGCAGAGTCGTAGGTGGTCTTGGTCCGAATACAGAAGGCCTCCCATTTTCTTGTAATAATATTTTTATTAGAAGTAATCCATCATAACAATGGCATAACAATTTTTCAAATACACAACCAACTTATTTCAATAAGTGTACAAATGTTACAAGTAATTCTTATAAACTTCTATTTTTTTAGAAAGTAGAAAAAGAAAAGAATAGATTTTAATCAATAAGAGTAGTGATTAAATAATAATTTTGATTATATAGAAAGAGAAGAGAGAGAGAGGAAAAATATGTATATATTCTTGTTATATGTATTTAATTAAAACAAAGTATTATATATATATATATATATATTAAAAAAAGAGAGATTATAGTATACATCTTAATAGTGAATAACACAATTTCAAATAGCGATATCAATAGAGACATGTATACAAATCAAAAAGAAAAACAGAAAGTTATTTTCATCTGATCCTGCCGGGTACCCATTGAGTTGTGATGCCAAGAACAGCTACCCCTTCAAATATTCTGTATATGGAGACCATATCTGTTCAAAGAGTTCGTATTTGTCCATTAGGACAAATCTGATTCTTTCCAAGTGCAACGTTTCCAACATTTCCACTGTCCACATTTTAATTGTGGGGGATAATGTTCCCTTCCAAAATTTCAATATTAAATTTTTCCCTATTATCAAACAGTAATCCAAGAAATTTCTTTGGTTTACTGTTAATATTAGATTTGAAACCAGAACTCCTAATATTATTAATTTTGGATCTGGGTCCAGTTTAAATTTAAGAACTTCAGAGACAACTCTAAAGATTTTTGTCCAATAATAATTAAGTTTTATACATGTTACAAAACTATGCATTAAATTAGCTTCCAAGTTCTGACATTTATCACAAATAGGAGAAATGTTAGAATAGATTCTACTTAATTTCGTTTTTGAATAATATAATCTGTGCAATACCTTAAATTGTATCAATATATGTCCAGCATTTAATGAGCAGCGATGTATACGTTGTAGGCTTTCTTCCCAAGTTTCCTTCATTATAGATAAACCTATTTCATTTTCCCATGTTTGTCGATATATTTCCGAAGTTGGGATTTCCATATCCAAAATAGTATTATATATATACGCTATTAATTTTTCTGTATTTGGGTGTTTATTAAACAAATTCAACTAATAATTCTGGTTTTCTATTTTTATAGTCTTGCGTATTTGACTTAATATAGTTTCTAATTTGTAAATACCTAAATATGTTATTTGACTGCAATCCATAGATATCCTGTAACTCTTGAAATGAAAGAAATTTTCCTTTCTTGTAAAGGTGTTCTATCCTTTTAATTCCTAAATCATTCCAGTGTTTAAACCCCTTGTCCAAGAAACAGAGGGCCTAAACAAGGGATTATTCATAATTGGCAAACAAAGTGACAAATTATCCATATGTAGGGTCTTAACTATTTGTTTCCAAATACGTCAATTGCTATGAATTATAGGGTTGTCCCCATAGATTTTTTTGTTGTACATCCCTTGGTGCAAAATGAATCGAACCTACATCAAAAGACAAACAGTCTTTCTTTTCCATCTTTAGCCAGCTTGGTTCATGATCTAAATTTACCAACCAAAAATTCATATTCATAATCTGAACTGCCCAGAAATAATATCAGAAATTTGGTAGTGCTAGTCCACCATTTATTTTAGATTTACATGGATGTTTTTTACTTATTCGATGGTTTTTATAGTCCCAAATAAAACTATTAACCAAAATATCTATTTTTTTAAAAAACATTTTAGGGAGATATAAAGGGATGGCTTGAAATAAATATAACAATTGTGGTAAAAAAAAATCATTTTTATAGCATTTATTCTACCGATCATTGATATAGGTAGTGTTTTCCAATATAAAATATATTTTTTTAGTTTATTTAATAATTGAGGGTAATTATATTTAAATAGACAGTTATCCGATTTAGGTACATAGATTCCTAGATATTTAAGTTTGTCCGTGACTATTTTAAGTGGGAATTGTTCTAATATATTTAATTTTATTCCAGTTATAGGCATAATTTCACTTTTATTCCAATTAATTCTATACCCAGAAAATGTACTAAACTTAGTTATAACATTAAATAGATTGGGAATACTAATCCCCGGTTTTGTAATATAAATTAAGATATCATCTGCGTATAGAGATATTTTATTCGTTGTAGTTTTGGTATTATATCCATATATTTCTGGTTCTGATCTAATCATTTCAGCTAATGGTTCTTTTACCAGAGCAGATAGTAATGGTGATAATGGGCATCCTTGTATACAACCCCTAAAGAGATTAAATTTTGCTGATAGTATTTGATTTGTTAATATTCTTGCATTTGGATTCGAGTATATGATTTTTACCCATTTGGAAAATCGATCCCCCAGTTGAAATTTCTGCATTATTTTAAATAAATATGGCCATTCAACCTGATCAAATTCTTTTTCAGCATCTAAGGATATGACAGCTAGTTCAATATCATTCACTCTTTTTGAGTACATGACATTGAATAGACGTCTCAGATTATAGGATGAATAGCGTTTTGGAATAAAACCTGTTTGGTCATGATGTATTAATTTATTAATCACTAAACTTAGCCTCCGAGATAAAATTTTAGTTAGTATTTTTTGATCAGTATTTAAAAGAGCTATTGCTCTGTATGATCCAGGGTCTTCCAAATCTTTATCAGCTTTAGGGATAAGTGTGATTGTAGACTCATTTAGTGATTCTGGTAACTTTCCTTGTTCATAAGCATATTTATATATTGTATGTAAACGTGGAGAGATCAGATCATGAAACTTCTTATAAAATTCAGCACTTAAGCCTTCAGGGCCTGCGGCTTTTCCGTTATTTAATGATCCAATTGATTCTTCAATATCTTTTACTGATATATCAGCATTTAACAAGTCTCTACCTTCCTGATCTAAACTGTTAATATGCGGGCACTATTCTTGTAGGAATGTTTTCCATTCCACGTGATGATTGTCCTGCTAATTTTAAATGGAGTAAAGATTTTGATAATATTGTAAAAATGTATCATTGATATATTTTGGTAAAGTCAATATTTCTCCTTGTTCAGATCTAATTTTATATATCATTTTCTCCTCATCTAATTTTCTAAGTTGACGTGACAGTAATTTTTGTGGTGATCCCCAAATTCAAAGTTGTACTTGTTTAGTCTGTTGAAAAAAAAGTTTATAATAATCGATTTGAGTAATTTTATTTAGCTTATATTTTAATGATGCAATTTTATTACTTAGCCCCTTAGAAGGGGATATTGCATTTTCAATATCTAATTGTTTTATTTCATTTTCCAACTTTTGTTGAGTCTTTCGATTTTCCTTATTAAAGTATGCGTGTGCTGATGTTATCGCACCACGCATAAATGCTTTAAATGTATCCCGAGCAGTGATGGTGAAATTCCAGGTTTGTCATTGGTTTCAAAAAATAATTTAATCTGTTTTACCAAGTAATCATAACAAGCCATATCCTTTAATATTTGGGGGTTGAGTCTCCAATTAGGGGTTTTAATAGTTATTGTCTTTTTTTTTATCTTAAATGTTAAGGAGCGTGATCCGAGATAATAATATTATGATATTTTGAGTCATATGTAAATGGGATTAGTTTTGAATCTATTAAAAAATAGTCTATCCTTGAGTAGGTTCCAAATACAGGGGAAAAGAATGAATATTCTCGACCAGATGTGTTATCTGTTCTCCAGATATCCTTAACTTTTGCTGTGTTAATAAAATAATTTATAAATGTACTTGACTTAGGTTTTCCTTTTCATTGATGATCTATCTAAATAATTGTCTAAGGTACAATTAAAATCACCTCCAATCATTAGATTTTACTTCGGAGTCATGTGAGTGACTACGTGAATAGAAGCCCGTACAGCCGTCCATGCGTCTTTACGTCAGACGCTCGTGCAGTCGACTGTGGAGCAGCGCTGCTCCTCCAACGGTAAGTCTAAAAAAGTTTCAGGTAAGTGCTATTTCTTACCTGTTCTAGGTTTCCTTCAGGAACCTCCGGGGTTCTTGCGGGATGGTCGCGAGGCCGACGAGTGAACCAGCCTTGGGCTTTGGGGGGAAAACCCTGGCCCGACCGCGGGAGCGGGGAGCTGGCGAATGTCGGGTTAGCGATCGGAGTCACTGATAACGCGGTCAGTGACTCCACATGTTGGGTTCCCGGGGAGGGGATACCCGAGAATAGTGCGGTTCCAGACCGCAGTAGTCCCTAGCGGATGGGGCTTAACGGGCCTGAAAGGTCAGCCTGAGTTCCCGGTGGGGGAAAAACTTAACTGTATGCGGTTCCAGACCGCAGTAGTCCCTAGGGGATGGGGCTTAATGGGCCTGAAAGGTCAGCCTAGGTTCCCAGTGGTGGGGAAACTCAAGTGTTTGCGGTTCCCAGACCGGAGTAGTCCCCAAGAAATGGGGTTTAATTCAAGTTAATGAGTAACCCGGGTGCCCGGGGATTGATTCCCAGGGAGGGGAAATTCACTTATGGGGTTCCCTAACCACAATAATGCCCAGGATATGGGGACAGTTGACAAAATAGTCAGAGTAATTAAGAAAGATTTGGTAGGTTCACTCTGCGAATGAATTTAGAGAAAATCCTTTAGGCAGGAGGTGGATCAGTAATAAAGTTAATGGGGAAAATACCAAGTTATGTCAGTACCAGCCTATGGGAGAGGTTGTGCGAACAGTACCTTTGGGAAGGGCTGCATCATGGGAATGCCAAGTTATGGCAGTGCCAGCTCCGTATGGGAGAGGTTGTGCCAGCAGTACCTTATGGAAGGGCTGCATCATTGGAATGCCAAGTTATGGCAGGCCAGCCTATGGGAGAGGCTGGGCCACAGTGCAGGAAGCAGGGGTTGCAGTACCTTTTAGATCAGGACTGCAGGACTCATGGGGATGCCAAGCTATGGCAGGTAGCCTATTGGAGAAGGCGATGCCATGCAGTACCTTTGCTCAGGACTGCTCATGGGAATGCCAAGCTATGGCAGGCTAGCCTATTGGAGAGGGCGATGCCAGCAGTACCTTTGCTCAGGACTGCTCATGGGGATGCCAAGCTTATGGCAGGCTAGCCTATTGGATGAGGCTGTGCCAGCACGTACCTTTTTTTTTCTCAGGACTGCTCATGGGGGATGCCAAGCTGTGGCAGGCTAAGCCTATTGGAGAGGCGATGCCAGCAGTACCTTTGCTCAGGACTGCTCATGGGCATGCCAAGCTGTGGCAGCTAGCCTATTGAGAGGCTGTGCCGTCCCCCGCAGTACCTTTGCTCAGGATGCTCATGGGAAATGCCAAGTTATGGCAGGATAGCCTATTGGAGAGGTTATGCCAGGCAGCACCTTTGCTCAGGGCTGCTTCATGAAAACGCCAAATCTATGGCACTAATACTGGTCTACGGGAAAGGCAGCGCAGCTAGCACCTTTCTTCACGGGCTGCTTTATGGGCGCCAGCAGTACCTTCTTCATGGCTGCTTTATGGGAATAGCTGTATTAGTAGGGTATTCCCATTTACTCAGTGATCATGGGGATGAGGGGTCATTGTTAGGATAAGGCAATATATTCACAGGATCTGTTCTTAAGTCTTAAACGATATTTGAGAAATTGGGCTCCTCCCATCCAGCTAGATTAAGTTTATCAAATAGACCTTGTAGGATGTTGGGGATTCACTTTTTAGGTATTCAATTGGCTGAGATGCCGGCCGGGGCAAATTGTCAGATGGCTGTCAATAAACTCTGGTAACAGGTTTACTAGTCGTTAGATTAATTGTTAAAAGTATAGATATGATTCAGCTGTGCAAGTAAGACAACTTATCTTGTTAAATGGTTAACTATTAAGTGCATTATAGGTCATTGTTAACACACCTTGTTTCTCCAGGTGAAATTAATAAAGTCACAAAGGATGGACAAACGGTATTCATTACTGCTCCAGTTGTTGTTAAGTAAATCTTCAATTAAATTACAATATGGTGCTAATGGCCTTAAATAGGAAATTGTGTCAGCAGCGCTTTTAGCAGGCCTGCTTAAGGTCTCCCTCATGTAGGAGGAGAGCATGCTGCGTCAGTATTATTCTGACGCTGGGGCCATGGCAAAGTCGGCGTATTGCTGAAGCTGCGCCAGCAGCACCTTGTATCAGGGCTGCTTAATTGGCTCCCTCACGTAAGAGGAGAGCATGTGGGATCAGTATAGTCTAATGCCAAGTCTGAGGGTAGAGCCATAGAGCATGCCCAAGGGATTCAGGGCATATGCCCAGAGGTCTATGCCTGGCCAGAAAGTTACCATCCCAAACACATATGCAGTGAATACCGCTCTAATGGGGGGCATTACAGTTGGCCGTCGAAATCTTCTATTCAGGTAAGACCTTTCCATTGGCGAAACCTGGAGGACAAAGCACAAGCTATTGGAATGAGCAAGGTTTCATAGTTTTTGGTGATTATGCGCCCCACGTCTTTATTGGCAGTAAGAGGTTCACTGAAGTTGGTGCCAAGCATGAAGGCTGACCAGAGGTTCCACGCACTGTACCTGTGCTACTCTACAATTAAGGGACCACTTACAGCTTGGTAAGGTGTTCACTTAGTTAAACATTACAAATGATTGAGACATTATCAGCTATTGAGGGGTCTAATCATGTAAAATGGTCTGTTCTACTAGCTTTTCAAGCAGGTTAGAATTGCGCAGGTTCAGTAGAAGGACCAAGATTGTCTTACAAGACCGTTTCGGAAATCGGGCCACAGTTGCTGTTTACGGCAGATTCCAAGTTGCATGATTTGCAAAAAATGTCTGTTGTGGGTATCAACTATCTATAGACCCTACGGGCATCATATGGGTTAAAGAGTGATTGGACAAATGTGCATATTGTGACGCTCAGGTTGATACATTATGATGATCGCATATGTTAGTGACGAGGGTGCAATCAGTTAAAGACCCATGGCATGGTTACATATCTTGTTGTCACAGGAGAATCGTCAAGTATAGGTTAATGGCAACACAGAATTGGTGTTGAATTGCACTATATTATGAATTCTGGTTAATGGAACACACCTAACATGGTTCATGTTTATTTCACTGGTTGCAACATAGTGGCATTACAGTGGCGAAACATACAATTTTGCTAAAAGGAGTAGGAAGGACTTTTATGGCTCCGTCCATTTTGTGTATCAATTGAGGTTTCAAATAAAGTCATTAAGAGGCCGCTTAAGGTTCCTATTGAGTGGTTATGCACATTTGATTCCTGGTTTGTCGCAAATAATATACCCTTATTTGGTTATTTTAAACGTAATTTGCTGGTTCAGCCTGAGGCTTGGGAAATCACTTGTTGCATGAAACTCAAATTATGTTCTGCAGGTTCATAAACTGCCCTAAGATTTGGGTTGTTACATCTATCCTTCTATGTGTTCAAAGTGTTTGCATAGCACCAAACCGTGGAATTTTCTTTTCCAGGAGATGAAAGAGTTTGTTATGCTTATGTTCCACAGAAAATGTTATTGATTACTAAAGTTTCAAGTTCATGCTAAATTATCGTTTGTTAATTATGGAGTTATACGGCCATTAATTGGGTTATCAAGGGGTAGGTTTCAACATGGGTCCCGGACCAAATAAATGCCATATTGCGATGTTGACATTTGTGAACACTGTTTCACCAGAAGGCTGCAGCTATATCCTTAAATTGGCTGGAGTTTATTAGGTAGTTATCCTTCTGGCACTGGTTTAGTGCAGCAGGTTCAGTCGCTACATAATTGTGATCGTTCAGGATGATAACGTCTGTAAATTTATAATATATAATATTATGTTATAAATACTTGAGCAGACCAGAAGGGGGTTGGGTCTCCAAATAGTCACAGGCATACCAGGGGACCTTTGATAAGGTAAGCACACATATATACAACAATATGTCAAGGTCATCAAGATCTTGGAGTTCTGGACTAGCAATGTCGTTAGTCACAATAAATAAATAAATAGATACATAAAATAATTTGGGAGAACTTATTGTTCAGGCCATTCCAGATGAGGAAAACAGAGTTGTGTTATGTACTAATGGATTCTGATTCCAGATCTCATTCCACCAGGGCTGCTACAACATCAGCAGCAAGGGTATTTATGTTCCGCTGGGTCGCATCGTTACGGCTGCAGCATGGTCCAACGAACGACTCTCCAAACATCTGTAATGACCCATTGCTGACCCTGGGTTATTAACTCTATTTATGTTCTGGTTATATTTCCATCTGGGTGAGAGATGGAAATATTATTGTTTCATTTAAACAGCATCAGCATGTTTTACATCTATGTTATGACTGTATGCATTATGAATGTTTCCCTTCATTTGTCAATGAAGCAGGTGTGGTTATGTACACTCGTTTCACACGGCATGATATCACAGAGCTTTGAAGTCTTCACGTAGTCACTCACGTGACTCCGAAGTAAAATAGTAAGATTAAACGAGAACTTACCAGTTTGAAGTTTGATCTTTATTTTATGAGGAGTCGAGTAGAGGGACTACGTGCCCTCCGCTCCCAGCCCTCATAGATCTCATCTAGTAGTTCTAGTCTTTGTTATCTTACCATTATACTTCAGTCATTATCTGTGATTTCACGCCGTTGCTTTGAAGATTGACGCACGGACGGCTGTACGGGCTTCTATTCACGTAGTCCCTCAACTCGACTCCTCATAAAATAAAGATCAAACTTCAAACTGGTAAGTTCTCGTTTAATCTTACTATTATGTTGAGTGGATATAGGGATATTGTTAAATATTTTCTTGAAGAATAATGGATTATCAAAATTAGGACCATATATATTCATAAGGATTACTTTTTTAGAATATAATTCACCTGTAATTATTATATATCTACCCTCAACATCTATTATTGAGCTTTGTTTAAAAGGTATACCTTTACGAATAATTATTGCTACCCCTCTAGACTTATGTGTAAATGAAGAGTGATATATTTTGGAAATCCATTTTGCTGTTTATCTATACTGCACGTCTTTTTAAGGTGTCTCCTGGAGAAAAATAATATCAGATTTCAATCTCCCAAATTGAGCTAAAACCTTACCTCTTTTAATTGGTTCATTAATTCCCTTGACATTCCAACTACAGAAGGTGATTCCATCACCCCCAATCCTAGTGTTTATGTCATACATTTTATTATTAAGGTGGTTTATAATGGAGTAGATGTCTCAGCTCATCCAACCCAATCCTATACCCAAATATCAGATCGATGAAATTTAATATCTGTGACATTACCTTATACACACGTCTCCTTGAACTAACTATATAATACCAATGACACTTAAATCCATACAGTATATAATATGAAATAAGATACATAATATAAAAATAATAATAAAAAATGTAAGTAAAGTAAGTGATGTTAATAAAGTGTAAAGGGGAAAAAAAGTGACTACAACTATAGTTAGTGCAGTTAGTATTGATGTAAGCCACACTAGCGTGGCTACTAATCTACGGACTTCCGTGAAAAAAAAAGATGTTAATAATTCCAGCTCCGTTTTTGCCTTCAGGGCTATATATATCGGGGTGGGGTATTAAATTTATGTACTTAGTAATTAATAATACTACTAATATCAAATATAATTAGTGTCATAGCATTATGTTAGAAGAGCTAACATACATTTTTGAGGGGTAGTTAATACAAAACTACATTTATTAATAATCCATCCATCCCTCCCTCCTTGACCCCAAGATAGAGTCCATGTCCATTGTTCCTCCTCCTTCCCTGCAAATCCTCCTTCAATGTGAATCCCCCTCCTTTTCTGTGGGTGGACAGTTTCATCAAATAAGTGATCAGTAATCAGTATCATCAAGTAAGTGATCAATAATATTCAGTGTCCTTCATCTTCATCTGCTTCTTCCTCTACTTCTTCCTCTTCCAGTTTCTTCTGAATATCTCGAGCGAATTCAAGAGCTTCTGTATGTTAGGTGAAGCAGTGCTCCTTGTTATCATAGGTTACCCTCAATGTTGCCGGGTACATCAGGCCATATCTCAGATTCTTTATGTTCCTCAGGATACCTCTTGTTTCTGTAAATAAAGATCTTCTCTTGGCCACTTCCGCAGGGTAATCTCTAAAAATACTGATGTTGTCTCCCTCATATTTAAGATTTTTCTTATGTATTATTATCTTCATCATATCTTCAAAAACATGATCATAAGCACCTTCACAATCATCTGTCTTGGGGGAGCATCCCTCCTAGGGGTACGTCTCAATGCCCTGTGTGCTCGGCCCAGCAGAGGTTCTTGGTCCAAGTTCAGAATATCTTTTAAAAGTTTTGCCCCAAATTTTCGAGGTTCTTGATTTCCTTCTCGTCCTTCACTCAACCCAACAATACGCAGATTCTTACGCCTTTGACGTCCCTCCAAGTCAATGCATTTCTCAGTTATTTTGTGTAATAATTCTGATAAATGCTTGTTCTCGGTAAGGCGCTTCTCGGCTGATTCAGTCAGTTCTTTTATTGCGTCATTTTGTTGGTTAAGTGAAGTTATAATAGGTTCCAACTTGGTTTCCAACAGCACCTCCATCTCACCAGTTTTACGGTTTACATCATCCATCTGTTGTTGCAAATCAGTACCCGCTTTATCTTTCCATTCGTCCATCATAGTCTTTACGGCGGCTATAACTTCCTTTTTGTACTCTTCTTTCAAATTCTCATGATACACCAAAATATCAGCTCCTAAAGTCTTTATTTCCTCTTTATATCCTTTTTTCATGTCTTTAAGCATTTGTTTCAGCTCACCCATAATGATTTTTTTGAGGTTGTCCATCTTTAAAATATCTTCCTGGGAGGCACTCAAACTCGAGCCTGAGGCTCCAGTGAGGCCTACTTCCCTTTTCACAGGCTTGGTGGGGGGGGGGGTGGGTGATGCAGCGACATTTTTCTTATTAAAGTCGCGCGCCTGATGACGTCACGCACCTTTTCAACGCTACCGGAGCCGTTCCCAACCATTCTCCTCTGGTGAGTAGCTTCAATTTACCCCTTTTACACCCGTTTTTTATGCAGTTTTTAGCGGAGCTGAATGGTGCGAGTTCCACTCACTCCATAGCGCCACCGGAAGGGGCCTCCCATTTTCTTATGTGGGTGAGGTACTGCTTTCTCATGGACTCTCTGCACGATGCTCTGATGATATCCACGGTCCTCGTTGACAGCCCGAATCCTAGTAATGGCCTCTTCAGAACCTGCAAGCCAACAGGTTCTGATGACCATGGCACAGATGACCTTCTCCTGTTATAGGATGTGTTACTAGATCCGGGCATTTAGGGACTTGCACCCATGGTTGTTTCACCATGCCGAGGACCACCGGGTACCATAGTTGTGTGGGCCAGTCGGGTATTATCAGAATCCTAGATGCAGAATCTAGCTGGATCTTCTGCAATACCGACTGATGAGGCAGAAAGGGGGAAATGCATAGAAGAACAATTTCCCCCAATGTAGCGAGAACGCGTCCATCGCCACTGCCCCAGGATCTGGTTCCCAAGAGACGTATGTTGGTATCTGATGGTTCAACCTGGATGCAAAGAGGTCGATATCTGGTGTTCCATACTTGGCTATAATATTAGCAAATATTTGGGGGTTCAACATCCACTCGGTGTTGTCATTAAATACTCGTGACCTAGCATCTGCCACTGTAGTGAGCTTACCCGGAAGGTATGTAGCTGAAATCCAAATATTTCTTTCAATACACCAGAGCCAAATTATGTTTGCCAATTCATCGCAAGATATCGACTTGATACCACCCATATGGTTTAAATATGCCACCACTGTGGTACTATCTATCTGTAGACAGACATGCTTTTGATTCATAGTTGTGCAGTAAGCCCGCAGCCCGTGAAATGCTCCCAGCATTTCCAAATAGTTTATATCATGTGATTGGAGTAAAGTAGATTCATTCAAATCCCATCTGCCGCCACAACTTGAAGTGGTGTCGGTAGCTCCTCAGCCCTGGGCGCTTGCGTCGGTTTGTAACACGACTTTTTACAATTATGATGGGATTGAAACAATTACAAATGTTGCTAATCCACCATCGTAGCTCAATTTGTGCCTTGTTTGGCAGCTGCATAGGTCTGTCAAAATGCCCAGCATTTGTTTTTAACGCTGAGATCTTAGCTCTTTGCAAACTTTGATAATGTAACGGCCCAAATTGTGCAGCTGGAAATGTAGCTACCAGTTTTCCAATCACCTTGGCAGCATGTCTGATAGTTGGTTTCCTGGCACAAGTGAGGCTTTTACACGCTTCTATTTTGTCTGTTGCTTTGTTCTCTGGGAGAGTGACAAGCATACGATTGGTGTTAACCGTGAATCCCAAATAGTCCATAATCACAGAGGGGTTGAACTTAGATTTGTCTGGATGGATGACGAACCCCAGTTTTTCGAACAGTGACCTGATAGCTGTCACAGCTGATTTAGCTAACTCCAAAGTTTTTCACACAATTAAAATGTCATCAAGATATGCCATGACTATGTGGTTTTGTCTTCTTAGAGACGCTAATACTGGTTTTAGTATTTTGGTGAACAACCTGGGGGCTGTTGTGAGTCCGTTAGGTAAGTCTTTGTACTGCCATAGTTGCCCCATCCAGACAAATTTTAAGTATTTACGGTGATGTTTCCGTATAGGCACTGAATAGTATGCTTCTTTCAGGTCGATGCAGGCCATGAAACACCCTCTGGAAATCAATTGTTTAGCCGTTTCAAATGTGTCCATTTTGAAATGGGTATATTGAACAAAAGTATTCAAGTGGGTTAAATCAATTATGATACAACATCCACCATCTTTTTTGGTTATAGTAAAGATGTTAGATACAAACTCAAGAGGTTCATGTATCTTTTTTTGTATAACCCCCTTGGATTATAATCTTAATAGTTCTGCATGTCCTTCCACTTTCTCCTTGTGAGAGAGTACAAATTTCCGGCTAGGTACATGCTGAGCTGGGGGAAGTTGTCCGTTTATGAATTCGATTTTGTACCCATGAATACTTTGTAATATAAAAGTGTCAGAAGTTAAAGAACTCCATGCATCCCAGAACAGACGCAACCTCCCTCCTACTAGTGAGGTTCCACATGCAGCACCCCCAAGAGAACCAGACCCCCTTACCTCCATGGTTACCGGTGGGGCCTGATCTTCTGGTCTTTCTTGGGTAGTTGTGTTGCTGGGATGTGGGGTTGGCACGTCTTCCAGGCTGGTCGCTGCGGGCCCTGGCCTAAAAAAGGCCTCTGTGGATAGGGCGCGACCTTGGGGAAAGTTCCCGTTGCTCTGTTAGGTTGACCCCGAGGCCTGTTTGTTGTTGCATATGGATGCTGCCTATGGTACGCCTGTGGTCTGCTCGAGGAAGGAGGTTTAAATAATCCAACCGCTTTGGCTTCCTCGTCCAGGTCTTTAACCTGTTTAGGCAGATCATCACCAAACAATTGTCTTGGTGGCGGCGTAACATTGGCCTTACACAAACCCACAAACTTGGGGTTTAGTGTAGGACGGATAGAGCTCTTCCGAAAGCAGTTTATTTCGTACTGTGTGTTGCATAGCAGAGCTAATGCATCTTGTTGCTCTTCCGTCATATCCGTACCGTCTATTGACCTGGCGAATGCAGTGATGCCGGAGGTCAACAATTTCTGGATCTTCTGGGTCTTTAACTCCTGAGTCCTGATCCCGGGGCTGATGTTACCCGATATGGGTGTATTAACAGTAGGGACATTCCGCACCACGTAATTCTCCAGAGCCCTGTATTTGTTGGTTGCCTCCAAAATTACCATTTCTCTGAGCTGGTGGGTGGTCAGGTAATTAATGCTTGCCGCTAGCCATGGCTGAAGAGGCTGCCCTTTCTGGGATGGTTCGGCGAACTTCGACACCACTCCCAGAAGTTCCTCTTCAGGCATCTTCGAAGTCAGCTAGTGCCTGACTTCTGCCGCTCCCTACTGAGGAGGGAGAGATGTTGGACAGCCCTGGCATGGGTCCTGCCATGGATCTTTGTGATCCTAGGGACGCACGCTCCTGATGGAGAAGGCCCCTCTCGAGCAGCTTCTCGGCCATGCGCTCCATTCGAGCTATGCGACCGCCGTTGCTATCTGCAGAAGACAAGTCGTCTTCCCCAAGTTCTGATGAACAAATGGGTCCTCTACCAACAGTCCACACCTCGTCGAGGTGATGTCTATGGGACTGAGGTAGGTAGTCAGTGCCAGCCACTCCTGCGGGGCTACACGAGTCCCGCGCAGATTTGCCGCTTGTCCGCGGTCTTCCGGACTGAAGCGGTGGAGAGCTGGTGCCAGCCGCACCTGCGGGGCTACACAACCTCCTGTTGGTTTTTCCACCTGTCTGGTGCGACTGCAACGGTGAGGAGTTGGTGCCAGCCGCTCCAGCGGGGCTACACGACATCCACACGGGCTTGCCGCCAGTCCCGGGTCTTCGGGACTGATGCGACGCAAAGTCGGTGCCTGCCGCTCCAGCGGGGCTATTCGACATGTTTTCTACCACCGGTCCGCAATCCAGCAGACTGAAGCGGTGGTGAGTTGGTGCCAGCCGCTCCTGCGGGGCTACACAACTCTTGTGTTGTTGAACCACCGGTCCACAATCTAACAGACTGATACGGTGGTGAGCCGGTGCCAGCCACTCCTGCGGGGCTACGCGGTTTAGGTGCGGTTTTGCCACCGGTCCGCCCTCTGGTGAACTGTAACGGTGGAGTGTTGGGGCGTGCCGTTGAAACAGGTCCTGATTTACGCACCTTTTTACTGCCGTCCCGGGTCTGTTTGGGCTGAAGGGGTAGGAGTTGGGGCCTTGTCTACCCCACTCCCGTGCGGTCCTCATGCCAGTATGCAGCTCCCTGGCCTGCTCTGGAGGAGAGTCGGGTCCTGCCGACTGAGCAGGGCTCTCCGATTTCCGCTCTTTTTTCACGGCCCACGGTGCGGGTGCTGCCGGTTCTGCGGTCAGCTCCGGGGATGTTCTCCGCCAACTTCACTCTGAAGTCCCACGGTCCGTAGAGGCATGCTTCGGCGCACCCTTCTTTGTTGTCCTCCTGTCCATGGTTTTCTTGGAATGGAACAAACACAAAAAACCAACCACAAAGTCACTCAGGTGACTCCGAACTAAAATACTTATTGAAGAACCAAGGGATGTCAGATTGGACAGATATCACCAAAGAGGGAATCATTAGGGCTGCTTAGAAGAAATATTGAATATGATAGAACCCTATTGTGGATGTACACATTATTATAATAAATATTATTATAATGATAAAGCTCAGTTGTGGATGTACACATTATTGTAACGTGTTGCTCTATCGCAGGGAAAATTATGTTTCAATCTCTGCTAAATAGTATTCAAAAAATGGCTAGAGGATGCTATATCTGGTCTTAATCTATGGTCTTGACAGATCAATACAGGAGACAAGGAATTGATGGTACCCTCAGTGGAAAAATTCAATTACAGTAAATGGTTTTTGTACAAATTGATTTGAATGAGACATGAAAGTGTTGCCGGTGACTCGTTGGGTCGAATGGCCTGTTTCCGCGCTGTAGTGGGGAGCGAGGGCGGAAGGGAGGAGAGGGGATGTAGGGGCCGGAAGGGAGCGGGTTACGGAGTCGGGGAGAGGGGGTGTAGGTAGGTTGTTGCCGTGCTGACTGGTGAATTCCATTAGCGACACCCCACACCCCTCCCCCATTCCCCACAATCCCCACCTCCCCCCCACCCCCCCACACACACTACCCTCCTGCACACTCCCTCAACTCCCTCCCCCACACCACCTCCTCCTGAGACATAATCAATAATTTGGCCTCCACCTCCTTCTAAGATTGACTATTACAAATTCCGAGTGAGGAAAACAATTATGGAATCTATCCAAAAATATCTGCAATCATCCCCTACCCATTGCTTCCCGCCCACACCTCTCTTCTTTAGTTTTCTCCCCATTACTCCATCAAACTGAAGAAGGGTCCCGGCCATGAAACCTCGTCTGACTATTTCCATGCACCGTCGTTGTCTAACCGCTGAATTCCTCCACGATATTGTGGTTTGCTTAAGCGGGAAGTAGATTCAGCAAGGTTTCTGGTTGCAAAAGTAACAATGACAAAATCTGCAATCTCCCAAGAAAGCCTGGTTCCAAACATCGTGTCTTATTTCTGATAGAAACGGGAGTGCGTGGTCGAGGCTTTGGAAAGTTTTCGAAAAGGGGATGTAGAACGAGATCTGGGTGTCCTTGTACTGAAATATAGTATGCAGGTACAGCAGGCAGTGAAGAAAGCTAATGGCATGTTGGCCTTCATAACAAGAGGAGTTGAGTATAAGAGCAAAGAGGTCCTTCTGCAGTTGTACAGGCCCCTGGTGAGACCACACCTGAAGTATTGCGTGCAGTTTTGCTCTCCAAATTTGAAGAATGAAATTCTTGCTATAGAGGGAGTGCAGTGTAGGTTCACGCAGTTAATTCCCGGGATGTCATATGGTGAAAGAATGGAGCGACTGGGTTTGTATACACCGGCATTTAGAAGGATTAGAGGATATCTTATTGAAACATATAAGATTATTAAGGGATTGGATAAGCTAGAGGCAGGAAACATGTTTCCGATGTTGGGGTAGTCCAGAACCAGTGGCCACAGTTTAAGAATAAGGGGTAGGCCATTTTGAACGGAGGTGAGGAAAAACCTTTTCACCCAGAGAGTTGTGAATATGTGGAATCCTCTGCCTCAGGCAGTTGAGGCCGATTCTCTGGATGCTTTCAAGAGAGTGTCAGATAAAGATAACGGAGTCAAGGGATATGGGGAGAAGGCAGAAACCGGGTACTGATTGTGGATGATCAGCCGTGATCACAATGAATGGCGGTGCTAGCTCAAGGGGCCGAATGGCCTACTCCTGCACCTATTTTATATTGTCTGTTGTCTATTCCACCCATTTTGTTTGTTAGAAGGGCTATGACGTGGTATTCATTATTTGCCCCCTTATTTTTGCTTCTCCGATTTGCAATTAATTTTGTGGCGATTACGATCCTCTCCCGGGCTAGTGCGGCCTTGCCACCTTACCTCTACTGACTGTCCTAACTGCACACATAGAAAATATCCCATTTTGGTTATCAGGGTCTCCTATCGCGATTTAACCTTAGTGCAGTTATCTTTGTACTGCAGGTGCTTCCACATACTGATAGATTTGTCACCACCTGTTGCCAGAAACTGAAAACAAGATGTTGTACCGAGAAAACAGCGGCCCTGTTTCCGGGGTCCCCTACATTCTGATCTATTTTAAAGACACATCCGCTCCTTCGTATATAAACCGAGAGAGGTTCTCAATCATGTATTCCATTTTTCTAAATTATATCCAAAGTCTTACACTGATAGCTTGTGGATGGGACTTGGCAGATACAAAATGGTGGAGTAGCTCAGCGGGTCGATCAGCATCTCTGGATAGAAGGAATGGGTGACTTTTCGTGTCGAGACCCTCTTCAGACTGAGGGTCAGGGGAGAGGGAGACACAGAGATATGGATGGGTAAAGTGTGAAAACGAGACATCAAAGGGGAAGTGAATTCAGGAAAGTGTAGAATAGAACATTGTTAGCTGGAGAAAGGTGGCACCGGAATATACAGAGATAAAATGTAGTCAAACTGGTTGGAGATCTATGATGGGGGAGGGATGGAGAGAAAGAGAGAGAGAGAGGAAAAGCAAAGGTTACTTGAAGTTGGAGAAGTCGATATTCATACCGCTGTGTTGTAAGCTGCCAGGCAAAATATGAGGTGCTGTTCCTCCAATTTGCATTGGGCCTCACTCTGACAACGGAGGAGGCCCAGGACATAAAAGTAAGTATGGGAATGGGCGGGGGGGGGGTTAAAGTGTTTATCAACCGGGAGATCAGGTAGGTTTAGGCAGACTGAGCGGAGGTGTTCAACGAAACGATCACCGAGCCTATGACTGGTCTCGCCGGTATATAGGAGTCCAGTGGATACAGTAGGTGAGGTTGGAGGAGGTGCAAGTGATCATCTGCTTCCCATGAAAGCACTGTCGGGATCCTTGAACGAATGAGGAAGGAGGCACAGGGTTGGTACTCAGTTTTTACGAATCAGGGACAGTTTCTTCCCAGTTGTTTTCAGGCAACCGAACAGTCCTCTCACCAGCTAATGTACCTCCCTGACCTCCCATCTACCTCATTGAAGACCTATGAACTGTCTTTTATCGGGCATTATCTGACTTTTCTTTGACTGGATAACAGGCAGCATAAACTCTTCATTGTTGCAGAATGGGATCTGTTGCACAACGTTTATTTATGGGCTGTCTCAGTCCACGCTTGGCAAACAGTCCGCCAGCCAACGCAGCGAAATTATCGGTGAAATTTATGTTTCGGCTCAGCTAATAGGCACAAGAAAACAGGGAGACCAGAGGAGATCACTAATGCCATGTGTCCGCTGTTTTGCCCAAAATACTGTTTGTATATATACACAAGTGAAATACAAAATGTTCGCCTGACTGCAAATCCCAGCGAGAACATCAATACATCAAATTAATATGGATATTTGAATTATAGGGAGGTTTCACGGCAGTCGGGTCACGACCCATGACCCATACTGTTGCTACGCTGCGCCAAATGCAGTGCACGCGATGAACTGCAGGTAAGCACTCACCATTGTTTCCAGCGTAGCGGGCCCGTTAGAAATTGTCATTTTTGCGCTGCAATTAATTATGGAAATCGGGATAAGCGTGAGACATTTAGAATTCCAAAAGTGAGGAGCAATTACGGTATAGAAGCGAGAGCTGAAGGGACAACATCAGCCCAAATGCTTTGCAATCCTTGGCTGTTTGCTCACTGCATTTCCTCAACTAAGGCATTATTTGTGTTTTTTCTTGATTCCTTTGGCATGTAAAAAGTTTCAGAAGTGATAAATCTGTAAATGGCTGTAAATGGCAGTAAAATCTGTAAATGGCTGTAAAATTTTAATCGCCCATGGTTCTCAAGTGGCTTTTTACACACAAAAAGAAAACGCCTCTGAAGCAAAATTTACAGCCAGATTTATCACTGATGAGACTTTTTAGATACCAAAGGAATCAAGAAAAAACACAAATAATGCCTTACTGTTGATGAAATGCAGTGAGCAAACACGATAATCCCCAATATTTTCAAATCCGATATCTGCACGGCCAATATTCGCCAAGCACTTTAGCTGTTGTTGTCCCTTCAGCTCTCGCTTCTCTTTATCTTAATTTTGCTTCACATTTGGAATTCTGAAGTTGGGTGCATGTCTCTCACGCTTACCCCGACCTCCACAATTTCTTTACAGCGCAAAAATTCAACATTTTGCGGTTTTTAACAGGTAGACATGTACGCGTTTCTTGCATTAATAACTTGTACCGGAAATTACGGATATGCTCCAGATGGATTAAGCGGCTCCGTGCGTCAAGCCCTATAACCCAGTGACATTATGTGCAATCCCCCGATACAATAAATTATCAGCTGTGCCAAGGCCATAATAGTGTAAGCCAACATGGGTAGTGGAACCTTGTCCAATGTACATCGTCATTTGCTTCTGAGGTAGCGTTATGCTTGTGATTGTTCATGGCAGTTCAAGTGCCTTCTGGCTGCTGGGTAAAAGTTATTCTTCAACCTGATGGTCGCAGTTTTCAGGCTCCTGAATTTTGTCCCGATGGTAGTAGCAAGAAAAGAATGTGGGCAAGATGGTTTAGAGTTCAGAGATACAACATGGAAACATGCTGCAAGTAAGAATTTAATTGTTCTATCTGGGACATATGGCAATAAAACACTCTTGACTCTCCTGAAATAGGCCCTTGGGCCCACCGCGTCTACGTCATCAACCAATCACACGTTCATGATAGTTCTATGTCATCCTACTTTACTGTCCACTCCCAACACATTCAGGACATTTGTTTTACAGAGGTCAATAAACATTCAATTCCGCACATCTTTGAGATGTGGGAAGAAACCAGAGACCCTGAAGAAAACCTTTGCGGTCACAGGGAGAATGTACAAAATCTTAGTGTCCGGCGCTGTGGGCAGCTGCTCCAACAGCTGCACCACTGGTGGTGTGGGTCTTCAATGACAATACTTGCCTATCTGAGGCAGCGCTTTCTGTAGATCCCTTGGATAGTGTTGTCAGGACACAGGATGGACTGGGCATTGTCGACCACTTTCTGCAGTCTTATTCCTTCTTGGGCCTTCAAGTTAATGAAACAGACCATCATGCAACCAGTCAGTATCGTGCCAAACACATTTGGATAGAGAGAACCAGAATGAATGCCTTAGGTCTATGTCTTCTTCAGAACATACAGAATATACCAATAATTCTAGTGAATCCACTCCAACCCAAATTAGGTTTGCCTGGTTCACATTAATTTCCGTTTATCCCGCTACTTGTTACTGTGTTGAGCCATGTAAATGAATTGAACGGAAATATTTGGACTTTGAAGGCCTGCTATTGCCCAATTCCAATTTCCAATGTCAATCTTTGAATCCATTTATTATTCCACAGCTGCTCCTCATTGCTGGGCTTGAGAATAAACAAATGGTAATGCAAAAAACATTTAAGTTTGTTTTGTAATCTGCGTTATTTCTCATGTGTTACAAATATCCATTTGACTGATGTTGCAATCCAGTGTCCCAGCGGAAATCCAATGGTTCTTAAAATAAAAGTTTCAGGAAGGGAACGAGCTATCAGGGAGTTTCACTCAGAGACTTCATTTGCAGCGTGCGCAGGCGAATCGATTCACCCAAAACATGCTAGAAACATTTGACAATGTCCCGAGAATATGCTACATGACTCTTCCTGTAATGGGTGTACTGGGTAAATGACTGCAAACTGCCTTCCCAACTTGCATGAGCCTGCCGCTGCCTTCGCTCTATTACTGGCATTGTCTAGTGGTTACTCGGAACATGCTTGCTTTATTTCACAATCGAGCCTGAGAATAATCGTGCCTGTAATTGCTTCAATGGAACATTGGTATAATAGAATAAACCCCAATACATGCACATGCACAAAATTCATAAATCGGTCTTTATGGTTCTACGGTCTTTTACGTACATGCACATGCGGTGGCCTGGCACCGAGTTTATTCCCATCATTTATTGCATGTAGCCTCACTCCTTTCCATGTTAGCTGGATGCTATTGTGACCGCATGTGTTTTCTCCGGGTGATCCGGTTTCACCTACATTTTACATTCCTTGTCAGCTGGAGTGTTTGATAGTATGTTGTTATTTTTCTCTGGTGTTTGGGTAAAGGGCGCATGTACTATTCAGGCTTTTCCATTCTCAGAACACGTGGGGATTTACTTTTGCGATCAGAGGTACGTTTGCGATGTTTCTCTATGCTGATACTTGTTATTGCTTAATCTTCCAGGGTTTCGATGTTCCTGGCATGAACAAGAGGAAGGAAAAAGGGGTGAAAACGTTGCGCGACTAATCAGGGAGACTGCCACAGTGGTGCTCAGGGAGGTGAAACATAGAAACATAGAAAATAGGTGTAGGAGGAGGCCATTCGGCCCTTCGAGCCAGCACCGCCATTCATTGTGATCATGGCTGATCGTCTTCTATCAATAACCCGTGCCTCCCCTCTCCCCATGTCCCTTGACTCCACTTGCCTCTAGAGCTCTATCTAATTCTCTCTTAAATACATCCAGTGACTTGGCCTCCACTGCCCTCTAAGGCAGGGAATTCCATAATTTCACAACTCTCTGTGTGAAAAAGTTTTTTCTCACCTCAGTCTTAAATGACCTCCCCTTTATTCTAAGACTGTGGCCCCTTGTTCTGGACTCGCCCAACATTGGGAACATTTTTTCCTGCATCTAGCTTGCCCAGTCCTTTTGTAATTTTATATGTTTCTATAAGATCCCCCCACATCCTTCTAAACTCCAGTGAATACAAGTTTAGTCTTTTCAATCTTTCCTCATATGACAGTCCTGCCATCCCAGGGATCAATCTCGTGAACCTACGCTGCACTGCCTCAATCACAAGGATGTCCTTCCTCAAATTAGGAGACCCAAACTGTACACAATACTCCAGATGTGGTCTCACCACAGCCCTATACAACTGCAGAAGAACCTCTTTACTCCTATACTGAAATCCTCTTGTTATAAAGGCCAACATTGCATTAGCTTTCTTCACTGCCTGCTGTACCTGTAAGCCAACTTTCAGTGACCGGTGCACAAGGACACCCAGGACTCGCTGCACCTCCCCCTTACCTAACCTAACCCCATTGAGATAATAATCTGCCCCCCTTGTTTTTGTCACAAAAGTGGATAACCTCACAATTATCTATATTATGCTGCATCTGCCATGCATCTGCCCACTCACTCAACCTGTCCAGGTCACCCTGCAACCTCCTAGCATCCTCTTCACAGTTCACACTGCTACCCAGCTTTGTGTCATCCACAAACGTGTTGCTCCTAATTCCCTCTTCCAAATCATTAATATATATGGTAAACTGTTGCGGCCCCAACATCGAGCCTTGCGGCTCTCCACTCGCCACTGACTGCCATTCCGAAAAGGACCCGTTCACTCCTACTCTTCCGGTCTGCCAACCAAGTTTCTATCCATATCAACACCCTACCCCCAATACCATGTGCTTTCATTTTAGTCACCAGTCTCCCATGCGGGACCTTATCAAATGCTTTCTGAAAGTCTAGATATACTACATCCACTGGCACCCCTTCATCCATTTTACCTGTCACATCCTCAAAAAAATTCCAGAAGATTAGTCAAGCATGATTTCCCTTTCATAAATCCATGTTGACTTGGACTAATCCTTTTATTGTTATCCAAATGCCCCATTATTACCCCTATAATAATTGACTCCAGCACCTGTGATCAGTCATCATATCTCAGATTTGGAAATATCTAGTCTGGACAAAGATGATTTTATCCAACTATCTGATGTGTTCACACATAAGACCATACCGGATTCTCAGCTAAACATTCCCAGACAGGAATATCTGTGGCCTTACTTGAAGGATATCAAGATTTCTGAAATAGACTCTAGTACTGACCTACTCATAGGGACAACTGCTTCAAAGGTATTGGAACCTTGGTAGCTGGTCAACAGCCAAGAGGATGGATCATATGCTGTGAGGACCCTACTGGGGTGAGTCACCTATGGTTCCCTGAGAAGAGACAACAAAAGAAGGGATGAAAATGGCTACTCTGCTGCTCCAATCGGACATCCATTGTAAACCTAGAGGAGCTACTGGTCAAGCAATACAATCACGACTTCAATGAAAGAACCAGCACGGAAACAGAGGACATGTCCAGAGAAGATGTAAAGTTCTTGAATATTATAATCGCCCAGCAAAGGTGATGGATGGACATTTTTGTCTAGGCCTGCCTTTCAAACAAGAAAGAGTCAGCGTGCCAAATAACTGTTGCATTGCAGAGCATCTCATCCAGAACCTGAAATGCAGGATTGGCAAGAATAAGAAATGTCCTGATGAATATACATCTTTCCTCACAGAAATGATTGACAATGGTTATGATGAAATGGTAGCAGTGGACCAGCTGAATCAAAGTGATGGAGAGCTCTGGTACATCCCTCACCATGGGTGTATCTCTCAAGTAATGGAACCTTAAGGGTGGTCTTTGACTGTCGTGCAGTCTTCAAAGGAACATTACAACTGCTGTCACCTCCCCTTCCTTCCTCTCCCTCAGCCCTCAGGCTCCTCCTCCTCCTTTTTCCTTTCTTCCCCCCCCCTTTCCCCACCCCCCATCAGTCTGAAGAAGGGTTTTGGCCCGAAACGTTGCCTATCTCCTTCGCTCCATAGATGCTGCTGCACCCGCTGAGTTTCTCCAGCATTTTGTGTAAACCCTCACTTAACTACTAACTGCTGCAGGATCCAGTCCTTACCAACTCACTCATTATAGTATTCATCATGTTCCGACAAGAACCAGTTGCTTTGATGGCTGATACCAAAGCAATGTTTCATCAAGTCAAGGTATCAGAAAAGCACATTGATGATAAGATGGCTGCGCGCCAGGATGCTGCGGCTGTGAGCTCTCCTAGATTGAACTGTTTTTCGTCTTATCTCTGTTTGTTTGGTGGGAATTGTGCCAGGGTAGACCAAACACGATTCACTTCACCCGAGAATCGCTAACTGTTATTGGAACGACACAGCAACTGGGGGTTTCGTGTACTTTCCAACATAGACACGAGATTCCAGCAGAGATCAGCAGAGCACCGGGGTCCCCATGGATATCCTCCCCCAACAGTCACCGCAGGAGACGGAGAGACCGCAAATGGAAGCGAGGCCGTAGAGCCGGCGTGCTAACTCGGCTAAAGAGGAATCTGCACAGACCACCACTCCCCAGCCTCTTTGTCTCCAACGCCAGGTCCCTTAACAACAAGATGGATGAACTAAGACTCTGTTTATCATCACAATCAGCTATCCAGGATAGTTGTGTTCTGATAATCAGTGAGACCTGGCTTCATCCTGGAATACCTGATGCTGCTATCGAGCTAGCGGGCCGGGCTACTCACCGCAGCGATAGAACCAAAGCCTCCGGCAAACAATGCATGGGGGGGGGGGCCTGGTTGTTTTTGCGAACAATAATAGTAAGATTAAATGAGAACTTACCAGTTCGAAGTTTGATCTGTATTTTATGAGGAGTTACGATGAGGGATTACGTGAAGACCCCGTCCAGCACGCATGCGCGACATTCTTCAAAGCAGCGGTGTGGATTCACAGAAAACACAACAATTGAAATAAATATAGTAAAGAAAAAATAAGAACTTAATTACCAGTTGATCTGTATAATAGAGGGTGGGAGCGGAGGGCACGTAATCCCTCATCGTAACTCCTCATAAAATACAGATCAAACTTCGAACTGGTAAGTTCTCATTTAATCTTACTATTTTACTTCGGAGTCACGTGAGTGACTACGTGAAGACTTCAAAGCTCTGTGAATCCGAACCGTGAACCAGCTCATGCTTCACTCACTGCCTGAAGACCTTAGAGGGAGGAAGCATGTTATACAATCAACAATAACCTGTTTGTGAACAAAAAAGGTTTATTAATAACAACAAAAAACAGAGAGCTCCCCCGGGCTTAAATTAAATATTATCTGCAGACTCTAAAATTCTGTCTGCAAATGTAGCAGGCTCCGCCAGCGGCTTATTATAAAACCTTTGGAAAGTTCTTTCCGAGGACCATCCTGCTCTGGCCAGAATATGGTCCATAGGCACATCCATTCGCCTAGCCGCCGACGTAGATGCAGCCCTGGTGGAATGAGATTTGTACACATTAGTATCGACTCCCGCGGACTTAAGCACCTGATTGAGCCACCTTGAAATGGTTTGGCTCGTCACCTGACCATGAGGCTTCTTGTGGCTTATCCATAAGGCTTTTTCTCTCCCTCTTAAGTTATTTGTTGTGTCTATGTAGTTGGCGAGATGGGTCTTGGCACACAACCGTGGGTCAGGTGAATATGCCCGGAACTCCATAACTGGAGGCGTGGTACCTGGTCTAGTTTGTTTGACCAGCCCCAGAATGTGAAATGTGATACAGTCCAATGACTCTGTCATGCTGTCCAGCCTCAGAAGGCGGAGGGACTGTATCCTTTGAGCTGACACTAGTGCCATGAGCATGACTGATTTCAGTGTAAGTTGTTCCAGAGTAAGTGACCTGGGTGGTGGCCATCCCCTAAGGTACGTCAGTACTATGCTGACATCCCAGATCTGAGTGTACCTAGGCCTAGGGGAATTGGTGTTAAAAATGCCCCTCATGATTTTGACCACTAGTGGATGGGACCCCAAAGTCAGTTGTCCTGCTGCTGGAACCAAATAAGCTGACAACGCACTCCTGGCTGTATTAATGGTGCTGTAGCTGAGTCCTTCCCGATGTAATCCAAGCAGAAACTCCACAACACTGGTGGCTGTAGCTGTAGTGTAGGTAGTTCCTGTTTTGGAGCAATACCGTTCCCATTTTCTTATATTGGTCAGGTATTGTCTCCTGGTGGACTCCCGGTGAGATGCGGTCATCATGTTGATGGCGTCCTCAGACAGTCCCAGGCCCAGTAGAGGTCTTTTTAGAATCTGCAAGCCAGGAGATTGACTCTGTCATGGCACGGGTGACTAATGCCTGACACTGGGTGGATTAATAACTGTCGACTGCTGGGGAATTCCAACGGTGTTTCAACAGCCATGTCGAAAGCCACTGGGAACCATGGCTGTGTAGGCCAGTCAGGTATTATCAGGATTCCTGAAGCGGAATCCAATTGAATCTTGCGTAATACCCGACTGATGAGGCAGAAGGGAGGAAAAGCATAAAAGAACATTTTCCCCCCAATGCAGCGAGAATGCATCAACTGCTGCTGCCTCAAGGTCTGGTTCCCAAGCGACATACGTTGGTACCTGGTGATTCAGCCTGGATGCAAATAGATCGATATCTGGTGTGCCATATTGCTTTGTAATTTCAGCAAATACTTTGGGATTTAACATCCATTCGATGTTATCATTGAATCTACGTGACCTGGTGTCTGCCACTGTATTTTGCTTACCTGGTAGGTAAGTTGCTGATAACCAAATATGCCTTTTAACACACCATTGCCAGATTAGGTTGGCCAAATTGTCACACGATATCGACTTTACACCACCCATGTGATTGATATAAGCCACCACCGTGGTATTATCTAGTTGCAACCGGACATGTGCATGATGCGTATTAGATGAATATGCTTTTAACCCATAAAACGCACCCAACATTTCTAAATAGTTGATACCCCGTGTCTGTAGGCAAGATGATTCAAATTTACTCCATCTTCCCCCTGTGCTGGATTGCATGTTAGTTGCTTCCCAGCCCAAAGCACTGGCATCCGTTTGAATGGTTAATACTGGGTTGGTGATCATTATGGGACTGGAGCTGAGTCTTACGTTCCTTGCCCACCATTGTAACTCTGGAATGGATTCAGCAGTTAAACTCATAGCTCGGTCAAAGTGACCTGAGTTTTGCTTTAGTGCATGCACTTTAGCTCTTTGCAAATTTTGATAGTGCAAAGGCCCAAATTGTACAGCTGGAAAAGCTGCTACCATTTTGCCAATAACTCTAGCTACTTCCCGTATGGTTGGCTGATGTTTATTCATGAGTTTGTTGCATGATAGCGCCAATTCTGATGCTTTTCCCTTCGGCAGAGTTACAATCATGCGAACAGTATCTATCGTAAATCCAAGATAGTCCATGGCAGTGGATGGTGTAAGATTGGATTTATCTGGATGTATGACAAACCCCAAAGTTTCAAACAAACGTTTGGTGGCTGCTACTGCCAGAATGGCTGTCTCCAAGGTTTTCCCTACTATTAAAATGTCATCTAAATACGCCATGACTATATGCTTTTGTTTCCTCAATAATGCCAAGGCAGGTTTTAAGATTTTAGTGAACAACCTTGGAGCAGAGGTTAGCCCATTTGGTAAGGCTTTAAATTGCCATAGCTCTTTCATCCAGATAAATTTTAAATATTTCTGATGCTCCTTGTGTATGGGTACTGAGTAGTAGGCATCTTTTAAATCAATGCTTGCTAGAAAGTACCCTCTAGAAACCAATAGTCTGGCTGTTTCAAAAGTATCCATCTTGAAATGTATATACCTGACAGACTTGTTCAAAGTAGTTAAGTCAATGATGATGCGTCGTCCACCATCTTTTTTGATTTTAGTGAAAATATTAGACACAAATTCCAAAGGTTCATGTTTTGTTCTTTCAATGACACCTTTAGCTTGTAACCTCATCAGTTCAGCTTGACCCTCTTGTTTCTCCTTGACTGAGAGGGTGAATACCCTTTTGGGCATATGCTGAACTGGTGGAAAATTTTTATGGACAAAGTCAATTTTGTAGCCATGAACGCTGCTGAGTATATACTTGTCATTAGTGATGGATTCCCATGCATCCAAAAACAAGTGCAATCTCCCCCCTGTTAGTACAGAGCCCCTACTGCACATATGCTGAGAGGAACCAGACCCACCTACCTCCATGGTTATTGGTGCTTCTTCTGCCTCTTCGCTGGGCGATGAGGCGTCTGCTGGGCTGTAGAGGGTTGATGTTGATCTCGATGTTGTTGGGGGTGGCGCATTTTCCATGGGGTCCGCTCTGGGCCCTGGCCTAAAAAAGGCTTACGGGGAATGGTTGCGGACCCCGAGCTTTCACCAGTCCCATAGTGTGGTCGACGACTGGTGGACGCCATGGGGTACTGCCGCCTGGGTTTGTTGGGTCTGCTCGGTCCTAAACCTGCCCTCACGAGACCAAAGGTCTTGGATTCTTCTTCCAGGTCTTTCACCTTTTTTGGAAGGTCTTTCCCAAAGAGCAGAATAGGAGGTTCTGACCCCGGTGTTTTGCAAAGTCCCGCAAATTTAGGGTTGAGGGCAGGCTTGATAATCTCCTTTCGCAAATTATTTATTTCATATTGAGTGGTGCCTGATTTGTGGAGATGTCCGCACCATCAATGGACCGAGCATAAGATGTTATTCCTGCAGTCAGGAGTTTAAGGATCTTCTGGAGCTTCAACTCCAGGTTTCTGATGTTCTGCCCCAAATGTCCCCAAATTTGGCTATTGACAGCAGGTACATTCAAAGATGTACAATTTACTGGGGCTGTATATAGTTGAAGAGCCTCATTGACCACCTGTTCTTGTAGGGGTTTAGAGGACAGGTGGTTAATGCTGGCTGCAAGTTTCGGCTCTAATGGCCGACCCGCTTGTGGAATGGCCACATAGCGGTTGACCACACCCAGCCGCTCTTCCTGTTCCTGTACACCCTGCGTACTCCCGATATCTTCAGCCAGTGACCCCTCTTCTTGACCAGCCCAGACCTGGTCGCCAATGCTGCCTTCAAAAGAAGGTGAAGCAATGGCCAGTGCCGTAAAAGGCACTGCGGGAGTGCCTGAGCTCCCTTGGCGAGTCTGCTGCTGCTCTCTCAGCAGATCTCGCTGGAGTAATTGCTCCATGAGCCGTTCCATGCGGCCTAGGCGGCTGCCTGTGTCCCTCTCGAGCGGTAAGGCATCTTCATCCGAAACGTTGGACACTACCGCCCGGTTCTGGCTGCAGGTACCTCCAGCCCGCTGCTCAGGCAGCACTAGCGGTGCTGGGCTCGGCTCGGTAGTTATACACGCCGCCTCTTGCCCCCCCCTCCAAAGAGCATTCCTCAACGGAGGACGAACGGGGGCGAGCTGCAGACTTCTTTCCTCGGGCCTTGCTCATTCTTCCTGGAACACAAGACCACAGAGAGAAAGACACTCGGCCACGGTAAAACGTACCTGTCGGCCCGACTTTTCAATTTGTAGCGGGAGCGCCTTGAACTCCCGTTCGTCGCGGGTGCACTGCATGAACGCTAATGTCGCGCATGCGTGCTGGACGGGGTCTTCACGTAGTCACTCACGTGACTCCGAAGTAAAATTGGATTACGGATGCTACTGTTACTGAGAGACATTGCTCACCAGACCTAGAAATGATGGTAGTTAAATGCAGACCCTACCGTCTCTCAACAGAGTTTTCTGCGGTTTTTTTATTGCAGCCGTGTACTTGGCTCTGGAGGCTAAAGCTAATGTATGACTGGGCTACCTGCTAAATGCGATCAACAAACAACAGAACTCACATCCTGATGGGGTTTTTATCGTAGCTGGTGACTTTTATCACACCAACTTAAAGAAAGTACTGCCACGGTTTGTGCAACATGTTAAATGCCCAACTCGAGGGGAAAACACACTAGACTGTGTTTATTCTAACATTCCTAAAGGTTACAGAGCCTTACCACTCCCCCCCCCCCCCCCTTGGACAGTCAGACCACCAGTCATTGTTGTTAATCCCAGCCTACATCCCCATCAGTAGAAAGCAGAAACCCACTACCAGGATCATTAAAACTTGGCCAGAGGATGCAACCTTACAACTGTAGGACTGCTTTCAGAGCACAGACTGGAGTCTATTTTATAACCAGGACCTAGAAGATTACGCTGCAGCAATACTCTTCTACATCAGATGTTGTGTGGAATGTGTCACCATCAACAAGTGCAGCCATGTCTTTCCGAGCAGGAAACCATGGATGACTACGGAGGTCCAGCGTCTCCTGAAGGAGCGGGACTTGGCCCACAAATCTGGCAACAAAGAACTGTACAGCGCTGCCAGACTCAAACTTAAGCGGGGCATTAAATCAGCTAAAATGTCCTACAAGGAGAAGATCGAGGACCATTTCAACTCCCGGATACAGCACGCATGTGGCAGGGAATACATCAGCTAACAAACCTCAGGGCAGCAGGAATACATCGCTGGCAGAGGAGCTCAACCACTTTTTTGCCCATTTCAAGAGAGGTCCGAATGAAAGAACCTCTCTCCAACTGGACCCTGCTGACCAGCCACTTACCCTCCAGTTAGAGGAGGTAAAGCGGGCCCTGAGAACTGTTATTGATAGTAAGGCTGCTGGCCCGGATGAGATCCCAGGCAGGGTGCTCCGGGACTGTGCTCACCATCTCGCTGGGGTATTCACAGGCATTTTTAACCTTTCCCTAGCATACTCCTCTGTGCCAACGTGCCTGAAAACCACCACTATCATCCCGGTGCCCAAGCAGACAAACATCAACTCCCTCAATGACTACAGGCCCGTTGCTCTTACATCTGTAGTCTCCAAGTGCTTTGAGAGGCTGGTCCTAGGTCACCTTAAATTATCTCTCCCACCCTCACTCGACCCACACCAGTATGCGTATAGGCCTAATAGATCTACAGAGGATACCATAAACACTGTCCTCCATGCTGCACTATAACACCTAGAGGAGAAGGGGTCATATGTCAGGATGCTTTTTGCAGATTATAGCTCAGCTTTTAATACAATCATACCCAGCAAGCTGATCACAAAAATGCTAGACCTTGGCCTCAGCAGTCAACTGTGTCGGTGGATATTGGACTTTCTCAGTGAACGCCCACAGACGGTGAGACTTGGACCCTACACCTCGACATCCCTGACCCTCAGCACAGGAGCACCACAGGGCTGTGTGCTCAGTCTGCTCCTCTACGCCCTATACACACATGACTGCCTGCCCCATCACCCCGCAAATGGCATCATAAAATTTGCGGACGATACAACTGTGGTGGGGCTCATCTCAAATGGGAACGAGGTCGCCTATAGAGAGGAGGTGCACAGACTTTCTGAGTGGTGTGCTCACAACAATCCCTCTCTGAACACTAAAAAGACAAAGGAGATCATCACTGATTTCAGGCGACATAGAGCGGAGCTCAGGCCACTGGAGATAGGGGGTGAGGAGGTGGAGAGGGTGCCTAGTTTTAAATTTCTGGGGATCAAAATCAGTGAAGGTCTTAAATGGTCTGTGAACTCTGCTGTAGTTGTAAAAAAGGCGCAACAGAGACTTTACTTCCTCAGAACACTGAGGAAGGCCCATCTGTCTGCTAAACTGCTGGAGTCTTTCTACCGCTGTTCGGTAGAAAGCATACTGACTTACTGCATAACTGCCTGGTTTGGGAACTGTTCAGCAGCTGACACATCAGCTCTCCAGAGAGTGATAAAAACTGCCCAGGGTATCATTGGACTCCCCCTGCCCCCTCTGGAGGACATTTACTACTCCCGATGCCGCAGCAGGACCTGTAATATCGTGAAAGACATTACACATCGTTGTTACCAACTTTTCATACTGCTACCCTCAGGAAAAAGGTACAGGTCGTTAAAGTCACGCACCGCCAGACTCAAGAACAGCTTTTACCCATCAGCAATCTTGGAACTGAACTGTCTCGGGAGCGGGTTATGGGGAAGGAGGAGGTGGGGGGGATGTGGGGGGGGGGGATGTGGGGGGGGGGGGGTGGGAGACAGTGTTAATTTATGTAAATGTGAATCCATGGGTGGGTTTGGGGAGGGTGGGAGTGTAAAAAGTATGAGTATGTGAATGTTTGAAGTTCTTTTAAATGGAGAGACACAGTAATCTTGTTGCATGTGACACATGCAATGACAATAAAGCATTCTAATCTCTAATCTATAGGAGTAAAGAGGTTCCTCTGCAGTTGTATAGGGCTCTGGTGAGACATATACATCTGGAGTTTTGGACTCCTAATTTCAGGAAGGACATTCTTGTGATTGAGGCAGTCCAGCGTAGATTCACGAGATTAATCCCTGGGTTGGCGGGACTGTCATGTGAGGCAAGATTGAAAAGACTAGGGTACACAAAAAGCTGGAGAAACTCAGCGGGTGCAGCAGCATCTAAGGAGCGAAGGAGATAGGCGACGTTTCGTGTCGAGACCCTTCTTCAGATTAGGCTTGTATTCCCTGGAGTTTAGAAGGATGAGGGGGTATCTTATAGACACATATACAATTATAAAAGGACTGGACAAGCTAGATGCAGGAAAAATGTTCCCAATGCTGGGCGGGCCCAGAACCAGAGGGCACATTCTTAGAATAAAGGGGAGGTCATTTAAGACTGAGGTGAGAAAAAAACTTTTTCACCCAGAGATTTGTGAATTTATGGAAGTCCCTGCCACAGATGGCAGTGGAGGCCAATTCACTGGATGGATTTAAGAGAGAGTTAGATAGAGCTCTAGGGGCTGGTGGGGTCAAGGGATATGGGGAGAAGGCAGGCACGGGTTATTGATAGGGGACAATCAGCCATGGTTACAATGAATGGCGGTGCTGGCTTGAAGGGCCGAATCCTGCACCTATTTGCTACGTTTCTATGTGTCTATGTAATGTGCAGCAAGATCTTTTTGAATAACAGATGAAGGTTTAACTTTTTGGAGCAGTGTCATCACCAAGTTGTGCAAACTTTGCATTAAGGAAGACTGCTGAGGACAGCAAAGTACACTTTCCAGCAGAGGTGACAAACACAGTAAAGAACAACTTTTATGTAGATGATTGTTTATTTTAAAGGATTTTCCACACCTTCGGAAAAGGAAGCTGTTCAAATGGCAAGAGAGCTGACTTCCCTCTGCCAAATGGGATGATTCGTGCTGTCAAAGTGGATCAGCAACAGCCTTGCTGTATTGGCATCCATTCCACAAGAAAACAGAACCAATGCGACCAGAGTGTTGCACTTGCACAAGGATAATCTGCCAATAGAAAGAGGACTGGGATTGCACTGGTGCGTTGAACCTGATGAGTTCAAGTTCAGAACTGCTGTACAGGAACGACCATACACAAGATGGGGCATCTTGTCCGTTGTTTGCTCTATATGCCACCCTTTAGGGTTCGTGCACCAATTGCTCTGCAGCCACGCTGATTATACAGAAGCTTTGTAAGGAAAGATTCGGATGGGATGAAAAGGATTTGAGTATAGGAGCAGGGAGGTTCTACTGCGGTTGTACAGGGCCTTGGTGAGACCACACCTGGAGTATTGTGTACAATTTTGGTCTCCTAATCTGAGGAAATACATTCTTGCCATTGTGGAAGTACAGAGAAGGTTCACCAGACTGATTCCTGGGATGGCAGGATTTTCACATGAAGAAAGACTGGATAGACTCGGCATGTACTCGATAGAATTTAGAAGATTGAGGGGGGTTCTTATAGAAACTTACAAAATTCTTAAGGGGTTGGACAGGCTAGATGCAGGAAGATTGTTCTCGATGTTAAACGGGGTCACAGTTTAAGGATAAGGAGGAAGTCTTTCAGGACCGAGATGAGAAAAACATTTTTCACACAGAGAGTGGTGAATCTGTGGAATTCTCTGCCACAGAAGGTAGTTGAGGCCAGTGCATTGGCTATATTTAAGAGGGAGCTAGATGTGGGCCGTGTGGCTAAAGGGATCAGGGGGTGTGCAGAGAAGGCAGGTACAGGATACTGAGTTGGATGATCAGCCATGATCATATTGAATGGCGGTGCAGTCTTGAAGGGCCGAATGGTCTACTCCTGCACCTATTTTCTATGTTTCTATACCCCAAACCTTCTCACGACAATGGACAGGATGGTTAGCAGATCTCAACAAGATGGTGAAATATAAAATGGACCGGTGCATGAAGCCTGCAAGCTTTGGTCAAATCAGATATGCACAGCTGCACCACTTAAGATGCAAACGAAAGTGGCTACGGTACTGTTTCATATCTAAGACTGGAAGATGATAACAAAGAAGTGCACGTTGCATTCATAATTGGAAAAGCTAGAGTGAAGCAAACGATGATTCCCAGAATGGAGCTTACAGCCGCAGTCCAAGCTGTTAGAGTTGACACAATGTTGTGAAAGGGATTACAGCTTCAACTGGTCATATCCATCTTCTGCACCGATAGCTCAACAGTGCTTAACAATGAAACCAAACGCTTCCAAACATTTGTAGCAAACAGGATCAATTTGGTAAGGGATGCTACTGATATATCACAATGGAGATTTGTTCGCACAAAGGAAAATCTTGCTGATGAAACCTCCAGAGGACTAACAGCAGACCACTTTTTAAGCTGTAAGGAATGGATCGATGGACCAGAGTTTTTCTGTGAGCCAGACAGAGAATGGCCAAAGCTTCACTTGGAATCTGCAATCTCTGCTAATAATCCAGAAATCAAACAAGATCACAATGAACGTCATTGTCAAGGATTGGTGGAAGACGACTTGAGGGAGCAGCTGATTGGCAGTCAGATGCCTGCTGATTTCTTTGAGCTAAAATCCTTGCATTGTATTGTACATTGTATTGTATTGTATTGTATCCAGGGTAAGGGGGAGAATGAGTGCCAGGGCAGTTTACTGTTCTGGATGTCAGATGTGGGAGGTCATGCAGTCAGATAGCTCTCCAGACGTCCACATCTGCGCCAGGTGCGTCAAGATGGCACTCCAAATGGACCGTATTCGGTACCTGGAGCAGCAGCCCGATGACCTCCGTCTGGTCAGGGAGGGTGAGGAAGCCATAGAGAGGTGGTCACTCCAAAACCACAGGAGGCAGAAAAGTGGGTCATGGTTAGGAGAGGCAAGTGCAGAGGCAGGGACTAGAGAGTACCCTGGTGGCTGTAAACCTTGGCAATAAGTACTCCTGTTTGAGTACTGTTGGGGGGCACAGCCTACCTGGGGGTAGCAACAGCGACCGGGCCTCCGGTACAAAGACCGGCCCTGTTGCTCAGAAGGGTAAGGAAAAGAAGAGGAGGGCAGCAGTAATAGGGGACTCTATAGTTAGGGGGTCAGATAGGCGATTCTGTGGACGCAGTCAGGAGACCCGGATGATAGTTTTCCTCCCTGGTGCCAGGGTCCGGGATGTGACTGAACGTGTCCAAGATATCTTGAAATGGGAGGGAAAGGAGTCAGAGGTCGTGGTACATATAGGTACCAATGACATAGGTACAAAAAGAGAGGAGGTCCTGAAAGGAGAATTTAGGGAGTTAGGAAGAGTGTTATGGAGAAGGACCGCAAAGGTAACAATCTCAGGATTACTGCCTGTACCACGCGACAGTGAGAGTAGGAATGGAGCAAGGTGGAGGATAAATGCGTGGCTAAAGGACTGGTGCAGAGCACAGAGATTCAAGTTTCTGGATCATTGGGACCTCTTTTGGGGAAGGTGTGACCTGTACAAAAATGACGGGTTGCACTTGAACCCGAGGGGAACTAATATCCTGGCGGGGAGATTTGCAAAGGCTACTGGGGAGACTTTAAACTAGATCGGTTGGGGGGAGGGACTCAAATAGAGAAGGCAAGTAGTCCGTTTGTGAGGCAGGAGGCAGAGAAGAGAAGCAGTCAGACGCAACACGTAGGGAGGAAAGAAGAAAAAAAATAACAAACGGAGAATAAGAAGTGGAGGGTTTCTTAAATGTGTGATCAGAGAGACAGAGGGGTGTAAAATGAGAATAGGAGCAATAGGTAGCAAGGTGAAAAGTGGCAGGAAAACAAATCCAGGGCAAAAATCTAAAAGGGCCACTTTTCAACATAATTGTAAAAGGGCCAAGAGTGTTGTAAAAACAAGCCTGAAGGCTTTGTGTCTCAATGCGAGGAGTATTCGTAATAAGGTGGATGAGTTGAATGTGCAGATAGCTATTAATAATTATGATATAGTTGGGATCACGGAGACATGGCTCCAGGGTGACCAAGGCTGGGAGCTGAACATCCAGGGATATTCAATATTCAGGAAGGATAGATAGAGACGAAAAGGAGGTGGGGTAGCGTTGCTGGTTAGAGAGGAGATTAACGCAATAGAAAGGAATGACATTAGCTTAGAGGATGTGGAATCGATATGGCTGGAGCTGCGAAACACCAAGGGGCAGAAAAAGCTAGTGGGTGTTGTGTACAGGCCACCTAACAGTAGCAGTGGAGTTGGGGATGGCATCAAACAGGAAATTAGAAATGCGTGCACAAAGGTAAAACCGTTATAATGGGTGACTTCAATCTACATATGGATTGGGTGAATCAAATGGGCAGGGGTGCTGAGGAAGAGGATTTCTTGGAATGTATGCGGGATAGTTTTCTAAACCAACATGTGGAGGAACCAACGAGAGAGCAGGCTATTCTAGACTGGATATTGAGTAATGAGGAAGGGTTAGTTAGCAGCCTTGTTGTACGTGGCCCCTTGGGCAAGGGTGACCATAATAAGGTTGAGTTCTTCATTAGGATGGAGAGTGACAGTGTTGATTCAGAAACAAGGGTTCTGAACTTAAAGAAAGGTAACTTTGAGGATATGAGACGTGAATTGGCCAAGATGGACTGGCAATTGAGTCTTGAAGGGTTGACGGTGGATATGCAATGGAAGGCTTTTAAAGACTGCATGGATGAACTACAACAATTGTTCATCCCAGTATGGCAAAAGAATAAATCAGGGAAGGTGGCGCATCCGTGGATAACGAGGGAAATCAGGGATAGTATCAAAGAAAAAGATGAAGCATACAAATTAGCCAGAAAAAGCAGCCTACCAGAGGACTGGGAGAAATTCAGAGATCAACAGAGGAGGACAAAGGGCTTAATTAGAAAAGGGAAAATGGATTATGAAAGAAAACTGGCAGGAAACATAAAAACTGACTGCAAAAGTTTTTAGCGATATGTGAAGTGCAAAAGATTTGTTAAAACAAATGTAGGTCCCTTGCAGTCAGAAATGGGTGAATTGATCATGGGGAACAAGGACATGGCAGACCAATTGAAGAACTACTTTGGTTCTGTCTTCACTAAGGAAGACATAAATAATTTGCCGGAAATAGCAGGGGATCGCGGGTCAAATGAGATGGAGGAAATTAGTGAAATCCAGGTTAGCCGGAAAGTGGTGTTAGGTAAATTGAATGGATTAAAGGCCGATAAATCCCCAGGGCCAGATAGGCTGCATCCCAGGGTACTTAAGGAAGTAGCCCCAGAAATAGCAGATGCCTTAGTGATAATTTTTCAAAACTCTTTAGATTCTGGAGTAGTTCCTGAGGATTGGGGGGTAGCTAATGTAACCCCACTTTTTAAAAAGGGAGGGAGAGAGAAAATGGGCAATTACAGACCAGTTAGTCTAACATCGGTAATGGGGAAACTGCTAGAGTCAATTATTAAAGATGGATAGCAGCGCATTTGGAAAGTGGTGAAATCATTGGACAAAGTCAGCATGGATTTACGAAGGGTAAATCATGTCTGACGAATCTTATTGAATTTTTTTTGAGGATGTAACTAGTAGAGTGGATAAGGGAGAAGCAGTGGATGTGTTATATCTGGACTTTCAGAAGGCCTTCGACAAGGTCCCACACAAGAGATTGGTATACAAACTTAAAGCACACGGTATTGGTGGTTCAGTATTGATGTGGATAGAGAACTGGCTGGCAGACAGGAAGCAAAGAGTAGGAGTGAACGTGTCCTTTTCAGGATGGCAGACAGTGACTAGTGGGATGCCGCAAGGCTCAGTGCTGGGACCCCAGCTATTTACAATATACTTTAATGATTTGGACGAGGGAATTAAATGCAACTTCCTCATTCATTCAAAACCGGTTTTTACACACAAATCACATTCATTCCATTCTTACTTCAATGAAATTATGCAATTTCCTACACAGATTAAAGTTTCAAAATTAACATATTTTGCACTGACCAATCTGTATATGAGTTTCTTCTATAGATTGTGTGAAACAACTCAATATTTCTTTCATGTGCTGCTCCTTCCTTTTTTTTAACTTTTCGTACTCAAAACATTTGGCACTGTGATTTTCCTTAGATTTTTGCAATGTTTGAGTGATACTCTGAATATTCTGTACAGCATCCAAAGTGCCCAATCCTCATCGGAGCCCAGTCGTGGCCACCAGACTGAACCCCCCCCCCCCCCCCCTTATTGGTTCCAATGGTTAATCAAAATAACAGAACTTAATCATAGTCTCCTTATCTTTAACCCCGGGGCTTCCTTCTCCCCAAGATTGCCACATTCGCCCCAATGGACTATCAGGTGGAATGTGCGGCTCTTTACCAGTGTGAGCCTTGTCCTGTTTCCCTGGATCCTCACTTTTCCCGTTCTGGTTATCCATTATCTTATCGTACTATTTCCGTCCGACAGACCCTCGGTCGCCCGGGCAATACTTAATAGTTAGTTTTCTTACCCGGGTCCTGTGCACAAGAATCGCTCGACCGTCCCTTGTTTATTTTTCCGACACTTCCTCTTGTTTCCCGAGTCTCTTGTCCGGATATCACTCGCTCAAACTGCTGATGGCAAGCAAGGAGATCAGAGACTGCTGAAATCAGCAGGGTGCACCTTCCCTTCCTTCCGTTCCTCCACCGAGTGGCCGGAGTGGCGATCCCGGACGAGCCCCCACTTTGTGAGATATATGTTGTACTCACAATCACTACTCAGAGACTAAATCATGGAAACAAGAAATGCTTGATTTGCGAGTCTGCAGAGTCCGGTGCCTCTCCAAGTTGAGACACACCAAAGTCAGGAAAGTAAAGCCCCTTTATACGCACAATTCTACATTTAACCTTCCCTTCTGGCCCTCTCCAATCAGAGCACTGAGGTGCACAGTCTATAGGTACGTACTCCCAGTACCTCCCACATCATACATCGCATGTTCATACATGTGCATGGTAATGAGCAGTTTCTTGACCAGGGGTGTGTTAGTAATATTCATTTATTTCATTAAGCATGCTCAGTTGTAAATTACCTGCCACAGTTTGCTCACCTCCAACTGACCTGTCTGTTTTCTTGTATCTGGAACATGTTTCCTGCTTCTAGCGTGTCCAAACCTTTAATACATGTATATGTTTCAATAAGATCCCTTCTCATCCTTCTAAGCCCCAGAGTATACAAGCCCTGCTGCTCCATTCTCTCAGTATATGACAGTCCCGCCAGCCCAGGAATTAACATTGTAAACCTATGCTGCACTCCCTCGATAGCAAAAATGTCCTTCAAAAATTAGGGGAACAAAACTGCACACAATACTCCAGGTGTGGTCTCACTAGGGCCCTATGCAACTGCAGAAGGACATATTTGCTCCTATACTCAACTCCTCTTGTCATAATGCCATTCGTTTTCTTCATTGCCTGTTGTACCTGCATGCTTACTTGCATTGTCTGACTAAGAAGGACCTCCAGATCCCGTTCTACTTCCCCTTTTCCCAACTTGTCACCATTTAGATAGTAATCTGCCTTCCTGTTTTTGCTAACAAAGTGGATAACCTCACATTCATCCTCATTAAACTGCATCTGTCATGCAACTGCCCACTCACCCAACCTGTCCAAGTTACCTTGCAATCTCATAGCATCCTCCTCACAGTTCACACTGCCAGCCAGCTTTGTGTCATCTGCAAATTTGCGAATGTTAGCACTCTATCCCCAATATCATGTGCCCTCATTTTGCCCACTAATGTCCTATGTGGGACCTTATCAAATGCTTTCTGAAAATCCAGGAACACTACATCCACTGGATCTCCCTTGTCCATTTTCACCATTTTCACCAAAACCTCCGGTGACCTCATGGAAAACTTGGGTGGTGGGCAAGTTCACCAGAGGTTGCTGTTTAGGTCTCATAAGTGTGACAGGGGCTTTAGTTCTTCTAGCGGTGAGCGAACAGGTAACAGCTACCACGGCCCGCTCACCTGTCGGGCGCCATCTCCTCGATCCCGGGATCCAACCACTCTCAAAGAATGCCGGTGTATGACGAGGACGGTAAGAACACTCAGTTCACTCAATGTAAACTTTAGGTCATGTGTTCCTTGCGCCCGCGGATATCTCTAGCACGGTCGAGACGAGGGGGTTCTGAAGTTGCATTCTCTCGATTGAGGACATTTTCTAGACTCTCATAGAAGCAAAGAACCATGGCTTTACCAGTGTTTAAGAAGGAACTGCAGATGTTGGAAAATCGAAGGTAGATAAAATTGCTGGAGAAACTCAGCGGGTGAGGCAGCATCTATGGAGTGATGGAAATAGGTGACGTTTTGGGGCGAGACCATTCTTCAGACTGATATGGGCATGGCCGGGCGGGAAGAAGAAAGGAAGAGGCGGAGACAATGGGCTGTCAGTGAGCTGGGAACGGGAGGGAAAAGAAGGAGAAAGCAGGGACTACGTAAAATAAGAGAAGTCAATGTTCATATCACTGGGGTGTAAGTCCTGGGCCTCCTCCATGGCCAGAATGAGGCCCACCGTAAATTGGAGGAGCGCATCTCATATTTCGCTTGGGTACTTTATACTGCAGCGGTATGAACATTGACTTCTCCAATTTTAGGTAGTCACTGCTTTCTCCTTCTTAGCTCTCCCCTTCCCAGATCTCCCACAGCCCACCTTCTCCGCCTCTTCCTATCTTCTCCACGCCCCCTCCCCCCCCCCCCCCCCCCCCCCCCCCCCCACCACCACCCTCACATTAGTTCAGAGGCTTCAGCCCAAATCCAACTTGCTCGTTATTTCTGAGTTTTGAATAATGGGGGGGGGGGAGGGGTGGGGGAGGGTGACATATCTCGCAAAATGAGGAAAACTGCACGGAGATTCATTGTGACGTCATCAGCGAAAAACAGTTGCTTTTAAATTCAAATTTTATCAGATTTTTGAACATTGTCAATAATAACTCGAGAAATAAAGCAATACTTTTTCAGATAAGGCGTTTTGGACTCCATGGGAAAAATCTCTACCGGAATATTTAAAAATTTTACCGTTACCGCGTCATTTTTACATGAAGATGTGATGATACACAAACAAATAAACACACAAACACATCCAAGATCATACTTTTAAGTATATAGATATGATATGACAGACTCGATCAAGTGGGACCCATTGGGTCCCCCAATGCAATATTCCACCCTCACAAATAGCCCCCGTGGGAGGCCTGGTCCCCAACACAACCCGCTTCCCTACGCAGTATTCCACCACTCACCCATTCGGCCAATGGGCCCCATTCCCCCAACGCAATATTCAACCACTCACCCATTCCCCCAATGCAACCCATTTCCACCACTCACCCGTTCCCCCAACACAATTCATTTCCACCGCTCACCCGTTCCCCAACGCAACCCTTTCCCCCATGTAATATTCCACCACTCACATATAGCCCACAACTGCGAAGGTGCTGCTCATTTTCCTTTAAAAAATGCCTTGCTGCCAAGAACATTTAAAAAAATGCACCCTAAACATTAAAAAAAATCATTGCTGCCAGAAGTGTACTTGCTGCAAGGAACGGAATCTCAAGGAAAAGAGGTTGCAACATTGTACCTTGCAATTGCATTTGCTAGTGCTGACAGGACGGAGTGTACCGGGAACATTGTAGCTAGTGGGGTTACAATCCCATTGTGAAGCCATAGCTGCAGAGGGAAGAACTTTTTCTCAAACAATCCAATCCATTCCATTTGAATTCAAGTCAGGTCAAGTCAAGTCAAGCCCTGTGAGTGCAAGGCCAACAATCCAATCCATTCCATTCCATTCAAGTCAAGTCAAGCACAGTGAGTGTGGGGCCAACAAGCCAATCCATTCCATACCATTGCATTCCAAGTCGTCAAGCACAGTGAGTGGACGGCCAACAATCCAATCCATTCAATTTCAATTCGTCAGGTCAGGTCAAGTCAAGTTAAGCACAGTGAGTGCAGGGCCAACAATCCAATCCACTGCATGGGTGCAGACTTGCGTCTCGTCCCTATCCAGCTGCCACTGAGCCGACACCGTCGCCTCCCGAGTGTCCCGTCTATGGTGGCCCGGGGCCGGTGGGAGCCGGACAGGATCGGCGGAGGAGGGGAAGTCGGGATACCTGCTCCAGCTTGGCTCTGCCTGACCCGGCGGGGCGCTGGCCCATCGCAGCGGTGGCCCAGGCCCGCAGTCGGCATGGAAAATGAAGCACCAACTCCAGCTCAACTCGCCCATCCCGCCGGAGGGACAGGTAGATTCAAGCTGGGGCCGGTGCCTCTCCTCCTCGCTGATTGCGGGCCTGGGCCGACACTCCCGTTCGCGGACCTCTGGATAGAAGACCCTCCTTCAGACTTCCTACACATTAGACTTGTGCGCTTCGGTTGGGATGGATGGGAGCAGGGATTCCCACAGGCGCAAGGAACAAATGACCTAAAGTTTGCATTGAGTTCTTAACGTCCTCGCCGTACACCGGCGTTTTGTGAGAGTAGTTGGATCCTAGCTTTAGCTCAACCAATGTCGGTCACATTATCCGGGCAGGCAGCGGGGGATCAGGAGCTGATATGAGGCATTGATGATCCTCTGGAATTCTAGTCGGCCGCCATGGAGCAGCGGGGCGAAGAGGCAGCGTCCGACCCGAGAGAAGAGGTGTTAAGCCATTGTCCCACTTAGGATACCTGAACACCAACCTCTGGTGGCCTTGCCCACCAGCCAAAAAAAATCAAGGTCGAGGTGACCTGCAACCTCCTACCACCTCCCACGCATATGTCCTAAACCTTCCTCGACTATGAAGAAACCAGCTTCGACTAGACCTGCGACAAAAATATTATCGAATTTTTAAAAAGGCAACCTATTTTAAGTCGACCCCAGTTTTAAACATGTTGAAAAAATAGCAGTGTGGCGGCACCTGATAGCAACCCAAGGTCACGACGAACTATCGGCTCTAGAGGGTGGCATCTTGGTGGGGGAGGCGTGAGTCACGGGGTTGTTATCTGAGTTGTTATTTAAGACCAGGCAACGCCCGTGTCAGCTGAGGAGTAGGGAGCTGTAGGCAGAAGATTAAACACGTCTAGAGCACACAACCTGTGTCCGACGTGTTTTTGGCTGGACTCCTGCCAGTCTCTGCCACATTGGTGACCCCAGACACCCAGGAGTGTAATCCTGGAAGGGAAATTTTAAAAGAAAAATGCATTCTGCCTCTGCTGCCTACAAGGCCGACGAGGCCGAACTCAATGCGGTCTCCCTGAAGCTGCCTACATTTTGGACCTCGCAGCCGAGGGTTGGGTTTCGACAGGCCGAATCCCAATTTCACATCCGCAGCGTTACAGCTGATGAGACTAGCTATAACTATGTGGTAAGCGCCCTTGACCAGCAGAAGGCCGGTCGGGTCATTCCTTACCTGGATAACCCACCGGTAATGGGGAAATACATAGCCCTCAAGGAGCTGTTGCTCCGGATCTATGGGCAGAGCCGAATGCAGCGCTCCTGTCATGTCCTTAACATTTGCAGGTTTGGCGACCGGATGCCCTCGGCCCTCATGAGTGTGATGCTCACGCTCATGGGTGATCACCTGCCCTGTCCACTCTTTGAATTCACCTACCTGCAGCAGTTGCCACGAGACCTCTGCCGGCAGCTCATGGGGGAGAGCTTTGAAGATCCCATCCGGCTAGCAGCCCATACTGATGAACTGTGGATCTCTGACCAGCAGCAGGTGGGCACGCTGGAAAACCTGGAGCAGCTGGATTATGCAGAATTGCTGGACCGGATTGATTAAATGACCAGGCAGGCCCAGCAACCCAGGACCACGCCCTGGCAGGCCCAGAGACCCAGGACCACACCCACAAGAGGGCCATGCCCACAGGAGAGGAGGATGGCTGAGCAGGACCCAGGAGATCCAAGGAGAAGAATGTGGTGCTTTCACGCAAGATTTATGTAGCACAGACATCGGAAACAAGTCGCTCGCTGGGCCCGGGCATGTATCCCGTGTCAGACATCAAAGGTGCATAGACACATCCGGGCGCCCATTCAAGACTTCGCAATGCCACACCGGCGGTTCGATCACATACACGTGGACATCGTGGGGCCGCTGCCTCTGTCCCAAGGTTTCACACCTGCTTACGGTGGTCAACCGTTTTACGCGGTGGCAGGAGGCCATCCCGCTCACGGACACTTCAACGCAGTCGTGTGCTCGTGCCCCTGTAGCAGCCTGGATTGCCCGCTTTGGGGTTCCACTGCACATCACATCCGACCGGGGCGCCCAGTTTACATCTGAACTGTTGTCCAGCATGGCCCGCCTGTTGGGGACATAGCTCCACCACACGACAGCGTACCATCTCCAACCAAATGGGTTAGTGGAGTGGTTCCACCGCTGACTGAAGGCCGTCCTGAAGGTTCGTCTCACAGGCCCTGGGTGGACGGACGAGTTGCCATGGGTTCTGTTGGGGATTCGGCCCCCAAGGAGGATCTGCCATCGTCCTCCACTGAGTCGGTATATGGTGCACCACTCACCGTCTCCAGGGTGTTTGTCCCTGCTGCTGATGGGTCCCACAAACCACTGTCATCGGTGCTGATCCACTTGCGGGAGAGGGTCGGCGCCCTATCCCCCATCCCCACGTCGCGTCATGGAGTGGCCCCTTCCCATGTGCCACTGCTGCTGATGGGCTGCCCGTACTTTTTTCTTTGCCATGCCTCCCACAAGTCACCCTTGCAGCACCCGTATGAAGGTCCCTTCCGTGTACTGCCGCACGGGCCAACTACATTTGATTTGGACATGGGAGGCTGGCGTAAAACGGTGTCTGTGGCTCGTTTAAAACCAGCCCTCTTGGACCTGAGCGAGCCAGTCCATGTGGCTCAACCTCCCCATCGCGGGCTTCCGCCGTCCCGGGCTCCAGGAGATTCTCCCAAACCGAGCAAGCCCCCGGTGCACGGGATTGTATCTACGTGTTCGGGCCACCTCGTGCGACGTCCTGTGCAGTTCGGTGCCTCTGGTTCTGGGGGGGTGGTTATGTGGCGGTACCTGATAGCAACCCAAGGTCACGACGAACCATCGGCTCAAGACGGCGGCGTCTTGGTGGGGGAGGCGCGAGTCACGGGGTTGTTATCTGAGTTGTTATTTAAGACCGGGCAACGCCCGTGTCAGCTGAGGAGTAGGGAGCTGTAGGCAGACAATTAAACACATCTAGAGCACACAACCTGTGTCCGACTACGTTTTGGCTGGACTCCTGCCAGTCTTCGCCACAGCAGGCCTCGACCACGCGGAAACCACTATTGACCATTAGGGAGAGTGACCAAAACCTCCAGTGACCTCATGGAAACCTTGGGTGGTGGGCAAGATCACCAGAGGTTGCTGTTTAGGTCTCCTAAGTTTGACCGGGGCTTTAGTTCTTCCAGCGGTGAGTGAAGAGGTAACAGCTACCATGCGCCGCTCACCTGGGCGCCGTCTCCTCGATCCTGGGATCCAACCACTCTCAAAAAATGCCGGTGTGTGACGAGGACAGTAAGAACACGCAGTTCACTCAATGCAAACTTTAGGTCATTTGTTCCTTGCGCCCACGGAAATCTCCAGCATGGTCGAGATGAGGGGGTTCTGAAGTTGCATTCACTCACTTGAGGACATTTTCTAGACTCTCATAGAAGCAATGAACCATGGCTTTACCAGTGTTTAAGAAGGTACTGCAGATGTTGGAAAATCGAAGGTAGATAAAATTGCTGGTGAAACTCAGCGGGTGAGGCAGCATCTATGGAGTGATGGAAATAGGCGACGTTTCGGGTCAAGACCATTCTTCAGACTGCTGTGGGGATGGCCGGTCGGGAAGAAGAAAGGAAGAGGCGGAGACAGTGGGCTGTCGGAGAGCTGGGAACGGGAGGGAAAAGAAGGAGAAAGCAGGGACTACGTAAAATAGGAGAAGTCAATGTTCATACCTCTAAGTCCTGGGCCTCCTCCATGGCCAGAATGAGGCCCACCGTAAATTGGAGGAGCGCACCTCATATTTCGCTTGGGTACTTTATACCCCAGCGGTATGAACATTGGCTTCACCAATTTTAGGTAGTCCCTGCTTTTCCTTCTTAGCCCTCCCCTTCCCAGCTCTCCCACAGCCCACCGTCTCCGCCTCTTCCTATCTTCTTCATGCCCCCCCACCCTCACATTAGTTCAGCGGCCTCAGCCCAAATCCTTTCTGTTCCTTCTGAGTTTTGAATAATGGGGGGGGGGGAGGGAGGGGTGGGGTGACATCACTCCCAGCATGAGGACGACTGCACGGAGATTCATTGTGACGTCATCAGCAAAAGACAGTCGCTTTCAAATTCAAAGTTTTGTTCGATTTTTGAACATTTTCAATAATAACTCGAGAAATAAAGCAAGAAATTTTCATATAAGGCGTTTTGGATTCCACGGGAAAAATCTCTACCGGAATATGTAAAAATTTTTACCGTTACCGCGTCATTTTCTCGCGAAGATGTGATGATACACAAACAAATAAACACACACACACATCCAAGATCATACTTTTAAGTATATAGACGCAATATTCAACCACGCACCCATTCCCCCAATGCAACCCGTTTCCACCATTCCCCCATTCCCCCAACACAATCCATTACCACCGCTCACCCGTTCCCCAACGCAACCCGTTCCCCCATGCAATACTCCACCACTCACATATAGCCCACAACTGCGAAGGCGCAGCTCATTTTCCTTTAAAAAATTCCTTGCTGCCAGGAATATTTTTAAAAATGCACCCTAAACTTAAAAAAAAATCCTTGCTGCCAGAAGTATACTTGCAGCAAGGTACGGAATCTCAAAGAAAAGAGATTGCAACATTGTAGCTTGCAATTGCATTTGCTAGTGCTGACGGGATGGAGTGTCCCGGGATTACAACATTGTAGCAAGTGGGGTTACAATCCCATTGTGAAGTCATAGCAGCAGAGGGAACAACTTTTTCTCAAACAATCCAATCCATTCCATTTCAATTCAAGTCAGGTCAAGTCAAGTCAAGCCCTGTGAGTGCAAGGCCAACAATCCAATCCATTCCGTTCAAGTCAAGTCAAGCACAGTGAGTGCAGGGCCAACAATCCAATCCACTGCATGGGTGCAGACTTGCGTCTCATCCCAATCCAGCTGCCGCTGGGCCGACACCGTCGCCTCCCGAGTGTCCAGTCCGGGGCGGCCACGGTCCGGTGAGAGCTGGACAGGATCGGCAGAGGGAGGGGAGGTGGAGGCACCTGCTCCAGCTCGGGTCTGCCTGAGTCAAGTCAAGTCAAGTCATTCCATTTCAAGTCAAGCACAGTGAGTGCAGGGCCAAAAATCCAATCCATTCCATTTCAATTCAAGTCAAGACAAGCACAGTGAGCGCAGGGCCAACAATCCAATCCATTCCATTTTAAATTCAAGTCAGGTCAAGTCAAAGTCAAGCACAGTGCGTGCAGGGTCAAATATCCATCGATTTGATTCCATGTCAAGTCAAGTCAAGTCAAGCACAGTAAGTGCTTGATCCAATTTAAATTCAAGTCATGTCAAGTCAAGTCAAGAACAATGAGTACAGGGCCAACAATCCAATCCATTCCATTTTAAATTCAAATCAGGTCAAGTCAAAGTCATGCACAGTGCGTGCAGGGTCAAATATCCATCGATTTGATTCCATGTCAAGTCAAGTCAAGTCAAGCACAGTAAGTGCAGGGCCAACAATCCAATCCATTCCATTTCAAGTCAAGTTATGTCAAGCACAGTGAGTGCAGGGCCAACAATCCATTCCATTTCAAGTCAAGTAAAGTCACGGTAAGCACAGTGAGTGCAGGGCCAACAATCTAATCTATTCCGTTCCATTTCAAGTCCAGTCAAACACACTGAGTGCAGGGCCAACAATCCAATCCATTCCCTTCAATTTAAAGCCAAGTCAAGTCAAGTCAAGTCAAGTCAAGTCAAGCACAGTGAGTGCAGGGCCAACAATCCATTCCATTTCAAGTCAAGTAAAGTCATGGTAAGCACAGTGAGTGCTGGGACAACAATCTAATCTGCTCCATTCCATTTCAAGTCAAGTCAAACACACTGAGTGCAGGGCCAACAATCCAATCCATTCCCTTCAATTTAAAGTCAAGTCAAGCCAAGTCAAGTCAAGTCAAGCACAGTGAGTGCAGGGCCAACAATCCAATTCATTCCATTCCATTTCAAGTCAAGTCAAGTCAAGTCAAGTCAAGTCAAGTCAAGTCAAGTCAAGTCAAGTCATGCCAAGTCAAGACAACCACAGTGAGTGCACAGACAACAATCCAATCAATTCCATTACAAGTAAAGTCAACTCCAGCACAGTGAGTATAGGGCCAACAATCCAATCCAATCCATTCCATTTCTCATCTATTCAAGCCAAGTCAAGCACAGTGAGTGCAGGGCCACCAATCCAATCCATTCCATTCCAAGTAAAGTCAAGACAAGGACAATGAGTGCTGGGCCAACAACCCAAACCATTCCATCCCAAGTCAAGTGAAATCTAGCACAGTGAGTGCAAGGTCAGCAATCCAATCTATTCAATTTCAGTTCAAGCAAGTCAAGTCAAGCACAGTGAGTGCAGGGCCCACAATCCACTCCATTCCATTTCAATGTATGTTAAGTCAAGCACAGTGAGTGCAGGGCAAACAATCCAATCCATTCCATTTCAATTCAAGTCAAGTGAAGCACAGTGAGTGCAGGGCCAACAATCCAATCCATTCCATTTCAATTCAAGTCAGGTCAAGCCACGTCAAGCACAGTGAATGCAGGGCCAACATTCCAATCCATTCCATTTCAATTCAAGTTGGGTCAAGTCAAAGTCAGGACAGTGAGTGCAAGTTCAACAATCCAATCCATTTGATTTCAAGTCAAGTCAAGTCATGTCAAGCACAGTGAGTGCAGGGCCAGCATCCATTCCATTTCAAGTCAAGTCAAGTCACGCAGGCACAGTGAGTGCAGGGCCAACAATCTAATCCATTCCGTTCCATTTCAAGTCAAGTCAAATCAAGTTAAACTAATTGCAGGGCCAACAATCCACTCTATTTAATTCATTTTCAAGTCAAGCCAAGTTAAGCATGGTGAGTGCAGGTCCAACAATCCAATAAATTCCATTCCAAGTAAAGTCAAGTCAAGTGAAGCACAATGAGTGCAGAGCCAACAATACAATCCAATCTATTTCAAGTCAAGTCAAGTAAAGTCAAGTCAAGTCAATTCAACTCAAGCACAGTAAGTGCAGCGCCAACAATCCAATCCAATCAATTCAATTTCAAGTCAAGTGATGTCAAGCACAGTCAGTGCAGGGCAAATAATCCAATCCATTCCATTTCAATCCAAGTCAAGTCAAGCATAGTAAGTGCAGGGCCAACAATCCAATCCATTCCATTCCATTTCATGTCAAGTCAAATCAAGCACAGTGAGTGCAGGGCCAACAATACAATACATTCCATTTTAATTCAAGCCAGGACAAGTCAAGACAAGCACAGTGAGTGCAGGGCCAGCAATCCAATCTGTTCCATTTCAAGTCAAGTCATGTCAAGCACAGTAAATGCAGGGCCAACAATCCAAAGCATTCCATTCAATTTCAATTGAAGTCAAGTCAACTCATGTGAAGTCAAGTCAAGCATAGTGAGTGCAGTGCTAAAATCCATTCCATTTCAAGTCAAGTCAAGTCAAGTCAAGCACAGTGAGTGCAGGCCAACAATCTAATCCATTCCGTTTCATTTCAAGTCAAGTCAACTCAAGTCAAGTCAAGCGCAGTGAGTGCAGGACGAATAATCCAATCCATTCCATTTCAAGTCAAGTCAAGTCAAGCACCATGAGTGCAGGGCAAACAATCAAATCCATTCCATTTCAAGTCAAGTCAAGTCAGGCACCGTGAGCACAGGGCCAAAAATCCAATCCATTCCATTTTAATTCAGTTCAAGCACAGTGAGTGAAGGGCCTACAATCCAATCCATTCCATTTCAATTCAAGTTTAGTCAAGCAGATTGTGTGCAGGGCCAACAATACAATCAATTCCATTTCTATTCAAGTCAAGTCATGCACAGTGAGCGCAGGGCGAACAATCCAATCCATTCCATTTCAATTCAAATCAAACACAGTGAGTGCAGGGACAACAATCAAATCCATTGCATTCCATTTCAATTCACGTCAAGTCAAGTCAGGTTAGGTCAGGCCCAGTGAGTGCAGGGCCAAAAATCTAATCCATTTCATTCTATTTCAAGTCAAGTCAAGTTAAGCACAATGAGTGCAGTGCCAACAATCCAATCCATTCCATTTGAATTCAAGTCAAGTCAAGTCAAGTCAAGTCAAGCACAGTGAGTGGAAGGCCAACAATCCAATCCATTCCTTTTCAATTCAAGTCAAGTCAAGCACAGTGCGTGCAGGGGCAACAATCCAATCCATTCAATTCCAGTTCAAATCAGTCAAGTCAAGTCACGTCAAGTACTGCGGGTGCAGGGCCAACAATCCATTCAATTTAATGACAAGTCAAGTAAACTCAAGCACAGTGAGTACATGACCAACAATCCAAACCATTCCATTTCAAGTAATGTCTAGTCTAGTCAAATCAAGTACAGTGAGTGCAGGGCCAACAATCCAATCCATTCCATTCTATCCCATTTCAAATCAAGTGACGTCATGCACAGTGAGTGCAGGGCCAACAACCCAATCTATTCCATTTCAATTCATGTCAAGTCAAGCACTATGAGTTCAGGATGAACAATGCAATCCATTCTATTTCAATTCAAGTCAAGTACAATGAGTGCAGGGCCAACATTCCAATCCATTGAATTTCAATTCAAGTCATGTCAAGCACAATGCGTGCAATGCCAACAATCCAATCCATCCCATTTCAACTCAAGTCAAGCACACTGAGTGCAGGGCCTACAATCCAATCCATTCCATTTGAATTCATGTCAAGTCAAGCACAGTGGGTGCAGGGCAAACAATCCAATCCATTCCATTTCAAGTCCTGTGAAGCAGATTGATTGCAGGACCAACAATGCAATCCATTCCATTTCAATTCAAGTCAAGCACAGTGAGTCCCGGGCCAACAATCCAATCCATTGCATTCCATTTCAATTTAAGTCGTCAGGCCAAGTGAGTGCAGGGCAAACAATCCAATCCATTCCACTTCAATTCAAGTCAAGTCAAGCAGTTTGAGTGCAGGGCCAACAATCCAATCCATTGCATTTTAATTCAAGTCAAGTCAAGCAAAGTGATCGCAGGGCGAACAATCCAATCCATTCCATTTCAATTCAAGTCAGGTCCAGGGAGTGCAGGGCCAACAATCCAAACCATTCCATTTGAATTCAAGTCAAGTCAAGTCAAGCACAGTGCATGCAGCGGCAACAATCCAATCCATTCCATTTCAGTTCAAGTCAGTCAAGTCAAGTCAAGTCAAGTCAAGTACTGCGAGTGCAGGGCCAACAATCCATCCCATTTAAAGATAAGTCAAGTAAACTCAAGCACAGTGAGAACAGCCAACACTACAATCCATTCCATTTTAAGTCAAGTCTAGTCAAGACAAATCAAGTACAGTGAGTGCAGAGCCAACAATCCAATCCATTCCATTCTATCCCATTTCAAATCAAGTGAAGTCATGCATAGTGAGTGCAGGGCCAACAACCCATTCCATTCCATTTCAATTCAAGTCAAGTCAAGCACTGTGAGTTCAGGGCAAACAATCCAATCCATTCCATTTCAATTCAAGTCAAGTCAAGCACAGTGCGTGCAGGGCCAACAATCCAATCCATTCCATTTCAATTCAAGTCACGTCATGTCAAGCACTGTGAGTGCAGTGCCTACAATGCAATCCAGTCCATTGGAATTCAAGTCAAGTCAAGCACAGCGGGGCCAGGGACAACAATCCAATCCATTCAATTTCAATTCAATTCAAGTCATACAAGTCAAGCACAGTGAGTGCAGGGCCAACAATCCATTCCATTCCATTTCAATTCTTGTCAAGTCAAGCACAGTGAATGAAGGGGCAGCAATCCAATCCATTCCATTTTGCTTCAAGTCAAGTAAAGTATAGTCAAGTACAGTGATTGCAGGGCCAACAATCCAATCCTTTCCATTCCATTTCAAGTCAAGTCAAGTCAAGTCAAGTCAAGTCAGGCCAAGTCAAGTCAAGTATTGTAAAGTCAAGAAGAGTGAGTGCAGGGCCAACAATCCAATCCATTCCATTCCATTTCAAGTCAAGTCAAGCACAGTGAGTGCAGGGCCAATGATCCAATCCATTCCATTTAAATTCATGTCAAGACAAGCACAGTGTATTGATAAAAATTCTGAACGATAGATGGGATAAAAATTTATTATATGTAAACAAATGTTCAATGAATGTAAGACATAACCTAATTCAATTTAAAATTTTACATAGATTATATTATTCGAAAACAAGACTGAATAAAATATTTTCAAATGTTTCCCCCATCTGCGACAAATGTCTAACTCAAAATGCCACTATAGCACATTCCTTTGTCTCTTGTACAAAACTGTATACAGTTTGGAATGAAATTTTTGGAATTTTTACAAAACTATTTAACACAAAATTGAACCCCAATACCGAATTGATTATCTTTGGATCAATGAGAGAGGGAAGTAAACTAACTATATTCCAAGAAGCTTTTCTTAATTATGGTCTAATAACAGCGAAAAAACTTATACTTAAATTTTGGAAAAACGCACCTATGCCAACATTCAAAATGTGGATCTCAAACATGTCTGAAATGCTACATCTTGAAGAAATGAGATTCCTCTTACTAGGCAAAGTAGACCAATTCTTACAGATTTGGTCTCCGTTTATCAACTTTTTACAAGCATATGGTGCAACATAACATAACCTTAGAAATTAAATGGTTTCGAACTGGGTGATGGATGGGCAAAAATATGAGATAGGTAGATCTCTCCTAATCTCTCTTTTTTTTTACTTTTTCCTTTCCTTTCAATCTTTTAACTTCTCACCTCTGTCCTTTATTTCTTTTGTTTTCTGTTTCTACTCGCTTGTCTATCTATTCTGACACTCTTTATTTCTTTTTTCTCTCACTGTTCCTTTATTATTGAACCAAAAGTATGAAATTGTACAAGAATGAAAATATGTATTTATGTATTAGGTACTTAAGTACCAGACTACTGTACTTACATCTAACAAAAATAAACAAAAAATAAATAAATAAATAAATAAAGACAAGCACAGTGAGTGCAGGGCAATCAATCCAATCCATTCTATTTCAATTGAAATCAAGTCAACCAGATTGAATGCAGGGCGAACAAACCAATCAATTCCATTTCAAATCAAGTCAGATCAAGTCAAGCACAGTGAGTGCAAGGCCAACAATCCAATCCATTCCATTCCATTTCAAGTCAAGTCAAGTCAAGCACTGTGAGTGCAGGGCCAGCAATCCAATCCATTCCATTTCAAGTCAAGTCAAGTCAAGCAAAGACAGTGCAGGGCCAACAATCCAATCCATTGAATTTCAATACATGTCATGTCAAGCAACGTAAGTGCAGGGCCAACAATCCAATCCATCCCATTTCAATTCAAGTCAAGCGCAGTGAGTGCAGGGCCCACAATCCAATCCATTCCATTTCAATTCATGTCAAGCAGATTGAGTGCAGGACCAACAATCCAATCCATTCCATTTTAATTCAAGTCAAGTCAAGGACAGTGAGCACAGGACAAACAATGCAATCCATTCCATTTCAATTCAAGTCAAGCACAGTGAGTGCAGGGCCAACTATCCAATTCATTTCAATTCAAGTAAAGTCAGGCCCAGTGAGAGCAGGGCGAACAATCCAAACCATTCCATTCTATTTCAAGTCAAGTCAAGTCAAGCAAAATGAGTGCAGGGTCAACAATCCAATCCATTCTATTTCAAGTCAGATCAAATCAAGCACAGTGAGTGCAGGGCCAACAATCCAATCCATTCCATTTCAAGTCAAGTCGTCAAACACAGTGAGTGCAGGGCCAACAATCCAACCCATTGAATTTCAATTCAAGTCATATGAAGCACAGTGAGTGCAGGGCCAACCATCCAATCGATCCCATTTCAATTCAAGTCATGCACAGTGAGTGCAGAGCCTACCAACCAATCCATTCCATTTCAATTCATGTCAAGTCAAGCACAGCGAGTTCAGGGCAAACAATCCAATCTATTCCATTTCAATTCAAGGCATGTCATGCAGACTGAGTGCAGGGCCAACAATCAAATCCATTCCATTTTAATTCAAGTCAAGTCAAGCACAGTGAGCGCAAGGCAAACAATCCAATCCATTCCATTTCAATTCAAGTCAAGCACAGTGAGCGCAGGGCCAACAATCCAATCCATTGCATTCCATTTCAATTCAAGTCAAGTCAGGCCCAGTGAGTGGAAGGCCAACAATCCAATCCATTCCATTTCAATTCAAGGCACGTCAAGCACAGTGCGTGCAGAGGCAACAATCCAATCCATTTCAAGTCAAGTCAAGTCGATACTGCGAGTGCAGGGCCAACAATCAATTCCATTTAAAGACAAGTCAAGTAAACTCAAGCACAGTGAGTACACGGCCAAAAATCCAATCCATTTTATTTCAAGACAAGTCTAGTCAAGCCAACTCAAGTACAGTGAGTGCAGGGCAAACAATCCAATCCATTCCATTCTATCCCATTTCAAGTCAAGTCACGTCAAGCACAGTGAGTGCAGGGTCAACAACCCAATCCATTCCATTTCAATTCAAGTCAAGTCAAGCACCGTGAGTTCAGGGCAAACAATCCAATTCATTCCATTTCAATTCAAGTCAAGTCAAGCACAGTGAGTACAGGGCCAACGATCCAATCAATTCCATTTCAATTCAAGTCAAGTCATGTCAAGCGCAGTGAGTGCAGTGCCTACAATGCAATTCATTCCATTTCAATTCATGTCTATTCAAGTCAAGCACAGCGAATGAAGGGGCAGCAATCCAATCCATTCCATTTCGGTTCAAGTCAAGTCAAGTAAAGTCAAGTCAAGTACAGTGATTGCAGAGTGCAGGGCCAACAGTTAGTCCATTCCATTTAAAAACAGGTCAAGCACTGTGAGTGCAGGCCCAACAATCCAATCCATTCCATTGGAATTCAAGTCAAGTCAAGTCAAGCACAGTGAGTGCAGTGCCTACAATGCAATTCTTTCCATTTCAATTCATGTCTATTCAAGTCAAGCACAGTGAATGAAGGGGCAGCAATCGAGTCCATTCCATTTCGGTTCAAGTCAAGTCAAGTAAAGTCAAGTCAATACAGTGATTGTAGGGCCAACAATCCATTCCATTTCAAGTCAAGTCAAGTCAAGTCAAGTAAAGTAAGTCAAGAAGAGTGAGTGCAGGGCCAACAGTCCAATCCATTCCATTCCATTTCAAGTCTCGTCAAGCTCAGTGAGTGCAGGGCCAACAATCCAATCCTTCCATTTCAGTTGAAGTCAAGTCAAGCACAGTGAGTGCAGGGCCAACAATCCAATCCATTCCATTCCATTTCAAGTCAAGTCAAGTCAAGTCAAGTCAAGTCAAGCACAGTGATTGCAGAGCCAAATCTCCAATCCATTCCATTTCATTTCAAGTCAAGTCAAGTCAAGCACAGTGAGAAATGGGCCAACAATCCAACCCATTCCATTTCAATTCAAGTCAAGTCAAGCACAGTGAGTGAAGGGCCAACAATCCAATCCTTTCCATTTTGGTTCAAGTCAAGTCAAGTCAAGTCAATACAGTGAGTGCAGGGCCAATAATCCATTCCATTTCAAGTCAAGTCAAGTCAAGCACAGTGAGTGCAAGACAACAATCTAATTCATTCCATTTCTACTCAAGTCAAATCAAGTCAAGTCAAGTACAGTGAGTGCTGGGACAACAATCTGATCTATTCCATATCAATTCAAGTCAAGTCCAGAACAAGGGGTCACTGTTTAAGGATAAGCGGGAAGAATTTTAGAACCTATATGATAAGATCATTTTTCACACAGAGAGTGGTGAGTCTGTGGAATTCTCTGCCACAGAAAGTAGTTGAAGCCAGTTCATTGGCTATATTTAAGAGGGTGTTAGATGTGGCCCTTGTGGCTAAAGGGATCAGGGGGTATGGAAAGAAGGCAGGTACAGGGTACTGAGTTGGATGATCAGCCATGATCATATTGAATGGCGGTGCAGGTTTGAAGGGCTGAATGGCCTGCTCATGCACCTATTTTCTATGATTCTATGATTCTAATTCAAGCACAATGTGTGCAGGGCCAACAATCCATTCCATTCCATTTCAATTCAAGTCAAGCCAAGCACAGTGAGTGATGGGCCAACAATCCAAACCATTCCATTTCGGTTCCAGTCAAATCAAGCAGAGTGAGTGCAGGGCCAAGAATCCAATCCATTTCCAGTCACATCAAATCAAGTGCAGGACCAACAATCCAATCCATTCCATTCCATTTCAAGTCAAATCAAGTCAAGTCAAACACAGTGAGTACAGTGCCAATAATCCAACCCATTCCATTCCACGAAAATTCAAGTCAAGTCAAGTAAAGCACAGTGAGTACAGGGCCAACAATCCACTCCAATCCATTCAATTTCAAGTCTATTCAAGTTAATTCAAGCACAGTGAGTGCAGGGCCAACAAACCAATCCATTCCATCCCATTTCAAGTCAAGTCAAGCACAATGAGTGCAGGGCCGAAAATCCAATCCATTCAATTTCAAGTCAAGTCAAGTCAAGTCAAGCACAGCGAGTGCAGGGCCAACAACCCAATCCAATCCATTCCATTTCAAGTCAAGTCATGTCAAACATAGTGAGTGCAGGGCCAACGATCTAATCCATTATGTTTCATTTCAAGTCAAGTCAAGTCAAGTGCAGTGAGTGCAGGGCCATCAATCCAATCCATTCCATTACAATTCACATCAAGTCAAGCAGAGTAAGTGCAGGGCCAACAATAAATTACATTCCATTTCAATTCAAGTTCAGCATAGTGAGTGCAGGGCCAACAATTCAATTCATGCCAAGTCAAGCACAGTGAATGCAGGGCAACAATCCAATCCATTCCATTTCAATACAAGTCAAGTCAAGCAGATTGAGTGCAGGGCCAACAATCCAATCCATTCCATTTCAATTCAAGTCAAGTCAAGCACAGTGAGTGCAGGGCGAACAATCCAATCCATTCCATTAAAATTCAAGTCAAACACAGTGAATGAAGAGCCAACAATCCAATCCATTGCATTCCATTTCAATTCAAGTCAAGTCAAGTCATATCAGGCCCAGTGAGTGCAGGGCCAACAATCCAATCCAATCCGTTTCAATTCAAGTCAAGTCAAGTCAAGTCATGTAAAATCAAGCAGATTGAGTGAAGGGCCAACAATCTAATCCATTCCATTTCAATTCAAGTCAAGTCAAGCACAGTGAGTGCAGGGCCAACAAACCAATCCATTCCATCCCATTTCAAGTCAAGTCAAGCACAATGAGTGCAGGGCCGAAAATCCAATCCATTCAATTTCAAGTCAAGTCAAGTCAAGTCAAGCACAGCGAGTGCAGGGCCAACAACCCAATCCAATCCATTCCATTTCAAGTCAAGACATGTCAAACATAGTGAGTGCAGGGCCAACAATCTAATCCATTATGTTTCATTTCAAGTCAAGTCAAGTCAAGTGCAGTGAGTGCAGGGCCATCAATCCAATCCATTCCATTACAATTCACATCAAGTCAAGCAGAGTAAGTGCAGGGCCAACAATAAATTACATTCCATTTCAATTCAAGTTCAGCATAGTGAGTGCAGGGCCAACAATTCAATTCATGCCAAGTCAAGCACAGTGAATGCAGGGCAACAATCCAATCCATTCCATTTCAATACAAGTCAAGTCAAGCAGATTGAGTGCAGGGCCAACAATCCAATCCATTCCATTTCAATTCAAGTCAAGTCAAGCACAGTGAGTGCAGGGCGAACAATCCAATCCATTCCATTAAAATTCAAGTCAAACACAGTGAATGAAGAGCCAACAATCCAATCCATTGCATTCCATTTCAATTCAAGTCAAGTCAAGTCATATCAGGCCCAGTGAGTGCAGGGCCAACAATCCAATCCAATCCGTTTCAATTCAAGTCAAGTCAAGTCAAGTCAAGTCATGTAAAATCAAACAGATTGAGTGAAGGGCCAACAATCTAATCCATTCCATTTCAATTCAAGTCAAGTCAAGCACAGTGAGCGCAGGGCGAACAATCCGATCCATTCCATTTCAATTCAAGTCTAACACAGTGAATGCAGGGCCAACAATCCAATCCAATCCATTCCATTCCATTTCATGTCAAGTCAAGGCATGTCAAGCACAGTGAATTCAGGGACAACAATCCAATCCATTCCATTTCTATTCTAGTCAAGTCAGGTCAAGCACAGTGAGTGCAGGGCCAACAATCCAATCCATTGCATTCCATTTCAATTCAAGTCAGGCCTGGTGAGTGCACGGCCAACAATCCAATCCATTCCATTCCACTTCATGTTAAGCCAAGTCAAGTCAAGTAAATTCAAGCACATTGAGTGCAGGGCCAACAATCCAATCCAGTCCATTCCAAGTCATGTCAAGTCAAGTCACGTCTAGTCAAGCACAGTGAGTGCAGGGCCAACAATCCAATCCAATCCATTCCATTCCATTTCATGTCAAGTCAAGGCATGTCAAGCACAGTGAATGCAGGGACAACAATCCAATCCATTCCATTTCTATTCTAGTCAAGTCAGGTCAAGCACAGTGAGTGCAGGGCCAACAATCCAATCCATTGCATTCCATTTAAATTCAAGTCAGGCCCGGTGAGTGCACGGCCAACAATCCAATCCATTCCATTCCACTTCATGTTAAGCCAAGTCAAGTCAAGTAAATTCAAGCACATTGAGTGCAGGGCCAACAATCCAATCCAGTCCATTCCAAGTCATGTCAAGTCAAGTCACGTCTAGTCAAGCACAGTGAGTGCAGGGCCATCAATCCAATCCAATCCATTCCATTTCAATTCAAGTCAAGTCAAGCACAGTGAGCACAGGGCGAACAATCCAATGCATTCCATTTCAATTCAAGTCAAACACAGTGAGTGCAAGGCCAACAATCCAATCCAATCCATTCTATTTCTATTCAAGTCAAGTCAGGTCAAGCACAGTGAGTGCAGGGCAAACAATCCAATCCATTGCATTCCATTTCAATTCAAGTCAGGCCCGGTGAGTGCAGGGCCAACAACGCAATCCAGTCCATTCCAAGTCAAATCAAGTCAAGTCAAGTCTTGTCAAGCACAGTGAGTGCATGGCCATCAATCCAATCCTTTCCATTCCATTTCAAGTCGTCAAGTCAACTCAAGTCAAGTCAAGTCAAGTCAAGTCAAGTCAAGTCAAGTCAAGTCAAGTCAAGCACAGTGAGTGCAGAGCCAACAATCCAATCGGTTATATTACATTTCAAGTCACGTCAAGTGAAGCACAGTGAGTACAGGGCCAACAATCCAATCCATTCAATTGCAATTCAATGCAAGTCAAGAACAGTGTTAGAAATATTTTTCCCAACAAACGACAGTCACAGAAATTTAGATCCAACTGAATGTTTAATACATGAGAGAGGATCGCACAGAGTACAGGCATCTGAGTGAGTCTCTCTGTCCAAGCAGTGCCCAAACTCATTCTTTTATGCAATGGAGTAAACAAGGATGTATCGACCACAACTTAACCTCATCACACAGGTATCGGACACAACTTAATCTCATCACACAGGACCACAACTTAATCTCGTCACACAGAGTACAAAGTACAAAACCATAGTCAGCACATAATGTCATCCCAAGATAGACTTGCCCATACATGATTCTTAAAGGTACAGTCCCCGATAATAACTATAGGAATTAATTTTTATATCATTTTCCCCCTGTTTATACAATTATCCAACAATTTATAAACAATTTCCAAAAATTCGCCCGTCCCGAACGCCTCCCCGGTTCCATCACAACATTGCACTTTCTTTGACTTTATGCAATCTGTTCATCCGCGGGGGTCCCTTCAGGCCATGAAGGTATCCCTTAGGTCAATGTCCACTTCTTCTTCCTCAATCCCCTTCTGAGGAACCAACTTGTACATCATCTGCATTTTCTTTGTCAGGGCTGTTTCCATTAGTCTCTGAGACAACCCTCGAACACAGGGGATTATACAGCATCCCAATCCGGCTAACATTCCTGTAATCACTATAAAGGATGTTAGTGCAGAAGTGACAATTTTTTTCCATTTCCCAAACCAGTTTTCAAGGAACCCTGTCCATGAAGTATCTACCCCGGAGTTCTCGGCCAGCTCCTCCGCCAGTGATGATAACCCCGCCAAGGCCTTGGAGACTGAGCCGTCCGGGGCAGTATTATTTGGGATGAAGGTGCAGCATGATGAGCCAAACATGACGCACACGCCTCCTCTGTCCGCTAATAACATGTCTAAGGCCATCCGATTTTGCTAGACCATTAAGCTAGTTTGATCCAATTGTTCAGCCAAGCCTTTTATGGCGTCTCTTGTATAGTTAATGAACCGCTGCTGGTTGTAATACAGATAGTTGATCCAGTCTACATTCTTATTAGTGGTTGACCACCAGAAAAAGACTGACTCGAATCCGGCGGCTATCTGATTTCAGGCCTTAAACTCATCTGGGATCCCCCTAGGGACCCCGATTTCATCAATGTAGATGTGTGAGTCGAATGGTCGCTTAATTAATTCCCGCTTTATTCTTTTTCCTGATTCCATCCTTCCCAGGTCCTCTCTTCCTTTGTCCCTCCTTAAGGTTACTAGGGTGAAGGGCAGTATCAGCTGGGTCATTGCGCACGTCCCCTTCCAATTCTGGAGTAGCTTTGTTCTTAATATTCTACCTCCACAGTACCACCAGACATCTGCCCTCCCAACTTTCTGTTGTTTCAGACGGTTGACGTTTAATCCCAGCAGGGGGCTTTTGGGCCCGTAGTTGGTTTGACTCCGGAAACCTTTACCGTAGCGATACAGTTCCCGACATTGCCCAACTCCTTTCTTTCCTCGCTCCACTTAGAGAAGCAATTAAATCCTCCTCCTGTCGGAATGGTGAATGGTGGTGGCACCATGTCTTTCAGCACTGCCGGGAACAGGTAATGTAGGTCTGAGCAGTTTTTATTTTAGGTGCTTCTTTCCCCGTGAACAGAGATAGCATGCATGTGACCCCTCCTAGCGAGTTACTAATATTCAGGGGAAATGGGGTGGGGATGAGTTGTGGTTTGGCCGATGCACAGGCATAGCAATCACTTCGTCCCAATGTTTTTGCCGTGTACCTCATTCATTCCAGCCAGGTATTTTCGTCTGCGTATTCCGTTTCTACCTCCAAGGACTTTCATAGGTCTTTTATTGGAATTATTTTTATAATCCTCTCTTCAGGTCCTATTGGTTTTGGGGTGGGCGTGACTCCTCCCTTACTCCCTTTCTCGACCTCTACTCTGAATTTGCAACATGGGTCCTGCATCCTTACTTCTACACAAAGAAAGTAGTTGCCTACATCCTGTTGGTTGGGCTTCTTTATTGTCACGATGGTTTTCCAGTCGTTTCGATGGAGGGGTGAAGAGACCACCACCAGAGACCATCTGCTGTGTAAGTCTGTTCCGTCTGACATTCCCCACCCTTGGTAGCCCCTATTGAGAGAGTGCTGGAAAACCTGACCCCATGTGCTGCATGGGGCTCTGCACACATATGTTCCATCAGTGCCATAGGCTCCTTCGGCACACCACATTCCAGGATACTCTTTACATGGGTCAATGTGGAAGGTGTCTGTTTTATCTTCCTTAAGTTTTATAACATAATCCCATCCGTTTGCAACCATACAAAGACTAGTCATCCAAATCCATTTTATGATTGATTTTTCATTTTTTTCATTTTTTTTTGTTTTGTTTTTTGGTTATGACAAGTTACTCGGGTTTTAGTCATTACTGGGCCCTGGTAGGCTGTCAGCCGTCACTAGTCCCCTTGTTGGTCTCTCCGCGATCCTTACGGCCGTTGGTGTGGTGAGCAGAACTTGGTAAGGTCCGTCCCACTGAGGGCTCGACCACCTTTTTATTTTGATGACCTTGATAAACACCCAGTCACCTAGTTTCACAATCTCCTCAAACCTTTGGTTTTACTGTCCCAGACTGGTCAGGTTCCTTAAGACATGAGATTTGGTTATTAATAACTTTCGCATATAGTCAGCCAGTGTCTCCTCTTCCTGTACTGTTTCGGTTAGTTTCTGGAAGATGGGATATTGGAAGGGTTTCCCATATAATATTTCATATGGGGAGATTCCCCTTAAGCTCGGTATCATTCTTATATTTAATAATACGAGTGGTAGGCAGTCTATCCAGGAGAATCCTGTTTCTGCCATGGCCTTTCGCAATTTGCTTTTGATAGTCCCGTTTGTTCTTTCCACCAACCCCGCTGATTGGGGATGGTATGAACAGTGGTGTTTTAGGGCACTACTTAGTGTGGCTATTATCTCATTCACGAAATGACTACCATTATCACTATATAACTTTTCTGGGATTCCAAATCGGGGGATGATATCCCATAGAAGGGCCTTCGCCACTGTCAACGCGTCTGCATTGGCCGTGGGAAAAACCTCTAACAACCTAGAGAAAACGTCAATTATCACAAAGCAGTACTTTTCCCCTTGTGCAGGGCTCAATTCTATGAAGTCCATGTTTAAATTTTGAAACGGATAATTTGGTTGTGGTGCTTTGCCTGGTGCTTACTTCAACTCCCCTTGTGGATTGTATCTGGCACATATCTCACATATCTCGCAGAATTTCTTTACCTAGCTTGTGAAGCCGTAGGTTTTGAATATTTTGTCCATTATCTGTATCATTCCTCCTGTTGAGACATGGGTTACCCCATGGCTCATTAAACATGCATATTTAAATAGTGATCTTGGTAAGATTAGTTTTCCCTCATCATTCCTCCATAGTCCATCTTCCCCTCTTTGTCCTTATTTTTCCCATTTGCCTTTTTCGGCAGGGGGAGCAACTTTTCGCATACATCATAGCACTTAATGATCTATTTCTTGTAATTCTAGCCCAAAGGCCTCCTTTGCCTCCAGTTCTCTCCCTCCTGCTTCTTTCGCCACCTGGTCTGCCCGGTGGTTTCCCTTGGTTACTTGGTCGGTCCCTTTAGTATGGGCGGCGGATTTGCAGATTGATACCGGTGCGAGTAGCAACACTGCCTCCAACAGTTCCAGGATCAAGTCTTTATGTAAAATGGGCTTTCCTGCAGAGGTGACCATGCCACGGTTACGCCATTGTGCTGCGAAAACGTGGACAGTGGAGAAGGCATATGCACTATCAGTGAAAATGTTTACACGCCTCCCCTTCGTCACTTTACACGCTTCAATGAGGGCCACTTTAGAGTGTCTCCTATACATTTGTCGCGAGTGGGGGAACATACCAAAATGTCGTCCACATAAAGCAGGATTGTGCTATTGTGAGGGGGGTCGAACCTCTCAAGGTTAGAGCTCATGGCCATGGAGAATGTGGTGGGACTTTCAGTGTATCCTTGTGGCAGTCTGGTGTATGTCCATCTTTTTATTTCGAATGTAAATGCGAACCAGTACTGACATTTTGGGTGTACCGGAATGGAGAAGAAAGCGTTAGCCAGGTCGATGACGGTGAAGAACTGGTGTTTACGATGTTTATTGTTCAGCAGGGTATCTGGGACGCACAGAGCTCTCGGTATTACTGCCTTGTTGACCGCTTGTAAGTCCTGCACCATCCTCCATGTATTGGAGGGGCCGGCCTTTCGTACTGTGAACATGGGGGTATTACATGGGGATTCCTCGCAGGGAATCAGGACGCCTTTTTCTCTCAAGGCTTCAAATATGGGTCTGATCCCCTCGATAGCCTCCTTTCGGAGGGAGTATTGTCTCTGGTAGGGGAGGTAGGATGATCGGGGGGTGACCCTTACTGGTTCAATTCCCCTGATTAGTCCCACATACGACGGTCCTGCCGACCACAAACCGGCTGGCAGGTCCTTTAAAATCTCCTCCTCTTCCTCAGTGAGGTTAAGGATCAATCATTCTTTCCCCGCGGACAAATGGACCTCCTTCGATCCCTTTGTCCTCCAGTTCAGGGTTCTAGTGTAAATACCGGTATCCCTTCCTTTGAACACCTGGCTCCCATCATTGAGTTGTTCCCACTTTTGCTCCGCTTCTTCCTCTATCACTAATTCCCCTAAGTATCGCCACCTGCCCCCCAGTTTCTTGGACAGGGAGACGTGGGGTCTGGACGGGTACCCCCTGAAGAGCTCATAGTCCTTCTTATCCAGTTGGACTGCGACGGCGCAGTTTCCCTTATTGTCCCAATAGAGGTTGGTCAGTGTCATGGCAGAACTAGGGTCCTTCATAAATTTGGTCTGGTATTTTTTATCCTGTCCTGTGGTAGGCTTAAACCACATTGTACAATGTAGGTCTTGCGCCCTATGTATTATCGCCTCTTCCGGGACCCTAGCCTTGGCTTCCTTGAGCAATGCTTCCCCCATTGCTCCTGGTCCATTTCGTGCCAGATCTATGGTGTAGTAGTAGCGAGGTTCGCCTACACCTTCCTGGACCAATATATCCGCCCTGCCGGGTGCCAATCTGACTCCCCTCATTCTGGACCAGGTCGGCATCACCCCTATCTTTAGTCCTTGCATTACATCTCGTCCCAGCAGGTTGACTGGGCACGTCGCTGATATGAGGACTTGCTCCTGCCATTGATCTTGGGATAATGGTTCCTCAAAGGTGAGGGGCTCAGTTAAGGACTCGACGTTGGTCTGGCCAGTGGCCGATTTTACGGTGATGGAATCTTTGGAGTACTTGACTACTGGGGGTTCCTCGTCTTTGGTGATAACAGTCTTGCAAGCCCCACTGTCACACAGGAACATTAAGTTTTTTTTATTGGCGAAGAGGGTAATGATTGGTTTTACAAAGTTCTGTAGACCATGCAAGATACATTCCAGATCCAAGATTTTTAAAGTGTTTTCCTGGCTCTTTCTATAGGGTGCTGGCTGTGGGTCCCTTACCCATTCTCCTTCCCCTAGTCAGGATCTACTCTGCTTCTCTGGTTCTTCCTCGTCTTTTGCCCCCCGCTTCGGCTGTGGACATTCTCAGGCCCAGTGGCCGATTTTTCCACAGTTGAAGCAGCCATTTCCCGTGAGAGTTCTGCCACCTTGGCCCCTTCCCCTGCCTCTGCCTCGGCCCCTTCCTTTATACCCCTGTTGGTACAATACTGAAACGGCAGTCTCTTCTCCCTCTATTACTTCGGCCAGACAAACTTGTTTGGTTATGGCTTTTCTGCTTTTTGCATTTTCTTCCGCATGTACTGCCCAGTCCTTAAAATTGCCTTAATCCTCCGGTTCTGTAACCCACCATGTGCTTCTTAATGTACGAGCTGCTTTCTGGCCGCATGCCGTTTAATAATTCTATTTTTAGTTGTTGGGCAAATGGTCCGTCATCCACCCACTGGACGGGCGCCACTATCCCGCTATTTGCCTCGAATACTTGTCTCAATCTGGTGAAATAGTGGCGCACGTCCTCGTCCTTTGTCTGCACACATTCTCTTATTTTATTATAGTCAACCATTTTTCGGTAATGCTCCCTTATATGCCCTTCCATAGCTATACTCCTTTGTTGATAAACATTATCATTAGGTTCCCATTCAAAATGCAATCCTGCCGCGTTATGGGAGTTCCAATCCACTTCTATCAAACACAAATCAAAACCGAACATACTTCGCAAAGCTTGTTCATATTCAACACTGTTTAACCGATAATTCGCGACCAGGTTTCCAAAATCCCGTTGCCACCTTGCGAAACTCTCTTTGGGGTGTGTTATCCCTTCTACTGTCTTCTTAACATCCTTGAGTGTCCACGCCCGATATACATATACCGGCTGGGCTGCTCCTCCTGGATTAGGCATGGCTATCATTGGCAAGATATTCCCCTCCCCTTCGCCCACTTGGTTAAAGGTCGGGCGAGGCGGGCTCATTAGGGCCCCCATTCCCTCAGTGATTTGTTCCATAAATGGCCCCAATGGTTTAAAATGAGTTCCTGACCTGGTGACGCTTGGATTTTGTAAACCTGGTATGGATCCGTGAACTCGGGCCGTCGAGGTCCCAGCTTCGCTCCCGGGGTTCGCCGGCAAAGGCGTCAACGTATTTTTAGGCGGCGATCGATAGAAGACCTCATTGTCACCGTTCTCTAGGTAAGCCGTCGCCTGTTCTTCTTTTTGCTTTTTCTTCTCCTGCCCGTCCTTCCGTGCTTTGGCTACGCTGAACCAAATTCGTGCCTGTTGGTAGCCTAACTTATCTTTGTTTATACGTTTCTTAACGGCATCATTTAATATTGCGGACATTAGTTTAGAACAATCGTCTACCAATAATTTACCATAGTCCCTTTTCCACCTCATTAGGTGTTTACAATTTTGTTTGCTACCTATAAACATGCATTTTTCATGGCCTTCGAAATTTTTTGAGTTTGTCGAACCCATACTCCCCTCTCGTTTACACTGTCAGTACTTACAATTTTCTTTTTCCTTCTTCAAGTCACACTTGACAAGGGTTTATGAAGTCCCAGACTTCCTTGGCCGTGCCACACGAGTAGTTGCACTACTCGGACAATTATTCGCAACAATTGTCTCTTACCCTTTACTTTGTTTTTGTTTTTCCTTTCCTGTACAGTTTCGCAAGAGTACAAAGTGGTTTTCAAAATCAAACAGTTTACCCTTTCAGTTTGTCGAGCCCATTCTCATTCCCTCCTTGAGACTTACAACGATACTTTTTTCCTGTCAAGTCCAACTTGACTCTGAAGTCCCAGACTTCTTTGGCGACCCAGTCGCCGGAGTAGTCGAACTACTCTCTTCAATTGTCCCCGACAATTCTGTACGTCGTATCTGGTCTCCGAGGAAGGTAACTAAATACAACTCAGCAAAGTCAAAATTACTTAACCCGGGGGCCCATTCCTACGAATATTCAGTTTTATCTCGGTCGTGTCGATTGGACCCCGTCACTCTGTTTCCACCTTCCGTAAATCCTTAAAGTGAGCGCTCTTGGTTTATTGGAAGAAGGCAACAGAGGTATTGGGGCCCCACGTTGGGCGCCAATTATGTTAGAAATATTTTTCCCAACAAACGACAGTCACAGAAATTTAGATCCAACTGAATGTTTAATACACAAGAGAGGGGAGCACAGAGTACAGGCGTCTGAGTGAGTCTCTCTGGCGAAGCAGTGCCCAAACTCATTCTTTTATATAATTGAGTAAACAAGGATGTATCGACCACAACTTAATCTCATCACACAGGTATCGGACACAAATTAATTTCATCACACAGGACCACAACTTAATCTCGTCACACAGAGTATAAAGTACAAAACCATAGTCAGCACATAATGTCATCCCAAGATAGACGTGCCCATACATGATTCTTAAAGATACTGTCCCGGATAATAACTATAGGAATGATTGTTTATGTCACACAGTGAGTGAAGGGCCAACAATCCAATCTATTCCATTTCGGTTCAAATCACTAGTCAAGTCCAGTGATTGCAGGGCCAACAATCCAATCCATTCCACTGCATTTCAAGTCAAGTAAAGTCAAGTCAAGCACAGTGAGTGCAGGGACAACAATCCAATCCATTCCATTTCAATTCAATTCAAGTCAAGTCAAGCACAATGAGTGAAGGGCCAACAATCCAATCCATTCCATTTCGGTTCAAGTTAAGTCAAGTAAAGTACAGTGATTGCAGGGCCAACAATCCATTCCATTTCAAGTCATATCAAGTCAAGCCAAGTAAAGTCAAGACAAATCAAGCCAAGTCAAGTCAATTCAAGTCAAGTCAAGTCATGTCAAGCACAGTGAGTGCAGGGCCTACAACCCAATCCATTCCAATTCTATTCAAGTCAAGTCAAGCACAAGAGAGGCAGTGGCGATGGATGCAATTTCGCTACACTGGGGAGGAATGTGCTTTTATGCCTTTCCTCCAATTTGCCTTATCAGTCGGGTCTTGCAAAAAATCCAGCAAGATTCCGCTTCAGGCATTTTAATAGTGCCTGACTGGCCTACATGGTTCCTGCTGATGTTGGGAATGATAATAGAACCTTATATGGTTATTTCAAAAATACAGAAATTTGCTGGTTCATCCCGTGACTCAGGAAGCCAACCCTCTGCATAATAGAATCAATTTATTGATTTGCAGACTCTAAAACCACCAGTCCTGAGGCTCGGGTTGTCAGACCGAACCATGGACGTGATCACTGCAGCTTGCAGAGATAGCACCAAGAAGCAGTACATTTCCAACATCAGGAGATGGGAAGTGTTTTGTTTAAATTCTAATATAAGGTATAATAGTAAGATTAAACGAGAACTTACCTGAAAGATGGCAGATGGAGTTTAATGCTGATAAGTGTGAGGTGCTACATCTTGGCAGGACAAATCAAAATAGGACGTACATGGTAAATCGTAGGGAATTGGGGAATGCTGTGGAACAGAGGGATCTAGGAATAACTGTGCATAGTTCCCTGAAGGTGGAATCGCATGTAGAGAGGTTGGTAAATAAACCTTTTGGTGTGCTGGCCTTTATAAATCAGAGCATTGAATATAGGAGTAGGGAAGTTATGTTAAAATTGTACAAGGCATTGGCGAGACCAATTCCGGAGTATGGTGTACAATTTTGGTTGCCTAATTATAGGAAGGATGTCAACAAAATAGAGAGAGTACAGAGGAGATTTACTAGAATGTTGCCAGGGTTCCAGCAACTAAGTTACAGAGAAAGGTTGAACAAGTTAGGTCTTTATTCTTTGGAGCGCAGAAGGTTAAGGGGGGACTTGATTGAGGTCTTTAAAATGACGAAAGGGATAGACAGAGTTGACGTGGGTAAGTGTTTCCCATTGAGGGTAGGGAAGATTCAAACAAGAGGGCATGACATGAGAATTAAGGGACAGAAGTTTAAGGGTAACATGAGGGGAACTTCTTTACTCAGAGAGTGGTGGCTGTGTGTAATGAGCTTCCAGCAGAAGTGGTGGAGGCAGGATCGATTTTAATATTTAAAAGTAAAATGGATAAGTATATGGAAGGGAAGGGAATGGAGGGGTATGGTCTGAGTGCAGGTAGATGGGACTATCGGAAAATAAATGGTCGGCACGGACTGGAAGGGCCGAGAGGGCCTGTTTCCGTGCTGTAATTGTTATATGGTTATACAGTTATATGGAATGGTTTGGATTATTGCCCTGCAATTACTGTGCTTGACTTGACTTAGAATGGAATGGATTGGATAGTAGGCCCTGCACTCACTGTGCTTGACTTGGCTTGATCTGACTTGAAATCAAATAGAATGGATTGGATTGTTTGCCCTGAACTCACTGCTCTTGACTTGAGTTGCAATGAAATGGAACGGAATGGATTAGATTGTTGGCCATGCACTCACTGTGTTTGCCTTGATTTGACTTGACTTGAAATTGAATGGATTGTTTGCCCTGCAATCACTGTACTTGACATGACTTGACTTGAAATGGAATGGATTGGATAGATGGCCCTGCACTCACTGTGCTTGACTTGACTTAACTTGAATTGAAATTGAATGGATTGGATTGTTGGCCTTGCACTCACTGTGCTTGGCTTGACTTGATCTGACTTGACTTGAATTCAAATGGAATGGATTGGATTGTTACGTCTGCATTCACTGAGCATGACTTGACTTGACTTGAATTGAATTGGAATGGATTGGATTGTTGGCCCTGCAATCACTGTGCTTGAGTTGAATTGGCTTGACTTGAATTGAAATGGAATGGATTGGATTGTTGGCTGTGCACTCACGGTGCTTGACTTCACTTGACCTGACTTGAATTGAAATGGAATGGAATTGATTGGATCGTTTATCTGCAATCTCGGTGGTTGACTTGCCTTAACTTGACTTGACTTGAATTGGAATGCAATGGATTGGATTGTTGGCCCTGCACTCACTGTGCTTGACTTGACTTGACCTGACTTGAATTGAAATGCAATGGATTGGATTGCTGGCCATGCACTCAGGGTGCTTGACATGTCTTGACTTGACTTGAAATGCAAAGGAATGGATTGGATTGTTTGCCCTGCACTCACTGTGCTTGACTTGACTTGACTTGAATTGAAAATGAATGGATTGGACTGTTGGCCCTGCACTCACTGTGCTTCACTTGACTTGACTTGACTTGAAATTGAATTGAATGGTTTGGATTGTTGGCCCTGCGCTCATTGTGCTTGACTTGACATGAAATGGAATGGAATGGTTTGGATTGTTGGCCCTGCACTCACTGTGCTTGACTAGACTTGACTTGACTTCACTTGACTTGAAACGGAATGGATTGTTGGCCCTGCACTCACTGTGCTTGACTTGACATGACTTGAATTGAATTGAAATGGAATGGATTGGATTGTTGGACCTGCACTCTCTGTGCTTGACTTGACATTAAATGGAATGGAATGGATTGGATTTTTGGCCCTGCACTCACTATGCTTGACTTGGCGTGACTTGACTTGAAATGGAATGGAATGGATTGGATTGTTGGCTCTGCACTCACTGTGATTGACTTGACTTGACCTGACTTGAATTGAAATGGAATGGATTGGATTGTTGGCCCTGCACTCACTGTGCTTGACTTGACTTGAATTGAAATGGAATGGATTGGATTGTTGGCCCTGCACTCACAGTACTTGACTTGACTTGACTTGAATTTAAGTGGATTGGATTGGATTGTTGGCCATGCACTCACTGTACATGACTTGACTTGACTTGATTTGACATTATTTGACTTGTCTTGACTGGACTTGACTGGATTTCACGATGGAACAAGGGGAAAATAAATGTTCCAGCACGGACTGGAAGGGTCTGTTTCCGTGCTGTAATTGTTATATGGTTATATGGTTACCAGTTTGAAGTTTGATCTTTATTTTATAAGGAGTTACGTGAAGAAGGCCGTCAGCCTGAATCTTCAATCTTCAAAGCAGTGGTGTGAAATCACAGATAACAGTTGTTGAACTAACATAGTAAGATTGGTGATGACTAGAACTAGCAGATGATCTTTGTGGTACGAGGGTTGGGAGCGGAGGACACGTAATCGATCATCGTAATTCCACATAAAATAAAGATCAAACTTCAAACTGATAAGTTCTCGTTTAATCTTACTATTTTACTTTGGAGTCACGTGAGTGACTATGTGAAGACATTGAAGCACTGTGATTTCATGCTGTGGAAAAAAACGGGACCACACAAGCATGACTGCATCAGTTGACCACAGATAAGGGAAACATTCATGATGCATACAGACATGACATAGATTTAAAGCATGCTGATGCTGATAAATGAACAAATAATAATAACAGTAACCCCTCTCATCCAAGGGGAAACTATAAAATAGAATCTAAAATAGAGTTGGCAAATACCCCTGGTCTGGCAATGGGTTAAAATAAAATGTTGGATACCTTGCTTGTTAGACCATCCTGCAGTTGACAGGATGTGGTCCAGAGGACCGCACATAACCCTTGCTGCTGATGTTGTAGCAGCCCTGGTGGAGTGAGAATAGAAATTAGTATCTACTCCTGTATAAGCCAAAACCTCACATAACCACCTGGAGATGGTCTGACCTGACACTTTCTTATGAGGTTTTTTGTTTTGTTTTTTGTAACTAACAAACATAACTAGTATCAGAGCCTCTAAGGCTCTAGATGACCTTGACATAATGTTGTAAATGTGTGACCACATGTAACCGAAGGTGCATGGGGTATGTAAACATGAAATATTATATAGCAGGTGTAACCATCCTGTCCAGTTGCAATTTATGTAATGACTGGACCCGTGCGCTGAGGGCAGCACCAGGGGATAAACTACCTATGAGAGCCGAACCAAAGATAAAGATATAGCTGGAGCCTGACGGTGAATGAATGTTAACACAATATCCCATACTTCCGTGTACTTGGGTCTGGGAGAACTTGTGTTAATGATATCCTTAATAATTGGACATCAGCGGGTTAGACCCAAGAGAGCGGGTCCCACTTTCTGCACCAACTATGATGAGAAGCACATTGGGCACAGTTAAGGGGACTATAACTTGATTTATTATCAAAGACCCACAGAAAATGAACTCTAAGACGTCAGCGTCCGTGCCGTATTATAAGTAACATAACATTTAACAGAAAACGCTTCCCATCTCCTGAAGAGGCAAAGTACTGCTTTTTTGGTGCTATCCCTGTACTCTGCAGTGAGCACATACATGGATCAGTCTGACAGCCCGAGCTGCAGGAGCGGTCTTTTCAGATTCTGTAAAGTAATGAATTGATTAATCATGTAGAGGCTGGTTCCCTGAATCCCAGGCTGAACCAGCAAAGTTTTATGTTTAGAACCCCATACAAGGTTCTATTATTATTGCCAACATTTGTGGGAAACCGTGGCTGCGTAGATCAGTCAGACAGAATGAGAACCCTGAAGCGGGATCTTGCTGAATTATTGCAAGACCCGACTGATGAGGCAAAAATGGAGAAACCACATAAAAGAACATTCCTCCCCCGTGTTGTGAGAATGTATCTCTTGTCACTATTATGCCACATGTTTTTACAACTGGTGAATGAGCCTGTATGCAAAACATATCGATATTGTGTGCCATCGAGCCATAGATCCTAAAACACTTTGTGATCCAACATCCATACTGTGTTGTCATTGATTTTGCATGATGATACACCTGCGCCAAAAAGGTTGGGTAAATTATGACAGGATACTTTATTGCATCCATGTGACTAACATATGCCACCACCACAGTGTATCAACTTGGAACTGAGCATGCAGATTTTGCATATTCGCACAATAACCCTTTAACCCATAGTATGCACCTAGTGTCGATAGGTAGTTGATACAAATAACTGAAGAATTGGTGTTTCATGTAAATCCCATCCGCCTTCGTTACTTGAGATGGCAGTCGTAATTTTCCATCTTTGTGCACTAGCATCTGTTAGTAATATAACTGAAGATTATTTGACCAAAAACTACTGGAACAATGCTGAATATAGTTCGACCACCATTGTGACTTTGGTAGCTTCACCTCGTAATAGCATGGGTCTGTTAACATTGACCTATATGGCACTTGAGAGGTTACTGTTTGCATGTTGAAAGTTCCGATAATGCAAGGCCCAATTGCACAGCTGAAACACAGCTGCTAATTGCCAATTACACTTGATGAATAGAAGACTGCTGAATAACAAGGTTGTTACAGGCTTCTATTGATTGCAATCTGTTGCCCCAGGGCGGAGTCACAGATAAATTAATAGTTAAAGGTAAATCCAATAAACAATAATTTCCAGTTGGTATCAACTTAAATTTGACTGGAATGGCTGAGGAACCTCAATTCCTCAAATAAAGTTGCAGTTTGACAGGAGAAAAGTTCCATATACTGAAAGCTATGTTGCACATGGGAGTTAATCAATTATGAACCGACATCCTCCATCTTTCACAATGAACAGGGCAAAATCCCATAATTCCGTGCCTGCCTCAAAAAACAACTCTGGCCATACTACTGGGCCTGCCTTAAAAACAGCTCTGGCCGTAATTCTGAGCCTGCGTTGAAAGACAACTCTGGCCATATTACCGAGCTTGTTGCGGAAGGCAATCCTGGCCGTAATCCTGAGCATGCCTCGAAAGACAATTCTGGCCAAATTTCTGAGCTATCTCGAAAGCAATCTTGGCCGTAATACTGAGCCTGCCTCGAAAGACAACTCTGGCCCCAATTCATAGCCATGCTTGGCACCCTTGTATACTGTGTAATAATAACCCATCACATGTTATCATTTTCGTTGTACAAAAACAAGTGTAAATATTACCAACTTGTAAATGGTCCACTTACCCCATGTTTCGGAAGAACCAGACCCACCTACCTCCATGGTTACCGGTGGTCATATGGTAAGCCCAAAGGCCCCTGATGTGGGTTCTATTCCCATCCTTGATTTGGAGAGTAGGAATGGCAGTGTATGTGAATTCCATATTCCTGAGACCGGCTTGGCCCTTGGCCTGAAAGACCTGTGCCCAACTTTCAAGCAGCCATCAACTTCAGTGAACTGTTTACTACCTATGAGGTGTGGGGGTGTCATCGCCGATACGATAGTTTCATTTGATAGCTCTGTTCACTGTCGGCACTTGTAACGTGAGGGAAAATCTGACCCCTTCCGGGTTTTCTGCCTCTTCCTTTGCGAGTATATCCTCGCACTCCCCTCCACCGAGAGGGAGACTCGTAGACAGCCCTGAGACAGGTGCTGCTGCAGGCCCCTCAGGATACCTGCGTTGACATGGCCCTTCAGACCCATATCAGGATATGGCTCTGGGCCAGACTGAAACGAACCCTGGATGCTCCCCTCCTCAGAGAGGGAGACATAGTGCAGACCGGAGACAGGTGCCACTGCCAGTGGGTTCTCCATAATACCCGGGCTCAGATAGCTCTCTTCTGGAGCATATCTCTTTGGAGCAACCTCTCCATCAGGTGCTCCAGGTGGGTTTTAGGCATTCGCAGACGCTACCCATAGAAGGAGGTGGAAACCTCCTGGCCCGACTCGACCGAGTCCCAAGGCCTGACCGGCTTCCTCATGGTTTAACACCTTACCTGGAGAAACCATAGCGGTCTGTGAGTTGCTGGCCCCATAGTGATTGACTGGGTATCGGGACCAGGTTACTGCCAGTTTTCCCCTTATTTGGGGAGACCTTAGCGGTCTGGGAGCAGCTGACCCCATTGTCAGCGACTGGGGTAGCGAAACCGGCCTACTGCCAGTCTAACCCCTTTATCTGGGAAGACCTAAGTGGTCTGGGAGCTGCTGACCCCATTGTCAGCGACTGGGGTAATGAGACCGGCTTACTGCCAGTCTAACCGCCTTATCTGGGAAGACCTAAGCAGTCTGGGGGTTGCTGACCCCATTGTCCGCCACTGGGGTAGCGAGACCGGCTAACCGCTTTTTCTGGGGGGACCATTGAGGTCTGGGAGCCCATACTGGGAGAAAACCCCCACTCACACTCCCCTCCTGGGTGTCGCTGACCTCCTTGTCAGCGACTTGGGAGTGAACCCAACGGCCACTGGCTACCCGCGCTTCCGCGTTTCGGACCGGGATATCCCCACGGCCTGTCCAACTTCACCCCGATCCCAGCAGGCAAACTCTGTGAGGTGCTTCCTGCAATACAAAAAACAACCCTAGAAATAAGTTGCCTTCCAGGTTTAAAACTTACCGCTGGCAAGAACAGCGCGCCTGCCAGTCAGCTGGTGTTCAATGAGCTAGACGTAATGACGCGCATGCGGGCTGATGGCCTTCTTCACGTAGTCACTCACGTTACTCCGAAATAAACTACGGCATGGTTTAATGACGTTTTGGAGTTTCTTTCAAAATTATTCTTTGACAAAGATTAAGGTATAGTGCCATTGACTGTGCCAAAAGTGCCTTGTCAGCATATTTGCTGCTGGGATCGGGACACCACTCTGTCGGGTCTCACCCTCTGATATCCAGATACATGGAGGGTATCATTAATACAAACCCTCCCAGGCCAAGGTACACGGAAGTATGGGATGTTAACATTGTGTTAACACTACTTCGCCAGTGGGCTCCAGCTACATCGTTATTGTTGGCCTAGCTCACATATAAGGTAGTTATGCTCATGACGCTAGTTTCAGCGCAACGCGTCCAGTCGTTGCATAAGCTACGGCTGTACAGAATGGATATATCTAACAACAAAATAACGTTCTTTGTAATGAGCTAATTAAAGCATAGCAGACCGGGGGTGTTAGGTCTAAACCTGGAATTCTGGCATATCCTATGGACCATAGATTGTGTGTTGTCACACATATTCATCAATATTTTAAGACTACAAAGAACCGTAGAGGCACTGAGCTGGCAATGTTCATTAACCACATAGAACCACACAAGAGTGTTTCAGTGCAGACCATCTGCAGATGGTTAAGACATGTATTGGCTTGTGCAGGAGTGAACTCTGATATTTTTAAATCTCACTCCATCGGGGCTGCTACAACATTTAGCAGCGGGGTTCATGGGGGTTCCGCTGGACCACATCCTAGCGACAGCAGGATGGTTGGATGAACGGGCTTTCCAAACCTTTTATAATAAACCAATTGCCAGGCCGGGTTTGTTTGCCAACTCAATTTTAAGTTCTGTTTAATAATTTGCTTTCCCGGATGTAGGGATCGCCTATTATTATTATCATTTGCATCAGCATGTTTTAAATCTATGTCATGAATGTATTATCTGTTCAAACAATCCTGGTCAACTAATGCAGTGCGTGGCATGGACTCATGTTCATGGCATGAAATCACAGAGCTTTGAAATCTTCACGTAGTCACTTACATGACTCCGAAGTAAAATAGGAAGATTAAATGAGAACCAACCAGTTTGAAGTTTGAACTTTATTTTATGAGGAGTTACAATGAAGGATTACGTGCCCTCTGCTCCCAACCCTCTTCTCATAAAGGTCCTGTGGTAGTTCTAGTTTCTCAAATCTTCCCATAATCAGTTCAGCAACTGTATCTGTGATTTCACACCGCTGCTTTGAAGGTTGACGTGCATGAGGGTGGCGGGCTTCTTCACATAATCCCTCATCGTAACTACTCATAAAATGAAGATCAAACTTCAAACTGGTAGGTTCTCATTTAATCTTCCTATTCATATCTATTCAAGTCAAGCACAGTGAGTGCAGGGCCAACAGTCCAGTCCATTCCATTTAAATTCAAGTCAAGTCAAGTCAGGCACAGTGAGTGCAGGCCCAGCAATCCAATCCATTCCATTTGAATTCAAGTCAAGTCAAGCACAGTGAGTGCAGGGGCAACAATCCAATCCATTCCATTTCAGTTCAAGTCAAGTTAAGCACAGCGAGTGCAGGGAGAACAATCCAATCCATTCCATTTCAATTCAAGTCAAGTCAAGCACAGTGAGTGAAGGGGCAGCAATCCAATCCAATCCATTCCATTTCGGTTCAAGTCAAGTCAAGTCAAGTACAGTGAGTGCAGGGCCAATGATCCAATCCATTCCATTCAATTTCAAGTCAAGTCAACTCAAGTCAAGTCAAACACGGTGAGTGCAGGGACAAAAATCAAATCAATTCCTTTTCAATTCAAGTCAATTGAAGTCAAGTACTATGAGTGCAGGGCCAACTTGGTTCTTGGTTACTTGGTCCTGGAAATTAAACTGGAGGTGGTGAAGGGAGGGGTTTAGCCAGAGAGGGTTATTGGGAAGAAAGTGCCACTTTAAATTTAGTTGCATCTGGCTGGGCAACCGTGGTTTGGTGGAGTTTATTCCATGCTTTAATAGTGCATGGGAAGAACGAATTGTTGTACACATCTGTCTTTGTGACTGGGACCACAAATTGGATCGAATGCCCTCGTCTGCTCCTAATTGGTTTGCGGGTTGGTGTAGGTCTTGTGATCTATGTCCAGCTGACCATTTAACATTTTGTAAAAACATGTCAAACGGTGAGCTTCATGTCTGTCTTGGAGAGGGTTCCACCCCAGAGAATTCAGAAGTTTGGTGACACTCGCTTCTCTCTCGTAGGTATTAGTAACAAATCGAGTGGCCTGTCTTCATTCGATGGATGAAATGTTTTTATCCGTATATTGGTCCTAAGCTGTAACTGCGTAGTCCAGATGAGGTCTAACGAGGGTGAAATACAGCTTCTCCTTGACAGCTGAACAATGATGGAACAATGAAGCTGAACAATGATGGAAGTTGCGCCTCAGGAAGTTTAGGACACCTGTTGCTTTCACTGTTGCATGATGAGTCTGACTGTTCCAACGTAGATCAATCTGCAATTTGATGCCAAGATGCCAACAATCCATTCCATTCCATTTCAGTTCAAGTCAAGTTAAGCACAGTGAGATCAGGGACAACAATCCAATCCATTCCATTTCAATTCAAGTCAAGTCAAGCAGAGTGAGTGCAGGGCCAACAATCCATTTGATTCCATTTCAAATCAAGTCAAGGCAAGGACAGTGAGTGAAGGGCCAGCAATCCAATCCATTCCATTTTGGTTCAATTCAAGTCAAGTAATGTCAAGTGATTGCACGGCCAACAATCCATTCTATTTCAAGTCAAGTCAAGTAAAGTAAAGTCACGCAGAGTGAGTGCAGGGTCAACAATCCAATCCATCCTATTCGATTTCAAGTCAAGTCAAGCATAGTGAGTGCAGGGCCAACAATCCAATCCATTCCATTTCAGTTCAAGTCAAGTAGTGCAGGGCCAACAATCTAATCCATTCCATTCTATATCAAGTCAAGTAAAGTCAAGCAGAGTGAGTGCAGGGCCAACAATCTAATCCATTCTATTCCATTTCAACTCAAGTCAAGTCAAGTCAAGCACAGTGAGTGCAGGACCAACGATCCAATCCATTCCATTCAATTTCAAGTTAACTCAAGTCAGGTAAACTCAAATCAAGTCAAGCACGGTGAGTGCAGATCCAACAATCCACTCCATTTCAATTATAGTCAGGTCAAGTCAAGTCAAGACAAGTCAAGTCAAGTCAAGTCCAGTGAGTGCAGGGCCAACAATCTATTCCAATCCATTTCAATTCAAGTCGTCAAGCACAGTGAGTGCAGGGCAAATAATCCAATCCATTCCATTGAAATTCAAGTCAAGTCAAGCACAGTGAGTGCAGGGCCAACAATCCAATCCATTCCATTTCAATTCAAGTCAAGTCAAGCACAGTGGGTGCAGGGCCAACAATCTATTCCAATCCATTTCAATTAAAGTCGTCAAGCACAGTGAGTGCAGGGCAAACAATCCAATCCATTCCATTGAAATTCAAGTCAAGTCAAGCACAGTGAATGCAGGGCCAACAATCCAATCCATTCCATTTCAATTCAAGTCAAGCACAGTGGGTGCAGGGCCAACAGTCCAATCTATTCAATTTCAATTCAAATCAAATCAAGTCAAGCATAGTGTGTGCAGGGCCAACAATCCAATCCATTCCATTTCAGTTCAAGTCAAGTCAAGCACAGTGAGCACTGGACCAACGATCAAATCCATTCCATTTTAATTCAAGTCAAGTCTAGTCAAGTACAGTGAGTGCAGGGCAAACAATCCAATCCATTCCATTTAAATTCAAGACAAGTGAAACACAGTGAGTGCAGTGCGAACAATCCAATCCATTCCATTTCAAATCAAGTAAAGTCAAGTCAAGACAAGCACAGTGAGTGTAGGGCCAACAGTCCAATCCATTCCATTTCAATTCAATTAGATTAGATTAGATTAGATTAGATTAGATTAGATTAGATTAGATTACATTTATTGTCATTCAGACCTTTCGGTCTGAACGAAATTTCGTGCCTGCAGTCATACATATAATAAAAGTAACAAAAACACATAATAAACACAAATTTAACATCCACCACAGTGAGTTCACCAAACACCTCCTCACTGTGATGGAAGGCAAAAGTCTTAGTCTTTGTCTCTTCCCTCCTTGTTCTCCCTCTGCGCTGAGGCGATCCAGGCCTCCGACGCCGCCGGCAACGCCGAAACGCCAGAACACCGCCACAGCACCAAAGTCAGGCCACAGCTCCAAGTCGGGCCACCGCCGCCACCGGAACGCCGGAGTGCCGCCACAGCTCCAAGTCGGGCCACAGCTCCAAGTCGGGCCACAGCTCCAAATCGGGCCACAGCTCCAAGTCGGGCCACAGCTCCAAGTCGGGCCACAGCTCCAAGTCGGGCCACAGCACCAAATCGGGCTACTGCCGCCACCGGAACGCCGGAGCGCCGCCACAGCTCCAAGTCGGGCCGCAGCTCCAAGTCGGGCCGCTGCCGCCCCCGGAACGCCGGAGCGCCGCCACAGCTCCAAGTCGGGCCGCCGCCGCTGCTAGGCCGGGCCAGTCGAGCCACTGCCGCTGCTGGAACTGCCGCCACAGCCCCGAGGCCGTCAGCTCCGCCATTAGGCCTCAGCGCAGATGGAGACAGGGGACACGACAAGAAAAGGTCGTATCCCCCAGAAGGTTTCTCCCAACCCCCCCCCCCCCCCCCCCCCCCCCCCCCCCCCCCCCCCCCCCCCCCCCCCCCCCCCCCCCCCCCCACACTTACACAACCTAATAAACTAACTAAACTAAAACAGACATAAGAAAAACAACAACAAAAAGAAAAAACAGACGGACTGCAGGCGAGCCGCAGCTGCCAGGCAGCGCCGCCACTTCCGGCCACATCAAGCACATTGAGTATAGGGCCAACAATCTAATCCATTCCACTTCAATTGAAGTTATGTCCAGCGCAGTGAGTGCAGAGCCATCAATCCAATCCATTCCATTTCAATTCAAGTCATAGAAACATAGAAACATGTAAAATAGGTGCAGGAGGTGGCCATTCGGCCTTTCGACCCAGAACTGCCATTCATTGTGATCATGGCTGCTCGTTCCCAATCAATAACCCGTGCCTGCCTTCTCCCCGTATCCCTTGATTCCACTAGCCCCTAGAGCTCCATCTAACTCTCTCTTAAATACATCCAGTGATTTGGTTCCACTGCTCTCTGTGGCAAGTAATTCCACAAATTCACAACTCTTTGGGTGAAAACGTTTTTTTCTCACCTCAGTCTTAAATGGCCTCCCCTTTATTCTAAGGCTGTGCCTCCGAGGTTTGGGCTCGGCCAACATTGCAAACATTTTTTCTGCATCTGCATCTAGCTTGTCCAGTCCTTTCATAATTTTATATGTTTCTATAAGATCCCCATCATCCTTCTAATCTCCAGTGAATGCAAGCCTAGACTTTTCAATCTTTCCTCATATGACCGTTCCGCATTCCCAGTGATCAATCTCGTGAACCTACGCTGCACTGCCTTAATCACAAGGATGTCCTTCCTCATATTAGGAGACCAAAACTGTACACAAAACTCCATATGTGGTCTTACCAGAGCCTTATACAACTGCAGAAGAACCTCTTTACTCCTATACTGAAATCTTCTTGTTCTGAAGGCCAACATTCCATAGCTCTCTTCACTACCTGCTGCACCTGCACACCAACTTTCAGTGGATGGTGTACAAGGACACTGAGGTCTCACTGCACCTCCCCCTTACCTAACCTAACCCCATTGAGATCATAATCTGCCCCTTTGTTTTTGCCACCAAAGTGGTAACCTTACATGTATCTATATTATACTGCATCTGCCACGCATCTGTCCACTCACTCTACCTGTCCAGGTCACCCTGCAACCTCCTAACATCCTCTTCACAGTTCACTCTCCCACCCAGCTTTGTGTCATCCGCAAACTTGCTAGTGTTGCTCCTAATTCCCTCTTCCAAATCATTAATATATATGGTAAACTGTTGCGGCCAACACCGAGCCTTGCGGCACTCCACTTGCCACTGCCTGCCATTCTCAAAAACATAGAAAATAGAAACATAGAAATTAGGTGCAGGAGCAGGCCATTCGGCCCTTCAAGCCTACACCGCCATTCAATATGATCATGGCTGATCATCCAACTCAGTATCCTCTACCTGCCTTCTCTCCATACCCCCTGATCCCTTCAGCCACAAGGGCCACATCCAACTCCCTCTTAAATATGGCCAACGAACTGGCCTCAACTACCTTCTGTGGCAGAGAATTCCACAGATTCACCACTCTCTGTGTGAAAAATGATTTTCTCATCTCGGTCCTAAACGACTTCCTCCTTATCCTTAAACTGTGACCCTTGTCCTGGACTTCCCCAACATCGGGAACAGTCTTCCTGCATCTAGCCTGTCCAACCCCTTAAGAATTTTGTAAGTCTCTATGAGATCACCCCTCAATCTTCTAAATTCCAGCGAGTCAGGTCATGTCAAGTCAAGTCAAGTCATGTCAAGTCAAGTCAAGTCAAGTCATGTCAAGTCAAGACATGCACAGTGATTGCAAGGCCAACAATCTAATCCATTCCATTTCAATTCATGTCAGGCCAAGCACAGTGAGTGCAGGGCCAACAATCCAATCTATTCCAATTCAATTCAAACCAAGTCGCATCAAGTCAAGCACAGTGAGTGCAAGGCCAACATCTATTCCATTCCATTTCAATTCAAGTGAAGTCAAGCGCAGTGAGGGCAGGGCCAATAATCCAATCCATTCCATTAAAATTCAAGTCAAGTCAAGCACAGTGAGTGCTTCTTCTTCTTCTGTTGTGTGGCGTGCACAGCTCAAAGTTTTTGGACAACTTGTTCTATTTGATCTTCCGTTTGTGCATGTCGAATTGATTGCATTAGTCGAAACAGGGCGGACCACGTGAAGGTTGCAATCTTCCACCCGGCCAACTTTCCAATAAATTCCATTTCAATTCATGTGAACACAAGCACAGTGAGTGCAGGGCAACAATCCAATCCATTCAAGTCAAATCAAGTCTAGCATAGTGAGTGCAAAGGCCAACAATCCAATCCATTCCGTTTCAATTCAAGTCAAATCAAGCACTGTGAGTGCAGGGACAACAATCCAATCCATTCCATTCCATTTCAACTCAAGCACAGTGAGTGCAGGGCCAACAATCTATTTCATTCCATTTCAATTCACGTCGTCAAGCACAGTGAGTGCAGAGCAAACAATCTAATCCATTCCATTGAAATTCAAGTCAAGACAAGCACAGTGAGTGCAGGGCCAACAATCCAATCCATTCCATTTTAGTTCAAGTCAAGTCAAGCACAGTGAGTGCTGGACCAACGATCCAATCCATTCCATTTTAATTCATCAAGTCTAGTCAAGTCAAGTCAAGTACAGTGAGTGCAGGGCCAACAATCCAATCCATTCCATTTCAATTCAAGTCAAGTCAAGCACAGTGAGTGCAGGGCCAACAAACCAATCTATTCCATTTCAATTCAAGTCAAATTAAGTCAAGCATAGTGTGTGCAGGGCCAACAATCGAATCCATTCCATTTCAGTTCAAGTCAAGTCAAGTCAAGCACAGTGAGTGCAGGGCCAACAATCCAATCTATTCTATTTCATCTCAAGTCAAATCAAGTCAAGCATAGTGTGTGCAGGGCCACCAATCCAATTCATTCCATTTCAGTTCAAGTCAAGTCAAGCACAGTGAGTGCTGGACCAAAGATCAAATCCATTCCATTTTATTTCAAATCAAGTCTAGTCAAGTCAAGTCAAGTACAGTGAGTCCAGGGCAAACAATCCAATCCATTCCATTTAAAGTCAAGTCAAGTCAAGTCAAGACAAGCACAGTGAGTGTAGGTCCAACAGTCCAATCCATTCCATTTCAATTCAATTCAAGCCATGTCAAGCACATTGAGTACAGGGCCAACAATCCAATCCATTCCACTTCAATTCAACTTAGGTCCAGCGCAATGAGTGCAGAGCCATCAATCCAATCCATTCCATTTCAATTCAAGTCATAGAAACATAGAAAATAGATGCAGGAGGTGGCCATTCGGCCCTTCGATCCAGCACCGCCATTCATTGTGATCATGGCTTATCCTTCCCAATCAATAACCCGTGCCTGCCTTCTGCCCGTATCCCTTGATTCCACTGGCCGTTAGAGCTCTAACTA